>OY751433.1:16057540-16695198 GCA_963565745.1 Phengaris arion | reverse complement strand
AAGATGTGCCAGTAGCAACTCGTCGTAATATGATTTTCCAGCATGATGGTTACCCGGCACACTTCCGCCTCGGCGTACGCCAGTGGCTAGACCAAACTTACCCACATCGCTGGATAGGTCGAGGCGGGCCAATTCCTTGGCCAGCACGGTGTCCCGATTTGACCCCGTGTGATTTTTATCTTTGGGGTCATATGAAGGCTTTGGTGTATACTACACCCATAACTACTGTAGAGGAGCTCAGAAGCCGCATAAGAAATGCAGCAGAAGAAATCAAAACTAGTCTTACTACCAGAATAATCAAAACAGAGGTACGGAGAAGACTACGGGCCTGTATCAGAAACAGAGGTTCACATTTTGAACAAGACCTAAAGTAGAATATTTATTATTAAATTTAATTAAACATTGATGTTTTTTCAACACAATAAACCTAATTAAATTCAAGTTTTTCCTTTTATTTTAACCTTATCGCAAATAAATCGATTCAGACATTATTTCATTTTACTTCTAATATGTTTACTACAACGCCATATTTTTATGTATACATTTGCACCTTTTTGGAAAGCTAATGAGATAAGGAAGCTATTTAGAATATTTGTACGCATTGCATCATACATTTTTTTAAGAAAATCACCTGTTTTTAGGAAAAATGTGCATTTTTCTTAAAAGAAAATTCTGTTTCATGTCTCATAATGAAAAATTCTCGCTTAGTTTGTCCCCATTTATTCCTTAAAAATATTATTTGACTCATTGACGGTTAAAATACATAAAAAAAATCACTAAAAAGACAAACATTTTTAAAAATACGTCATGTCAAAGTCAAAATGTCGAAAATAAAGAAAAAAATTTTGAAATTTCAATAACTTTGTAAATATCAACTTTCGGATAGAGGATGCCATGAAAAATATTACTGTAAATGAGAAAAATATTACTTTCTATCTTTCAAAGGAATGTATCGAATTTCAGGTCAGCCTGTATAATATGATAAATATATGTTAAGTTTTTATAGAACTCTTCTAAGTTGGGGTAAAGGAGTCTCCTCTACAACTGGTAAATTTACCAGGAGGTTCGGTTTGTGCACTTGAATTTAAATCTTGAGTTCTACTCAAGAGTGGACGCTTATTTAATTTCTTCCATAATTTAAAAATAGTAAAAATTAAAATTATAACAATAATACTATATATAACAATAGGAAAATGGGAATTATATTCTAAGAGTGGGTCAGGCTTATTTATGATTTTATTAACATCGTTAATTATTTGCTTATTAGCTATATCAGAAAGTTTTTCTAAGTTTATATCTAATAGTTTTAAAGGAGCTGATTTTGATTTTAATTTATTTAATTTTTCAGAGTTGCAACACGGATCATCAATAAGATTAAAGTCAGGTGCAATTGATTTAATAGTTAAATTAGAACAGGATTTATATGAAAATATTTTGTTTTTATAATAAGCTTTGCAGTTTGTCTGTAAGTTGAGTTTCAACAAATAACCATTTACTATTATTTGTAAGTTCTTGCCAAATATCTATTTGTCCATAAATAAGCCTGGTTTCACATAGTTTTGGAAGAGTTTTGAATATTTTACATAATAATTCAGTTTCACAAATAGGTAGGAGTATTTTCAAATGAATTTACGTCCATATGACAAGAAATATAATTAGAATTAATAGTTTTCACACAGTTATTAATATTATTCAAACAGATATAAGAATTCTTATCTTTACTTACAGCTATATAGCTACAAGTAGGTACAATCATAGCATATGATTGAGGATCCACACTATCATGTGATACAGGAAGTGGGAAAGGCTTGTATAAATTATACTCTATTCTTAAAACTAAAGGAATTTTAATAACAAATACAATCTTATTTTCTACATAATAACAGGACAATTGCGCCATATCAATAATGCTATGTATATTGTTTAAATTTAAGTTTAATGGTAGTTCATGACATTTCGGTAATTTTTTTATATTCTTTCCAAGTACCATATATAATTGTTTAGGAGTTAAAACAAATGGATGGAATGAATGTATTTTTACTAACATAATAGAATTGATTAAGCTTTCAATTCTGAACGACAATGTAAATATACCAGATGAAAGTTCTTCGTAAAGTTCATTAAATTTCGTTTCTAATTCGATATTTAACATATTTTTACTCATAGAGTCAATAGCGCTATTCAAACGGATTTCATTTTCTTTAATTAACTTTAATGTTTTACTATAATTTTCTATAGCTGAACTAGTAACTAAAATATTATCTTTTAATAAAGATGCAAGTTTTTTATTTGAGGAATGCAGGGTTTGAATGGCGTTATTGTATCGGATTGCGTCATTTTCATCCATAGTTCCAATTATTTGTTTAAATACAGCTCCAGCAAACCATGCTGATCTTTTACTTCTATCAGAAGTTAAATGAGAAATGGCGATATAGTCTTTCAGAATACCATTATAGCGAACTATCAATGGTTTTAAATTGTTATTACAATTAGTGAAATTAAAGTTATAATTCAAATTACAGAAACTTTCAGTGGAATCTAAATAGTTTTTAATATTTTCAATATGAGGTTTTATGTAGCTAATATATACAGAGACTAAGACATGTAGTTGATCATCAGAGACCTTGACTGTTCCGACAGGATCGAAATATATTCAATGAGAAAACGCAGACGCTTGTTTTATCAAGCCTGAAATATATATATATATTTTTTAATATTTAAAACTAAATAAAATTATGCTTTAAGGTTAACTAGAATATTATCTTAATCTACTCAGTATCGGTTTCGGCCAATTTGACTTCATCGTAATGATATTTTACGTGTCGTCTATTTACAAATAAGGTAAGTGTATTATTAGGTACCATTATTTTTTATAACTTTATAAGGACCAAATTGCCGACAATGCTTTACGGATACGAAGATGATTTTTAACATAAACCATGTCACCCGCTTTATATTTAACCGGTCTAGAATGTTTATCATAGTAAGTTTTGGAAATGTTTTTAGATTTGAGGATATTTTCTATAGCTTTTTCTCTAGAAAGTTTTAACCTTTGTTGAAGAAGAACGTAAAAATTATAAGTTGGTTCTAATGAAGATTCAAATATGGAGGTTGGAATAATCGCTTTATGACCAAATACGAGTTCATACGGAGTGAAATTTGTTGTTGAATGAACTGTAGTGTATAAGTTAACATCGCTGTATAAACATATCTGTGCCAATTGTTTTGGTTTTCATTAATAAAAGATTTTAAGTACTCTTTCAGAGTGGAGTGGCTCCTTTCAAGGGCGCCTTGAGTTTGAGGGTGATATGGTGTTGACCATAATTGCTTAATTTTTAGAAAATTACAGGTTTGTTTAAACAATTCAGCAGATGAAATTTGTGCCTTAATAAGACATTCTGATGTATCTTCGGCTGTAGTATTATAGATTGGATAAGCGGCTGAGTATTTAGTTAAATCATCCTGAAGGGTGAGAATATATTTTAACTTAGCGCTACCAGCTTCAGGAAGTGGACCTACTATGTCTAATGCTATTATTTCAAATGGTTGAGTTGACGTAGTAGTAATTTGCATGGGAGCACGATTACATTTACGAAGAGCCTTATTACTTTGGCATAATTCACATTTACGAAAATAATTTTCAACGTCACTACGCATATTTCGCCAATAATATTTTTCTTGAATACGTTTTAGCATCCTATTAGAGCCTAAATGACCAGAAATAGGAATATTATGATTTTCTTTCAATATTTTAGGAATTTCATTCATTGTGGGGTAAATAACGATGTTTTTATATAATATATGAATAGTTATGTCACTATTATTGAAAAGGTACTTTATTATATTATAAATTTTAGTAAAACTATGACTATCGAAAGGATTTTTAAAGTCGGTAATACTAAGTTCCTTTACACCTTCGACCACTAATTCATTTCTAAGATTTTGGAGACTCATAAAAATATCCTCGTCTTATATATATATATATATATATATATATATATATATATATATATATATATATATATATATATATATATATATATATATATATATAATATATATATATAAAGTATCGTAATGATAAAGTTTAACAAATAGGAAATAATAATTGACATTATTACTAGTAAACTTTAAAAATGAATGTAAAGTTCTTTCACGATGAATGAATGAATGAAAAACTCTTTATTGCACCAAACACAAATAGGACATACAGAACATAGAAAAACTAAACTTATAAAAGCACAAAAGGCGGTCTTATCACTACAAGCGATTTCTGCCAGACAACCTTTATAATCATGACACATGTTTACATGTAATATACTGGTAGGTGGCTTTATAGACACGTAAAGAGAAAATTATTATAATACATATTGTAATTTAAGATTTCATAATACTTTTATATAATATATACTAATTAGGTACACTACTTTATAATATTCGTTAATACATACACAAATACTTACATATCGTACTATAGAATAAATAAATAAATACTATTAGTAAAAGTAGAAATAATGCATACAAATTATGGACTTATAGTAAAGATCACCATGTTAATTGTGACAAAAAATGTTCCTTAACTCCATTTTTAAATACGTGCAAAGATTGAGCGCGTCTTAATGAAATTGGTAATCTGTTCCACAGATTGACTGCACGAGCTGTGAATGAAGAGTCAAAAAATTTTGTATTTCTCGTAGGAGGTTTTAATGATATATTAGAATTTCGAAAAGATTTTACACTATCGTCCAAAAATTTAAACCTTTCTTTTAAGTAAGGTGGCGACTTGGGGTCATACAGTATACCATACAGGTGGGACAGTATATGAGCATTCACGATCTCGGATTGCAGCAGAGTTTGGTGTATTATTAAGGATTTCTTCGACGTAAGCATTTGACTCGTCAATATCTATTGAGGTAGGTATAATTATTGTTTTTACTTTGGTTTTTAATAAGTTTTCATTATATTCTAGGATCTTAACGTTAGATGTAGATGATATATTATTTGTTTTTTTCAGGTATTCGGAGTACGTGTCTCTATGACTTAAAGATTCATCAGATGCAGGTGACCCTACATTGGGAGTGGGAAGTACTATTTCACTCGGCACTTCAGGATTTTCAAAATATTCTTCAGGTAAGTCAAAAAATTAAGGTAATTCTGGAAGTTCTGGTAAACCGGGACTTTCTAGTAAAGGTATATTTTCAGGTTCAACTACGATAGGAGGAGCTTCCTGTGTTTTGTTATCACCAAGGACTAATGTCCTTATTATTGTCCGATAACCTAATTAATATTAGGTTATCGGATTGGGTTAAATTTACAGGATAGCGGGAAAGAGCATCATATTTATTTTGCCCTTTTTATACTGGATTTCATAGTCGTATTCCTCAAGTTTTAGTCTCCAACGGACTAGTCTGGAACCTGGATCTTTGCAGTTAAATAGCCAATTCAATGGTTTGTGGTCTGTTATTATTTTAAAACTGCGACCAAATAAGTAGGGGCGAAACACTTTTGTTTCATAGACTATTTGCGAGACATTCTTTTTCGGTTACTGTGTAATTAGTTTCTGCTTTATTTAATGTTCTTGAGGAATATGCTATTGGCCTATATTTACCTACATCGCCTTGTGATAGAATAGCAGAAATAGCGTAGTTTGAAGCATCACATGTCAACAAGAAAGATTTTGTAAAATCAGGATAGATTAGGACAGGAGCAGTTACTAATTTGGATTTTAATTGCTCAAAGGCCAATTGCTGTGTATTAGTCCATACAAAGGGTTTATCCTTTTTAAGTAAATTTGTAAGGTATTTTGCGAACTTTGAGAAATCTGGTATAAAACGACGATAGTAGGAAGCTAATCCGAGAAATCTACTGCCTTTACTTTCTCAGGATTAGGTTTTACGCCATCATCGCTAATAATATGACCTAGGTAACCTAATTCTTTACGAAGGAATTCGCATTTGTCGGGTTCTAATTTTAGTTGGAAATTTCTAAGTCTGTCAAAAACAATAGACAGTTTATCTATGTGACTTTCTAAAGAGTGTGAATAAATTACAATGTCATCTAGGTAAACGAAGCAGTGTAATCACTGCAAACTTGATAAGACCGTATTCGTTGTTCTTTGAAAGGTTGCATGTGCGTTTTTTATGCCGAAAGGCATTCGATTAAATTCGAAGTGCCCTTGCGGAACACTGAAAGCTGTTTTTGCGCATCATCAGGGCTCATTTTAATCTGGTGGAATCCTGATGCAAGGTCAAGGGTTGAAAAATACTTACTTTGTACTAATTGGTCTAATATTTCATTTATTTGTGGAATTGGATAGGTTTCTCCTATAGTAATATCATTGAGCTTTCGGTAATCAATTACTATTCTCCATTTTCTATTTCCAGATGCATCAAGTTTTTTTGGTACGACTCAAATAGGGTAGGACCAGGGTGATTTAGATGGTTTTATAATATTTTCATTTAACATTTTGTTTATTTGTCTTTGGACTTCTTGTTTATGTATTTCAGGGAAACGATATGATTTTACATTAATTGGTTGATCTGAGGACGTGCGGATTTCATGTTGAACTATATTTATACTTGTTAATTGGTCACCTGGTAAATGGAATATATCTGAATATTGACTACAGATATCATGTATGTAATTTGTTTCTTCTGAATTTTAATGATCAGTTCGTAAGTAGTCTAATAACTGTTGTTTTCTTTCGATACTACTTTGGTTTTTATTAAGCTTATGCATTTGATTTTCACTATAAATATTATAAATTTTTAATAGCAGATTAGATTTTATCGTGACAGATTCATCAAATCTATTAAGGACTGTTAAATTTACTCTATTATTATTTTTCACTTTAACCAGACAATTTGATATTAAAAGTGAATTAGAAAGATGTTGATCACATATCATTCCTTCTTTTATGCTTTCTGGATTATCAACTGAGCTTTCGATTACTTTTTCGGATCTTGGTTCAATATCATAAGAGGGTTCATCGAATGATAATTCTGTGTTACAATTATATATTTCTAATGAATGTGATTTATAGTTAACTAGCTGTTTCCCGCGGCTCCGCCCGCGTAAATACAGTATCCCTCGGGAACACTACTTTTTCGGGATAAAAAGTAGCCTATGTTTTAATACAGAGTCTAAACTACTACCATACCGAATTTCATCGAAATCCGTTCAGTAGTTTTTGCGTGAAAGAGTAACAAACATCCACGCTTTCACATTTATAATATTATAAGTAAGGATTTTACAATTGTATTTTAAAACAGATTACCTATTATACCATCGTATGGAAGATCAATGCTATCGAAAATATGGAATGTATGTGAAACATTTGTATTTGGATTCTATTGTAAAGCATGACCGGAATATTAAAAAATCTCGCCATGTTGCGGGAAATCACGGCACTAAAACAAAATGTCAAATGTTTGAGATTTAACCAATCACATTCCAGCCATTTTTAGTGTTGCTGCAATTAAAAAATGAAGCGCCTCCAGTGCAGGTTTTTTATTTTTCTGGTCAGGCTTTAATTGCAAAATAAAATGACCTATACTTTTTAATGAATTATTTATTGAGTGAATTCCTTTGACTGTGATATTATCTTCGCTGCATGTATTAGGCTTACGAGTTATAGAGCTGTTTTTCACTATACATAATGATTCTCCTGAATCTATAAGAAAGGTAATTTCTTTTTCATTTATTGATGTTTTAAGTTTAATATAAGGTAAATATATTTTATTACTAAGGATTTCATAAATTTTATTAATCTCTTTTTTACAGGTTTCATTTTCTAGGTTAGATAGATCGTCAGTTTGGGGCTGGCTGGCTGGCTGGCTGGACCCTGTCCATTGATCTTTTGAATATTAAAGGAGATACCTTGAGTTTGGGGCTGGTTACCCTGTCCATTGGTCCTATTACTATTTAGGGAAAGATGTTTTCTCAAGACTCGTTCTCTGTCAAACGGAAAAATACCTGTGGCTTTGAAACTTGAAATCAAATCTCGTTTTACAGCAGACTGTTGAGGAACATCATCACTGTGGTCCTTTTTTGGTGGCTTATTGTCCATGTTCAATATGGCTTGTCAGCAGAGATGGAAAGGACTCTTTAGGTATTGATGTTGCCCGTTGATGCTTCATTTTCCATTCTTCAAGGGTTTGTATCCACGCAGTCTTCATTGGCCGAAAGAATCCAATATCAAGGGGCTGACATAGATGAGTAGAGTTTGGTACAAGACATACAAAGCTGATATTATTAGACTCGCATTCCTTAATCACATCACTATCAAGATGCGATGACAAATTGTCACCTATAAATACTTTTCGCCCTTCGAGTCTTTTAGCATGAGGCAAAAAAGAAGTCATAATCCAGTCTCTGAATGTAACTGTGTCTATCCAGCCACTTGTGCTTCTGTTGTACCGGGTTCCTGTGCTACAACACGAGTTCGTACATCACGGACTGCCTACGATTCCTCTTTCCTTCCATGTATCATACAAATTGGTGCTTTTATAAATAACGTAAGGTGGTAATAGCGTGCCATCTGCAGAACCACAGATCATTACTGAAGTGCTACATTTACTTTTTCCGGGTACTTAACACCTCTTCTGTAGATGCACTTTTTCTTTCCAGGATCGTCAGACATGTTAGTTTCATCATAGTTGAAAATGTTACTGGCGGGGACGTCTGTAAGTTCAGTTTCGAGGTGATCAAAATATTGATTAATCGAGGCTCGTCCTACCGTTGCTCTAGATCGTTTTATATTCGTAGATATTCTTTGCGCAAATGTGTTCTTGTTCTCTTTAAAACACTAATAGCCCACTCAACGCCCGGCAAATTATTAGAGAAGCGTTCCACGTTCTTACCCCGTTTGTCCAAGTATCCTTTTGCACAAAAACGAAGAGAACGGAAACCCCCAGTCTGCACAACAGGCGGCGGCACGCAGGATTCCTATCTCTTCTTGATGAGTAAAGACTGTTTGTCCACCGGCAGTCTTACCATGCAAACCTTTATATTTGTTATATAAAGTTCCAAACGGAATTTTGTATTGTAATGAAGCAGCATTGATACTAAGTTCATCGTTCGTAATTTTTTCTATTGCTTCTTCAAGAGTTTCCTCTGTGTAGTTTTTGTAGTTGCGGGTACGGCAGTTTTCTTATACGTCCGCACCATTGTGAAACTATAAAAACAATATAAATGTGATTAAATCGAAAATACGTATTACAGAGTGTTTTATTAACTTTCGTTACTAAATGGGGTGAAATTGATTGCTATATCAATCTAGCCCCACATAGGCTATCAATTTAGCCCTCTATTGAAAATATCAATCGAGGTATCTAAAATGGCGACCTTATCCAGAGGTTGAAAAAGTATTTTTATTCACAAATAAGTGTACAATTACGTAAACTAAACACAATAACCAATACATACATATCCATGGTTGCACATATGAAGTTTTTCGAGTTCGTTTTTTAAGTACATTTCAATATTAGGTTTAAATCAATATTTTCATAACTTTTACTCACTTCCATGCGCCAGCGCTTCGAGAAAAAATGGCCGAGATGTCACTTTTGTCAACAGAAAAAAACATACATTCACTGCGTTTCGTTTCAAGCAAATAAATTGAATAAACCATAAATTTTGAGTAATCATCAAATTCGCCCCAGATCTCAAAGACACCCCGTTTTACGGTACTTTAACGGGACAGAAGTTAGTTTAAATTTTGATTGCCGTCAGTTTCATCGACGCCTTGATCGTTATTATTTATTTCAGTAAAATTTACTCTTGGACGCGGATTAATCGGAGTAAATGCTTGATTTTGCGACCTCCTACTGTTATTGTATTCTCGAAGGCTACAATTTTCTAACACATGACCTGATTTCTTACAGTAACGGCAAAATGGTGCATATCTTGAGGATGATGAACTAGGATTCTGATTTTTATAATAAGGTCTTGCTTGTGGTTTAAAATTCGACTCATTTCTATTTGGAATTCTACGAGATGATTCTGATGGTCGGAAGGATTGTGATGATGATGATTTTTGACCATTCGAATAAGTATTATAATTATATGCTAATTGAGGTCGCTTATACGGGCTTTGCTGTATGCGTTCTTCAGAAATAGCGATATTGATAGCTTGATTTAAGTTCCGTGGGTCCCTACAGCGCACTATATTTGAAATACGGGGATGTAAACCCATAAGGAAGTGATGTAATGCTAAATCTTCCATGGCCGCTGAACGGCCGGGGAGTTCACGAAGTGTACAATTAGATAACATTATTTCCTTTAGAAGTTGAGAAAGATAAGTTTCGACGCGCAATAAGTATTGGGTTACATTTTCATTTGAACTCTGCTTGCACTCCTGTAGGTCCATTAGTATATGCGCATAATGTTTGCGCTCACAGAATTAGTTCACTAGGAATTCTTTAAGTTGTACCCAATTCTTAAATTCTTTAATAGAGCAAGCTATTTCAGCTTTGCCCTGTAGCTGACTATATATATAGCGGAATAAAATATGTTTCTGTATTTCTGTTGCTAAATCGTATGCATTATTGCAATTTATGATGAACGAATTTACCCTTCTCTTGAGCCATCAAATGGCTTAATGAATTTAAATAGAGTATTGAGATCTAACTCGACCCTGTCTGGACCTGGAGTAGTTCCCTTCCGGGTCGTCCCTTTAGAACTAGCTGGAGGATTTATTTCGCCGGACGAACCGGCATGGGAATTCAACATTGGAATATTTATAGTTAGGCCTTCTGAAATTTTGTCGCTTTTCGGCATATTTAAAATTTAAATATTAAAGTTCTCAAATTTAATTCTTGATTCGGATTATTCCACTGAACCCTAAAATATCTTAGTAACCTAATAGACCTAATATAAACAATAGCTTAAGACTTACAGTATAAACAATACGTGGGCGATGGAGATAAGCACGGCGACTCGTTGCATGCTCGCTGGATGGGATAACTCGATCGGGATCACACGGATTAATATTGTAACGTAGTTACATTCCCTTTCCATAAAATCGATTATTTCAGCGTTACTCGCGTCATCTTTGATTATTTGATCTTCGTCACTATCAAGATTTTCCACGTAGAATAAGCCTGTTGTCTTAGCCTCTCGATATTGTGTGAATTCAACAGTTCCAGGGATTGACAACCTTTTGTGCTAGGTACACGAAAGGCGTGTTTATTCGAATTATTGTAACAAAGGGACCCTTAAATATAAAGGTTAAACTTAGAATTACATCATCTTGATTTTTTTATTCATTTTTTATAACGTGTTTTTTTTCATTAATGATTTTTTTTTAAACTTTATGCACAAAGAAACGTACAAAGGCGGACTTAATGCCTTATGCCATAAAGCATGAGGCATTAAGTCCGCCTTTTGAAATGGAAGTAACATTTCGACCTATGCAAAGAACAAAGTCTTATTTGAAAATAAATGTCACGTTACATTTTTTAATTTTTATATTGTTTGTAAAATGTAGAGGTCCGTGAACAGTAAAAAATACAAAAAAAATAATACTTTGGTGATATTTTCAAATAAGACTGTTCTTTGCATATGTCGATTTTAGTTTTGTCAAATAATGCATAGGTATTCGGTTATCTTGTAACTTGTAAGCAACTTTCTGAAGCGTCTCAACATTCCATTCCTGCGCATTCGCCATTGTATTATTTTTTTATAATACTTGTCCCTAAGCAATTATAAACCTTACTTCATTAAGCATACGGATAATATTTCTTTGTCAAAAATTTTGTTTACAAACACATGTAAGACAATAGCCGGTTCTTATTATGATCACATAAAAAGAGCCGGCTATTTTTGCTGACCGGCGGCACTTTTTTAAAATATTTTTCACGTGTTTGTAAACAAAATGTTTGGCTAAGAAATATTATCCATATGCTTAATGAAGTAAGGCTTATAATTGCTTAGGGACAAGTAATGAGTGAGAATAAGGTTCTTAATCTTTGCTTAGGGATAGTATGATTACTATCCCTAAGCAAAGATTAACCTTATTCTCATAGACATATGGACAATACTTCGTAGGCAGAAATTATCGCACCCCCTGCCGCCCGTCATTGTTTCATTTAATATTATTTTTGAAGATACTTATGTACTTCCGCTCTACTATTCTTAGTAATCGGACGAGATATACCTTACCTACCTGTTTGCTCTCTCTCGACAACCTTTGCTAGTGTAATTGGACTCCGATATCTCTAATTTTTGCTAACTGTTTTGCCTGTACCTCCCAACATGATTATCTTATCTATCTAGGGTTAAAGAAATTATTTTTGAATTCGTAACCTGGATTGACGGGTTACCTGCATTAACACAGAAACTTTAAATCGCTATTATCTCGAATCTTATTTTTTGGCAGTAATGACTTTTGCAGTACATACGACGATTTAATTTAAATTTTAAAAATTTCTCTCGCGTCGCGGTAAATAATAGTAGTTCAATATTAACGCTTTACAAAGTACAATGTGTTTTATCTGACCTACTGTTATTTGTTTATAAGTAAACTAGCTGACCCGGCGAACTTTGTTCCGCCTTAATGTCAATAAATAAGCAGATTTTTTTTTATTGGAAAAAATACAAAAAAAATTAAATTTCTACATCAATCATTCATAATTATTTCTGTATTTTAGTACATAGGTTGCTCTTCATTTAAGTACCTTGTGATACACGACATTTTTTGTTTTATTATCAGCCGCAAAAACAAACAACGCAGATGGTCTTCCGACCCGTGAACATGCCACGTATAATTGACCATGGGAAAAACATGAATGTTCTAGATTTAAACCACAAACTTTTAAGGATTGGCCTTGTGATTTGTTGATGGTCATGGCAAATGCAAGACGTATCGGAAATTGAAGTCTTTTAAATTCAAACGGCATATCGGTTGGGATCATCGGTATCCTCGGAATGAGAACTTCCTCACCTTTGAATTTTCCTATCATTATCGTAGCGTAAATTACATTGTTCATCAATTTTCTAACCACCAAACGCGTACCGTTGCACAGTTTTGGTTGGTTTATGTTTCGAAGCATGATTACTACGGAGCCAACCTTTAGGCGTAAATTGTGCGGTGGTAAGCCAGGCACGTCCAAAGAGTTTAAAAATTCAATTGGATAGTTGGTGGCTTCATCTTCATTTGTGACGCAGTCAATAGATTTGAATGAATTCATTGTTCCAATGATCTTATTTTGAATTATGTAGTTTAGGTCATCTACATCTTTATTCTTAGCCGCTAAAATTGCTCGCTCACTCAACCATTCATTATTTTTGTGGTTAGAAATAATTTCTGGAAATACATTGTTGATAAGTTCGTCTTTTGATGAGACAAAATTACAGAAATTATTTGGAAATGATATGAATCCGCTCGATTCATCGACAGGTACTTGACCATTACCGATAGTCAGCAATTGCTCCGAGAAATCTTCAGCAGATGTATCATTAAGCAATGTAACTCTCATGTTTGTTGTCAGTTGCAGTTTCTTCACATGGCGCCATAGAGTTGACGATTTGAGGCAAGCGTTTATTTCGTCGGCAGCCGTAGATCTTGGAATTACTGGCAGTATTTGGCGGAAATCGCCAGAAAGTAAAATGATTGCTCCTCCAAAACATCTCGAGTCATTGCGTAAATCTTTTAATGTTCGGTTAAGTGCTTCTAATGCACGTTTATGCGCCATTGTGCATTCGTCCCAGATGATGATTTTCGATACCGCTAAAACTTTGGCCATTGTTGAGTGTTTTGCAATATTACACGTTGGTTCTTCAATAGTTTGAAGATTTAACGGTAATTTGAATGCTGAATGAGCCGTACGGCATCCTTCTAACAATGTGGCTGCTATTCCAGAAGAAGCAACTGCAACCGCTATGTTAGATCTCGCCCGAACAGTTGCTAAAACTAATGACATGAGGAATGTCTTGCCAGTTCCACCTTTTGTTGGTAATTCAACAGGGGTACATTCGTTTGAACTACTAAATCTAATTCCTGGTGATCATATTCACGTTCGCGTTCCAATTCTCGATTAAATGCGTCATTCATTTCACGATATGGTGCTGGCATTCCTAACCTGATTAATAAATTACCGCACATGAGGTAACACATATCTTCGATCAAGAGTAAAGCACGATTATGTATCTCCTCATTCATCTCAATATCGTGATTTCTGGAACTGACACGAATTTGATGTAAAATATCTTCTGACATATTATCCTTGTATTTGTGCCACAGGTTACATGGGTTTGATGGAAAACATGTCGAAATAATTATGATAGCGAATAATGTGCGTATCTGACTTGGAGATGCAGAGATAATGGCTTCAGCGATTGTCGTATCCCAATGACTATCGTTTTCTAATAACTTCAATTCTTCACATGCAGCACGATATGTTGGGAATATTACACCATTAACAGTTCGTAGTGACTCAAATAACGTTGGCCCACGCACATTTACCAGCAACAACCGCAAATAGAAACATTCATTATTCTTTGGATGAACTGTATACATACGACCAAGAGCATCAGTAGAACGCACATCTGGATACCCAGGAACCGCATCGCCTTGCTTCCGTCTTTGAAAATTCTTCGATGAAGCATTCCAAGTATAATAACGTGGCATCTCCGAGTAAAGCAAAGTTCGTGCAAACTGATCGCTTTGGCAGATTGCAAAAAAACTGGTCAATGTAGTTGCTGGAGGTGTTTCAGCACGTTGCGTAGCATTCGAAGCCGTGAAATATACTCGTTGACCATTCTCCAGATGCACCGCCAAATGCGTAACAGTAGGATGACGTTCGTGAATGGGAAATGCGAATATACGCCAAATCGCTTCATTACAGTTCACATAACGACCAACTTGATAGCGTGAAATTTCATCGTTGGTATTCGAGGATTGCAATCCAAAAACCGCCATATCACTGCCTTTCGTGACATATTTGCAAATATATTTTATGGACTTAACTGAATTGCAGTATTCAACGTTGCAATGTGTCTTGAACGATTTAGAAATAAGTGGCGAATATGGAACAATCCAACTGTTGTCGACAACGAAATCCATTCTTTTCACTTTCGTTGTGACAGTTCGACCGTTGTCATCTTGTGATCGACGCCGATACAGCGGATAACCATCATTGCCAGTGACAGTCTCCGCCGTTAATTTCCGTGGATATCGTTTAGAGCACTTTCCATCGACCATGCAAGGTGATTGGGGATTGATGGCACCACACGGTCCATGAATCATATTAGTAGTAACAACATCATGTAGGTCTGGATCGACTTCATAATCAGGAATCTCAGCACATATGATATCATCTATTTGGTCAGGCTGAATGCTTTCCACTAACCAAATAAGAATGTGTGCGTGCGGCAGGCCTCGCTTTTGCCATTCGATTGAATACATCCAGCATCGAGTATCTCCAAAGACGCGTTGTTTAACAATAAAGTTCATCAGGGACCGAATTTTTTGCCTGAATATACGTGCTGTAATGTCGTGTCTATCACTTGATGTTTATCCGGGAAGCAGCAATTGAGTAATTTCTATCCATTTTGGATTACAGGTAAAAGTAATAAAGAGATCGGGCCGACCGTAATGACGAACATATGTTATTGCATCTTGTGCATATTCATGCATATGACGTGGACTACCAATGTATGTCGCCGGCAGAATAGTTAATCGACCAATATTAGCTGCATTTCCTTCAGTACTAACTGCATCACGTAAATGGATGTACTCCTCAGAACGCAGTTTGGCTTGGTTCAACCTAATGAATGTTAAACGTTCCGTTTCTATTTTTACATACATGTCAACGCAATACTGCTGAAACAATCGACGAAACCGCAGCAAATAGTTGTCAGCATTTTGACGAATCATCAAACGATATGCGTAATAATTCATTGAGCTAACTTTCTTTGTAGTTTCTTCACCTGAAATTAAAAATTTGATAATTAACCATTTCAAAGGCAAATTTTAAAGGCAAACAATACAGACATTAACCATTTTTTTAATAAGCATTATTTTAAATCAGTGTCTTTCACAAACAAATGAAATAAATTATGATACTGATACTCACCATTCAATGGATTTTTCATTTTAATATTAAAATAATATCCATCTTCTCCTTGCCAAAACATCAGCGGGTATTGCAATGTGTCATATGATCGATGAGTTTCAGATATTTGTTGCAGTTGCCCAGTATCGCGACGCGTAAGCACAATATCGCGTTTTTCCAATTGTTCACCAACAATCAGGATGGCAACTTCGTCTACTGTTGGAGCATTAAATGTCCTTTCGTGTGTTCCAGATGGTCGTTTATCTGCTTTGATGACAACTTTATAGTCATCACTTGGCATGCGCTCTAAAGCACTCTTAAACAACCTGACCAACGCATGATGTTCATGAAGCAGACACTGCAAGTCTTGAAGAATTGCTCGCTTCATTTCTGCATTGATCTCTAGGCGTAGATCAAGTTGTTCTTCCATGTTGCCCATGAAATATATTTGTAAAAATTTATTCTGTGTATCTTCGAAAAGTAGTAATGATCCAATTCGATGATGAATCTGTCCTTGTATCTACAAAATAAAAACCAGACAGTATTAACTGGGTTATAAACACTTTTTTCGGTGGGAGAGTAGAGTTCAGAATTAGCAAATATACTACATAGGTACCATTGAGAAGTTACCCTCAACTCCTACCCCCCCTCTCTCCTATCATCCTATCCTGTACGTAAGCTTGGAATGCTTCACGTAAATCATCTCCGAGGTATAGTTTACGTGTTATTGTATTCATACTTTCCCGCTTTACAGCATTTAAATTTAAAAATGCTACCGTACGATGGACGGTGTGGCTCAATGGATATAGATAAAAGTGAAAGGAAATTTGTATAGGCTCGGATAGCTCAACTGGTAGAGCTCTCGACATGTAATCGAAAGGTTCTGGGTTCGAGTCCCAGTCCGGACTATCCGAATTTTTTCTCAATTTATTTATAAACTCCCATTGAGAAGTTACCCTCAACTCCTACCCCCCCTATCTCCTATCATCCTATCCTGTACGTAAGCTTGGAACGCTTCACGTAAATCATCTCCGAGGTATAGTTTACGTGTTATTGTATTCATACTTTCCCGCTTTACAGCATTTAAATTTACTACATAGGTACTACACGGTACTACATAGGTACCAATAGATAAAGTAAGTTATTCTTTAACTACATTCTATATAAGTACAAAAATAAATACCTTAAATGTCGGATTAAATCCCCGTTCTTCGATAATATCTGCCCCAAATGACGTCATCTGGAAACAACCATTGTATTTTTGAGTATTTGCAAGAAAGTGGCGTGATTCTTGTGTTTCGCCACAAAGCAATGAATACAATGGCTCAGGTGGCGGAGTCAACAATGGCAATTTCACTTTACCATTAAGGCAGCATAATCCAGGCGTTTCTCCGGAAAACTTTAATGCACCACAATACTCGCAAACTACGTCCATTTGCCCAATGCAAACGCTAGGATGCAAGCTATAATCATTGCTGCAATCGTATTGAAACGCTGCTCGATTCAAATCAGCACTTGATAAATATCTTGTTCTGCGTCGCAAATTATCTATATGTTGACCTCTGTTGTTCGCTCGACGATTCTGCATTGCCAACCGAGCTGTTTCACGGGCTGCTTCACTTTGCTCTCGTGATTGAGAAGCACGAAGTCGAGCCATACTATCGCGGCGCTGTTCACGTGCAATTTCTTGTTCTTCTTCAGTCCTTTCATTTGCAGTATTTCGTATTCTTCTTGCATCACGGCTTTGTCGGGAAAGATTCGATCGTCTTGGTCGCGGCATTATTAATTAAACTTCACTTCACCTAAAAACTTAAATTTTCAACCATACCGAGATTTATAGTTCACTTCACTGTTTATACGAATGGGCAATTGGGCAATAATGTTAATTATTTATTTAATAGAAATAGTTTTATTATTGATTTCTTACAAATATCAAATTGTCATCCATACGTCATTACATAGCTGTCATTATACGTCAATTTTGTTATTCCAAGTCTGATTCTTTTTTGTTATACCACGTTTTATAGTGACTGACGTTATATGTCAAGTCACACGGGAATGCTGTCGAACGGGATAAAAAGTATCCTATGTCCTTCTCCTGGCTCTAAACTACCTCCCTGCCAATTTTCAGCTAAATCGGTTCAGCCGTTCTTGAGTTATAAGTGAAGTAACTAACACGACTTTCTTTTATATATATAGATTGTAATTCAATGCTTTTACAAATAAAATAATACCTCTAATAACTCTAGCTTTTAAATATTATATGTACCTATTTATTAACTTATACAAATATAGTGTATATAATATATTACACACATTAGACACAAATTTCCTTGACCAATTACGTGAATACACAGAAAAATAATAAACAATATCAAAAAAGGTTTAAAACATCTGAAAGAGTAAAGCCAATTACCTTCCATTTAAGGAAAAACACGTAAATTACCTCTTCAAAACCAACGTAACGCAACGTACGTGCCGTAGACTCCCGTAGTTTGATTCCAACTAAACTTAAATGAAGTCTAAACCAGTAAAAAATAAAAAAAACCATTTAGTTGTATACGCATGGCTGATGGCACACTAAGCGCGCCATGGACTTCTATGGCGCTTGACACGCCAGTCGTGTCATAGAAAATTTGTTCCTCAGCCATGGCGAAAAGTTTTCCAAAATGGGTGCCGCAACGAATCGGTTAAAATGCATTATTCTTTCATGTAAACTATCATCTTGGTAAATTCGTTGTCAATTATTTGATTAGCCATACCACGTGCTATCATTTGTAGTTTCATCTCACATTCTTTCATTGTTAAAATATTAGGATATTTGTATCCATGCCTTAATTATTCTGTATATCATCTTTTTTATATTGTAATGGCCACACAGCCCGTGATTTTTGATCGTTTGGGGTTAAAATACCACTGGCTGTGGCACCGGACTCCTACCCACATGTCGTGAATATTTGCAGGAACTTGGTTTCGGGCACGAACTCCGCCAACTACAGCATTCGAGGTACCGATTACAAAGGACTTATACCTAGCTGGAGTTCTGAGTGCTGGTAGATATTGGACTGGGACCTTTTTGGACGATCTAACGACGTCGATCGGACGCAACGGAGACGGAGAAGCTACCTGAAGTTGGAGCCCCATCTCTCTCTCTCGCCACGTGCTAGACTCCTGGACTAAAGACCGGACTCCTCAGCTAAGTTCCCACGTGGATTAAATCCCCTTAGATACCCTTCAGACACCAAGAGGCTAGATCAGACCGTACGGCCTTCTGCCCACGACCCCTATTTTTTTTAATAAATATATTATTGTCACGGGAAATCTCTCTTTTAATTTCACCCGTAACAATATTATTTTGAATTTTAACACTTTGCACTTTTTGGATTATAGTTTTTTGTCACGCCGAGACACGGGCCGTGTCAGCCCGAAAGCGGTATCCACCGCTTTCGGGCTGACACGGCCCGCAGCTGGGTACCGCTTATGTCACAGTAGACACAAGGGATAATGATGTAAAACGACAGGAACACACTTGAGATTGATTTGTATTTGTTATAATATTTATATACTTTTAGTTTAATGGAATTTACAGAATATGACCTTTAGTGAATTCAGATCACGAGACCACAATACAAAGAGTATACTACTCTATCGATGCACTTTTTTTATGTATATTTTTTTCACGAAAATTTCAATTATGTCATTTTTCACTTTTTTACACAAAAAAGTCTTCGGATAGCGTATTGGGTGTTTTAGGGATTTACGTATCCCACCGCTGCCACCAATGTTAGAACGGACTTTTTAAAAAAAGGAAATTTATTGAACTGGAAAAGATTCACAACACAATTTTATTTTAGTGGATTACACCATACATTAGGAGATTAGATATGTGTCCGTGGTGGCCCGTGTCTAGCTCTGAACTGATTCGCAGCTCAAACCTACTAACTAAGATGACAGAGTAGTGATGATGTATCAGCACTCCCGTCAGCAATTCTAGGAACAGCATAGGGATGTAACAGGTCGAACACTCGCATAGCGGAGACGAGACTAATGTAAATCCAAAAAGTTTCGCTTTAAAGTTTCCGTGACCTGTCAAAAATTGTGCGACGTAGTGATCTATTTCTATCCATTGCTTAAAGAGTCGATCGCGTACCGAAGGGAAGAAATTATATAGGTGACGCCCTTTGATAGTGTTTTCCCACCGTTCCTGCCACTCAGAAATTAGGTTCTGTATAGAAATATCTAATGGCTCGAATAATCTAGTTATCTTATTACTCTCTTTTGCGCTTAAAAACTCAGGATTAGTCTTTTTTTTTATATAATATAGTACTGCACGACGCTGTATCTCCAAATCTACTGGTAGGACTCCGGCTAAGACTGGAAGTGCTTCAGTACTTACGGTCCGGTATGCCTTACATAAAAATATTAAGGCGAGGCGTTGGCTTTGCAAAAGTTTACGACGGGCCGCTCCTATTGTAGCCCTATCTGCCCAAGCCGGTGCGCCATAGCATATGCTGCCGAGGTACGTCGCATTATAAATTATTTTTAATGTTTTAAATGAAAGGCCCCATGTCGACGATGATATTTTTGTGAAACAATAGAAATTATATAAAATATATAAAAAATAAAAAATATATAAAATATATAAAAAGCTAAAAGAGCTTTTTATATATTTTTTATATTTCCATTATATGTTCCAGGAATATCAATTTATTTTCTAAAATAAGTCCTAGGTAACAAAGTGACTGTTTACGTTTCACATTGATGTTGTTCAGTTTAATGCAAGGAGTTGATATTAATGAACCTTTTAAAAGTAAGTACATTTAAAAGGTTCATTAATATCAACTCCTTTTTTTATGTGCTGCAAATTCTAATCGATTTCTGTGGCCCCAACTCGATATTACTTTGAGGCACTTGTTGGCCTTGTTTTCAATTTCAGATCGCGAATTGGCTTGAATAATAAGAAAACCAACGTCAGCATAACCTATCAGAGAGCACAGAGGAGGCAAGGGAACACATAATAAATCATCAAAACTTATATTCTACAAGTGCGGCGATAGTACTGAGGGCAGCCGCGCGTTAAGTTTTTGAAATGTGTAATGGCCAGTTGGAGTTTTGTTACGCCGTTGCAAAAATACGAGTAAATTAAATAATAAATATTACGATAGCAGCCTCTGTTTCTTAACTTCAGTAGTAGCATGGGCCACCAGGCATTGTCGAAGGCACCCGCGATATCCAGAGATATACCTACTACATATTTACACTCCGATAGATTTACTGTTTTTCTCACCTCGATTGCTGCATCCACTGTTTACTTCCCGGCGGTAAATCCAAATTGCTGATTATTAAATTTCGGGCCACAGGGTAGCAAGCGGGGAACAATAAGACGTTCTAATAATTTACCTAAGCATGATAATAGCGTTATAGGACGGTAGGATTTCGGATCGTCTGGTGGTTTATCACCGGCTTTCTCTGCACTTTCGAAGTTTATTGCAATTTTATTTCTACCCACTTTTTTAATTCCGTCTTGAATATTCCAGAAACATTTTTATTTCATAAAAATTTACCAAACTTAATTGGATGTATTAATCAACATATTAAATCAACAAGAAATAACACGAAAAAGTTTAAAAATATGAAAAATCTAGAAAACTCTACTTGACAGCTTGACACTTCGAAGCAGAATCCTTTTTTTTTATTTTTTTTATTTATTTATATATGGCATCGGCTTATAACCATTTGCCAGTGTCAAGTTAAAAAGGCGGGAAATAGAACTTTCGTTTCAATTTTCAACGCCGTAGGTATTCCTAAATCGTCTAGTCAAAGTCCAAATAAATAGTCAGTGCAGTCCATGAGTCATGTCAGTCGATTCAGTAAAGTGGTAGAAGCTTTACTGAAAGTTCGAAGGGAGTTTTGGAGGGAAACTCAAAATAGCACGTTTTTAGAAGTTGTACCACTTGCCCACACTTGTGCACGTTAACGAATATTTAATGGTTAATATTCTACCAATATTACACATTAAGAACCGAAATAACACAAATTTATGAAAGAAATGCAAAATCCACAACATCACCAATTGCATTCCCCGGCAAAACTCCAAAAGCAGAATCCTATCTCACTTATTTACCACCAAATTTTTTTTTTTTGTGGTAATGAATTTACATCAGACTTCTCCTTCTTCGTATTGTCAAATCGACATTATAAATTATTGAAAATGATTTTTAGAGTTTATATGATTTAAAGTAAACAAATTAGCAAAGGCAAATTAATTAATTAAACAAATTAAAAAGGCGCGCGAAATATTAAAAAATAATAAAATGTTACATACGTTGTAGATGTGCAAGACTCCTAGTAAAAATATGCTCGCCCGCCATGAGAATATCGTCTGTAACGTTATAGACGATTTTTCGATAGATCGTGTTTGTAAACAATTTCGATTAGATGGTTTGAGGTTTATCTAGTAAAATCCGAGCCAAATAAAAGCCGACCGCTTGATAACCAAGTCAACTGTTAAATTAGCTTAGGCGAACCCCAGACTGTTGGTTATGCCTGGCCTAGGGCCATTGGTAGGCAAATAGGTTCAGATTATTAAAATCCCAATAAACATAACGTATTTTATATTAACACTAACTTTACAAATAAACTATGACACTTAATAGAAATTAACCTCTCTGATGCATGTAGTAATCAATTACTGTGGAAAATGCCGCAAAACCTGCAGCACCAAACACTCCTGCCTTTAGGCCACCTGAAAGATCCAATATGGTAGTTACAGGAAATCACGGTAAGGAGAACTTTAAAAATTTCACATATATAGACAAGCTTATTACGACTTCGTATGTGCAAAAGGAAATCGCACGGGAACCATTTGGCGCAACAAAAAGGAGTATAATTCCTTCCCCATAGTCTACACTATAT
Source organism: Phengaris arion (assembly GCA_963565745.1). Lineage (NCBI taxonomy): Eukaryota > Metazoa > Arthropoda > Insecta > Lepidoptera > Lycaenidae > Phengaris > Phengaris arion. The sequence continues at coordinate 16,672,228 of OY751433.1, read as the reverse complement.
AAATTTCATCAAAATCGGACCAGTGGTTATGCAAATATTCCTATTCAATGCAAACAAACAAAAAATCTTTCCTCTTTTTTAAATTATTAGTATATACAAACAATTTTTAAATTACCGACAAAGGCAAACTGAGCAGCTGTGATTTTCCCGGCACTTGGGCAGAGGGCTGGATGACAGCCAGTATTTGGTAAAACTTTAATACAACACACACACTTAAAATAAAATTACAGCTTGAAGAAGCAAATGGAACAGATTTTGTAGAATTGTAGCTTGTTCTGTAATGGACCTTTGTGAGCCCGATATAAGTATGTTAATATCATTAGACTTTTTGCTGCATCCAATTAAAGTGGGACAGCTAGGAATATTTTGGAGACCGTAAACATTTATTGGAGCATTATTTTATGGCATCTTAAATAGTAGTTTTTGAATATTGGACAGTAATTTATTACAGTTTATGGATATTAGTTACGGTTTGCAATACATTAACACTTAGGAACATGGCTCATCAAAAAGTAATTGCAGTCTGGGATACAGGCCTTGATGCTGACCGTTGAATTGTTAAACTTACCTCTTAATCCAATTAAACCACCCGTTACCCCTCCAGCATATGTGCCATTTTTCCAGTCTGATTTCCCTCTGGCACTCTCAACACAGCACTCAATTCCCGAAAATACAGCACCAAGAATGGCAAAGTTCTTGGCATAACTCAACATGGAGCCTTTCATTTCCCTTAAAATTTCCCTCGCTGTCTGAGTCTGAGGAGCTGTTGTGTCTGTCACATTCGGCATCAGTGATGAAGTGAACAACCCAACTGCTAGACCCAATCCATAGCCTAAAATAATTTAAAAAACATTATAGGTGGTTCTTGGGCACAAAAATGAAAAAAAAACTGCAGTACATGGTGTACACCAACTTTTTAATTAGGACCCTAAAACAAAAAATTATAATAAGAAAATATGTTTGTAAGGACCATCACTACACATAGAAATAAAAAAGGGGTTTATTAGACCAAAAAAAAATAATAAGTCCTCGCTCCATAGTATAACCCACAGGTGTACCACAGGAAAAAAATTGAAAAAAGTAACCGTGGTACACCTAGGTGAACCATATAGTTAGACCACGGGGAATAAACGCTTTAGTTTCAATAATTACCATTCAGGATCATAAAACAAAATCATACCTATTATACAGCTCGTAAGTGATTTAAAAGGGCAGCTTTCTATCGTCGACTCTATCATTTTTTCTTCATTTGTTTTTATTATAACCGGACCTAAAAATCTCGGTATGATTATGTTCTCACGGTATCTATATGTGTTTCCAACTAAGTATTTTGTGAGTGAATCGAAATCATTTGTTTGTAGGAATTTTGCCAAAGACGGATCCGTTGGAGGTTTAGTATACTCCGCCATGTTGTTTGATTAACACTAATTATGTTATTATATTTTGTGTATTAAATATTAAATTTACAATTAAATAAGACCAAAGAGAATGTAAGTATACTACATGAATTAAAATAAGACCGAATATACATATATATTTCTTTAAAAAATTACAATTCTTGTGACAGTTGACACTGACATTTTAATTTTGACTGCTTTTTTTTTAATTTAAATATAACGCGTCGGCTTGAAACCATTTACCAGTGTAAAGTTAAAAACGCGGGAAAAAGAATTTTCGTATCAATTTTCAACATCGTTTTCCTAAATCATCAAGTCTAAAGTCTAGTCAAAGTCCAAATAAATAGTGCAGTCAATGAGTCAAGTCAGTCGATTCAGTAAAGTGGTAGAAGCTTTACTGAAAGTTCCTAGGGAGTTTTGGAGGGTACACAAAATAGCACGTATTTTGATTAAGTACCTACCACTTGTAAAGTACCACAAGTAGTACCAATTGCCCACAATAATTGTGCACGTTAACGAATATTTAATGGTTAATATTCTACCCATATTACACATTATGAACTGTAATAATACTAATTTATGAAAGAAATTTCTGTTATTTCGCGACCTCTGTGGCTCGGTGGTGTAGCGCGTTGGTGCTCAAGCTGGGGGTCGCGGGTTTAAATCCCGCCGAAGAAACAAAAAGTTTTTCTGTGTTTCTGGCTCATGGATGTGTTTTATATATTATATGTATAATATAATAAAAATCTTAAATATATGTAGGTATAGTATAAAAGTATTATTATACTTAGTCTGGCCATAAATACTGTTACGATTAAATATAAACAAAACATTACGTAACGTACAAAATATTATAATATATTATAAATTATATTATTAGTTTTCTCATTTTGGCGCCAATACATTGTATAATATTTTGTGATATTAATCGATATTAATAGAAATCGCTGTGATTGCATTACACAAAGAAGGTATGGAGCCAAATGAAATTTATATTAGTAATTGTGTTGTTGTTTGCTAAAAGTAAAATGTTTGTGTACCGGGCTATTAATAGGTGAGACCTCCTCTGTTTGTGACAGAAAAAGATCTGGCCGTCCACGTAGTGTTCGCACGAAAAAGGTGGTCAAAGCAGTAGAGGAAAGAAATCTAAGAAATCCTGTCCGAAAGCAAAAGATTTTATCTTGGGAGATGAAGATAGCACCTAGAACCATGTCACGTATTTTAAAAGATGACTTAGGACTTGCAGCCTATAAGAGACGTACTGGTCATTTCTGAACTGATAATTTAAAAAAGAATGGGGTGGTAAAATCGAAACAACTACGCGGTACGCAAAGGGAGGTCACAGAAAAATTTTGTTTACGGATGAAACATTTTTTACAATTGAGCAACATTTTAACAAACTCAATGACCGTATTTATGCTCAAAACTCTAAGGAAGCTTACCAATTAGTCGACAGAGTGCAACGTGGGCACTATCCGACTTCAGTGATGGTTTGGTGGGGTATTACTAAGGCGGGTCAATAAGTCCGTGACTTTTTGAATTTCTAACCTCCTTACTGAAAAAGCAACACTACTCCTGTCAACAGGCATCTGTCAGTTGACTCCTATCAAAATTTGAACTTGCTGCGTCAGTTAGTTTGTGTTTTACAGCTATCTTTATCAGACTATCCAGTAACTTAAGGAAACAATGGAAAAAAGTGAATTTCGTGTGCTTATTAAGCATTATTTTTTGCGAAAAAAAACCATTACCGAGATCAAGGCTAAGCTTGATAAATACTATGGGGACTCTGCACCATCGATTTTAATGGTAAAAAAGTGGTTACTGAATTTCGTTGAGGCCGTACAAGCACTGAAGATGCCGAACGTCCTGGACGCCCAGTTGAGGTCTCTACACCCGAAACAATCGAAAAAATTCACGATATGGTGTTGGCCGACCGAACATTAAAAGTGAAAGAGATTGTGGAAGCCATAGGCATCTCGCATGGCTCAGTGGTTTCAATTTTGAATGATCACTTGGGCATGAGAAAGCTTTCCGCAAGATGGGTGCCGCGTTTGCTCGTCGACCACAAACGCAATCGTGTTACAACTTCACAGGAAGGTTTGGCGTTGTTTAATCACAATATGGAGGAGTTTTTTAACCGTGGACGAAACATGGATCCATCACAACACACCAGAGACCAAACAACAATCAAAACAGTGTGTTTCTAAGGGTGAATCGGCGCCAAAGAAGGCCAAGGTGAGTTTGTCAGCCAATAAAGTTATGGCGACTGTTTTTTTGGATGCACGTGGGATAATCCACATTGACTATCTTCAAAAGGGAAGAACAATTAATGGGGAATATTATGCCAACTTATTGGACCACTTCAATGAGGATTTGAAAACAAAACCGACCTCATTTGGCCAAGAAAAAAGTTCTTTTTCACCAAGACAATGCAAGGGTGCACACATGTGCAGTTGCCATGGTAAAAATCCATGAATTGGGCTATGAATTGCTCCCACATCCACCCTATTCTCAAGATTTGGCTCCGAGTGACTACTTCTTGTTCCCAAACCTGAAAAAATGGCTCGGTGGAAAAAGATTTGACTCCAATGATGAAGTCATCTCGCAAACAAAGGCCTATTTTGAGGACCTCGACAAATCATATTTTTTGGAAGGGATAAAAAACTTGGAGAAGCGTTGGACAAAGTGTATAGAGCTCAAGGGGGACTACGTTGAAAAATAAAATGATTTATTTATCAAAAAATCGGTGTTTTATTCCAAAAGTCACGGACTTATTGACCCGCCCTCGTAGCTATGAAGGAGCCATACTTTTGTGAAAAAGGTATCAAAACATCGGCACAAGTGTATCAAGATGCCATTCTTGAGAAGGTAGTGAAGCCCCTTAACAACACCATGTTCAATAACCAAGAATGGTCCTTCCAGCATGACTCGGCGCCGTTTCATAAAGCTCGGTCGACGCAGTCTTGGTTGTCCGAATGTTTCGGACTTCATCAGAGCTGAAGACTGACCGTCGTCTAGTCCCGATCTTAATCCACTGGATTATGATTAGGGTTATGGTCAGTTTTAGAGAGTACGGCTTGCTCTAAACACCATGATAATTTGGAGTCCCTAAAACAATCCGTACGATTGGCAGTGAAGAATTTTCCCATGGAAAGAGTGCGTGCTTCTATTGATAACTGGCTTCAACGTTTAAAGGACTGTATAGCAGCCAATGGAGACCACTTCGAATAAGCTTTTTATATTTTAAATTGTTTTATATTTATGTATTAAATTAACACACTGTAAAAGTAATAAATTTTATTTGCAATAGATTTTTTTTTCTGTTTCAGTATTTATGGCAAGACTAGGTATACTTATCATTTTCTGGTACCTGTAACACAAGTTCTTCGGATACTTAGCATGGGGCCAGATTGACGTGGTGTGAAGCGTCCATAGATATTATTATTATTAATTAAATACAAAAACCACAACATCACCCATTGAATTCCCCGACAAAGCATCGATTTTGACAGTTATTTATGAATTCAAATTTCAAAGATTCAAAGAATCAAAGGCTTGTGAATTAAAAATAGTATTTCATAAAATCAATGCATTCTTAAAACAGTTTATTTATTATTAATATTCATTAGCTCCCTTACTAATAAAAAGATTTACACAACGGATAAATTAAACCACTTAAACAATGTTGTTCTTTGTCTGATGCGTTGCAAAAGTCACTTGACAGACAAATACAGTAACGTTGCTTAAGTTATCTGTTGTGTAAATATTTTTATTAGTAAGGGGGTAAAAGTATACTAATTTACGATCAGGGCTCTCTGTATAGCCTGACAAGAAATAAAGAAAACTTCGCCGTGTTACTGAAAATTCACGAAACTAAGCTGAAATGTTATTTATGTTACCTACCTATTTTTTAATATTCAAGATTTTATCTAATCAAATTCTAGCCATAAACACCTGTGTTGCAACAATAAAATATTAAAAGCACTCTCAGTGCAGATGTTTTTGTAATCCAATTTAGGCTGACTTACATGACTTCGTAAACTAGGTAGTAAAAAATAAAGAAAGAAGCGTAATATTTATACCCAATGAATCATTTAATCAATAGCTAGCAATCTTTTGCTACTTGTTTTATATTTGTAAACTTTCTCTTTTCTTCTAGATTTCCAGTACTTTGTTTCTTGTCTTGACAAAATTATCTCTCCACTTACTGCTACTGAGTTTATTTTATCTGAAATATAATACTTTTATGTAAACTAATGTAGTGTTATAGCCTTAATACAAGTCATATAGCAGCCGTAATATAGAGGAGAATGAACATTATACAGTATAAACTCTATATAACGACACCGAAGGAACTGTGCATTTTATGGCGTTATAGAGAGTTGTCGTTAAATGGAGAGTTATATTGTGGACACGGTAGAGCAACTAAACCCAAAGCGTTTGCCAACATCACTTATCTTCTCTCGCGTTTCTATTGCGCGTATCAGTGAAACTTTTTCGTCAATACACAGTGATTTTCTTTTATTAGCCATGTTCACAGTTCGAAAGTTTGTGAGCAACTAAGAATATGATAAGGTATAGATAATGCATGACTCCTACTTATGAGTCATGGTCAACAACAGTGTACACGTACAAGCAATCCCAATTTGTAAACAAAAGAACGAATTTCTTAGAATGTTCGGTATGCATGATGCAGACAGTCGAGTTTATTGCGGGCTAGGATAATAAAGCGACAATAGATCGTACACAGCTGCGCAGTTTTTACTAATTTTAGGAACTTAAAAGGTACTTTTTATTACTCAATTGTTGTCGTTATTGAGAGTGGGTGTAATGCTATGTAGAGTGAAACATGGTATAAAAGACAAGCTAAACCAACCAAAGCCAATTGATTTCGACGCTTAAGGGAGTTTGTCGTTAAATAGAGTGACGTTACATGGAGATAACACTGTAAATAGAAACAATGGTGACAATTACCACTCTCTAGGAAACCGCGACATTATGTCTATATAGAAAACTTTCATTCACGGCTGTATTACAGCAGCTATATCACTATATGAATCATAACAGTAACAATATCCTAGGATACTACAGGAGTGTCACTGCCATTTGTTGTACAACTGTGGGTGCTGTTTGGCGTTTGCCTGTCAGTGCTCAATTAATATGTCACGTAAGTTGAAACTGGCACTGTTAATATTGTAATCTAGTTATCTAAAGTCAAAGATTGAGTTCAATAATAGATTCTCAAACGAAAATTGACATAAATTGACGAAAATTGACGTGCAAGTTAATCCTAGGATGGCTGAAATGTCTTGTAATCTTGATCTCAGATAGCTAAGATGAGATTAAGATTGATTATTATATTTCGGGCGTATGTCTACCAGCATAAGTCGATCAATAAGACAGCTTGATTTACAAAATGGAATTTAATGTAATAATAATTTTGTATTATAACAAATCAAGTTTTTAAAATGGTAGCTAAAAGATCACATATCTAATAAAATTTCTTAACATACTTCACTTACTTGATAATTACCAAAAGCATTAATATTAGAATGGTAGGTATTACTATAATATGATTACAACAAATTACTATAGGTGAAATAATATATTACAGAACTAGCTTTTGCCCGCTGCTCTGCCTGCATAAAAACAATATAAGCATAGCCGAGCACCGTTAATCAAATAGTTAACTTCGTTAATCGTTAATCCGCTACAAATAAAGTTAGCTTTGTTAAACGTTAAAGGCGTTACATTTCGGAAGAATTAACGCAAGTTAACGTTAATCCGTTAATATGTGTAAAATTGCATCTTTATATCGTTGCGTTAGTGAACTTATAAAACCTGTTGGTTTAGGTTCTAATTCATTCATCAATTATCAACACGCAAATGATCACTGACAGTAATTTATAATAACAACAAACAAACAAACAAAACACTTGTCACTCTAAGCACCGGCCCTAAGTAATCAAATGATCAAACAAAATAAATATCTTCGCAGTTTTCTTTCTCACTTGCACGCACCGGCAAAATATATTATCTAGTTTTGTTTTTGTTTCACTCGCTGCCACTTGCTGCCCGGCACCTGTCGGTGCCGTGCGGTAACTATTAGGCATTGGATTAACGATTAACGGACTTCTGCATATTAACAGAAGTTAACGTGTCCGTTAACATTTTTAAAACTTACTTAAAAGTTAGTCCGTTAATCAAAATGTTAACTTCGTTAATTAGCAATTAACGGATTAATGAGTTAATGCCCAGCTATGAATATAAGTACTTAGTACCAGCCTCTTAGGTACTCTATCCGCAGCCTCCAACCTAGATTCAGTTTTTTACCTATAGCCCTTTTTTATTTAGACTAACTTATATATATTTCATTAATAATTTAGTTATTTTAATTCATTATTTATTAAGTAATATCCTCTAGTAATTGCATAAAAATAAATATATAAAAATGGATAAAAAGTAGCCTATGCGTTAATCCAGAGCTTAAATAAACTACTTCCATACCAAATTTCGTCTAAATCGGTTCGGTAGTTTTTGCATGATATCTATCCATCCTCACAAACTTCCACATTTATAATAGTAGTAGGACTTTACCAGTTTCACAAGCCCCTTCTGCTTCAATGTCTAGAAGTCGTTTCTTAGGCTTAGATTTAAATTTTTTTGACTTAATATTATGGCTTTCAGTGTATTTATCACTAATTTCTTCACAAGATAAAAAGCCTTCAGAGTCTCTGAAAAGTTTTACACCCCCTACAATATTACAATCCCTGTAACAAAATAATATTCTATTTAGAGAAAAAGAACACATTCTGTATTTATTATTTTAAATGTAAATTAAATACATTAAAAATATACTCACTTTGTATCATGTCTATTGTTAACATCAACATATTCAATTGTTTTGCTTAAAATTGCAGATATTTTATCACCTATTTGCTTTTGCAGTTTGTCTGCTACTTTAACATCATTATAATGACTTGATATTTCCAAATATCGTTCAGAATGAGCGTTCTGGTCTGAAATATAAATAAAACAAAGAAAGTAGGTAATATAAAAGATGCAATCAAACATGTCATAAATATGGAAGTTCAAAGTGGCGATTTTTTTGGATATCATCCTCAATTTACTTTTGCAGTAACAAAAAAAAGAATATTAAAATTACCTGGTTGTAGTTTAGCAGTAGGTTGATTTAATGATTTAAGAAAAGAGGTGTCTACAACATCTTTAAAACGTGAAAGATCTTCATCATCCGAAGAATCACTGTTGCTCATTATAATATTTGAAAAAGATTTCAAAATAGTAGCCTAATATTAAGCTAAAAATAATATACCTACCTATTTTTATAGTACAACGTGAGTAATATTAAAATATTTATTTTGGAAATACGGCGACCCACAAAATGTCGCTTATGTCAAATCAATACAGTCCAGTGATCTCGAAAGTCAAATTGAGAAATCGGTAGAGTTGCCAGCAAAAATCAGTAGATTTATACCCAAAATCGGTATATAATGGATAATTGTAATTTGTAAAACACAAGGATACTCCCCAAAATCTATGGGTTTTCCCGTTTCATGTCATGTCAGTTTAAAATACCTAATCAAGAGGAAAGTCAAGACATGTTTCATGTCATAGTTCATGTTTATTAACTATATTAACGCGTTTTTTTTTCAAATAAGTTCAAAAATTACTGTCTGATTTCGTTCAAAATAATTTTCCTAAAGAGTATTTAGTATGATCTATCAGCATGGAAAATTGCAAGTTCCTAAGTAGTAGCTTAGAAATGCCAGGGTAAGGGTAAACCAACTTACAAACAAATTCGGAGGTCGATTACTCGAAAATAGTAATTGACTTTGTAAAATAAGTCATGTATGGAACCTTGCCTTTATTTAAAAATCCCTATTCAAAGATTGACCCCAGACCCCACACATTGGGGGAGAATGAAAAAATATTTTTGAACCCCACTTCACATATTATATGGAGAGCCACCCCTGAAATATAAAATTCTTATTATTTTATGATGTCGAAACTGATATATACTTATATAAGGTGTGGTAAAATCAATTACGGATATTTTGGGTATATGATCTACTGCTTATTAAATATTTAGGCAAAAAAATATTGTCATACTCAAAGTAAAAAAAATATCATCTCATGTACCTACCTATGGCTGACTCTCGCCTCATCACAAACTCGCCCATTTAAAGGAAGATTTTTTTTTCGAGTATGACAATTATTTTTCTGGCTTAACGTCTCTAAATAAGCAATAGATCATATGCCCAAAATATCCGTAATTGATTTTACCGGACCTAATATACACAACCTATCTCTAGACCAAATTTCATCAATTTATATTCATAACTATAGAATATGCAGGAAGCACTCTTCCTGCATCTGTAGTTATTTATGTAGTTATTACAGACAGACGGACAGACAGACAGACAGACAGACGGATGGACAGAGTGAAACTATAAGGGTTTCTTGAGTACGATGGAACCCTAAAAAGGTCCCTCCTTTTGTCAAATTTTGTCAAATCAAAAAATTTAAATTTTGGAAATTTCGGTAGAAAAATAGGTAGAATTTCCAAGACGTACTTATACTCTGAAATCCTGGAAAAATTGTATCATTTCGGTATGTCGGAAGATCAGACCCCGAATGGTTAGAAATACCGAAAAATCGGTAGGTTCGAGACCACTGATACAGTCAAATGTCAACATTCAGAAAATAAAATACGCGTACATAATAAGTCAAAACATCTTCTATGATTGGTTATTGTGAATACGGCAGCGTCATTTGACAACTTTTTTTTTTACTTTTCACAGTCTTCCGCGACTGTCAAAATTTTAAATGTCGATGTATTTTTAACATGGTGACATAGTATTTTGTTTTTTTTTTTCTTAAAAAAAAAAAAAAGTTTTTTCATTGCCAGTGTCAAGTTAAGAACGGAAATAACACAAATTTGTGGAGGAAAAAAAGTAAAGTAAAAAATTCGGTATTGATAAAACTATTGCCAGATAATTACTGCCAGTGTTAGATAAAAAGGCGGGTAAATTCAATTCCTGCCTTGGAGCAACAAATAAAAATATATAATATTGTTGCTTTAAAGCTTGGTTAGGGCAATGCAGGCTGATCACCTGATTGTCAGTAAGAAAGAGGATCTATGCGTCGGATGGGCATGTAATGCAAAAAGTCGGACCTGCATCTGATCTCTCTCTCTCTCTCGCCAATCGTGTCGCTTATCCGTCCTACTAGGATTCGAGTGTAAAGGAAGTGAGAGTGCTCTTGTGTACTGCGCACATACTTGGGCACTATAAAATAACTCTTACTTAGCTGACCTAGCTTCAATGAAACCGGCCAAGCTCAAAAACAAAACGGTTCGCATGTACACAATAAAAGATGTCTTACATACATATACATTGAGGGTGGAGCTCATTAACCAATCAGAACAGATCACGCGTAGAGTCCGTAGACTGGTGTGCACAGTGTAATAAAAGATCAGAGACGTTCACGTTCGCTTGCATTTTGTCACTGAATTCAATTATTTAATTTTATAAAATACATTGGGCGTTAATGACACGCTGTTTTTTAATTTTTTTTATTCAGATACATGGAGATGTGGAGATAACCAATGTATTATTAGTCATGTTTTATATGAAAATTCGTTGAAAAGTTAAAAAAATCGGTTGTCTGTAAAGTTTGTTTACTGACGATAGTTGAACGTGACAACGTCATGTTTATAGTGCGCGCGGAACTAATTGGCCGCGCCTTAGGTAGGCGTGTTGCCGCCGCGAAGTCCGGCGCTGAACTGAGTAATAACATCAAGCGCCCCGCCTCTCCGTCCCACCGCTCACATACCTAAGGCGCGGCTAGCTGAGGTAACGGCAATGCGTCATATTTAGCGAGGTAACGCTGGTAACAGGTAACGCATGAGTCATGTTTTTTCGTGCGTGCAGCCGGCTCCATCAAATGATAAGACGTTATCACGTCAATATATTATGAAAATTTACCTCACAGATCGACACAGCGATATACAGATATTCGCATATCGGTGTTTCATTGTAATCCAGGTGTGTGTCAGCGTAATTACGCTAGCCTAATTTTGCCAACAAAATTTTCGAAATCGATTAAAAACTATGCATGTTCCCATGTACTGTGAAATAAATCTATATTTGTATTAGGCCGCGTTCAGATGACACGCGTCGACCACGCGCAGGACCCGCACACGCGTTGTTGCATTACACCCGCGCTCGCCACGCGCACGCCTAGCGCACGTCCCGCGCACGCATAAACTACTAGTGACTGGACTACTTCGTTCAGTAGACGTAGTGTCTTCCAGGTGTCACAACGTGAGAACGTTTGAAATAAAATGGATTTGACTAAGTCAAACAAAGTTCTAATTACATATTATATGTATAAACAATGGAAGAAAGAAAAAGACAGTAAGATTAATTTCATACGAAGATATTGGGTTCACCCTATATTAACTCGCAGAGAGAAGCATGGCGAATTTCATGTCCTTTTTGCAGAATTACGCAATTATGATGACGAATTTTATGGCTATCTTCGAATGACTAAAAGGACTTTTGATAAATTACTGTCCGTTTTAAATATTAAACTGGAGCATCAGCACATAGTTAAACGAGGTAGTATTTCTTCTGCCGAAAGACTGGTTGTAACTTTGAGGTAAGTAGTCATGATTTCGCTGAAAATTTTTGCGTGAGCGTATAGTTTGAAATATTTTTGTATTTCTAAAAGGATTATAATTTATTTATAAACAAGTACAAACATATAGGAATAAAGCACATGACCTTTTTAAATAAATTATTTCAAACTATAGTACTATGACTCCTCTTTTGAACGTCACCATATAATATAATAAAACATGTTTTTGTTTTAATCATTTTCTTAATTTCAGAAAATGTAAGGTAAAGTAATTACACTAATCAAATACTATAATTATCTTGAATCATAGCGGTAGATGTCGCAGTAGAAAAATAATAAAATTAATTATTCAGCGTCGCAAAGTCGAGGTCGTCACTCATACTGGATTGCACACTGGGTTGACTTTGTCCAATTCGAGTGTAAGAGTCAAATTCTAGTTCGGAACTATAAGTAGTAAGTCTAGATTGGCTTCTTACGTTAGAAGGTCCAGGTGCAGTAGAATACGAGGGCTGCACTAAAAGTATCGGGAATGGAATATTTCCACTGTTCCTTTCATATTAAAATCTTTTTAATTTAAAACTCCTTGGTTTTAAAAATCGAATACCGTTTATTTATTTAAAAAAGATTCTCGGTCTTGTCACAAGGTCTTGTCAAACTTGTTTAGTCGTTGAGAAAATGGAATTGATCCGAGAAAATTCTAGAGCGATGATTTATTATGACTTTCGAAGTGGTTCAACACAAAAACAGTGTGTTGCCCGGATGATTTCTGCATTTGGTGATGAAGCCCTACCCAAAACCACAATTTATCGCTGGTTTGCTGAATTTCAACGTGGACTTGTCAAGCTCAGTGATGATCCCCGTCAAGGTCGTCCAAAAACTGCAGTCACCCAAGAAAACGTTGATACTGTGCGTAAGCTGATTGAGGAAGATCGACATGTCACATACCACGAAATTTAGGCATCTTTAGACATTGGCATGAGTCAAATACAAATAATCTTGCATGAACAATTAGGTGTAAGTTGTTTTCCCGATGGATACCGCATTTGCTCTGTGAAGAGCAAAAAGAGGCTCGCGTTACTTGGTGCGTCAGAACTCTCGAAAGATTCCACGCAGGATCCTCAAATGCTGTATACAACATCGTATCAGGTGACGAATCCTGGATATACGCGTACGAACCCGAAACAAAAAACCAGTCACGAGTTTGGGTGTTCGAAAATGAGTTAAAGCCAACAAAAATTGTTCGTCCACGGAGTGTTGCAAAAAAAATGGTGGCCACGTTTGTCTCCAAAACCGGCCATGTTGCGACTATTCCTCTTGAGGGACAAAGAACGGTTAATGCAGAATGGTATGCTAACATTTGTTTGCCACAGGTCGTTTCTGAACTCCGTAAAGAGAACTGCAACCGCCGCATCATCCTCCATCACGACAATGCGAGTTCTCACACCGCGCACAGAACAAAAGAGTTTTTAGAGCAAGAAATCATAGAATTATTAGACCATCCGCCGTACAGCCCCGACCTAAGCCCTAATGATTTCTATACTTTCCCTAAAATAAAGAATGAATTCCGTGTTCAGAGATTTTCATCATCTGAAGAAGCTGTGGACGCCTATAAAACGGCCATTTTGGAGACCCCAACTTCCGAATGGAATGGTTGCTTCAATGATTGGTTCCATCGTATGGAAAAATGTGTCAAATTTCGGAGAATACTTCGAAAAGCAATAAATACATTTTTAAATAGTAATGTTGTGTCACTTCCTTGATTCCCGAAATTTTCAGTGCCGCCCTTGTATCCATAAGCTTCAGTATCATAGGTTGGATGAGGTTGAATGGATTTTTGCAGGTATACTTTGAGATTCTGATGTGTTGCTATTTATATTTCTTTGTTTAAAATTCCGTAATATTGAAATAACTTGATATTGAAATTCGACAACTTCATCGTCACTGAACTTCTCTATTGTTGGAGCAATACTCTTGAAAAATGACATAATTCTGCTGTCATCGGTTTTCTTTTCATTCTTTTGCATATAATCGATAAATTGAATCATTCTTCTATCTACTGCACTCAAATCTTTTTCTTTATGGACTTGTTCTTTCTTCCTTTTTCTGATCAATGTATCATGGCCGTCGTCACTTTCAGTGTTACAGGGTGGTTGCATATTTGACTCAGTATCCCTATGTTGGGCTATTTTTGACATACATTTCATGTTGTCATAGTATGTGTACTTATGAACTATTGGATTAGCTCCCGATCCCGACTTGCTCTCGCTTAATTTTCTATGACATTTCATCCATTCGTCTCTCATCGATTTTCACTTTTTCACAACCAGTTTTCCTGTAAATAAGTAAAACAGATCTTATTTAAATATTTTATTATAATAACCACTGACGACCTCTTTAGTCCAACGGCTTACACGTTGGACTTGTAATCTCGAGGTCGTGGGCTCGATTCCCACGGAAGACAAGCATTTATGTGACGAGTGTAGGTGCCTGTTTTCGGCTTGGGTGTTAGTTTGTATGTATTTACAAAAAAAAGTATATATAATTGTATTTATATCCGTTGTCAAGACCCGTAACACAAGCTGCTATAGTATGCTTACTATGGGCTAGATGGCGCTGTGTGTATTTTCTGTGAAATTTATTTATTTAACTTGCCATTGGGGGGTATTACGGCAATGATGGTGTGAACACTCTGTGATTGTTTTCTGACATAGTAATATGTCTCTTCATACCCTTTGTTTTACACCCTGTATAACTTGATTATTAATTGTTTCATTTTATTTTTCAAGTATTTAACAACAGGACACACTTTCGCTGATCTACGATACGGATTCAGAATCGGAAAAAGTACTTTAAGTTCTATTGTCAGAGATGTTTGCCAAAGTATCTGGGAATTATTGTCAGAAACATATATGAAAGTACCAACTGAAAATGAGTGGTATGAAATTGCTCGCAACTTCTGTTTAAAAGCCAATTTTCCTCATTGCCTAGGTGCTGTTGATGGCAAGCACATATGAGTTGTAAAACCCAACAGAAGTGGATCGATGTTTTTAAATTACAAACATTACTTTTCAATTGTTTTAATGGCGGTAGTTGACACTAATTTTATTATAATTATATTTTCATTGATGTTGGTGCATACGGTAAAGAGTGTGATTCAAATGTTTTCAAGGAGACTACTTTTTGGAAAAGCTTAGTGAACAAGACGTTAAATTTGCCAACCTCTGCACAACTGGAAGGTTGGAAGGAAGGAACTGGAAACTGGAAGGAAGCACAAATGTCGATCTACCCTACATTTTTGTTGGGGACGAGGCTTTTGCGTTGCACGAAAACTTACTTCGCCCATTCAGTGGTCAATAGCTGGATGTGACTAAATCGGTCTTTAATTACCGTTTGACCCGGGCAAGGCGATACGTAGAATGTTTATTTGGCATTATGGCTAATAAATGGCGAATTCTCCATCGTCCTCTAGATGTGTCACTTGATTTAGCAGTAAAAATCGTAAAGACGTGTTGTTTACTACAAAATTTTAAACATAAAGAAGAGGGTATGCCTGAAGTATCAATCATCAATCTGGGTCCTGAAATATCGGCTTTACCAAGGTCGCAATCAATACAACATAATATACCAGCAAGTACAGTTCGTAATCATTTTGCGGAATACTTTATGTCTGAGCAGGGAAGAGTACCATGGCAAATAAATATTGTTAATTTAAATGATAAAATACAATTTAATAAAAATATGCTAACATATTTGGCGGACCAATTAGCGCCACAATCCTGAATCGCGCTATTGAAGTTTTCTATGATTGGCACTATATATACGACATCTGAAATTCATACAAGTGGGCTTCGGCCTGACCGAGAATGAGAATACCATCGGTCGGAGATCTCATTTGGGGCTTGCCACTAATTCCCACACCTACATTACCGTATTTATTTTTTTCCACATCCGGCAGCGTTTCAAAATCCTCATTGATAATTATACATATGTCACGCCAAGCCTGTAGAGTTTTTCTTTTATCTTTATAACTTTCGAGGGTTTTATCCCACAGCACATCCCTTTCCTCCACCAAAGAAATGAATATTTCTTTATCGATATTATTCATCATATTTTCATTCATCATATTGATCCATGTAACTAGCTTCTGTTCCATTTTCTCTTGCTACAAATTGTCATCCTTTTAAAAAAAAAATTAAGCGGCTGGTTTTCACCACTTCAAATAGCAAGTAGCCATCTTTTTCTATGTGTAACATGGAGCAGTCCTTGTATGGTAGAAACAATTGCTATTTTGATGGAGAGATACAGTATTTTTCTTTTTGTGATATCTGTCACATGAAATATCTCTTAATTTATAAAAATCAATAGACTACTATTATATCTATACCACGCACTAGCGTGGAGTCCCTCCGCGCGGAAGAAGTGAAACTTCGTAATGGGGAAATGAAAATAGGAAGGGATAGAAATAGATTTTTAGTGATATCATATTGTTTATATTAATAATGTATGTGAATGCGTCATAATGTAAAAACATACAGATTGTTTTCAGACAATTATTAGAAAGAGATATGCCTCGCTCTGGTCGCGTGTGCAAAACAGTCCAAACAGACTCCTGAATGTGTTGGGTAGCAGGTGGGATTCGATGTTGTTGAAGCATTGGGTGCAGCTCCATGCTCCGATAGCTCGGTTCCCATATATATATAATTAAATTAATTAATAATGTAATTCCAATTTATTTTATATTTTTACTAACACTAGAATAAGGATCTATTGTTACTAACACTATGGATGAAAATCTGAAATAAATGAATTGAATTGAATTGAATAATGTAATTTCAAAAGAGACCTTGAGATAACCTTATATCCGTCGCATTGTCCGTGGGATTGTTTTTACAAATTTTTTACAATTGTTATCCACTAAATTTGAAAATAAAAAATACTACCCAGGGCCGTCTTAAGTCTATTCTGCGCCGGGGTGCGGGACTCAGCCTGCGCCCTCGTTTTTTTTACACTGCAGCGTGACGCGACCGACGACACACTGCAGTATGAAAAGGGTCCTAGTCAACCACGAAAACACAATACACGTAATTTTGATAATTTATTTATTTATTACTCTAAAAAACAAAATTAAACTTCAAACTTTGATTACTAAATATCTATTTATTACATGTACAATACGAGTATATATACGCATACATCAAACAAACTCAATTTTTCTTGCTTTTGAATTGGCAAATATGTATTTTAATTAAATCATTTATTTTTACATTAATTTTGGATTCTATACTTATAATGGCTAGGTTTGTCAGTCTGTCTTGGGTCATGGTTGAACGAAGATAATTTTTTATTAATTTTAATTTTGAAAAGGATCTTTCACCTTCTGCTACTGTAACAGGCAGTGTTAAATATATACGCAGAGCTGTTAAGATATTAGGAAATGAGGAAATTAAATTATTAGAATATATATAGCTTAAAATATCAGTGGGAGTACTTGTTGATGCATTGGGAAAAAATATTGGCAACAATTCTAATTCATTATATAAATCCTCCCCTTAAATATCAAATCTTTTAAATGTTAGTTTTTCTTGGTGCCGATTTTTACTTTTCACACTGAGATTTTTTTATGCATCTCTAATTTATTGCAGCATTTTATGTTTTGGAAGAGTGAAAAAACTGAATTGTTTTCAGGCAGCAAATCGAATCTCTCATTTAATTTCGAGATAACAGTGTCCAGTAGAAAAAAATAAAAACATACTTGAAATTTGTTGGTTGGGTCTAAAATGGGCTCATCTGCAGCCTCGTAATCAAAATGTCTTTTTTGAAGACGTGGACAAGCAGTTTCTTTGAATTCTGTTTCGCATTCTAATTCTTCAGCAATTAATTTTGCATCTGATAACAACTGTTCAAACGCGCTATCGGTGCGGTATTTCGCCAAATCTTTTTTAACCAGATGAATCATTTTAGTAGCTTCTGAAATAATTACGTCCGATTTTTGCAAATTTTTGCTTACAATATTAATCTTTAGTAAAATATTGTATCATATAACTACTGAACATATAAATCTATAACACTTTAATTTGGCTATTGGCTCGCTATATTTTTTGTGTCGCTGCCATACTTGTTATTTTTAAAAATATAGTATAATGCATCGTAAATTTTATCCATGTTAAAACGGAGTGCTCTAAGAGCATCAAATCTACTTTCCCAACGCGTATTTGAAAGAGGTTTTAATGTCAAAGTAGGAATCTGTTTCATAATTACATCCCAGCGTGATGTGGATGCTGAAAAAAATGCATAGATTTCTTGGACAATACAGAAAAAGTTTGTAATTTCCAATGAGCTTTTAGCGGCATCATTTACTACTAAATTAAGGGAGTGAGCAGTACACGGTACGTAAAAAGCACGAGGATTTATGTCCAATATTTTTTTTGGAGGCCTATATTTTCCCCCCTCATATTGGCCCCATTATCATATCCTTGGCCTCGCAAATCATCTAATTCAATGTCACATGATTTTAAGAAATCTAACAAATATGTCGCCAACCCTTGTCCGGTAGTATCAGTTACAGGTAAAAAACCCAAAAAATAGTCTCGTACCTCAGCGCGTTTTGTCGATGGATTTAAATAAATAAACCTCACAATAACAGTTGGTTGTTCTTGGTGTGAAATATCAGGTGTGCAATCTAGAATTACAGAGTAGTATTTACATTGCTTCAGAAGACTAATTATAGTCGATTTAATTTTTTCAGCAATTATACTAATAAGTTCATTTTGAATGTTATGACCAAGATAATGTGGCATGCGATGCTGAGCTCTTTGAATTCGAGCAATGTGTTCTGATAGTGTACTATCAAAATTATATATACTCTCCACCAACTTTAAAAAATTACCATTATTTGGGTCATACAACTCCTCGGTTGTGAAACATGCTAATATGAAATATATACTAAATGCTATATTTTGACCTGCCAAAAATTTTATACTTTCGATTATCCTTTCCAAAACTGCCGCCTTCCTCTTTCTTTCGCGGTCTATTTCAGTTTGATTTACCGAGTCTACTGTTTGCCCTTTCAATAATTCATTTTTTAGATCCAAATATTTTTTTAAAGAACATATGTGCCCTGAACTTTTTTCATGTCGTTCTATATATTTCTCGACAAATGCCCCCAGTCTTTGTAACCAGTGGGAGCATTAAATGCAGTGACATTATCATTAAAAAGCTTACAGTGAAAACAAAATACAGAATAAGTGGATGTGGAATATACAAGCCAAACTCGATGAATAATTTGGTTGTTTTGTAACTTTTTACTGTAATATGTATCTGAAAACGACCTCATGTTCTGTTAAAAATAAACTTAAATTTTTGGGTATTACTGGCGGCCAGAGAGCAGGATCATTCGCGACATTTTCACAAAATCATATATCTGGTTCTGTTGCTGGTTGGTTAACAATTGGAATTGGTTCACTTGGAGTAAGCGAGCCAGGTGAGGTACTGGTACTAGTATGAGCTGGAACTTGTGAAATACTCGTAGAAGTTTTCTCTTCCAAGTTGACTGTCTCTTCTAACTGTCGGGTGGATGTTGACGAAGATGTACCTTAAAAACATAAGATAGTCAACAATTTGTGCAACCAAGTGTGGTAACAGGACCGCGATAATATTTTAGGACATTAAAAACAGCGCCTTCAAGTTAAGGGCAATCGGGCATAGTCTAATCCGTTAGTCCGGGCGAGCGCGCTCAGTGTGGAATTGCCGAGGCGCTTACGCACGCTCTATGCGCAAACAGTAAGACTGTAAAAATAGTAGATTGTTAGCCTAGGGTTGAAAAGAATCAATTCCCGAGGTAGTTAGACTATAGTCCGATTAGGAATTGATTATTTTACCCGTGGCAAACACTCTACTTTTCATTTAGAATATGAGGAAAATAAAACTAGTTGTTTATCTAAACTATTATAAACTATTTTTTGATAATAATATATTAGTAGTGCCTATTTAAAATTAATAGTCAAATTAGAACAATTCGTGAAATTAAAAGTTACATTTTTGTTTGGAATATTTATGTTGTTTGATATATTTTTCATAAATTTGGCTGTTCTGGATCTCTGTAAAAGTAGGAGACTCTGGTATTTTATCAGACGATGGATTCCATCGCGGACACCCCCTGGAAGTTGTCGGCAGAGGCGAATTGGGGCGTATTTTTATAGTTCTATAGTAGTAGTATCTAGTTATATAGTAACTGAATCCTCTATGTAGCCTTCGGCGACTGTACTGGATTTCCAGCCTCCATGTCTTTTGAACGTAGTCATGTTTGCCCCAGAATCGGCTAAAAGTGTCGCTGAAGTTTGTCTAAAACAGTGTCCGGTATACTGCTCTCAGTTTGGTAAATTCAAATAATATGTTGCTATCTGCTTCGGCATACCTGAGAATTTATTTTTACCGATCACTTGTTTATAGCATTTTCCCTTCTGATAGTTGAGAAAAAAGCGGTCCGTTTTTACATCACTAGGTCTCATTTTTTGATATTTCTTTACTATTTGTGTAAACTCTTCTTTTACTATAAACGAGCGCTCAATATGTGTCTTTGTTTTAGTCAGTTTTACTAATAATAAATCGCCTTGACTTTCAATGTCGTTAATTGTCAAATTTGTGAGTTCACTGCTTCTGCAAGCGCCGCTTATACCGAGTATCAATACGACCTGTGAAAAACATGTAATTCTTTTAGTATTTGTGTATTAAGTACGTTCATATTTAGAATAAATCCATAAATATTTAGGTAAACTTACCTTCACTGCCAAATATATCTCGTCAGGAGCATCATTTAAAAAAAAAATCACCTCATGAGATGTGAAAACTTTAGATTTCTTACTCTTGAAATCCTGCGACTGTCTTTCCAAAAATGCTGTTAAATTATGAAATTTTTTCAAATCTACATTGTGTTTTACATTAAGTGTACTCTTGAGCATTGAATATCGGCTCCATACCGTTGAAGGCTGTAATTTGCTACACAGTCCATTAAAATATGTAAGAAATACACTTTCGGAAAACGATTTTATATTCTTGTCTTCTCGCCACTTCATAAAATCATTGTATGTGTTTATATATCTTTATTTTGATATTTTTGGCAAAAGATGTGTCATACACAATTTGCCTCGTCTGTAATGGAATCTGGTGTCAATATTTCGCTTGAACTCATTTTTAATATTCAATTCAAATCTTAGCACAAATGTCCGTCACAGATACATACATAAAAGATTTTTATCTATAAAAATATATTTTTTTTTATCTAAGATATATATTTAAAGTATCCCGCCAATTATTTGTGTTGACTTTTTAAATTTTAAATATGGAACTTATGCTCGCCGCGTAATTGTCGCGGCACTCAGTGTGACCAGATTCAGTATTTTAATACTTTTTCAGTATATTTCATCGATTTTGCCGAACATCAGTATATTTTCGGGTATATTGCTGGTAGTCAGTATTTTTGGGTATATTTTGGTTGAAGTTATGGCAACACCGTAGTGAGTGAACGTCTTTGCGACAATGTTTGCGGAATTCCCCGGAACGCGAATATCGGGACTTTCCCGGATTTTGTTTATTCTTATCTATGAGTTAGTACGAATTTCTTTCGATAATTCGGGGATTTCCCCAAACTAGAAGATGTTTTCGTCATCATATAAATAGAACGCGATCGATCTTCGTTGTTTTATTTATTTAGTTGCATTCATCCGGACAGCATGTCTAGTTTTCAGCAAAGTTATTTAGCTAAGTGGGAACAAATTCCGGAATTTTCTTCGTGGCTTTCACGTTATAAAGATGACGAGTTCGCCGCATTTTGCAAAGCATGCAATTCGAAACTGCAAAGTAGATTAGCATCTATAAAACAGCATGCAAATACTGAAAAGCATAAATCGAACTTGATGAAATATAAAGGACAGTCAAAGGTAAGCATAACTCGCTTTACAAACCTATTTCAAGGAATTCGAATATATTTTAAGTTAATAATCCTAGTTTTGTTTCTAAAAACCAGTAGGTAACAGCTGTGAAATGCGGCGCTGTTATAAAAAAACTAAGCAACCAAATATTTTTAAAATTTCAGGTTGATACATTTTTCAAAAAGGCCCCACTGAAAGACGAAGTCAAGAAAGCTGAACTGCGTTTATGCAGTTTTCTGTCGGAACACAACATCCCATTTCGAGCTATGGACCATCTTAGTGATGTTCTAGTGAAGTGTTTTACTGATTCCGATATTGCGAAAGAATTTTCCTGCAAGAGATCCAAAGCAGCCGCTATAACTTATAATGTTTTAGGACCCAATTTCGAAAAAGATATGATTGAGGACATACTTGGTACTGCATCTCTTTCAGGTAAACCAGTATATTCAATTATAATCGATGAGAGTACAGATGTTGCAACAGTCAAAGTATTGGCTATAGTAATTAAATACTTCTCTGAAACTAAATGTACTGTACAAACCAAATTCCTTGATTTAGTTGATTTAAGTGGTGAGACCGCAGGTCAATTATTTAATTCGTTGTCATCAAAATTATCCGAATTAGGTTTAGACATAAAAGACGTAATAGGATTCGCTGCTGATACTACGAATGTGATGTTTGGTCAACATTCTGGCATTGTTGCAAAAATTAAAGAAGTAAACCCAAAGTGCTTTTTCATGAAATGTGTTTGTCACTCTGCAGCATTAAGTGTTAGCCACGCCTGTAAAATACTGCCTAGAAATTTAGAACAAATAGTAAAAGAAGTATATGGATATTTTTCTCAAAGCAGCAAGCGTCAAAGAGAATTTGCTGAGTTCCAAAATTTCACAGACACTGAAAATCATAGAATTTTGCGTCATTACGACATAAGGTGGCTTTCACTTCATGCCTGTATTAGTAGAATAATTGAGCAGTGGAGGGCATTGCAATTGTTCTTTCAAGACCAATATTTGAGTGATCGCAATATGTCATCAGAATTTTTATTTAATTCTTTTACCACTGATATAAACAAATTGTATTTTTACTTTTTGGACTACATTTTGCCGATTGTAAACAAATTTAACATAATTTTTCAAGGCGACTATCCGTGCATTGATAGACTGTATGATGATGCATCTAGTATGTACTTGTCGATTTTGGGTTGCTTCATGAAAGCTAATTACATCAAACGTACGGACAATGTATTTACGTTAGACCCAAAGTCTAATGTAAATTATTTGCCACTGAAAGATATGTACTTAGGTATTCAAGTAGGCCAAGAATTAATCAAACACAGAGAAAATCTAAACATGAAAGAACAGATTGCTGAGTTTTTCAGAAGGTGCCAATCATTTTTAATTGAGTTGAGCACGCAATTGAAATTACGTTTGCCTTTTGAAAATCCAGTTTTTCGAGAACTGAAATTTCTTAACCCACACACTGCCGTGCATAAAGAATTTCGCAGTTTACGAAATGTAATAGAAGCTTTTCCAATTTTCCCATGCGAAGTACAGCCAGAACAAATGCAGTTAATTGACGAAGAATATAGAACCCTAAAGTTTGATCGCGAAGTAAGTGATTTGTTACAATCTTCCAGCACTGGCTCACCCATCTCGTGTGAACAATTTTGGGTGGAAGTTGGAAAAATTTCTAACAGTGATGGCATGTTAAAATACAAAAATATAACTAGTTTTAGTAAATCTCTTCTATGTATACCGGTGTCGAATGCTGCATGCGAGCGCATATTTTCAAAGATAAATTCAATAAAAACGGACCAAAGAAACAGATTTATAAACAAAAATGTGTCAGCTATTTTAAAAACAAAGCAAGGTATTAAAGATGAAGGAGGTTGTGTAAATTTTAATCCTTCGAAAAGGATGTTAAAATCTAATTCTAACATTTATTGTGAGCATGAATAAATAAAACGTTTTAAGAAAATCAGTATTTTTATTGGTATATCTGTCCTATGTTAGTCGGTATATTTCAGTATTTTTTTGAGGTGCCTCGGTATTTTCTTAAAATTAAATCTGGTCACACTGGCGGCACTCGCGGCTTATTCCGCTCAAAGAAGGTTGCGCTAAATTCACACTGGCTGTTTAGAAAGTCATGTCATTTTTAATTGTTTTTTTTACATAAAACTCTTCACAGCTGACAGCAGTTCTATTTTTGAAGTATTGAAGACCCTCTGGCCGGAATGAATTTGTATGAGTTTTTTCCCTCCCTATGACAGGAAAGCAGCATCTTCCACTCAATAATCAGATCAAAACAACACTTCTTTCCGAGTATGAGAAATGAAAATTAAATTACTTTAGTTGCGATTGGTGGATCTCGCCTGTGGCTATTTAATGAAAAAACATAATTCATATTCCCCAAAAACAAATGACAAATACACAAGCCATATAAGTACAGAAAGTCCATTCCACTGTTAGACATGAGCTAAAGGCAATAAATAACCCCATAGTCGAAAACTATGGGGTTATTTATTGCCATAATCTCCACGATTGGAACGCGCGTTGAACATATCACACAATACAAAAATTTAACACAAGTTCTGAGACTGAGAAGGTATGTATTTAAACAAATATTGCACCGGCCGGGATTCGAACCCGAGACCTTTGGCAGAAGAGTGAGTGTTATTTACTAACCATTGCGCCTTCCGGTGCGCAATCCGCAAAAAACAATTAATTAGATATTGTCATAATCATAAAAACCTACCTTATTTAAGACTCATTAGGTATACAGTTACAGGTAACTTATACAAAAAAAATAAGAACTGTAATAATAATAAGTAGGTAGAAACGTAGGGATCGTGATATGTAATAAGTTGAGTCGTACCAACTGACTCAACTTATTACATATCACAGCATATATATATATATATATATATATATATATATATATATATATATATATATATATATATATATATATATATATATATATATATATATATATATATATATATATATATATCTATATATATATATATATATATATATATATATATATATATATATCTATATATATATATATATATATATATATATATATATATATATGTATCTACAATACAGCGAACAAACATAGTAATTTGTATCCTCTTACATTGAGCAAATGCAAACGAGTTATCTTAAATTGGTTGGTTTCTTTGGATTACAATAGTACTGAAAAATGTTTACAAAATCCATATACATAATTTACATCCCTATGAATATACAATATATACACACACCCACAACACAACACACACTTACACACAGCACATAAACACACACACAACTTATTGCATGGTACCATCTTGGAATTTACTAATATTTTTCTAATGTTAACTTAATTCAATTATGTTTGAATTTATTCATTTGTTACCTGTATTAGTTAAACAGTCATATTGTACCTACTTGTTTTTTAAGGCTTTTTCCTAGTTCCTAGAGCCGAAAACTCAGGCAGCTGTGACACAGTTAATACTAGTACGGCTGCCGATGTTACCTTTATTGTCTATTTTGTGGAAATGTCTTTGTTATTTGCTAATTTGTATTTTGTATTATTTTAGTTGAATAATAAATAAATAAATAAATAAATAAATAAATATAATTATATGTAATAAAATATAAGTTACATTTCTAAACCGCACGACATTAATAAAAACAAATACAATAATTTTAATTTTAATTTTAATATATATATACTTTGTACTAGCTGCATGGTTTTTTCCATTATCCAATCCATTAAGGTATCGGATGCTCGTGCTTATAGCTTTTCAATCGACTTCTAAAAAGGTTGGATGTTCAACGATTACTCCGCCGTCTGTGGACCGATTTTCAAAATTCTTGTTTTGCTGTATAGGGTATAATCGCAATTTGGTTCTTGTGATACCAAAGTAATACCAAGGTTCATGAGGAATCGAAGAAATTCCTCGAAATTTATACTATAAAGTTTATAGTATAAATTTCGAGGAGTTTCGGAACCGGAACAGGAATCGGAAGTGCAAACTAATCGGAGGTTCCGACCTTTCGGAACCGGAATCGGACCTCCGTAACATACCTACTATAAACTAATGGACACATATAGTGATTTCGACTTTTTCTGAAGATACCCAAGCATATGCTTCTAAAAAGTAAGATTTTATCCCAAGGTATACCCTGGATCAAAAAGTACTGAACAGAACTCTTGAGTCCTTATAGATACAACATGTTTGGGGATGTCGGCGTTGTTTAAATAACTGCAAGCATATGCCACTATATCAATTGCAGTAATCATCATACCACCATCATCACACCATACATCATCACATTATGATGATAAATAAGATGATTTTCATACATCATTTCTTGTACATCATACATATCCTGTGCCGTTTGTGGACCCATTTGGAAAATTCTTTTCTTGTTGTAAACGGTATAATTCGAAATTGGTCCTTTAGACACCAAAGTGGAGTCCTGATGAACATTTATTAGGACATCTATAGATAGATTGTTATAAGATTTGACTTTTGTAGTAGGTACCAGCCAACTTAAATGCGAGTTACCTATATAAAATATTCTTTGTGCTGGTACCGACTTCAAATTAATGAAGAATGAGTAGAGAAATAGTTAATATTCTAGCCGAATTTAAAAGCGGAATTATTTAGAAAATAAGATTTATTTCATACATTTTTGTGCATTTTTACTTTGGAAGTCGGTTAAATTTTTTCTATAAATATAATAATAATTAGCGCTAGTAGTTTAATAATGTGATTATTGATTAATTAATCAGCAAATTCGAATGTGTTTTTTGTTTGCTATTCTCCAGTAGATGGCGTTCAGTGGATAGGATTTATTTATTATAATTAATTATTATAGTAATAAATCATACTACAAATGCTTGCGATAATATCGCGTAATGTGAATGCCATACTATATAGTATAACATTAGGTCCTTTGCTATACTATGTAGCACAATAGTATAGCGTAGTCTGAAATTAGCTATTATATAATATATTATAATATTAATAATCTCGGATATTTCTGCTACTAAGTGTCAGTCTTCGCGTTGTTGGCAAATTGGCTTGAATGCCGGTCGGACCATTTTTTTATATTTAAATGTGGGAGAGCCACGCTTTGACATGAATTGGTAGACTGTACCGGGTAAATACCACGGCCTCAAGGAAAACCAGCGTGAAATAACGCTTGCGTTGTATTTCGCCGAGTGAGTGAAGTTACCGGAGGCCCAAGGGGTGTTGGGGATTTTAAGGACTTAGAACGCAAGTCGCAACACCAGAGGAGTTACAAGTGTAATTCCTCGATAAAGCTATCCGTCTGCTCGTTACCTGGTTCAATTTAGAAAAATATAATATATATATTTTTTTACATATTTCTTGCCTGTATAACTAATAATCTAACTCCGAGCGTAGCTCGGTAACTCAATTCCTTTTAATATTTTCCGAATTTTTGGTCATAATACAATTTTTTTTATTATTTTTATTTCGAAATGGTCCACGCTAACTGCCGGGTTAAGACCGCTGTAGCTACGTCGGATTTTATTTAGCCTGGTGGCTAATTGATTTATAATAAACACACGGCATATTTAGCGGAACACAAAAAAAAAGGTAATTAAAAAAATATGGTTCTATTTTAAAATCTACTTACTACACTTCTTTTGTTATTAAAAGTTTCATTTGTTTTACATAAAATGAGATCACATTAAGAACAGATTTTGCGAGTAAAGGCTATTTGTGTAAAATGGTACATTTTTATACTTTTCATGTAACCGGGAAAATTAATATTAAAATAACAATTAATTAAATTAGAAAAATGGTGATTAATATCGCGTATTTCCTCCACGTGCTCTTATTAAAGTTTCTACCCGTCTAGGCATACTGAGAATGATGTTATCGATGGTCTCCTGGGATAGTCTCCGCCATTCCTCAACTACGGCGATTCGCATTTCACCCACGTTGACAGAAGCTGGAATTCTGGACTTAACTTTTCTTTTCACCAAGTCCCAAACGTGCTCTATTGGGTTCATATCCGGTGATCTCGCCGGCCACTCCATAACAGTGATATTCATATCATTAAGATAAGCTTGAGTTACCCGAGCGGTATGCGGCCGAGCATTATCCTGCTTAAAAACAAAATCGCCACCGATATATGGGGCAAACGGTACGACATTTTCTTATAAACCTTCTCTGATATAGCGGTCTGCAGTCAGACTCCCTCTGTCAATCACTACCAAGTCTGTGCGAGCTCCCAAACAAATGCCCGCCCAAACCATTATTGATCCACCACCGTATGCAACTGTAGTTTCAAAATTTTTCTGAATGTATCATTCTCCTTTGCGTCTGTATATTCTTTGCCTGCCGTCAATTTGATTTAAGAGAATTCTGCACTCATCACTAAACAATACCTTACTCCATTGGTCCGCGTTCCAAAGTAGATGTTCCTGAGCAAAAGTAAACCTGTTTCTACGATGATTTACCTCGAGCCTTGGAGCCTTGGCGGGCACAAATGAACCCAAACCAGTTTCTTCGAACCTTCTTCGTACCGTACGCTCACTTACGGTTACACCCCGCACTGCTTCTAACTCATGTCGGGCTTGGACGGCCGTCAAACGGGGGTTCCTACGTACACGAAGCCGAATGAAACGATCATCCCTACTCGAAGTGCATCTTTATCTGCCTTGTCCTGCTCTTCTCACATAAGTACCGGTCTCCCTGAACCGTTCAATACTGCGATGGATCGTTGAAACTGGTCGACGAAGATCTCTGGATATCACTCTGTAGGTTTGACCATTTCTTCGCATTTCGAGTGCCATGGCAATCTCCGTTGGGGCTAAGTCAGGCATAATTCAGTCCTCAACTCCAAAAAGATACGCGATTAAAAAAAAACTAACAAAAACAGTATTTCAATCAAATTTTAAATCAAACTCAGAAGGAAGAAATACTTCAGTTGTTTTCTTAATTTGAAAATATTTATTTTAAATTAAATGACGTATAAACCAGCCATAGCTTATCAGCAACCTTATATTATGATACTGATATCAAACCTATATTTTATGTTCCGCTAAATATGCCGGTGTGTCAGTGTTGGCATTGTTGGCCGACAGGATTATGTGTTCAGGGCCGTAAAATTATCGTTTTTTTTCAATTTATCGTATAAACAGAAAAAAATTTTAAAGCCTATTTATTGTGAGCTATGTTAATTTTTAATAAGCAAAATAGTGAATATACAATATTTAATTACAAAACAATTTTTTTTTCTAAAATAATTAACTTTTTCAATAAATTAGAAAGGCATAGGGGGAGGGGGGGCACTTTGATACACAAAAATTCAATCTCTTTTCTGAGGACCATAAAGCATTATGTTTAAATATTTGTTTTGATGTGTGCATTGGCTGATATGTCAGCTTATATTTTGGCTACGCAAAAACCGCAAAAACTGGCGACGTATAGAGATAAACTGATTTTAAGAAAAAATCATTTTTGTATCATTCTGCCCCACCAGTGGGGCACTTTGATACATGGGGTGGGGCAGTTTGATACGTATTTTAGATCTATATGAAATGCAAATTTAAACTGACTAAAAACCCAATATAAACTGTATTATTACTTAAAATTAAGAAATAAAACAATTTTATTGATTGAGATCGCAAAACACTTTTTATTAAGAGTGCACATTAGCCATAATCAGTCTCTTAAGTTACTTAAGGAATATAATCACAAAAAAAACAATATTTTCATCATAGAACAAGACTAATTCTCTGTTATTTTCTTAATTATATAATCAGTTATATACTTACTAAGTAATCAGACTTTAACATTGAATATTGTTAATGAAAATATAATATTAGAACCTCCTATCAAAATGAACAATGTTTTTCTTTAAAAATTGAACAAACATCAAAAATTTAACATAAATAATCATAAAAACTCTCATATAAATTACAAAACAATCTACTGGATATTATATCGAGTTAAACCTACCGAAAATGAATAAAGCGACGATGTTCGAGATGTGCCTTTGGAGAAAGTTGGTTTTGGTAATTGCAAAACTACATCTCTAAAATCCACACTTGCTTTGTCTTCCACAATTGGAAATACAAACTTAGAAAACCCTGCTTTTTTTCTGAGATATAATACTTCATATTCTGTCACATTATACTTAAATACAACTTTGGCAACGTAGTGAATCACAGTTTTCTTCTTCTCAAACTTAATTAGCAGGAAATCTCCAATATTTATGTGTTCAGGATTAACTGGTTCTTCATTAATTACCTCTTCTTCTGATTCCGACGGCATTTCAATGTCTTCACTATCACTCGCCATCACGACTTCATCTTGACTAGAATCGGAATCTATTTCTGCAGGCAAAGAAGTCACTCTCTTTTTCTTTTTTGGCTCAGTTAATCCCAACAGATTTTTCGCTGTTTTCAATTCTTTTGCATGCTGTTTTGCTTTTTGTAATTCTCTTTTTCTGTCCTTTTCATTACGTAAGCTTTCTAATCTATTTTTTTCTGGTGTTTCAGTGTATATTCTTGATCGTCCCTTTTCTCTTCCTTTTCTTTTTAAGACACTGTCAGTAATCGCCTTTTTTGGATAAGGTCTAACTACTTCAGGAGTAAGAATAGCCTTTGATGAAGAAACATGTAGAGGATCGTCAGCAACAGACACTGAAACTGGGTCGGCATCCAAAGTAGGAGTTTTATTTTGTTCTCTATCAACAACCTCACTATTTTGACTTCTTTCTGAGTCTACAAAATGTAAATCTTGTGTGTTGTGAGTATTCTCATCTGTCAAATCGTGATAACCTGTTCTGAAAATGTCTATCGGTGCAAAGTCGTCGTCGCCAAATACCAGTTTATTAATTGGCCATATTCCAGGTTTGGAAAAACCACCTATGATATTCTTTGGTGTAAATGATTCCAAATATGCTAATTTTGACAGTTCAGCAATGTTGTATATGGTCAAAGTTTTTCCAACATTTTGAATGTGCCAGTCGTTGAAAGCTATCTTCAATTTGCCTTTGAAGGGTCCGAACACACTGACATCAAGCGGTTGCAATTTGTGTGACGTGTGTGGGGGAAGACTCAAATAAACAATACCGTTGTCACGACAGTAGTTAACAGCTTCTATTGAAATGTGAGATTCGTGGTTGTCACAAATGATTAGAATTGGGTTATCTTTATTGCTCGAAGTAAGGCGTTGAATGTGTTTCAAAACTCTTATAAACAATTCTGATGTCATCCAGCCGCTTCTGTTTGCCAACCCTAGACTTCCATCAGGAGCACCATTTAGGAAGTGATCTTTATAGTGAACTCTTGGAAAGACATAAACTGGAGGAAGAGAAGAACCAGTTGCAGTAATAATACCACAGAAAGTAACTAACTCTCCGCGTTCTGCAGAAACTATTTGTCCCACTTGTCTTTGTTTTCTTCCAGCAATAACTTTAGGAGTGGAAAGGACTGTGCTTATGCCTGTTTCGTCTAAGTTTATTATTCGATCGGGTGTAAAATTGTGTTGTCTCATTATGCGTTCGTAATTATCATGAAATTGAGCTACAGCAGCTTTATTGAAAGCAAAGCTTCTTGCTGCGCTTGTGTTTTCTGGTTTTCGTAGACTCAATTCTAGGTTTCTCTTCCTGAAGCCAGCTGCCCAATCTTTTCCAGCGCATTTGTTTTCTTTCCAGGATTTTGGATAATTACACTTTGATAATTCTGCGTATTCGTATGCCAAAGTCAGAAGCTTTTTCAATGTAAGGCCGTGGTGCATTTTACTGCAATTCAATAAATATTGAGTCAATGCCTTTTCTTGTTCGGTTGAAAAAACTTGTGCAACGGTATACTTGGAACCATAGATGTTTGATGAAGTAGCTGTAGCAGTATGTGATGATAAAGCTGCAGTAGTAGTGTGTGCTGAAGATGATGCTATTTGTGCCATCTCCATAGATGGTGCTATTTGTGGTGAAGATGGACCTGCTTGTGATAAAGAAGATTCTGCTTGTAATGAAGAGGATACTTCATTTATAGATAATGTTCTGGTAGCTTCAAATGATTTTCTGGCTTTTTCTATGCGATGTTGTAGGGTTGCAGTTTTGATGCCATATTTGTCGGCTGCTTTGCGTATAGATAAAGTCTTTGACAATACTTCACGTATTGCATCTTCAATGTTTTCTTCATTGATATTTTTTCTATCAGTTTTGGGTTTGTACGTGCGCACCATTTTCTGAAAAAAAGAAAAAAAAACAATAAAATAAACTATTATTTTTAATACACTAGAGGGGCAGATTGATACGTATCATTGTACCCCGCTCATTACCGTATCAAAGTGCCCCAAAGGACTTTTTCCACAAACAATTAATTTTATCAAATATATAATAATCTTGCAATCAAAAACATTTTAAAATACAATAATAACTATATTTACTTACCTTTAGTAACAAATAATAACAAAAACAACTAAGAGTATCCTCCTGAGACACAATTACATTTGACGTCTTTTTTTTGTAGGCAGCGGCGCACGCCACTTCCAACACGTTAGTGACCGTTGAGGCCCAACGGCAAACTGGCGGCGAGCGGTGTTACAACTGTCATTCTTGTGAATGTCCTTGAGCATTCTAGTGATGTGCCGGACTGTGTAGCGTTTATCGGTTTTGAGATATAGATACTGTACCAATGTGCCCCGTGAATCAATGTGCCCCCCCTCCCCCTAGACGTCTCACTTACAATAACAATATAATAGCCATGAACTAAGCATTAAAGAGTATCTAAAATATAAAATTTTTTTGTCAGATTGGAATTGTACTTTGTATAAAGTATACACAAAATCCTTTGAACCTGACCTTTGAAATTGACCTTATATTATTATCAAGTGAAAGTAGATGATTAAAAACTCAGAAAGTTAATACGAGAGGGCAGCATAGTGAAATTTCAATTTTGGTGGGAACATTTGAACAGTCAACAGAAAAAAAATATCGCAAAATTATGTTGCATACGTTGGATTATCGTACAATTTCGTCACATAACGACACCTCTATGTTTGGTCGTATAAAGTTTTAAATAATTGTGATGTGTACGATAATTATGCGACGAATGCTAACGCTGCGGCGTGTGTATTTAGTGAATCTATGATCTATTGAAGGCAAGCGTAAGCGTGATGCAGCGTCCAAACACTGACATCTGTTGGTAGTATTAAGCACTACTTGAATACACATTATTGATATTGTTTATTAGCAGCTATGTACTTATTGGCCTAGATGGGGCTTATGACCAGATGTTATTTTTCTCTAGCAGCTAAGTGGAATAAAATCCTTTTTATTTACAAAACCTAAAAACTAAAAATAACATAACTGTTTAATGGCTTAATAATATAACATGTTGTTTTTGACATTATTATTCACTTTAATTAATTAATAATCTTTTTTATAATAAATCATAATGTTTTAAAAGTTGTATTAAAAGCGACATTTATCGCGTATATTATGATCTATGTTAGTTAAGTCGTCGTTCATCGCTTGGATTGGAAACTAATTGACGTAAAATTGAAATACCTAATTATTTCCCAAGTATTCTTTAGTAATTTAAACGGAAAATTAAACTTAAAGGTAAGATTCTAATTATTAAAAGGACGTTCGTACTCTACTATTTAAGATGAAGTACATTAAAATATGTCGATAAAGATTAAAAAAAAATATTTTGTTTATTGTTGTCAATAAAGGGTTACATGGTTATTTTATTACATTTAATTGCAACTCTCTACAGCAATTATCAGACCTGCAGCGTTAAAATTTGTGGTAGTCAACAAACTTCCATCCCCTAGTTTATGGGGTTGAGTATAAAAGTTTAATAATAAGAATGTTACCTTTATGTTTAATTTTCCGTTGAAATTACTACATAATAATCGGAAAATTATTATTTCAATATTACGTCAAATATTTTCCAATCCAAGCGACGAACGAAGACGTTATGTCACGTTGACGTTACGACATACTTAGTTCATAATATACGCGGTAAAGGTTAAAATTTTAAGGAGACTTAACTTTTACCCCCTAGTTTAAGAGGTTGGAGGATAAAAGTTTTAATTTTGACAATTTTTATGTTTGTTGTGTACATACATACAACTTCACGTAGCAAATTTCAGCTTTCTAGGACATTCGGAAGTACCATATAATTTTGTTGATCATCAGTGGAGTCGGTAACGGAGGTTGTCAAACCTCTGTGGCTCAGTGGTTCAGCGCGTTGGTGCTCAAGCTAGGGGTTGCGGGTTCGAATCCCGCCGAAGGAACAAAAATTTTTTCTGGGTTCCTGGGTCATGAATGTGTATTGGATGTGTGTTTAATATAATAAAAATCTTCAATATATGTATAGTATAAAAGTATTAAATATACTTCCCGTTTTCCGGTACCAGTAACACAAGTTCTTCGGATACTTAGCACGGGGCCATATTGACGTGGTGTGAAGCGTCCATAGATATTTATTTATTAGTAACGAATTCAAGGGTCTTTAGATATCAATAAAATATAAAGTATAAGACCTATGCAATCAAAACTTTACATGTTTAATAAGTCCGCTACTTGAAACATATCCAGAAAAGGGAAAGGGGTTTAAAAAAATCGAAGAAACGCTTCGTGAAAAGGTGGTCTGGTGGTGCCCTTGCACTTCGCTTGGCTTATATTGGCGGGGGCACTACCATGCCCCCAGATAATCCCAGGTTGGTCCCGTTGTCACCAAAGTGGTGACCTCATGATGGGATCCAAGAGGAGTCGAGGGAACTCCTCGAAATTTATATGGACATATATAGTGATTTTGAATTTTTCTGTAGTAACCCAAGCAAATACTACTCCTGAGTTATTATAGATACATGTTTGGGGATTCCGGCGTTGTTTAAAGAACTGCAAGCATATGCCATCATACCACTTACAGTAATCATCATCATCATCACCACCATCTTCACACGAAACAGTAACATATTATTATCATGATATAGGTACTCAGTACTCATCAGAGTTTTGTGCACCGATATCAATGTCTTGAAATTTTGCTACTGCCAAAATTATACTCGTGATCATCATCATATCTATAATATATTTAATGCTTACTATTTTTGCCGCCGACTAGGTACTACAATAGATAACAATAATTATTCAAAAATATAGTATCTAATCATTATCATCACTGGTGATTGTTTATTAGGTCCAGAAATATAACGGTCTCTCAGAAAACTGACATAAAATAACACTTGAGTTTGTTTTGCCGAGAGAGTGAGAATAGCGGAGGATAGGTTTCTTAGTATTTATAACTTCCTTAAAATATGTTAATAATAAAATAATAAAAATAACTAATAAAAAGAGAAAAAAAATATAATTTTACAAACAAAAAATGAAATCTGACTTCCAAAGTAAAAATGCACAAAAAATCATGAAATAAAACTTATTTTCTAAACAATTCCCCTTTTAAACTGTTTCTCTACACGAACTACACAATCGACGACCTCTGTGGCTCAGTGGTTTAGCCCGTTGGTGCTCGAGCCGGGGGTCGCGTTCGACTCCCGCATATGGAACAAAATAGTTTTTTTACGTTCCTGGGTCATGGATGTGTATTAAATATATTGTGTATAATATAATAAAAATCTTAAATATATGTATAGTATAGAAGTATTAAATATACTTCCCGTTTTCTGTTACCTGTAACACAAGTTCTACGGATACTTAGCACGGGGCCAGATTGACATGGTGTGAAGCGTCCATAGATATTATTATTATTATTTTGACGTCGGTACCCGCCGACTTGAACGTGAGTTCAATTTTCAAATGTTATTGTTTTATCAGGATGTTGTTCGGGCTGGTACCGACTTCAAAGTTATGAAGATTGAGTTGAGAAATAGTTGAAATTTTAGCCGAATTTAAAAGGGGAATTATTTAGAAAATAAGATTTATTTCATAGTTTCTTGTGTATTTTTACTTTGGAAGTCGGTTTAACTTTTTGTTTAAAAATAATATTTTTTCCCTCTTTAGTGATATTTGTTAAATTAATATTAATACACTTTAAGAACGTTTAAAATAAACGATGAAATTTATAATTGAATACGCGCCAACCTTCCATTAGGTATTGTAAATAAGGTGATGATGATGATGATTACTGCAGGTTACATACTGACATATGCATGCAGTTTTTAAACAATGCCGAAATTTCTAATCGCGTATCCTTAAAGAGAGGCGTCTCTGAGAAAGATGATCCATGCGTCGGATGGGATGGGAAAAGTCGGACCTCTTGCCAGTCGTGTCGGTCATCCTTCCAACTGGGTTATGAGAGTAAAGGAAAAGAGAGTGCTTTTGTGTACTGCGCACACACTTGGGCACTATAAAATTACTCCTGCGTAATTGGCCTGATTTCAATGAAACCGGCCACCCTCACCGAAATCTGTGTGGGGAGTTATTTTATACCTTGGTGCAAAATCTTATTTTATGGTAGCATATGCTTGTGTTACTTCAGAAAAAGTCAGAATCACTATATGTGTCCATATAAATTTCGAGGAGTTCCCTCGATTCCTCATTGATCCCATCATCAGGTTTCCACTTTCGTGACTAAAGGATTAATTTCGAATTTTATCCTTTACCACAACAAAAGAATTTTGCACATAGGTCCATAAACGGCAGAGTAATTAATGTTCAAAGATATCCTTGTCGGTGTAAAATACTATGAGAAGTACCTTTTATATGTATCATAAGGTGATGATGTATGTTTTGATGATGTTGGTGATGATGATAATTACTCTAATTGACATAGTGGCATATTCTTGCAGTTCCTTAATCAACGCCGAAATCCCCAAACATGACAACAACTATAAGGAGTTCTGTTCAGTACTTTTGGATACAGGGTATGCCTAGGTGCAAAATTTACTTATTGACAGCATTAGCTTGCTTGGGTTTCTTCAGAAAAAGTGAAAATCTCTATAATATGTGTCCATATAAATTTCGAGGAGTGTCCTCGATTCCTCATGGATCCCATCATCAAGTCACCACTTTGGTGAAAACGAGACTAACTTAGGATTATACCCTTTACATAAAAATAAGAATTTTGAAAATCGGTCCACAGACGGTGGAATCATTGTTGAACATACAAAAAAAAAAAAATATATATATTATATATATATATATATATATATATATATATATATATATATATATATATATATATATATATATATATATATATATATATATATATATATATATATATATATATATATATATATATATATATATATATATATATATATATATATATATATATATATATATATATATATATATACACAGCCGAATGTATAACCGCCTCCTTTTCTGGAAGTCGGTTAAAAACGTCTGTTGTTTATAGGTAGTTACAATACAAGAATGCATTATGTTTTATTAATTAATTATTTAAATTAAGACTTTTCGAACTTTTAAACTTTTAATAAACGTATTGAATATTTTTATAAGTCACTGTTTTTAGTACTCAAATTTTGAAATAAACTTTTATTTCAGTTTAAGTTAACAATTATGATGTTAATAATAACTATACCTAACTACTTAAAATATTTACAAACTATAAAAGTACTAAAAAGAAAATTTATACTAGAAAAACTTAAAAAGCTACAGCTAAAGCTACAAAAAAAAGAAATCTCCCAGGTCGTCCCCACCAGGCAGAGTACCTAGAAGGCTCAAAGATATTCCTCGCTGAATGGCAATGCTAATTCTTTGAGCCAGATAGGTGCCGGTTTGGGATCTCGGGTGGCCCCTAACTTCTCGAAATTTCTCCGAATAGTTTGTGCGCACCCAGACGCCATGTGCAAAAACGGTTCACATATGAGATCCCCACTAAGGCTCTCATATTTGCGCTGCTTGAGGTTCTCCGCCTGGTTTGCTGCCGCACCCGCAGTACTTGAGGTGTCCTGGACATGGGACGGAGCAAGTGTATCGACGCAAGTAGCGTCCCATACAATAGCCCGTCCCAGTCTCCAAGGGACCAGGGTCATTCCATCTGGTCTCTTGCCATAGTCGCGCGCCAAACCACAATGTTCCAGCAAAGCTGGCACTCCGGCGGTGACAAGAGCCCGACGAATGAGGTCGTTGAGGCAGTGATGTCGGGAGATGCGGCCGGCGCTTCGTGAACAGGACAGACTGTGGTTATTCACGTTTGTATCACAGACGCAATGGTGGGGGACGACATGGGGGACGCCAAGTCGCAGGGAAGTGGCTAATCGAAAAGTTGTTCGATCCAGCAATGTGCCTGTGTTGAGTGACGGCAGCGCTTGTAGAAAAAGGCCCGATTCCCATTTCTCCGCAGCTAAGAGGCGAGCCTGCTCCGTAGGACTGGACGACGTGTTAAGATGATTATTCCGTACCAGTCCACAGAGAGACAAGTCCCAAAGCCTTTGGGAAAAGGTATTAGCGGGCAATTTTCTACAAGTACTAGCTGGGCTCCAGGCGTCCTTGGCCTCATCCAGAAAGAGAACTATTTTGGGGTAGGATGGGTG
Source organism: Phengaris arion (assembly GCA_963565745.1). Taxonomy (NCBI): domain Eukaryota; kingdom Metazoa; phylum Arthropoda; class Insecta; order Lepidoptera; family Lycaenidae; genus Phengaris; species Phengaris arion. The sequence continues at coordinate 16,633,718 of OY751433.1, read as the reverse complement.
CTCTAATATTTTGCATATAAGCTTATGGTTTGTGTGGACTGAGGACAAGAAGGCCGGAAGCGATATAAAGGCCGGGAGAGACTCGTCTAAAATAGGTGAAGCCAAGAGGAAGAGCGAATCCTTGTCGATGACAGACAGTCCTTTGAAGCTAGATATAATAGTTTCTATCCCTAAAATTATCTCGCACAAAATTTCAGACTTCCCTAGGTTCAGCTCTAGACCAATTTTTTTGAACTCATGGATCAGTGTACGGAAGTTGGATAGTATAGTGGGTGCATCGCTTCCAAGGGTCCCATTATCCAAATATGATCCCTTAAATTTTGAATTTAGAAGCTCCATGACCGGGTGTATGGCAAGACTAAAAATTGCTGGACCGAGAGGGTCACCCTGTTGGCAGCTAACTTCTGGTGGGATGAGGTGATCTTTATAAATCAGTTTGGTGGGGGTGTTGGAGCACTGGAGCACAAATGGTAAAATAGCAAGTGCTTTTGATTTTATTTGAGCCATCATGGCGAAACGGTTAACTGAATTAAAAGCGTTTTTGACGTCGAGCTTCAAAAACACATCATCGCCTTGATTTTAGATAGCTGTCCTGAATGTGTGAACGGCGGCCACACAGCCCCCTTTGCAGGCAAAGCCGAGCTGTTTCGGCTAGAAGTATCGTCATACTTTAGTACGGGAAGTAACAGACTTGCTGGCCAGTTTGGCTGTAAGGCGTCGGAATATAGAGCCGACGGCGATCGGACGAATGCCTCTTCTTCGAATCTTTCTTCTTCAGGGTGCAGGGGTTAGCTCCGTAGAAAATATCCACGATATCTTATGCAACCTCTCTACATAGCATCAGGTTGCACAGATTCGTGAGTTCGTGCATGAGCTTCCCACCGGCCTCCCCGCAGCCGCTGGTGAGATTCTTCAGGTGCTGAGGGGTGAGACCGTCGAGGCCTCCAGCTGAACCCGGAAGAAAAGACATAATGGTTTCGCGTACTTTGTCTGCCGAAGTTCGTAGCGGTGGTGTTGTGTCATCGGAAGCTGTGAAAGGAGTGGGTGTTGTGAGGGGTGTTTGTTTTGCAAGGCGATGAGGGTTTCTGGGTAGTCGGGCACGATCGTGTCGTTAGAAAAAATGAGCCGGTCTCCACCCTTAATGTCTCCCTCACTTACTTTATTTTCTACATTTTTCACTAGGTTATATTATTATTATATTAGGTTATTGGCCGAGTAACGCAAAAAAAATGTTGTGTTAAAATCGGTATCCGAAACACATTTTTTTTTGATTCGTGAAGTGATGGAGGCATTGTTGAGCCATTCTCTAGTGACATGCAGAATGCGGTAGGGAAAGGTGAGTAGTTTTTCCCAGGCTTGGCTCGAGCTTTCAAGCACTGTATGGCGTACTGTTTCGGCAAGCTTCTGGGCCACGGCCACTTTTTCACCCCTAGGGATCCATTTAAGAATTGGACAGAACATTTAAATTTTGATATTTCTTGCCAGAAATTAGTTTGATAGGTGGGGTTCGGAAGTGGAGGAGTTGCTGGGGGAATAGGCAGGAATAGCTGTTTACGGCATTTGCCTACAAGAATGTTCAAACCCCTCTGGCTTTTGAAATATCATGGGACAAGGGGAGCATTGCACTAGATTTCCCAAGGACACGGTCAAATGACGGTGGAGGTCCCTGCATCCTGGCTGATTATCGTACGTTGGTAAAGCTAAACTATAAAAAAATAACTTATGTAATAAACTAAACTAACTATAATCGAAAACTAAAATAAGAAAAACTATCACAATATGTTCGATCGTATCGAGTATTTCTCCAAATAATAGTATTCAACGTAACATCCAGTGTGAATTCGAGATGATATCTAGTAATGTACGTAGGGATCGCTGGTTACTTTACCACGGCCACCTTAGGCCATTCGCTGCTCCAATCGTGTACATCGACGGTAAAAAGTAAATAGGAGCAATGATCCGCATTCATACGTAGTTTTCAAAAAAATATGGATATTATTATTCTAGACAATAATAAATATTAATATCTACGTAAAAATTAATGAAAATCATTTTTTCAATTTTTTCAATATGAAAAATAGAGACAACTTTTTTTGGTATTTATATTATTAAATATTACATTTTTAAAAAGAAATATTGAAGGAATGTATAATCAATAAATCCGAGACCCACCTTGATGGTTTGTCCACAGCTTCTATGATATCTAACTTGATTAGTTCAATACTTCGTTTATTTACCTTTTCCTCTAGGGTTATTGGTATTCTACGACATGGTTGGCTTACAGGTGTTAAATTATTATCAATAGCAATGTCTAATTTAATATTTTTGAGTTACGGAAAATTACTTGTATTTTCATATTGACTCACCGTGTCAATCTCCAGTCCTAGTTTTAAAACATTGAGATCTATAAGCCGTTTTCTCCCAAGTAGGTCTCGAGTGCCATCTTTGACAATGTAGAACGTGCTCTGCTTCTCCTCAGGTCCTATTTGAACGAGAGCTTGGAAGGAACCTAAAAGTTAGAGGAGCAGAACTGCCATATGGTATAAATATCTTGCCGGGATTTGCAACTTGATGAGTAATTTGTATGTTGCAGCTTTTCAGGTAAGTTCATGTTCTGTCTGTTAGAATGGTAGAGTTGTTTCCAGAATCAATCATTTTATTTAATTTTATTTAAGCATTTTATTTTTTCCTCCTCTCCGATATAGAATATGTAATTTATGTTTGAAGATGGCATATACTTTATTTTTTTGTAATCACTATCCCTTTTCTTACGGTTATTGGACCCAATATCCTGCACACTTTTTTTGTTGGGTGGTTTGGTACTATGAGTGATGGTCGATTTCCGCTTATTTGCCCGTGTTCTGCACTGAGCCATGTAATGTGCAATATAATATAATATAATCATTTGGAGCATTTCCTGTCTCTAGCTGGACAGGATAAATTATCACCGTTGTGCTTGTCACTGCCACAACGGAAACAACCATTGCTTGACAGTTTCCGTGTGGATTCTGTGGATGTGGACACTGGATTCTATCTTGCTTACCAAAATCAGACTCAGAGTTTTTTTATGCACTGATTCTATTGCAATGATATGACCATACATAAGTTAACTGAATTACCGAAAGTAAGATTTTTTTTCTTATTTCCATTGAGTCACACTTCTCCACAATCTGATCTATAAGGTTATCTTCCTTATTTGCAAACTGACACTTTTCACTCTGCTAATGCAGTCTCTGCAGTCCAGGAACTTTTCAAATTTCTTGCCCCGGTTCTTGTTTTATCAACCTGAACGCATGTATTTCATGGATCCTGTTTTGATTTGGCAAGAAATACCCATCCAGCTTATTTATCACCGTTTTGTACAAATCTGTACCAGATGCTTCTTCTGATAGACAATCCTCAATATGAGCTCCTGGTATATTATAATAAATTTCTTGTAATGCAGTTCCACTCATGTGTAGAAGAGTGGCTCGTTTCTTGATGCCTGAATCTATGCTTGATGCCAAGAGATAGATTTCCAATGCTCGCTTCTATTTTTTCCAGCGCAAACCCAATGACATGGGGTCGCCCTCCCATTGTGTGCTATCTGAAACAATCGTGCGCAAACATTGTATCACTCCTTAGCGCACTCACTTAGTGATTTAGGTATTTTATATATCCCCGGTAGTAATTCTAGTGTTGCCAGCTTTTTGGCTTCTTCTTCTTACAATATATTTTGTATGTTATTATACACGAATAATAAATATTAATTCTTTATAATAAAAAAATATTTTATAATATAATTTTGACAATATACAGTAATACACGATAAATATATAAAGGCACCATTGACATATTTATTTTTAATTAAAATCTAAAATAATTAAAAATTATGTACATTGAATTGTATTTTTCATTTAGTTGCTTTTTAGTATTATAATATGCTGGTTATATAAATGTAGACATGTGTATACATTATTGTTTATGCAAATACAATTTACTTGCATGCTCCTTCGAATTTTTTACACCCGTGTGCTTTTTGGCCTTTTGCTTATGCCCCTTGGCAAATTGTAATGGCTGGCACGTTGTAATTTGTATACCCTTTGGCAAATTTCCCTATTTTGTGCTCTTAGGCACTTTGTTATATTTACGCTCCTTGGCATGTTTATGCTCCTTGGCAATATTTATGCTGCTTGACAAAATTTCTATTTGTGCTCCTTGGGACTTTATTTGCCAGTTACTGCTCATAGCATTTTTATTAGTGTGCGACTGACTCAATTTAGAATGAATATGTGTAATTGTAAACTTGTCTAATTGTCTATGCATGAATGATACATTGTTGGAGTTTGAAATCATTCTAGTTGCAACATGCAGTAAGTAGATTTATAATCAATTAACAAAATCGAATCGCAATTATTTGTCTTGTCACAAATAAGAAATCTGTCAAATTTACTTACAAATTCCTGACCAAATCGATGCCCCAGATATTCCTTATTAATTTCCCGGACACGTTTGATTTCTAAAGGTTTCCAATTTAGGAATTATTAAGAATGTTCGTTTACAGTACATTATTAAATTTATACATTAAAACTAAATTTATTTGTTCTCAAAGACATAGTATTCCGGTATACTCAAATAACCATTGAGCTCTTTGTTCTAGCTCAATGCAAATAACCTATATAAAAAGTTTAAGGAACTTCCAGTTCTAGTAATTTCTTGGTACACGTTTATTCCGATTCCACACACGGGTTCGTATTTTCCCTCCGGTCTTTTCACAAGACAGTTATAAGATTTACCCCTTACGTGAGGACTTGTCGAAAAATTGTGCGGTGTACTGGTAATTATATAATGACTTGTAATAAGGATATTAAATAAAATACACCCTTTACACTCCGACGCACTTATGCTCGCGGTGTCCGCCATTACCATACCACAGAACACTATTACTCCTACCGGAGTACTATACCCCCCGGTGGCGCCCCCTGCCCCGCCCCTGCTCGCACTCGCTTGCCCCCTTTATTTTCATACCACAGATAATATAAAGTAGCAAAGTCTAATAGGTCACATTGTGTATTTGAGCTTCGTTGGAAACATTAATAATTGGCGTATTATCACTTTTCTTTAAGTACACCTTCCCATAATTTGTCCAGCAATATTTGTAAGTTTTCGATTTTACTAAATCCCTTGCAAAGAAAAACAGCCTCGATGCTCTGGGTGTCAAATGTTCACATATATAAATTGGTTATTCTACTTGTTCGCTAAATCCTAGATGACGTGCACAAAGTTCGATTACGATCATATCGTTCGTATCGATAATATTCATATCGTTTTTTGTAATATTGCATTCAATATTTTTAGTCTAGCTAGTCATCATATTCAACAGTTTATCAGTGTCTTCCTTATATTGTATAGGCACACCTTTAATTTCAAACTTTCCTGTGAGGCTAGCCATTTGTAGCAGTTCAATTTTATTTTACAAAATCGTTATGCAGTCAGCGTTTTCTTTCACTCCATTTTTCAGTTCTCTGTCTCTCCTCCATTGTCTTATTAAATTCTTTGTGTTTTTCCATCAGGAAAATAATAGATTTGGATATTTCCTTGTACTCTTGCTGGATTTATTTTAAAGTCGCATTAAGATTTTTAAATTCCTCCTTTTGTGTTAATATTATATTTGTTGAGGAATCTCTAAGTTCTTTGATTTCATCCTCGAACTTAATGTTACTATGAGACGTACTGGGCCATTACGCTTTCTTTTTTTTCGAGATGTAGAATTATTAGGAGAAATCGTACCGATACTCGCAGTTTCTGTGTTAGAGTATGTGAGAGATTCACTCATTTTATCTTATACGTCAGGATATTAATATACATATAATATAAATTTATTTTAAACACAAAATTTGATATCTGTGCTCTGTTTATTAAATAATTTAAAAATCTGACGTAACTTAGTGTTGTTCAATTTTAATACTAATTTTAATTGTCATGAGTCAGATCTGGACTTTACTTTAGTGACAGAAGTTAAAGTAATATGTTCTGTTAATGCGGGTAGTCAGGTTTTTTGACTAACAAAACAGGCAACAGGGGGCGAAGTCGACTTAAAGATGGCTGCTAGGAAGGAGTGGCTTGCGTGTGCGCACTTTCGTTTCAGGTATGTTCTATATCGATATGGTTGTATAAATCAAGAATGGTGCACCTGTTAGGGGTTTCTTCAAGTACCGCCCTGAAGTACCAGGATCTTAGCACAGTGTCTTGCGCCGCGCTGCCACAGGCGAATAGCAGATCTTTACTTGTTTTATAATCTCCTATTATTATGTGTTGATTTTTATGCTTAAAAATGTTTTAAATTTAAATTATTAAAAACTTTATGAAATACTGCACAAACTTTATGCACGTCCGTACTGATCCACGATGCGAGGGGAAGAGGAATAATGGCCCGGTAATATAAGCTATATAATTTGCCTAGTTGGGAGATAGTTTTTAACTTTTTGATTATTATTTAGTCCATTTTGCTGAAAACGTTCAGTAACTTTTGTTGTTGTGTGTACGCTCACGTACTTTCGGTGTACCACTTTTGAACTTTATTGTCATATTAAGAGGGTATTGGATTTTTTCCTGGGCTTATCGGCTATTGTACAATGTACATGGGTCTATTTTACCCTCTTTACATTATATTATTATGAACATCAGTCTATGGTATTTGTTTTTGTCTGTGCTCATTACATTTTAATAGCACATTTTGACGTAAGTAGTCACTGGTAACCATATTATAGAAATTTATAGTGCTCATTGCCAAGTCACTGTAATAATTATTTAAAAATAAAATTATCCACATACAGTCAGAAAGTTTTAATGAATAACTAGTAATTAGGGACTAACCTAAATTAGAGTTGGTGTCTACGATATCCCAAAACTTTATACGTGAAAAAGTCTTGGCTCTTTTTCATTTAATGATTATTGTGGGATATCATTTCTTTTTGTGGATAGGTTAGGTTAATTTTGGTTAATCACTACATATTGTAAAACAAAGTCCCTCCGTCGTTTTTATCTGTTTGCGATTAACTCAAAAATTACTTCACGAATTTTCATGCGGTTTTCACCAATAGGTAGAGTAATTCTTGAGGAAGGTTTAGGTGTATAATTTGTTAAGTTTTTATATATTTTTTCTCCGGGGTGAAGCCGTGAGCAAAAGCTAGTTTGTTGTACTTCAGCATATTTTTGTATTCACATGAATATTATAGTTGTAAGTCTATAATGCACTTGTTTTTATATCTCTTTCATAAATAGAAAAATATATTCACAGTTACCCAAATTTAACTATATAAAAGTATAAATATGGTTTTAGTTGAGTTTTGAAACTAAAAAATTGTAAAAAGTTGTGTTCACATCAAGATTGCTTGTATTCATTTAGTATTTTTCAACTACATCGTCATATAGGGAATTTATTCTCACATGCATATGCATAGGTTTTAGTAACACTTTATTAATATAATGAATAACCAAACAAAAATGGTGGCGCAGGGCATATGCCGTTGAACCTATCAGTGTGCGAATTGCGTTCCGTTTTACAAATTAACGAGTTTCAGTTCGTTATATTAATAATATGACGAAAAATAGTGCGTAAAATTGTAAGCAGCTTATATAACTTTGTTACTTCTGGAGTTACAGATACTTATATTGTGAAATGCGCTTACTTGGAAAACTTCGTACAAAAGTGATAAAATATTAAGTAAACATGTGAAATATTGGTATAATGGTACGGAACCCTACGTATTGTACCTTGCGAGTCTGACTTGCACTTGTCTGGTTTTTACCCTTTGGGTACGGAACCCCAAAAAGTCATTCATTTTGAATTTACAGGATGGTGGACATTTTATTAACATTAATATGTGTGTACTTTTACAGATTTCTGGGGTAAGATTACAAAAAACCTTATATTTTGAATTTTCAAGATGGGGATTCACACATTTTGAAATTTCAAAATAGCGAATTTTTGTTCTTCGTAAATTTCACATGGGTGTTAATTTAAATGTTTGGAACCCTTCGTGCGTGACTCGACTCGTACTTGTTTTTGTGTGCGATCGATTCACTGCTATAATAGCAGTTTTTTTTTAACCGACTTCCAAAAAGTGGAGGGAGGACTCCTTATACGTTCGGCTGTATATATATTATACTGGGTTTCTTTCAGGTCAGTATCCAAACTTCCAGGAGTGAATATACTCTTGAATATAAGCAACTTTTACTAGAGGATTAACTTTCCTACTTCACTAAACTCGACTGTTTCATACAAAAGCGCATGGCATATAATATATAGATAGCATTTTGTAGGAAACATCTGATTTTTTTTTCAACTCAGAAAGTTGATCCTATAGTAAAAGTTGCTTATCTAATATAAGCAATGTATCGGACTATGACCTCTTGATTGTAAGTCCTTCTTGCGCTCGTGTGGTGATGATAATAATACAGCAGCAATTCTTATACTCTCCTTTATTGGTGCTTACCATAAATACGTAATATTTTAATACGTACTTAATATTTTTAGGTATGGGCATATTTTTTATCGCTTTAACTTTTTCTGGATCAATTTTTACACCTTCTTTACTGAAAATATAGCCCAAATATGCTATTTCTTCTAGAAGAAACTTGCACTTGGCTTTATTTAATTTTAAATTAACCTGCCTAGCCCTGTCCAAAAACATTTCTAACCTTTTATTGTGTATTTCAATTGTTTCACCGTATATTAAAATGTCATCACACCAAATTATTATACCTTCTATGTCTCCGAAAAGATCTATCATGGTTTTATAGAAAATTTCTGTAGCCGTGTTTATTCCAAAAGGTAATCTTAAAAATTTGTATCTGCCAAATGGAGTTTGAAATGTACATAGATCACTACTTTCTTTAGTTAATTTTATGTTATAGAACCCAGAAAACGCATCTAAATGTGAAAAATAAGAGGCTTTGGATAATTTAGACCTGACTTCATCTATATTTTTAATTGGATAATGACATCTCAATAAATTTTTATTTAAATTTCTAGGATCTAAGCAAATTCTCAATCCACCATTCTTTTTCATGGCTATACCTAAACTACTCACCCATAGAGTAGGTTTGTTCACCTTCCGTATGACTCCCATGTTCTCCATGAGTTGAAGCTCTTTCCTTAACGGTTCAACCAACGCGAAGGGTACCTTTCTAGGGGGATCAACGCACGGAATAGCATCCTTTTTTAGCACGATGCTGTGTTCGTATGGGAGGCAGCCTAGACCCTGAAACACATCATTATATCTGGTCACAATTTTGTCACAAGTTTTTTGATACATATTATATACATTTTGCTCAATTTTTTTTTTATTTTCCATTGATAGAGAAAAGTTTTTTGTTATTAAATTTAGCTTTATACAAGTGGGTAAACCAATCACAGTTGGACAATTTAATTTTGTTACAACAAAAGTAATGTTTTCTGGTTTTGTATTGTTTTCAACTAAACAACAAATGTTCAACACTGAAATTATCGGTATTCTGTGCCCACTGTAGGCAAATATATTATATTTTTTACACATTTCTTTACTCTGCTTGTCAAATTTAAGATTCAATTCTTTAAATACTCGATAAGACATCACATTTATGTCTGCGCCAGTGTCAATTAGGCAATCTACATTTTTGTTGTTTATCTTAAGAGAATAATGCCATGACTTGTCTTTTGTGCTTATCAAATTTGTACTAGCATTCTGTGACTTTATGTTTTTAATGTTAAACAATGCCCCTATTGTAAATCTCTCAGTCTCAGCCTCAGCATTTTTGGGGCTTGATTCATCATCGAGATTTATGCTACCTACCCCAGTAACAACAGTCCTGACACTATTTTTCTTGAAACATAAATGAGTAAAATGTCCATATTTAAAACATGACCTGCATCAGTGTTTCCAAGCTAAACAGTTGCGGCGACCATGCGATGTGTTGCACTTTACACACGACGTTGTTCTTGATCTAGGTGTAGCTGACCTTGGGTGACCCTGGCATGATGGAGATCTTGCGTTTTTTCTTTTCTGGTATGAGGGGGAACTGGCCCGACGACTTTTGTGTAGCTTGTATATTGTGGCTTGGCTGCATTGATTGATTCTTCACTTTTCTGCGCCATCGTCAGTGTTCTACAGAGGAGTTTGGCTCTTTCTAGGGATAGATCTTGCTCTTGTAGGAGCTTTTGACGAAATTGCGAGAAGTTTGTGGCCATATTAGCAATGAGAATGTCCTTTACAAGGGACTCACGTAGCGAACCAAACTCACAGGCATGACTTGCGTTTTCTAATTCCATTAGAAAATTTTCCAAGGATTCGTTCACACGCTGTTTCAACGTAAAGAATTTGTGCCGCGCCACCGTCAAATTTTTTTTGGGTTCAAAATACTCGACGAATTTTGCCTTGACTTCTTGGAAAGTAGCAGTGCTTAGGTCCAAATTGAAGGAATTGTATATGTTTCAACCCTTTTCTCCCATGGAATGCAGCATGATTGCAATTTTTCTTTTGTCTTCCGTTTTCTCCATGCCCGACGCCAGTAGAAATATCTCGAATGACTGCGTCCATTTCTTGAAATTTTCAGCATTATTGTTGATAATTTCTGTAGAGATCTCAAGCTTCTGTACTCCGTTGCCTGCCATTGTTAAGTTCCCACACTCAGATTGTCTCGAAGCTTCCGGAGTTTTCGATGTACCCTCTTTTGCGTTTATAATTTTCGTTTTCTTTTCAATTTTTTCTTCTGACACCATATATCGGACTATGACCTCTTGATTGTAAGTCTTGCGCTCATGTGGTGATGATAATAATACAGCAGCAATTCTTATACTCTCCTTTATTGGTGCTTACCACAAATACGTATTACAATATGTAATGAGATATGCTTAACACAATATATACGTCTACACTATGTATAGCCTTTTGGCCAACTAAAATAACTTATAACTCGATAGGCTTTACTTCATGACATCTAACTGTCAATGTCAATAATGACATTTACAGTTACATCATACTGTTGACATATGTAACAGTAGATACATTTCCTCACCGTAAAATACAGCTAAGAGCCCGTGTGATTAAAGCCCCTCCGATTCCCACAGACACCAAGAGGCTGATTCAGATCTCTCGGCCTTTCTGCCTACGTCCCTGTTTCTTTAATCTTTAATATTTGTTGCGTTGGTAATACTTGTTTAATTAAAATAGCTCGTAACAAAGTTAAAACAGAACAATGTCTGTTGGGTACAGCTATAGTTTTATTATAATACTAGCTGTTTCCCGCGGCTCCGCCCGCGTAAATATACTATCGAGTATCCCGCGGGAACACAATCCAGGTACTACCATACCAAATTTCATCAAAATCCGTTCAGTAGTTTTCGAGTGAAAGCGTAACAAACAAACTTACATTCACATTTATAATACTCGTATTAGTAGGGATTAAATCGAAATCTGTATCAGTGACTATTTTACGTGCCAAATGTAATTTGTTTTACAACATCGCACTACTAATTTAAATTCATTATTTACTTATTTATTCTTTTAAAAAGTATTTCAGAAAAAAAACAAAATATTGAAATTACAATTAATTTTACCCTGTTGATACCTTGTGATTGGAGCGATTGGAGTGTTTGGAGCATACAACAGCGCGCGTATAACGATGACACGTCGCGTCGCCCGCGCAATAGGGTGACCAAAATTCATGATTTTTTTAAGATTTCAAGATCAAATACTTGAGCTGACAGAAATGCTCAAAACGAAACAATTCCATTAGGGAACATTTTGACTTCGACAATCGGGTCCCATTATAACGAAGCAGATTTTTGATGGACTGTTAAAATCGTAATGTTCCTTAATAGAATGATTTGTTTTTTAATGTATCGATCACGAAACTTTTATAATGGTAGGTACAGTTATTCAATAATATTCGATAGCAAATTATCTATGAAATTGCCATTATGTATGAAAAAATTAAAACGAATTTTTTTTCATGTATTTTTTATTTGTATTAATCGAAGTAATCACCCATGCAATCAATGCATCTTTGCCAACGCAGTGGCAGTTTATTGATGCCCTTTTTAAAGAAATCAGCTGGATGGGAGGCAACAAATTCTTCAAAGGCACTTTGTACTGCCTCGGGTATTGAATTCTTTTCCCGCTAAGAAGTTATCCAAATCCTGGAAAAAGTAGTAGTCTGTAGGCGCAAGGTCTGGTGAGTAGGGAGGACGACAGAGAGCTTCCAACCCCAGTTTTTGCAACTTGGAGACCGTCTGCTGTGCAGTATGAGGTCGCGCGTTGTCGTCCAGGAGCAGCGGAGACGAGCGATTGACCAATGCTGGTTGGAGATGTGCCAGCTTCTCCATCATTGTGTTCAGTTCTTCGCAGTACACACCTGCAGTAATGCTCACCCCGTTTGGTAAGAAACTGTGATAAATCACACGAGCGCTAGACCATCAAACAGTGACAATCTCTTTTCTAGGGGTAAGTTTTCGTTTAGGGCATTGTTTAGGTGTGAACCAGGATCCAACCAACTTTCTGAGCGCTTGCGGTTATCAAACAAAATCCATTTTTCATCGCAGGTAACAATGCGGTTTAAAATTCCTTCATTTGTGTGTCTGTTGAGCAGTGCAAGGCACGTCTCGATGCGTACTTCGCGCTGGCGATCATTGAGTTCGTGGGGCACCCATTTGTCAAGCTTTTTTACCTTGCCAATTTGACGCAAATGGACCAATATTGTTTTGACGCTAACATCGAAAGCTGCTGCTAATTCAGCCGTAGATTGTGTATCTTCAGCTTCCAAAATCGCCTTTAATTCGTCATTGTCGACCAGTCTTCGGACGACCGCGAGGTTCATTTTTCAGGTCGAAATTTCCAGAACGAAAGTGAGTAAACCAATAACAGGTGGTGCGTTGATTTGTAGTGTTAGCTCCGTAAGCGTCGTTGATGTTGCGTGCCGCTTGTGCCGCGTTGCTGCCACGACGGTACTCATATTCCATAATTACTCGAATTTTTAACGTATCCATGATGACGAAAAAGATTGAAATGCGATGAAAATGTAACACTAATCAATAAACAAATGACTACTTTTGGAAAAAGAAATCCATGTTTTTAAAATAAAATTAATTTGAAATTAGAATTTTTAGCCAAACAAAAAATATTTTGATTTGAAATGGCCAGTACTGCAAAACGGCAATTTCATAGGTAAAGATCTATTATTCACGAGTACATATTGCATGCATAATGGAATACTGACACATTTAAAAAAACTCATTTTTTGGGAAATCACAAAAGAAGATTTTGCTAAGAGAACTCGACCCACTTTTTGGTGCATAAGTAATAAATACTGATGATTTCTTAATAACAACTGTTGCTTTTTGACGTGTGGATAAGTATTCAACAAGTTTGCGTAAAAAAATTCCATAGATATAACGCTATTAATTATTATTATTATTTTTTGAAGCGAGATTTAACATAAGTCATTTTTTATTAAAAGTAAAGCAAATATTTTTTAATACAATTGTTCTATTAAGTATTAAGATTGTTTCACTTGAAATTTTTTGATTTTTATAATGACTTATTTAGTATTTAGTCTATATATGATTAATATAGTGAAACACTTTCACATATTGTGTCACTTTTTTCAAATGAGGAGATCACAAATAAACGAGTTATCAGTCATATTTAATGAAATAAATAAAAAAAAACATGTATATATCAGTGTTTTATTGTAATAGAAAAAAAAACTTCTAAACAACATAAATCTGTCAAATCTTATTTATATTTCTTATAAAACAGTGTAAAAATCAAGCACCGGCTTTGTTGTGTAAATTACGTAATTTATACAACAAAACGCTTTTAAAAATAGAACATCCTTAAAAATTAAATAAAACAATGGTCAATGACTCGTCATGATCAGTCTTAATTAGATAACTTAAATTATAGTAACTTTTTTTTTATTAACTTTGGTAGTAGTCATTTAATACTTAAAATAGATCTATTAAAGGATAGAATTATAAAAGTCGGAATAAAAATTTAGAATCAATTTTTTGTCCAATAATTCTCTCAGATCTTTCTTTTTGTTCTCACTTAACCTCTTGTTTTCCTGTGTAGGCATTCGTAGGCATGATTTCATTCACAGGAAGCATTTTCTTCCTTTTATTTCTAATGCTTACTTCCTTGTATTCGCTTTGTTTGTAAGATATTAGAAGATGAACTTTCTAATATCTGAGAGTAGTTGTTCATCAACTTTTACGTGATTAGCATGCTGTCCTCTCTGATCTTGTGCTAAAATTCCATGCTCGTATTTTTTTCCTTTTACAGTACGTATAACACGATCAGAAATGTTTAAAGTTTTATAAAAAATGTTTTACAGACACGTACTGACTGCCCGTTCACTAAGAAGTGGAATGCATGATTGCAATTTCTTGGATTACGTGCATTTGTATATTTATATCTGGGGGTTATATTGGTCATAGAAGACATAATAAAAGATCTTTGAGCATTAATCTAGCCGAGATTCCAATACACATCAAACATTTTCTGTCTTTGTTCTTCAGCTATCTTTTGATAGCATTTGAGCCTACACTTAAGACCACATGGTGGTGGAATCTGTTCCAGGTTCTCTTATTAGGTAATCTGTAGGTTCAATTATTTTATTTTTCTTATTTGTGTATTGTTTTCCAGCATTTCTAAGGATTTCAGCTTTATTTTGTTTCCAGCATTCTTCGTTTCGCCTGCGTTTTCTTCCCTTCTTTATTTCTTGTTGTAAAATATCTGTTGTTAGAGATTCATCAGGATTTCTTTGCTCTGATTCTGTTTCTGCAGTTACCTGAGAGGTGTTTCCTTGAATTTTATTTTGTTCACTTTCAAATTCTGTATCGGAATTATCACTGGAAGATTCCGAAGAGGATGATGATGGGGAAGACGAAGAAGATGAGGAACTACTTGATGACTTTGACTGACTTGGGTGTACTCGTATTTGTTTTTTTTTTGTTCTAGGAACTTCGTATGTCAGATCATGATCGCTTAGGTCAATATCGCTTTGTTCGTAATATATTTTGTCAGTGCAATCGTCAAATGACGTTGTGTTATAAAGGTGATTTTCATTACCGATTGAAGCTGATGTTGTCGATGAATTTATCATGTCAAAATAATCCTGAAGGTTTGGGTAACGCTGATTTTCGGCCGTGTTTGTAATATCGCGTAACATCTACAATAACAACAAATAAAGAAAAAGATGAAAAAAACAAAGAAATAAGTAATACAAGCAATTTTTAAAGTCATAGGTAATATTTAAGATAGTTACCGTCACTTTAGTTACTGACTCGGATTCGTGTTCTTCACATTGTGTTTCATGTTCTGAAGCCGGATTTTGAGCCTTAGCAAGTTATATCAACTTTCTGCCCCTATTAAATGACATTGTCACCCTAAAATATATACAGTGATATTAAAATTATGTCTTTTGTACATTTTTATTTGCAATTTTGTTTAGACTAACACTTAATATAAAACATTTGCAAGCCATGAAAATATTACGCATTATATTCTATTATTTTTATTCAAACAAAGACTTAAGTAATATAACGACTCGTAGGTAACATTAACCATAAGTAGTAAACAGACTTATATTTGAATGTAACAAAGTATTACTGAAATAATAGATACATTTTAATAGTAAAGTGACTCAAGTCAGTATTGGAGCACGAAAAATATAATATAGCTTAGTGAAAAACTGACTTAAAACGTAATGTTCCATTCAATATATTGGTAAAACAAGTAGTAAACTAACCTAAGATTTAATTCGTCAGTACTAGATTACAAAATTTGATGCAACTTACCTTTTAATTTAGTAGTATAAAGATTTAAAAACTATTAGGTCTTTTTTGAATAAAATAACGAAATTGTTCCGCAAAAGCCCGACGCAAACTGGCTGCGGCATGAGTCGTTGTTCTTCAGAAACACAATGAAAAATCCTAGAGAGTGAAAGAGACGGATATATCTCTGGAGCGTCTCTCTTTCATAATTTCGACGTAATTAAAACAGTAGACGGTAGATGGCGTTTAAACATGCCTGTCACTGAACGTAACTCAATTCTGTCCTATGTACTAATGGGTCAATTTTCCATTAAGCATGCGATATGTATTTGTATGTTTAACGATAACTCCGCCGTCTGTTGACCGATTTTCAAAATTATTTTTATGATGTAAAGCGTATAATCCCAATTTGTTTCCGTTGTCACCAAGTGACCTGATGATGAAATCTATGAGGAATTGAGGGAACTGATCAAAATTAATATGGAGACATATAGTGATTTTGACTTTTTCTGAAGCAACACAAGCATGTGCTACCATAAAATAAGATTTTGCACCAAGGTATTATTTCCTGGATTAGATCCAGGGTATAATACCTTGAGCACTGAAAAGAACTCCTTAGTCTTTAAAGATTTGCGTTTGTTTAAAGAACTGCAAGCATATGCCACTACGTTACTTACGGTAATCATCATAATCATATTATTTATAATAACTTGGAAGCTTGGCACGTATTTAATTATAAATTCGATCGTTTATTTTAAACGTTCTTAAAATGTATTAATAATAATTTAACAAATATCGCTAAAAAGGGGAAAATAATTATTTTTAAACAAAATATTAAATCCACTTCCAAACTAAAATACAAAAAAAGTATGAAATAAATCTTATTTTCTAAATAATTCCACTTTTAAATTCGGCTGAAATTATAACTATTTCTCTACACAATCTTCATAATTTTGAAGTCGGTACGGGCGGTTAATAATCCCCTACAATAAGGAAAAATGGGTGCCCATTCTTAAATAAAATGTGTGCTCTTATGTTTATGTCCGCCAAAATAATATATTTCTGCCGGTTTGGAATATTCAGTTAACAAAACTGTAATTATTCAGTAAACCCCCATAAGTTACCTATATTAATGTATATTATTATCATTACGACCTAACCTTTTGCCACCCTTTTATTTGCATACAGAAATAATGAGTCCAACATAATTATTTTAAATTTTAATTAATTTAAATTGTTATATATATATGGCCGATTCAAAATAATTTTCTTCACAAACATTTAGTGCATTTGGCTGAATAGACTTGGCTAAGTATGGACCTTTTGTTTTAATTACATATAACGTGCATTGACTTTTTAATTTATCTTTATTCACTTACATTGCAGAAAATGACACCTAACCCACAAGACAATGCCCCTACAGTTTCAAACGGGGAATGGGGAAGCAACATGAAAGAGAGAATTGTGATTTCTGGAATGGCGGGGTTGTACCCTAACTCCTATGATGTGAAACAACTATCGGACGTATTATATAACAAGGTACCTTTAATTTAGTATTGGTGTTTTATCTGAAGTATACTGAAACCAAGATATTACCAACCTCGATGATTCCTACGGCGCTTCATGATCATTAGATATCGAACTCAATTAAAAAGCATAATATGCGAGAGGGCTAATTTAACACTGAATGCATCTCATGCATCTCATATAGTAAGTTATTTTAATTATCATAGAACTTCTAAAGACGACGACAGGAATCATCTAATCTAAAAAAAGAGATCCGATCCCTTGAACTGCATAAGTCTATATCAGTTAAAAACAATGCTTTGAAATCAACATTTTCTTTTACATATTTAATGGGCACCATATACGGTTTTCCTTCAGTTCGGCCTGAACGGATGCAAAATCTTATCGTCTGTGTGCAATTTCGAGATCGCATCAGTCGGCCAGATGGACTAAATTCGTTCCAGTGTTGCCAGCTCTGTTTTTGCCAAACTACAAGACTCGCGTCGATTTCTACTAAAAACTACTAAAAGTACCTATACTGAAAACTAGTTATCAAAAAAAGCTACTCAACTTAACAATCCCTAAAAACCCCAAAAACCATTGCATTTTAGGTTTTGTTATATTAAAATGTAATTATTTATTTAATGTTATTATAAATTTTACCGTTAAATTAAAATATACTAGGAAATAATAGGTCTTTACATATGAAATTGCCGTTCTGCAGTACTGGCTATATCAAATCACAATAAGTTTCGTTTGGCTAAGAATTTTATTTTAAAAACATGGAATTCTTTTTCCAAAAGTAGTCATTTGTTTATTGATTAGTGTTACATTTTCATCGCATTTCAATCTTTTTCGTCATCATGGATACGTTAAAAGTTCGAGTAATTATGGAATATGAGTACCGTCGTGGCAGCAACACGGCACAAGCGGCACGCAACATCAACAACGTTTACGGAGCTAACACTACAAACCAATGCACCACCTGTTAATGGTTAATTTCCAGGAAAAATAAACCTCTCGGTCGTCCGAAGACTTTGGTCGACAATGACGAATTAAAGGCGATTGTGGAAGCTGATGATACACAATCTACGACTGAATTAACAGCAGCTTTTTTGCGTCAAATTGGCAAGGTAAAAAAGCTTGACAAGTGGGTGCCCCACGAACTCAATGATCGCCAGCGCTAAGTACGCGTCGAGACGTGCCTTGCACTGCTCAAAAGACACACAAATGAAGGAATTTTGAACCGCATTGTTACCTGCGATGAAAAATGGATTCTGTTTGATAACCGCAAACGCTCAGCAAGTTGGTTGGTTGGTTGGTTGGCTGGTTCAGCACCTAAACAATGCCCTAAACGAAAAATTACCCCTAGAAAAGTGATGGTCACTGTTTGGTGGTCTAGCGCCGGTGTAATTCATCACAGCTTCTTACCAAACGGCGTGAGCATTACTGCAGATGTGTACTGTGAAGAACTGAACACAATGGTGGAGAAGCTGGCACATCTTCAACCAACATTGGTCAATCGCTCGTCTCCGCTGCTCATGCACGACAACACGCGACCTCATACTGCACAGCAGACGGTCTCCAAGTTGCAAGAACTGAGGTTCGAAGCTCTCCGTCATCCGCCCTACTCACCAGACCTTGGCCAGACCAGGCCTACAGACTACTTACTACTTTTTACAGAATTTGGATAACTTCCTGGCGGGAAAAAAATTCAATACCCGAGAGGCACTACAAAATGCCTTTGAAGAATTTGTTGCCTCCCGTCCAGCTGATTTCTTAAAAAGGGCATCAATAAACTGCCACTGCGTTGGCAAAGATGCATTGATTGCATGGGTGATTACTTCGATTAATACAAATAAAAAATACATGAAAAAAAATCGTTTAAATTTTTTCATACAAAACGGCAATTTCATAGGTAAAGACCTAATATTACGTATATAGTAATTAAACGTTTAGTTTTAAGCAAATTACGGACGAATGATACAATGTATTATGATAAGGTATACTATGTATATATACTATGTTTAATTATGATAATGTGTCCATTTCTTTTTGTGCTTTTTTGCATATGGCCATCTTGCATATGATTACTGTCTGGCTCATTCTTACTAAAACACTACTAACAACTAAATTCATTCTAAGGAATACTATAAAATACTTAATTTAGTAGTAAAACTTTGTAAAATATCTAAGTTGGCAACATTAATTCTGGACTGAACGGACCATGTGTGACAAACCTCTTCAGCTCTCGCCAGAGCCATGGCCGTGCGGGCGTGTACCTACCGTGTAAAACTAATAAACATGACCATGGCTCGCGGCAAAATTCTTCCGCGTATGTGCTCGCATCCGTTCAGGCCGAAATGACGTCAATTGGGTCGGATGCGATTTTGTTCCGTGTATGTGGTCCAATCTGTTCATGACGAACTGACGTCAAGTTCTAACTGAAACGATTAACCGCTCGACTGTGGGCCTTAAGAATTATCGTCAGAATGGGGAATTTTCCATGTTTTTGAAAAATATGTCAAATGGTTCTTAATGACAGAATACGTTTGAAATCTGTACTATTCTTTGTGAATCTCTTTCCTTTACTTGCATTTACATAAAAAGGAAAGAAATTTAGCATAAAAGTTTAAATAAATAATAAAGCCGCCAAAACCTAAAATGTGTTGTCATGACGTCCCTTCTTGTAAACACCCGTTGTCACCTGTCAATTATCAAATCACACTAAATATGTCAAATCCTAGAATGCTTGGTGTTAACTTTGGTAATGTTATTATTTTAACTTGCCTTATAAATGGTGCTATAATAATAATAACGAAGAGAAAAGCTTCAAGCTTTCGCACAAAACTTTGACTGACAAGTGACATACATTTTTTTATATGACGTTACTGACGAAAGTGATACTGGCTATTCTTTATGGGATTAGAGAGGCTATTTTAAAAAAAGACGAAGTAGTACAAGAAGGTGATGTCACATTCACTTTCTGTGCGTTTTAATCGCGTGGTCAAACGTGAAAAATTAATTATTTTCTTTTTGATATTTTATAAAAATCACACATATTTAATAGTAAAGAGTTGATCAAATTGGTTATGTGGTAGGTAGGAGTACGTAAGGATGTTAATAGGTTAAAATAGTTTCTCATAACCTATCGCCCTAAGGATGGACCAGATTGGCCTAGCATGGACCGGTTTATCCGATCTCAGGATGAACGAGTTTGCCATAGGCAAAACTAGTTTAGCCTAAAATCGGGTTTAGTCGGTAACATAACAATAATATACAATGTGATAATACCGCTAACGCTACCGCAGCTTACCTCAAGTATGAGCGTGATAGTTGCGATTTTTCATCCTCTTCTACAAGTCGACGCGTGCATCACCGCTACGAGCGCTACGAATCTACTACGATACGTACCGCGCGACTCACCTGTGTGCTACGACATCAGCTCTGCTTACCTCGATAAACATGGAATGTGAATCGAATAGAATGCTTTCTAAGTCACATATTAACCAGACAGCTGCAGGGCAAGATAGTATAACGCCGCCGCCAAACTTTGTCGCCTTTCGTAATAAAAGACGCAGAAATGACTTAGAAGACAAAATATTGGATAAGTTTTAACAAGACATGATGACAGCCCTTCAAACAATGATGCAAAATCAATTTAAAAAAAATAATCCAATCCTCCAGGACATCAAGAAGACAAACCAAATAATAGAGGAATCCATTTCTTTTATAGCTGCTCAGAATGAAGAATATAAAAAAAATAATAGAACATGTAGAGTGCGAAAACAAAAAAAAAACAAGGAGTATATAATCTTATTAGAAGACAAATTAGAGGACGTCAAAAGAGAAAACCAAAAAGGTAATTTTGATATTAAGAACGTGCCACTAACTAAACCTACAGAAACCAAAGATGAACTGATAAAAATGATTCTATGTTTATCGAAAACGATAGACTATCCCTTAAATGAAAAAGATATCAGTGATGTCTATAGAATACGAGCTAAAAAAGAAACCACCAAGAACACCCCGATTATAGTTGAAACATGCTCAGCCATTATGAAGTCCGCACATTTACAAAAGTGCAAAAATCAAAAACAAGGATAAACCTTGAGCCAACTGTAAATAGCTGGGCGGTAGTACCAATGGTGACACCCCAATATACGTATCGGAACAATTGACGTCTAAGGCAGCTAGACTATACTCCCTTGCCCGCGAACTGGCTACATCAATATCATCATGCATCAAACGTGACTAAGTGGTGTCATTATGGTGAAAATTTTATTAATTTATTTATATACTAAATTTACTACGTATGTAATCTTGATTTAGAAGCTTGATGTTCATTTGTCTAGTTGTGCACAAATAATGTCCAACTTAATAATATTAAGTTATTTAAAGTTAAAATGTACTACAACTATTGTCTCAAAAAATGTAAGTTCCGTATAACCTCTATATTTTTTTACACAAAAGTAAATATATTTCATACAACTGCTTTAAATCTAGAGCAGTACATGATTTATAATAATAAGCCATTTAGTTACACCTTATAATAAATTCAACTCACTTTAGTAACCTATAATAACTGCTACATAGAGGGCGGGTCAATAAGTTCGTGACTATTGGAATAAAACACAGATTTTTTGATAAATAAATCATTTTATTTTTCAGCGTAGTCCCCCTTGAGCTCTATACACTTTGTCCAACGCTTCTCCAATTTTTTTATCCCTTCCAAAAAATATGATTTGTCGAGGTCCTCAAAATAGGCCTTTGTTTGCGAGATGACTTCATCATTGGAGTCAAATCTTTTTCCACCGAGCCATTTTTTCAGGTTTGGGAACAAGAAGTAGTCACTCGGAGCCAAATCTTGAGAATAGGGTGGATGTGGGAGCAATTCATTTTCAATCAAGCCCAATTCATGGATTTTTGCCATGGCAACTGCATATGTGTGCACCCTTGCATTGTCTTAGTGAAAAAGAACTTTTTTCTTGGCCAAATGAGGTCGGTTTTTTTTCAAATCCTCATTGAAGCGGTCCAATAAGTTGGCATAATATTCCCCATTAATTGTTCTTCCCTTTTGAAGATAGTCAATGTGGATTATCCCACGTGCATCCCAAAAAACAGTCGCCATAACTTTATTGGCTGACAAACCCA
Organism: Phengaris arion; assembly: GCA_963565745.1. NCBI lineage: Eukaryota > Metazoa > Arthropoda > Insecta > Lepidoptera > Lycaenidae > Phengaris > Phengaris arion. The sequence goes on along the minus strand of OY751433.1, from coordinate 16,611,262 downwards.
CCTTGGCCTTCTTTGGCGCCGATTCACCCTTAGAAACACACTGTTTTGACTGTTGTTTGGTCTCTGGTGTATTGTGATGGATCCATGTTTCGTCCACGGTTAAAAAACTCCTCCATATTGTGATTAAACAACGCCAAACCTTCCTGTGAAGTTGTTACACGATTGCGTTTGTGGTCGACTGTGAGCAAACGCGGCACCCATCTTGCGGAAAGCTTTCTCATGCCCAAGTGATCATTCAAAATTGAAACCACTGAGCCATGCGAGATGCTTATGGCTTCCACAATCTCTTGCACTTTCAATCTTCGGTCGGCCAATACCATATCGTGAATTTTTTCGATTGTTTCGGGTGTAGAGACCTCAACTGGGCGTCCAGGACGTTCGGCATCTTCAGTGCTTGTAAGGCCACAACGAAATTCAGTATTCCACTTTTTTACCATTGAAATCGATGGTGCAGAGTCCCCATAGTATTTATCAAGCTTAGCCTTGGTCTCGATAATGGTTTTTTTTCGCAAAAAATAATGCTTAATAAGCACACGAAATTCACTTTTTTCCATTGTTTCCTTAAGTTACTGGATAGTCTGATAAAGATAGCTGTAAAACGCAAACTAACTGACGCAGCAAGTTCAAATTTTGATAGGAGTCAACTGACAGATGCCTGTTGACAGGAGTAGTGTTGCTTTTTCAGTAAGGAGGTTAGAAATTCAAAAAGTCACGGACTTATTGACCCGCCTTATAACTAGTCTCACATACCCGTTATTTTTATCAACCCACTGTATGTATATAAATCACTTATCATTCATTTAATTTATGAATAGCTTATAAAGTACTATAACAGAGATTGATAAAATGGAAATTGCCTCGTCTTATACATGTGATGTTACGAAACTTCCGACATTAGTAGTTAAAATACTTAAAACAGAACTTACAATTATTTCTCAATATATAAGGAGTGTTTACAGTAATTGGGATGACTTTTGCCTTACACAGTCACAGATTGATTTCTTAGTAGATGTTATAGTTTTGACTGAATGTCGAATTGATCCAAATAAACCCTAACACATCTGAATGATTATGTAGCTTTCACAACAACAAATTACATAAATCGGTGTGACAATGCAGGTAGTTTATCTTAAAGCAGATCAAAATGTTAAGGTTACCGACATCATGCTCTCCGATTGGGTATATACCAAGGCTGAATAATATCAGGCACATGTTTTTGAACTTCTTTTAAAAGAGCATTTTTACGTCTACTTTCAGAACCACTTCCCCGTTTTTTGCTTTCATACATGTGCGGAGGGCGTGGATGGCAGCTTCACATCCACCCTTACTCCCAAAGCCAAGTTGCACTGGTTAAAAGGTATCTGTAAGATTCCGCGAAATACGTTTGCAACATACTTTGGAAGCAATCCTTCGGTAGGTGCAGCCAACAGCCACAGGGCGGATGCCACCGTCTTTCTATTTTAAGGCGCATAAAATGGCACCATAAATTGCCTGTTATATCTTGGTGCACCTTACCAGATAACATCAGGTTTATTAAAGCTGTTAGAAGAGCTCTACCGGAGTCTCCCGGGGCACAAATTAGATCCTTTAAATGCTGGGGACTAAAACCATTGTACCCACTAGCCGAGCCGTTCCTGAAAGACATTATTGCGGTTTGTATATCTGTTACGCAAGCCTCTACGGCTTGCACAGCAGGATTGGATGAAGGTGGTATGTTTCACTTTTTGGAGCTTTTCTTGAAAGGCTTTAGAAAAGATTCCCGTTGGAAAATTAAAATATGTTGATTTTTCACTGTGTTATAATCAAAAACGTTAAAGTATAAAATATGAAAAATTCAATTTAGGCAATGAAAAGTATTTCTTTTTAATATTCAAGTTTACTCGTATTCTTATTATTAACTTTTTTTTAGGAAATTTCCTCCTCGTTATTTCGATTCGTCGTCGGATTTTTTTTTTCAAAATTCGGATATCATTAACAATTTCCGATATATTTTCAAAAAACTATACCTACTTTTTTCACTTAGTTGTTTGTAACTTTTGCAATTTTTTCGAGCCCCTCTTGAAATTTTTCAAAAAGTTCATTGCGAATCGAATGAGCCCTGAATCATAATTTTCGGTGCCCTTGGACAGAAAGTCACTGAAATGGATCTTGTGAACCAGACCCTTGAGGCTGGTTGTGACGACGTGGATGTGTTATTGGGATATGTGGGATACTGGTGTGAACTTGTTGAACTGTGGTTATGTGATGGATGTTTATGCCTTTTGTGCCTCTGAATGACCTATTGTAAATTGGGCATTGTGTATTATTGATACCGCATGTGCTCGCGGTCACCGACATGAGTATAAAAGCTAAACTCTAAACAATAAGTTATATAACAAACTATACTGTATACAATAGCTACTATTATTAAAAAAAATAACTAAACTATAAATAATAACTTTATACACTTGCTGATATTATAATAAACTTGATATATATAAAATGAAAGTTAATGTTTATAGTTAAACAATAACTTTCACCGGACCCAAATAAGTAATTAACAATAAAATAAATTATCATCAGACGTCACAGAAAACTATACATATCTAATAATGGTGCTTTGGTTGGTCATTCACTGTTCCGAACGTCCTAGGCTATTCGCTGTTCCAACTGCTTACATAGATGTTAAGGTGTCTAGCAAAACTTCCAGTGTTTATTTGGAGCTACTGAACTAGGGCCGCCCTAGGCTATTCACTGCTCCAACCGCTTAAATCGATGTTATGGAGTCCAACAAAACATCCAGTGAGTATTTGTCGTGTAACTGGGATTACAGTCTAGGGCCGTCCTAGGCCACGCAATCCAGCCGGGGTGGAAAACTTGTAACTGATGTTGCGATGGTATTATTTGTAGAGTTTTCTGTAATTTCTAACGAAATGGACTCTCTCCTCTTGAAACTCTTGTTTTTAAGGAATATTTACTGATAATTAATTTTAGAAATTTGAGACATTGTTGTCTCTTTGACGTTTTTTAACATTTCTTTTCTTAGGGGTTGAATATTGAAAAACACTAAAATACGTAATTCATTATTTTTCCGCACTCAATTCATACGAAATTTTATGCGAATATCTCCAAGGAATAAAAAAAATTATAAAAACTTTTATTCCCTATTTCACCACCTTGAAGGGTTGAATTTTGAAAAATCCTTCCTAAGTGGATGCTTTCGTCAAATGAGAAATATGGCACACTTTTAAAGGTAAAGAGATAAGGTTGGGACTATATGATCCGAAATCCTGCCGGATATGAGGCCGGAGAAAAATCAGAACGCTAAAATAGAACTCCGTTAATACAATAGAGCTGCAAATCGAACACACAAGTGTTTTACCGACAGAGTGATTCCTTAGGTAAATAATTTGTTAAGGTTTTGTGGGAATAGTTTAATTTATGACGATAATTGTTGAAGGTGTAGAAATAAAATCTAGCCGTCTGGGAGCTTTTATCGAAAACGCTGCCTAACCTATCCCGTTGGAGATAATTTATAAGAAAACAATGTATGGTGGGATTGTTTCTCTTCTAAAGGTCTACAAAAAAGTTCGCGACGGCATATAATATTATGTCTATCTTTTAAGAAGGTTACTATACCCATTCTAAGTATTAAAAAATCACAAAATATAATGTGGTATTTTCAAAAGCTATTAACATGGATACAATATTAATCCATAAATAAGAGATTATATCTAGGGGATATATATTTTATTTTATTTTACTCTGTGCTATATTGCAGGTATATTTGATATAGAAGTTTTTTGCCACGAATACTCCCCGACGCCGGCGAAACTGCAGGCAAAAGATAGTTTAATTAATATATTTCTTTAAAATACTAAGCAGTTCATAAAATACAACACTTTCCTTATGTTTGCCAAATATCTATTTTATTTATTTTTTATTTAATAATTTATGTACACAGAATAATAAATTATGAAATCTTAAAACTAGGATACAATTTAGTACAAAGGTACTACTTATTCCAAAATTGGAATTTCTTCCAGTAGACCCGATACAGGAGAACATAAAAAACAATTAACAGTATCTGGTACGTACAATTATAAACAATATGAAAACAGATTAATTTCTTTATTATTATACAAATACTTACATAAAAAAAATACAATATACTAATATATACAATAATTTATAATAGTATAGTAAAAACATAAAATATTAATAGCATAAATTAAATTAAGGGTTTGGTATCTTAATTATTAGGTTAAGCTGACATAGTGCTCTCGCAGTCTTCCCTTAAAGAGCCCAAGTGTCTTACACTCCCGTATCTGAGCTGGCAAGGAGTTCCAGAGCTTAGCAGCATGCACCGTGAAGGAGTAGGCAAAGAAGTCGGTACGATGGGGAGGGATATCTAGAAGAGTACGTCTAAAGGGTCTACAAGATATGTTTTGGAAATTAGGAAAGGAGAATCGCTCATTTAAATAAGAAGGGGATGTAGGACTAAACAGAGTTTTGAAAAGGAGACAGAGAATTCGATAGTTTCTGCGTAGACGAATAGGGAGCCACTGCAACTGCTTTCTGTACTGAGACACGTGATCTCGTTTTTTTAAGCCAAAAATAAAACGTATGGAGAGATTCTGCAACCGTTCTAATTTGTTTAGAATGTCTTCATTTGCGTCTAAATAGCAAACGTCAGCGTAATCAATAATAGGTTGGATAAGGGTTTGCGCTAATAGAATTTTAGTAGGAGTAGGAAGAAAGTTTTGGAGTAACTTGAGTGAATGCAGGGTGTGGTAAACTTTACGACTAATGTTGTTGGCATTGGTATTCCAAGACAGCTGTGTGTCAAAAATTACTCCTAGGTTTTTGGCAGAGTCAGAAAAAGGTATCGTAGTGCCGTTCAAGGTAATGGGAGGAAGAGTAGCTTTGTCAAGTATTGCTAGCATCCGTCTGCTACCTATTAATAATGCCTTCGATTACTGGGGTTTACAAGTAGACCAAAGGACTGCGCCCATTCACTTATACGTTTAAGGTGAAATGTGAAATAGTGAAATGTTGATATATCTGCAAGTCATCTGCATAGAGATGATATTTAGACTTTAATGATATTTAGACTTTATTACTTTTATAATGAAGTTAACAAAGATAGAAAAAAGAAGAGGAGAAAGTACTCCACCTTGGGGAACACCCGCATCGAGATCACACCAATCTGAGGAAACATTATTTATCTGTACTCGCTGCGACCGACTCCGAAGGTAGGAGTTAAGCCAGGACAGGACGGGAGGGGACAAATTAAGAGACTGAAGCATACCGAGGAGAATATCAAAGTTAATGGAATTGAAGGCACTACTAAAATCTAAAAGGATAAAGATGGTAAGGGATTTATTTTCCATGGCCCATCGAATGTCATCATTGACATTTATTAGCGCGGAAACGGTGCTGTGCCCAGAACGAAAGCCCGATTGCAGTGGGCTTAAAAGGTTATTTTTATGGAGAAAAGAAGAGAGCTGCTGGTGAACAATACTTTCCAGGACTTTAGATAAGAAAGGCATTATAGAAATGGGACGAAAGCATGATAGAGAATTAGGATTAGGAACTTTTGGTAGAGGAAGGACATTCGCCCTTTTCCAGACCTGAGGAAACAGCAAGAGGATAAAGAGAAATTGAGGATATGAGTCAAAATAGGTAATAAAGATGGGAGAATCATTTTAACCATCTTGGAGGAAATCTTGTCACAGCCAGCAGCCTCTGAAGAAATTGATTGAACTGCTAGTCTGACCTTAGTTTCAGTACAAGGAATAAAAGAAAAGGATGGACAAGTGACATAATTTTATTAAAGTTATTTACTTTATCATCAATACTTGGACTATGAAGCACAGATGTCCAGTCTAAATTTTCAGCATCTTGCTCCAGCGCTTGTACATCAACACTATTAAAGCTACGTAAAAAGAGAGTTTGGGATTTACGTTTAGGAGGTCTAATTTTGTAGGATAGGAAAACAAGGTCGTGATAGGAAAAAGGAGCATCGAGCTGTCCATGAGTAGCCACGTTATTGAGAGAGGATACAATAATAAGATCCAATAGAGAGGGCGTACAATTAGGGAAGTTATGAGTGGGGGCGGAAGGAAGGACATGAAGGTAATAGGAAGTTAAAAGCGACTGTAGTTTATGTGTACGATGGTTATCCTTAAGAAGGCAGGTGTTAAAATCTCCCATGATTATAACATGCTGAAAATTCAGACGATAATTAGTAAGGAGATTGTCAAGAGTGTCAAAATAATCGATACCAGAATTAGGGCTATACAAAACAATCAGGAACAATTTAGTATGATGAGCGACAATTTCAATGGCCAGATATTCCGCTGCTTCTGAATAAGAAGAAGGAGACATATTCAATATATTATATTTAATATCAGCGCGAAGATAAATGGCAACCCCGCCACCACCTTTGCCTGTTCTATCGTTGCGAATAAGGATAAATCCAGGAATAGAATATTGAATAGATGGGAGAGAAGGCTTAAGAAAAGATTCAGAAATTAAGATGGCATCAAGATTAGCGGCGCTGAAGGAAGCAAGGAGATCCGGATAATGACTGGGGATGCTTTGGGCATTAATGTGTGCTATGTTAAGGTTTGCACTGTAATTACAGAAAATATTAGTAAGTTGATCACACAAAGTAAAAGGTGAAGAGTGTGATGAATTGTTTGCACTTTTAAAGCTAGACGACGAAGAACAAGAAAAAAAACTGCTATCGAGGTCATCCATACTAAACCCTGTATAATAAATAAGTAAAAATTACAAAATGTACTTTACAAAAATATAATATATATCTATATATAATTAAGTATATAAAATGATAAAATAAAATAAATATTATTAAAATTAAGAATTAAAACTAAAATGACTAATTACAACTATGTAAATACTTAAAATCTTTGACGTTGAACTTTGACGTTTTTTAATGAACTCACTAAGTACTCGTAACAAACACTATTTATAAATTTGAGCACTAGAACAAACAATATTAGGATTTCAAGAGAAAACTTTAAAAGTTGAACAATTATTTATCTAATGAAAGAAAAATAAAAAACACCACTTTGGCAAATTGACATAATAAAAAATAAAACTAAAAAAAAAGTTGAAGAAGAAGATATCTGTCATAGCACATCTGACAATTGACAAATGTCTGGGTATCAAGAGAAAAGATAAGCAGCTTGCTGGGAACTGGGACATAAGCTTCTCTAGGGATGCATTGGATTCCACTTTGCGGCGGCTCTTATCCGGGAGGATGATATTAATTTTGCCATCACTCGACCAACAGTTCTTAATACCAAAGTGCTTGCGAGCTGTAGTGAAAACTCTATGCCTTTCTTTGGTCAGAAACTCTGATAGTGTAATGTTAGTGCCTTTTAAAGAAGTTTTAGTGTCCCACACAATTTGTCTATCTTCAAATGTTTTAAACCGCACTAAAATAGGTCTGGCCTTAGATGATTTTGAGAATCCAAGACGATGACAAGCTTGAATGCAGTCATTATTAATATCACCTAACTTCATCCTATCTGACAACACTTGATGGATGAGGTCATACTGCTTTTCATTATGTTTCTCAGGAATACCGTGAAAGAGTAGGACTTTCCTGCGCATCACCATTTCATGTCGATCAAGCTTTAGAGAAAGGGAGTCAACATCATTTTTCAGTCTTAATAAAAGTTGCAAAACAGTGTTCCTAAAATCCTTAAAATCTTTAGACAGTGAGACAATATCTGGATTGGTGTTACCCTCTTTTTGTTGACCCTCAGCAATTTTCTGTAATTTCTCTTCGTATTGCTTCATACGGGAATCAAAAAAACTGCTCAAAGATTCCAGGTTATTGACATCCATGATTGTTGAAGTATGCGAATCTAGTGCTGATTTTTGTAAATATTGTGAATATTGTAAATACTTAGTGCAGAGAGGAGATTATTTTTTGAGATTGAGTACAGGTGAGCCCCACATAGAATTACCACATATTTACACTAAATCAACTTATTTTACTATTTATTCTAAATTATTTATTATAGAGCACCAGAATTGCTACTGTTTTCGTGGACTACCCTCTTTATATCTTTATATCATTACCTCTTTATATCATTACCCCTCTTTATATCATTACTTTCCAGGAATTGTTCCTTACTAGCAACACTATCAAATGTACAGGATATTTTATTTTGCTTTTTAGTAACTTTTAATCCTCATTATCTCTGATCATACTGAGTTTAGAGAAAAGTGGCCCTAGCAAGTTTTATTCCAAGCATTACCTTTAATCCAAAAATCAAGGTTTGATTGATAGATGAAATGATTGATGAAAATCGGCATTTTCGTCTCTCGAGAAATGCCCATAGATCATCGTAAACTATATCAAAATAGACAGACGCATCACGCATCAAATCTTACAGATTTACATAATATTGATAACAGATTAGATAGAGAGATCCAGACCGTTTTTTGGCTTCTAATTTGAAGCCGGCGATTGGCTTCTTATTTAAAGGGCTACGTTGGTGACTGACATATCCTATTTTTGAAGCACATGTGCGTCCACATATACTACAGGTCAGCACTCCTTCCACATAATTATAATTAATGACCACTGGTGGTCATGAGGTCACGGGCCTTGAGCTCATCCTGTTTGGCGTCGAGCTCCTATCTCCCTCTTCTTTCAAACTCCGACACATTAGAGTTCACTATATGCCACCACTGAGACCGATCCGCCGCTGCTACTTTCCAATGTGTTTATATCGCATCGCTTCATGTGACGTTTAAGTATATCTTTATACGGTAGGAATTGGCCACCAGATTTCCGCTTGCCATCCTGAAGCTCTGAGTAGAAGATACGCTTAGCCACTCGGTCCTCAGACATGCGAGAAAGGTGCCCATCGCAATTGCCGTCACATCAGATAAGCCTCTAATCCTCCAACATTAGTTCGTCTTAGGACTTCAGTGTTTCTAACACAGTCCAACCAGTGAATGCTTATAATGTCGCGTAGGTATTTTAAGGGAAATTTATCTAATGTACGGATGTGTCTTCGGTATGGGCACCATGTTTCTGAGGCATACAGTAGATTAGGCAGAACGATTGCCATGTATACGGCTATTTTCGTAGATCACCAAGATCTGAAGAGGTGACCATAATCCCTTAGTCGCCTTTTACGACACCCTCGGGAGGATATGGGGTGGTCCAATTCTAGCCCGGAAACCACACGGGGCATGATAACAGATTACAGTTAAAGTAGGCACATAATATTGACTTGTAAGGCTTAAAATATCGGGCTATAAATTATAAAGTCAAATATTTGTAGATAAACCAACCAAAAAACATAAAGGCGTGAGGAATGAAAATAAAGTTAAAAGTATGAGTATAATTTAATCTACTCATATAGGTAGTAGTATAGGTTAATTGAATTGATTATTACGAACGAACGAAGTTCCTTTTGTCGCGTTGCGAATTGTATTGGGGCTGGACGGATTATAGGCACGACACTTTTTGCCACTCGAAATCACAATGTAATAACGACTATTAAGAATGATACAAAAAATGTCCTTATCACCTCAAGGTGGTAAATTCTACATTATTGTCAACAATAATGTAGATTTTGCAATTACACATTGTGACTGTTATGACTGTTACATATTGTGACTAGCTAGCCGGGCCTTAGGTTTGCGAGCGGTGGGACGGAAGAGAGCTTGATGTTATTACTCAGTACGGAGCCGGACTTCGCGGTGGCAACACTGCGAGCAGGTGATATTTTGATATTTAAATCTATTGACTTATCTATAGCTAAATTGACTTTGATATTTTTATCCACCTATAACTTAATACATTAAATTAGGACCAGCTGCGTCATTTTTGGCGCAGTTGTTAGGCATAAGATATAGACTAGGGACACATTTACACACATAGGCTAAGGAACTGAGAGACTTAGTACTATTAGTGTAAAAATTATTAGAAAATAGAACCAACTACATCATTTTTGATTGATATGTAGTTGATAGGCTAAGTACATAATTATAGAATTCAGACTTGTGACTCTTATTGGAGCACAGTTATTTTTAGGTAAATAGTTGCGGACAATATAAGGCTCCTGTATAAAATAAAGAGCAATAAGAACAGACAAGAACACTAAGTTTATAATATGTATAAGTTAAATATATGTATAAGTTTTGCTATTAAATTATATCAGGCGAAATTATTTTTAACCTAGGACATAGAAGCATTTTTATCTAACGAATATTGGAGCCTTCAAACTATACTAGTCAAATAACATAATTAAGTTGCTCACTTAAGCAATGAATACTTGATAACTATATTAGACCCAACTATTTTAGATATATAATTACATCTTTATCATTTTATTATTTTATATAATTATATTAATATTTTACGTTTACAAATTTACACTTGACGCGTTCCCCCAAATAATTTATAACTTAACCACTTAAAAATATAACTATCTTTAACATACCAATATATATACATTTCACGAACTACAATTTTTTAAAATTAATAATAAACAAATTTATACATACACATATTAACTAATAAAATCAATAAAATGGCAAGGTTCATACCCCCCACAATAAAAACCCTATGAACCCAAACCGACTGTCCATGGAGGGGCTGGGGTCCGCATGCAGGAGTAGCGGAGATAGTAGCCGGCGCAGTAGCCAAATAGGAATAGACACCCCCCAAAACCCTGACAGCTCAATCGACGCCCTTTTGGCCGAAACTTCCCATACGGTTAGGAACAGTATATATTTGCTGAACCAGACTAGGAACATGAGAGGCGAGTTAAAGTCTGGTTTAGCAAATAATCTCACTAAGATTTCTGACCATATAGGGAAGGTTGCGTTATTAAGTAGAAAGCAAAGTAGGAAAATAGGCGGTATGGATGAACAGTGTGAAATGGAAACAAAAAGATAAAATAGATAACAAGGATCCACAGGTTGTGCTGTATGGGGTGCTTAAGTCAAGCACAGATAAAGACATTTATGACGCAATCAAAACAAGCACCTCATGCAGCATATCCTGGGCGGGGATGAGGATAGGATGAAAGTTAAGTATAGGAAGCGTGGAAAAGATGAGGGCACCGAGCACGTGGTGATGACTGTGTCGCCGGGGATGTGGCTGTGCCTTACCAAGGCGGGTCAGTTGTATATAGACATGCAGCGTGTTCGGGTCGCCGACCAGTCCCCCCTAATACAGTGTTAGAGCTGTTTAGGGTACGGACATGGGAGGCGATTCTGCAGTACCGCCGAGGAAAGGTGCAGCCATTGCTCCGGGACGCATCACCAGTCTCGGTGCGAGGGCCGTATGTCTGGTAGCAAACCACGCTGCATTAATTGCGAAAGAGCTGGAAATGTAAATATAGAACACAACGCGTTCAGTGCGGAGTGCCCGGTCCGGCAGAAGTGGGACGCTATGGCGCGTGCGACGGTTGCATACAGTCCAGAAGAACAATAGTGTCAGTGCTGTCAGGATCTAATTGGATGTATGTTAAATTGCAATTAATAACACCAATAGACATAAAAACAAGTGGACAGTACGACACTGTTGGAGGGACCATATATATGATTATGGTAATCATTAGATAGCATATATAGCCATAGCAACCAAAAACTGGCACTGTGTGCATGCGCGCACGCCATGGAGATGGCGATCACAAGGGATGCAAAGGATTTATATATAGTATAAATCCTGAGCATACGTATTGTCGGGGCGGACACCTCGACCTGAATGAGTGTATAAGAAATGAGATCGAAATTGAGATTGTAACTGTAATTGAAATTGTAATTGAACCAAGTAAAATATAGAAATTGTAAAAGTATGAAGAAAAATGTAAAATATGAAATAAACAGGAAAATGAATGGAATAGTAAAATATATTAAAATGTATATAAATAAAAGTGAAACAAATAAGACATGTAATATGTAAGGATGTAGTAAAAAAAATGTTAAAATACTGAATAGACTTAATAAAGTGTAGGGGTAAAAGCAAAAATGTTAAATTAAGGTAGGAAGAATTTAAAAAAAAAGACAATAAAATTGAATTGTACTTAGAAGATAAGCAAATTTAGTAAGGCAAAATGTGAGAAGCGACAAGCAAATATAAAAATAAGTAGAAAAAAATAAGACAGTAGATTAAAAAAGTGTAATATTAGATGTGTAAAATAAAATGTAAAATTGCGAAATTAAAACAAATGTAGGTATAATATAGAAATAATGTAGATAAGTATGAGAAAGGAATGGAAAATATGATAGGAATAAGGAAATTAATGTAATAGCAAATTATATAATAATGTGTACATAATAATACAAAGGAAATGTTACTAAATGGTACTAAATAGATTTAAGAAAGTAAAGGTGTAAAAGCAAAAAATGTTAAATTAGGTCTGCAGAATGTTGGAATGTAGATCGGGATTGAAATTGTAAAATAGAATTAAAATGAGCGGCAAAAGGTAAAACCAATAATAAGAAAAACAACTGTAACTAGTGAATTATTATACAAACATAAAAATAAACAAAAAAACAATTGTCCCGGCTAACGGTTGGGGAACAAGGAAAAAAAAAACTGCGAGCAGTAAGCAACCCGCCCCCTCACCCCTGTCCCTACTTAAGGCGCGGCCAACTAGTTCCGCTCGCACTATATATACGAGGGCGGGTCAATAAGTCCGTGACTTTTGGAATAAAACACAGATTTTTTGATAAATAAATCATTTTATTTTTCAACGTAGTCCCCCTTGAGCTCTATACACTTTGTCCTACGCTTCTCCAATTTTTTTATCCCTTCCAAAAAATATGATTTGTCGAGGTCCTCAAAATAGGCCATTGTTTGCGAGATGACTTCATCATTGGAGTCAAATCTTTTTCCACCGAGCCATTTTTTCAGGTTTGGGAACAAGAAGTAGTCACTCGGAGCCAAATCTGGCGAATAGGGTGGATGTGGGAGCAATTCATAGCCCAATTCATGGATTTTTGCCATGGCAACTGCACATGTGTGCACCCTTGCATTGTCTTGGTGAAAAAGAACTTTTTTCTTGGCCAAATGAGGTCGGTTTTTTTTCAAATCCTCATTGAAGCGGTCCAATAAGTTGGCATAATATTCCCCATTAATTGTTCTTCCCTTTTGAAGATAGTCAATGTGGATTATCCCACGTGCATCCCAAAAAACAGTCGCCATAACTTTATTGGCTGACAAACCCACCTTGGCCTTCTTTGGCGCCGATTCACCCTTAGAAACCCACTGTTTTGACTGTTGTTTGGTCTCTGGTGTGTTGTGATGGATCCATGTTTCGTCCACGGTTACAAAACGGTGGAAAAACTCCTCCATATTGTGATTAAACAACGCCAAACCTTCCTGTGAAGTTGTTACACGATTGCGTTTGTGGTCGACTTGCGGAAAGCTTTCTCATGCCCAAGTGATCATTCAAAATTGAAACCACTGAGCCATGCGAGATGCCTATGGCTTCCACAATCTCTTGCACTTTCAATCTTCGGTCGGCCAACACCATATCGTGAATTTTTTCGATTGTTTCGGGTGTAGAGACCTCAACTGGGCATCCAGGACGTTCGGCATCTTCAGTGCTTGTACGGCCACAACGAAATTCAGTAAACCACTTTTTTACCATTGAAATCGATGGTGCAGAGTCCCCATAGTATTTATCAAGCTTAGCCTTGGTCTCGGTAATGGTTTTTTTTCGCAAAAAATAATGCTTAATAAGCACACGAAATTCACTTTTTTCCATTGTTTCCTTAAGTTACTGGATAGTCTGATAAAGATAGCTGTAAAACACAAACTAACTGACGCAGCAAGTTCAAATTTTGATAGGAGTCAACTGACAGATGCCTGTTGACAGGAGTAGTGTTGCTTTTTCAGTAAGGAGGTTAGAAATTCAAAAAGTCACGGACTTATTGACCCGCCTTAGTACTTAGTTCAACTATTTGTTTTGTATAATATAATATATTATATCTATACAGATAAACAAAATTAAAGTGTCTGTTTGTAATTTCAAATTAACAGCTTTTTTTTTCACTTAATGCATTTAAAAGTATGATCGGTACTTACTTTAAAATATAAATTGTTAGCATATTTCTGTCCGTCATTCAGTCTGTGTGTTTGTTCCGGCTAAATATATATATATATATATATATATATATATATTTCTTCCAAAATAGGCTTCAATTCTTCATTATCAACTATATATTTATATTATATATATTATAACTTCGTTCCATCCGGGTGTCCCTTGACACCTTTTTGTGTCCTCCAGGATAGTGCACAGACAAAAAATATCTACTTAATGAAACTGCCAAGTAACACTAGTAGATTTGTAGTCCAATTCATTCTTACAAACTACTCCCTGCCTTATATAAAAAACTCTCGTTGCTTATAAATAAAAGAATTTAAAAGAACTAAAAATTTTAATACCTATCAAAATATGCCTTAATAAAACTTCAAACTTATAGGTTTAAACAGGGCTAATGTTTACCGTAGAAAAAATTTACGGTTCTCGCGCGGCAACTCGCGGGTAATCATACTAAATGGAAATTTTTATTCTTTTTTAGAAAAATCCATTTACTAAAACAAATCGTTGGGTTTGCAAACATCCTGAAGTATCACAGTTTACTGGTCACATCCCAGATCTTGAGTATTTTGATGCACAGTTCTTCAAAGTGCATTATCGCCTGTGCAATTTGATGGACCCCATGTCTCGGAAAATGCTTGAGCAAACCTATCAAGCCATATTTGATGCAGGTATGTTAAAGTGATAGTTTACACCGGCGAAAACGTAACGTTAACGAATAAGACTACGGCGCCTACGTGCATTATTGTATTGTTTATTTTTCGTATAGCTTTGCCCTAAATGTTTAGATTCTTATGACAGTAATATTAGTATAAAAAATTAGTACATTGTATCAGATATCCAAAATATTTATATCCAACTATTCAATAGTTGTCGCAAAAACTTTAAAATAAAAATAAAATAAAATGTATTGGATTTGTGGATTCCGATAATGTACTTATCAGGTTGGTATTTATCAGGAATATTTTATTGTATCACATTTGATTATATACTTCGTAGATTGGCTGTACTTACGATTAATTTTAATAACAAGTACAAAATTTACATAAAATATCTTTACCATCGTGGTTATTCACAGTACTTTGCTTGGCACACTTATTTGTTGTTCTTTATATTTGTGTATTACAGTAACAGAAAAAACTTAAATTATTCGGGAAAAACGTATTTTGTGTATAATATGGTACTGGGATAAAAAAAAAATTAAGAATCTCGATTTCATCATCGATTGTGGCACGTATTGCGATAAGAGTAACCTAAATAAAAAGTTCTGACTAATAGACCAGGGTCGATAGTTTTTAAAACCAAAAAAAATAATAGTAGGATAAAACCCATTATAAAAGGAGGAGAATATTATAAAAATGAAAGGAAAAATAATTTACGGGCGATCTGAGGTCGGGTACTGTACAGTATTTCGAATACTGGCTAGGCTAACGGTTGTTACAGCTGCTACGAAATATTAGGTAGGCCCAGGCCTAGCCCCTTCCCCACTTCTCTATGAAATACCTTTTAACGGGCTAAAATTTTTCGTAGGTGACTCAGGTATATAAGTTATGTTAAAATAGTTATAAATAGGCATCTACGCATATAATTTAAAGAAGATTCGACAACTTTCTCTAAATATTGTAGATGTCTTATTAAATATTAATTATTTTTCAAAATATTAATATTAATTATTTATTATTTATTATTTATTATTTAATATTAATATTAATTATTTAAATATTAATTATTTATTATTTGTCAAATCAGTTCAGTAGTAGTTTACGCATGATTGCGTAACAGACTGACTTACTTTTGCATTGATAACATTAATGCAAAATAAGTATAGATTCTATTTGTAAAGCGAAAAATTTAAAACTCAAAAAAAAAAAATCAATCAATCTTCAAAAAATCGTTTTCTAGCCATAAAATAGCTATCTCCTAAGCACCCAGAAGACCTAGAAAATGGTAACTTAACGCAAAAACGCCCATCTGCAGTACGTTTAGTATTTTGTATAAAATGATTTTCACAATCTCTCTCCCTATCTGTAAGTAAAGATTTTTGTGGCAAACTTTCCAATTCCAAAAACCTTTTAAGATCATTGTGTAATTCTGTAATTTTACTATTACTATTTTCTAGAGTAATCTTAGAAAATTTACATTGTGTAGTATTACTATGGTTATTGGTGTCATGAGTATAGCGCATGGGACCTGCAATAAGCCAACCTAATTAATTTGACTGCCGTAAGATGGATTTCCGGTCCCTATAGAGTGCTGATTGGGCAGCAAAATGTCCCAAAAAATATCAGCACCGATAAGTAGTCCTACGTCAGCGGGCTTGTTAAAGCTGGGGTCTGTGAGCTCGAATGACTTTAAGTTTAGATTTTTCGATTAGATTAAAATCTTGAAAAAATATAAGGAAATATCCTGAAATTTAAACTTGGCAGCTAAGTAGTAACTTAGCTAGAATTTATAAACTGATATTCTGAAATAACCTCGAAAATGGCAAAATTATGATAAAAGCCTACTGAATAGGTAAAAATATTAATAATTATAATATGGTTTCTAAATTAGGAAAAACGAGTCATCTCAAACAGCTATGATAATTATTAGTCTTCTTCCATTATTTGCTTAAGTCTTCAAGAAATAACTTTTGAATTTTTGACTACTATTGAACTGAGCTAAAAGAGCGTATCCGACTAGTTGGCTTTCATTAACACCATAAAAACTCGGAATTAATAATAATTACACTTCATGGCAAAACATTTTATATGAATCCATACACCATACTGCCTATCGTGTATCGTCCAATCAGCGCTACCGATTGGATCAGTTAGAACTGTCAACTGACCATATGTAGGCGTAGCTTTTCAATTATATCATTGACGTACAGGCTAAACAGGTCCGGAGAGGTGAGCCCTCCTTGGCGCACCCCACACTCTAATCTAAAATCATTAGAGGTGGCGTCGCCCCATTTCACAAAATTAGTTTGGATCTCGTACCAGAATCTCAACAGATCCACGGTTTTATTATGTACATTAGATTCGTAGAGCTTTCTACTAATTCGTCATTTAAATATTTAAAAAAAAACGGGGCTCGGGCTTTTATATAACATGTGATCGAACATGCTCCGGAAAAAAATTATAAACGTCATACTAAAGATACTTATATATAGACTCCAAAACAGTTATATTCCAGCGAGTGTAGAAAGGTTGAGTGAACCTTCCCTGATAGCTGAAATGTTCAAAGAGCATTTTCAAATGTCGTCACCTACAAACACAGCCTCAAATATTAGTTATAATAATAATAAACATTGTAATGTGCACTATGCTAACATGCAGTCAGTGATGATTAAAGCAGAGAACATAAGATATGTTTTAAAGAAAATAACTCGGGGTAAATCACCGGGGCACGATCATTTAAGTATTGAACACCTACAATATGCCGGGGCCCACTTACCTCAAGTTTTAGCCATGTTCTTTTCCCTCTGCTTGAATCATGGATATTTACCTGACAGCATGCTACAAACTGTAGTAGTTCCAGTAGTCAAAAATAAGACAGGAGATTCTGGCAATAAACCTAATTATAGACCTATATCCCTGGCAAGTATTGTAGCGAAGGTACTGGACAGTACTGCTTGACGAGCACTTGAGAGCCCATATCAAGCTTCACGATGGTTAATTTGGTTTCAGGCCTGGTCTATCTACTGAGGCTGCTGTACTGTGCCTCAAACAGACTGTTCAGTATTATACGGCTAGGGACACTCCAGTTTATGTTCTATTTCTCAACTTCTCTAAAGCCTTTGATTTGGTCCAATATGACATGCTCTGGAAAAAACTTCGTGAAGATACTAATATACCATATGCATTTATCTCTACCTTGGAGTATCGGTATTCAAATCAAAGGAACTACGTGAAATGGGCTGGGGCGCACTCTGACATGTTCAGGCTGGAATGCGGGGTGAGGCAGGGGGGGGGGGTTTAGCTCGCCAACGCTTTTCAATCTGTACGTGAACGGGTTAATTGATGAGCTTAGCAGCGCTGGTGTTGGATGCTCCATTGACGGTACCTTTGTCAACAATATTAGCTACGCGGATGACATGGTGCTGCTTTGCCCATCAATAAGTGCTCTCAAGAAGCTCGTTGACATCTGTGAGAGATTCGCGGCGGCCTTAGGTATAACACTACTATAAGTGAGTTGCTGGTTTTTAAAGCTGGTAACAAGAGCTATAAGGTTCCTCCTGTGATGCTAAATGGTGCTGCGGTTGCGCAAGTAAAACGTTTTAAATACCTGGGGCACTGGGTCGGTGAAACACTCAAAGATGACGAGGACATGGAACGGGAGCGAAGGGCTCTGTGTGTTAGAGCTAATATGCTATCCCGTAGGTTTGCACGTTGTTCCAGAGCAGTGAAGATAACTCTTTTCAAAGCGTATTGTCACTCTCTGTACACGTGCAGCCTCTGGGTGAATTATACTCAAACAACTTACAGGGTCCTCCGAACCCAATATAATAATGCCCTTAGGGCATTACTGGGACTGCCTCGTCACTGTAGTGCTTCAGGGATGCTAGCTTCAGCTGAAGTTGATAGCTTCTCAGCTATCATTAGGAAATGTGTAGCATCTCTAATACAGCGGGTGCGTGGCAGCGCCAACAGTCTCCTGAAGACAGTAGCGGGAAGGCTGGACGTGGACGGTGCTATCATGCATCACTGGACTCGCATCCATCTCACCAAGGATACCAATATCACGTATAATACCTATATTGTACGTGATATTGGTGCCACTCATACAACTAGATTTTAAAAACCAAGTTTTAATATACTAACATAGCTTCTAAGTAAAAATGTTTACTAACACTATGGCCTGTTGACCGAAATAAAAACATTTTATTTTTATTTTATTTATTTATTTATAAAAATGACATTTTGCTGTTACATAATTGGTACGTAGGCGCCGTCGAAAATTTGTATGGGCGCTGTCATGATTTTGACATATTTTCATACAATTCTTATTCGATAACGTTTACGCCGCTGTCAAATGTTCCTGCTAGGCCCACTGAGGGCTTAGCGAATATGCCAGCGTTGATTACAATGACGATCTTCGAAATTGAAAATAATATTATACATATATCATTGACAATACCATCCATTTTTATTTCTAACTTCTTTATCGTTATTAATGATGGCATCTTTCTAAATGACCTGATACGGAATATTAAAAAGAAATCGTTGTTTTTGAAAATGGAAACTGTGTCCTTCACAATCAAATTCAATGGCTATGTGTGATTTCGCTATAAAGGCATAATAATTAGCACAATATAAAATAAACAGAGGAAAAAACCTTAATTAGCTATTTGTTATATTATTATTGCTTAAACTTATTGCATATAATTAGTTTAAGCAATAATAATATTATATACAAATAGCTTATAATGCTCAAAGAAGACGAGAGTTCGATTTTGATAAATTGTACATAGATTTTAATATTTCACGCAAATAATGTTGAGGTATGTATGTATTAACCGTATATTTGGGTATATTCATTTTCAAAATCCGACTGAAATTATAGTTGCGTTCATATCATATTCAGGTGTCAATCCAGAAACTCTATCAGGAAAAAAAGTTGGTGTGTATATTGGTACTTGCTTCTCTGAGTCAGAAAAGGCTTGTTTATATATCGCAACTTCAAAGACAGGCCTTGGCATAGCTGGGTAAATATAGTTCAATATATTACTTTATTACCTAAATTCACTTTATAAATAAAGTACAATTATATGTAATAAATTGTAACTCATTTAATAATGACAATACAGATAAAAAGTACGTAAAGTAATAAAAAGAGCAATATCATTTACAATTACAGTCTAAAAGATCTGGTCAAAGTCTAAAAACGATCTAAATTAGATAAGTACCTACATACTTTTTGAAATCTGCTACTACAAGAAGCTTCTTTAAAGATTTTCAAGTTTTAAAGTTCTTTATGTAAATTGTTTTAGGTGCAGCAGAAGCATGTTCGCAAACCGAATTTCCTACTATCTGAACCTAAAAGGTCCTTCCATGTCTATCGACGTATCATGCTGTAGCTCTTCTTCTGCTTTGGAGCTAGCGTATGCTGCCATGACCCGTGGGGAATGTGAAGCAGCTATAGTGGGAGGTGCTAACTTATGCCTACACCCGCAATCTTCGGTACATTATGGGAGGTAAGTTGCTTGTAGCAGAGTGAGGTATTTTTTATTATAACCTATACTCTTCTTTATCTTACTTTATTATTATCTACATCGACCAAAAGACGCAATTTTACTTTTGCCTTGTTTTATGTATTTTTTAAGAAGTTCGGATTTGCTTTTTCTGAAGTATAATATGATTCATCTTCTTATTAAACCTAAAAAGAACTCAGTTACGATTACAATTATGCCATATTTTTAACCGACGAAAAAACCGGAAAAAGGAGGGTCTCTAGTCAACGCATATGGATATTTTTTTATGTATGACCACGTATAACTTTTTACAGTGTGGTCGGATTTCAATAATTCTTTTTTTGTTGTAATGGGTTTACATCTAAGTTGATCACATTGCCACCAAATGGTGATGGATTCTATGAGAATTTGAGGAAACTCCTCAAAATTTATAGACACCTATAGTCATTTCGACTTTTTTTTGAAGTAACCCAGCCATATGCTACCAAAATTAAGATTTTGTGCCAAGATACACCTTGGATCCAAAATCACAAACGAAACTCCTGAGTCTTTATAGATACATGTTTGGAGATTTCAGCGTTGTTTAAAAAACAACAAGCATATGCTACTATGCCAATAACAGTAATCATCATCATCATCATCACCACCATCATCACACCATACATCTTCATGTGATGATATAGGTCCTCCTCATAGTCTTTTACACCGATATAGGTATCATTTGCTTTTACCAAATTTACATTCATCATCATCACATTCGCTCACTGGTTTTAATACTGAGTTGCTTATTACAACAACATAAAATGACTAACCATTAATGAGCTTAAGCATTTAGTTAATAATGATTAGAAGATTATAGCCACAATAATTATAAATTAATAAGTTTTAACAAAAAAACTGAAAAGCAAAAAATAACAAACCTTTTTTTTATCCATAATAACTTATGTATTGATTAAATAAGGTTTGTTAAAAACTTATGTATTGATCGAATAAGGCCTGAAGGCCAGACTGCCTATATTATACGTCGATTTTTTCATGATTCCAGTGTATGCATGGAGTTGAAACGTTAATAGCAAATGTTTCTTAATAATAATGACGATTAAATATACTTATGATTCATATAATTTAATTTATGTATTTTCAGAGTCATAAATATTTGCATGGATAGCAAAACGAAATCTTTTGATAAGAATGCCGATGGGTGTGCTAAATCTGAGGCAATTAACATTCTTTTCCTACAAAAAGCCAAGGATTCTCTAAGGTACGGAGCATTTTATATGTTCGTGAGATATAATTAAAGCATACACTCAAATATTTTCGTACAATGAATAGTTCAAAAACGAAAAGTTATTTTTACAGAATTTATGCTTATGTTGTTTACGCTAAATGTGAATACATGTCATTGCCCGAATGTGAAACTGGTGCCGAATATGGGTTTATTCGTAATCCTACCGATATGACAGGATTCCTAAAAAGATTCTACGAGGAAGCTAATGTTTCTCCCAAAGCTGTACAGTATATAGAAGCTTTCGGTGCAGGTGAATGACTTAATTATGTTTTTTAGTTTGATACTTGAATATCTACTTAAGATTTGCTAAATAACTTCTCTTAGTGTTAGTTATTACGAACAACGAATATTAAAACATGTCTTACAAGTAGGTATGTTATACAAAATTTTTCATTCTATAAATATTTTAGCAACACTAGAGAGTGATAAGATTGAACTAGATGTGATTGGAGATTTTTTCTGCAAAGAAAGAAATAAACCATTGATGGTTGGAAGTGTTATGTCCAATATTGGATATGTCGAGTCAGCGTCTGGAACGACTGCTTTGACTAAGGTAAAGTAATTTGTTACTGCCAAGAATAAAAAAATTATAGTAATATTATAAAAAAATAACTTAAATACTTCGTCAATAACATTTGAAAAAACAAAAAAAACTTTTAATAAGACTTAGGCAACGTGGGTACAAAATTTTTCTTTTCAATAATAGCAGCTAAAATAGTGATGATAATATATGAAAAAAATTTAGGTGCTGCTGGGCTATCATTATGGTAAACTAGCTGGTAACCTCCACTACAATACGCCACGAGATGATATAGCTGCAATAAAAGATGGCCGTATTAAAATACTTACAGACAACAAGGAGTTTGTCCCCACGTATACTGCTGTTAATGGCTTTTCTATTAGTGGAAATTTCTCGCATGTTCTTCTGCATGGCTATTATAAGAAAAAAGTAAGTACCTAATGTAATTGACAATGAAAAAGAAAAAAATAATTAAGCGGAAAGCAATAAAGTATAGCATGCTTTTTCTTGCTATCTCATAGTATATATAATATGTGGCTTAAAAATATACATACGTACTTCCCTGTTTTGAAATTGCTTTTGTCCTTAGGGGCGTATTTTTTCTTTAAGATTTGAATTCAAATTTTTACTGACTTTAAATTTTATTTCAGGACCTTAACAAATACAAATCAAGTACACCGCGTATCGTGCTATGTTCAGGAAGGCAGGAAAGCTCTGTGAAAAAAATTATTAACGATCTCAAGAGTCGACCTATTGATCCAGAAGAGCATGCTCTACTTCATCATTTTCATGAGACAAGAGTCGCAGGGCATTTGGGACGAGGTTTCGTCTTGCTTGGTAGTTACTCAACTCTTGAATATTTTATCTGACTTATTTGTTCATTAATTCATAGACAACATGACTTTTTTTCAGATACAAATGAAAATAATAAAACTGTTAGTCTGAGTGAAGAATGTGCTTACTTTGACCACGCCAAACGCCCGCTGTGGTTCGTGTACAGTGGAATGGGCTCGCAGTGGGTTGGGATGGGAAAGGAACTTATGCGTATACCTGTTTTTGCTTCTGCCATCGACAGGTAAACTGTTAACGAACATTTTATTAAATTAGAAATTAAATTAAATGTTTAATTAGAAATGTTGAAACTTACTAAAATTACTTATTGTTTTATGATTTTAGATGTCATCAGGTGCTCAAACCAAAAGGCATCAATATCATTGATATAATTACATCAAACAATAAAAATATATTTGATAATATATTGCACTCATTTGTTGGCATAAACGCTATACAAATCGGTCTTACAGATATATTACGAGTAATGGATATCATCCCAGACAACATAATCGGTTAGAATGTATTCTAAATAACATACTATTATGTTTCTGTATTATTTATATCAAACGTTTCATAAATATTTTTATATATTTAATTAAAACACTTAATGCAAAATTTTAACAAAGGCAAGCTTATTCCCTTACAAAAAAAGTACAGTAATAAAAAATTACGCTATTAAACTACGTATAAAAATTCATACAGCGCGTCCCTTATGGTTATAGTTACGTAGTCAATTTAAAGACAAATTGAAATGTCGAATAGCATCTGTGATGAATTTTTCTACTACTTTGTAGCAAGATATCCTACTAAACTTTATAATTTAAATATCTTCGAAACCAATCCTAAGATTTTTGACACACTCTATATCTAATACTGTAAACTGGAACATTAAACTATTAATAATATTGTAATTTTAGGACACAGTGTCGGTGAGATAGGATGTGCGTATGCAGATGGAAGTTTAACGGCCGAAGAAACTATTCTTTGTGCTTACTATCGTGGTCTGGTTTCCGTTCAGACATCGTTCATACGTGGGTCTATGGCAGCCGTTGGACTTGGTTACAAAGAGGTGAGCAGCTGATAATATTTGATACATTGTCACAAAACTGAGAAAGTAATTTTATATAGCACATAATTATTCAAAATTTTGTTAATAATATTTTAGATGATAATGCTTTAAAAAAATTTTGTATTTTTAGATTTCGAAGATATGTCCGCAAGGAATAGAAATTGCATGTCATAACTCTGCTGAATCTAGTACTATTTCTGGCCCAGCAGAGATTATGAGCAAATTCGTAACTGATTTAGCCAACAAAGGGATATTCGCTAAAGAAGTACCGTGTTCGAATATAGCATATCATTCACGTTACATTGCTGAAGCTGGTAATCACTCAGTTACTTTTTCATTCTTTAATATTTAAGCTTAGTTTAAGTTATTTTTGAGCTCAAGAATATAGTATGTTTCCAATTTATATATTCTTAGATCCTTGAGTTCTATAATATACCGATTATTTACTATTTTTTTAATTTATTTGAAAAAACTTCGAATGAAATATGATCAGAAAATATCTGAAAGAGCAGGTCTATTAATCTGAATATTTGCTTTATATGTAGGACCAGCCTTACTACAGAGTATGAAAACAATTATCAAGACACCGAGATTACGTAGCCCGCGTTGGGTGTCAACATCAGTCCCGGAGGACAGGTGGCACGAACCTCTAGCCAAGTACAGTTCAGCCGAATACCACACCAATAACCTATTGGTAATTATAATTTTGACCAAAAATATCTTATGTAGGTAATCTATATCTAAACTAACATTATAAAGTGGAAATATTTGTATTTTTGTGGGTTTGTTCCCGATTCATTCAAAAACGACTGGATCGATTAAAAAAAATATTTCACCATAGAATGCTACCTTATTCCCATTAAATACAGGCTATATTTATTATTAGAAAAATAGGGATACCTACTTAAACTTAAATAACATGACCTACGGTGTAAAATAATATAAGTATAAATATAAAAAAAAAACCGACTACGTAATAAATAAAAAGGGGTTCTAAAAAGGCCGAAACATGAAAATAATTCAGATAGAAATCCAGAAATGCATAGGTATAGAAATGGTCAAGCTAGAGCCGTGGTCATACCCACTAATGACATCTAAGCTGAAGTTTACACCAAGACGCTAAGGCCTAGAGTAGTTTCAGACAGACGGCTGCGATTTGACATCGACTGTACTGAAAGCAGGTTCGACCACGGCTCTACCTTGAGTATTTTTAGACCCCCTTTTTTTGACACTGGAAACGTCTTTTCGTTCGCTCCAGTAGAGGCCCCGATTTCACGAAAAAGTGCGAACCCCTTATCTCTCGGAGAGTTTTGAAGATATTATGATAAACAAAAAAGGCTCAAAAGTCCAGTATTCACAAGAGCTGTAAGGTGCATAAAGAATGATTCGAGAAAGTCAAAAACGAAAAAAGTAATGGCAGAAATAGTAAACAAAAATTCAATTTTTTCCGAATTTTTGATTTTGGTGCTCGATATTTTGAAAACAAAAATTATGTCAAAAATTTGAGAAAAACTCCTCTGGGAAATATAGTCAGCTACAATTTGGGCCTAAAACAGTGCCGCTCGGGTTAAGAGTTTGCCCTGTTTGCCCTGCGGATTGACAGCTTAGTTAATTTTCGCGTTGTTCAGAAAATCGGAATGTGGTGGGTTGGAGAGTAAAATTTTTTGTGATTCATTTTTTTTTAATCTACTAGAGCTCCAAGCAAAGCTCGTTTACCCAGGTACTCTTCTATTATATAAAGTAACATGACCTGACTGATTCAACAACGCCGAGGCAAAACTACTGAAACGTAATATTTGGAACGTGGATTCCTTTTGTGACGTGTTAGTAGACCCACTAAGAAGGTATTTTGCGAAACTCGGGGTGAGTAGTACTAAAGGGGTAAAAAGGGGTATGTATCAACGTTTGTATTTAACTTTTTGTTTTGTGGGTTCGAAGAGTTCCCTCGATTTATCATGGATCCCCTCATCAGGTCTCCACTTTGGTGACTATGGGGCAAATTTCGAATTATAAGCTTTACAACAACAAAACAATTTTGCAAATAGGTTCACAAACGGCAAAGTAATGACTAATGTTCAAAGATATTCTTGTCGATGTCAAATACCTATTATAGAAGTACCTATTATATCATCATAATGTGATATATATATACATATACACACACATATATACACACACACATATTATATATATATATATATATATATATATATATATATATATATATATATATATATATATATATATATATATATATATATATATATATATATATATATATATATATATATATATATATATATATATATATATATATATATATATATATATATATATATATATATATATATATATATATATATATGAATGGATTCGAGCACATACACGGAGAAAATCGCATCCGACCGAACTAACGTCAGTTCGGCCCTTAGATTAATAACCCCTAGATAGTATTCAAACAAACGCATCGTACAAAGTGAATCAAGCAACGGATAGATGAAGGCGTAAGCATTACATACCGACACGCACACAAACAAAAGTTGTGGAGTGTGTACTCTTAAAATTGGAATTATTGTATTTGGTTTTCTTAATGTCGTGAGATGTAAAAATATAACTTATATTTCACCTTTAACCATCTAAACACAATTTGTGAACTTTATTTATATTGAACTGATATTAAGGAATATATTAAGGATTATCTTAATACTGGTGATACTGTAAATTGATAGTTAAAAGAATCATACTAAGGCAGGTCAATAAGTCCGTGACTTTTTGAATTTCTAACCTCCTTACTGAAAAAGCAACACTACTCCTGTCAACAGGCATCTGTCAGTTGACTCCTATCAAAATTTGAACTTGCTGCGTTAGTTGTACTATGTACTATGTATAAGTACTAGTACTATGGGGACTCTGCACCATCGATTTCAATGGTAAAAAAGTGGTTTACTGAATTTCGTTGTGGCCGTACAAGCACTGAAGATGCCGAACGTCCTGGACACAAAGTTGAGATCTCTACACCCGAAACAATCGAAAAAATTCACGATATGGTGTTGGCCGAACGAAGATTGAAAGTGCAAGAGATTGTGGAAACCATAGGCATCTCGCATGGCTCAGTAGTTTCAATTTTGAATGATCACTTGGGCATGAGAAAGCTTTCCGCAAGATGGGTGCCGCGTTTTGCTCACAGTCGACCACAAACGCAATCGTGTAACAACTTCACAGGAAGGTTTGGCGTTGTTTAATCACAATATGGAGGAGTTTTTGCGTCGTTTTGTAACCGTGGACGAAACATGGATCCATCACAACACACCAGAGACCAAACAACAGTCAAAACAGTGGGTTTCTAAGGGTGAATCGGCGCCAAAGAAGGCCAAGGTGGGTTTGTCAGCCAATAAAGTTATGGCGACTGATTTTTGGGATGCACGTGGGATAATCCACATTGACTATCTTCAAAAGGGAAGAACAATTAATGGGGAATATTATGCCAACTTATTGGACCGCTTCAATGAGGATTTGAAAAAAAACCGACCTCATTTGGCCAAGAAAAAAGTTCTTTTTCACCAAGACAATGCAAGGGTGCACACATGTGCAGTTGCCATGGCAAAAATCCATGAATTGGGCTATGAATTGCTCCCACATCCACCCTATTCTCCAGATTTGGCTCCGAGTGACTACTTCTTGTTCCCAAACCTGAAAAAATGGCTCGGTGGAAAAAGATTTGACTCCAATGATGAAGTCATCTCGCAAACAAAGGCCTATTTTGAGGACCTCGACAAATCATATTTTTTGGAAGGGATAAAAAAATTGGAGAAGCGTTGGACAAAGTGTATATAGCTCAAGGGGGACTACGTTGAAAAATAAAATGATTTATTTATCAAAAAATCTGTGTTTTATTCCAAAAGTCACGGACTTATTGACCCGCCCTCGTAAAATATTATAAAAGTTCTTGTTAGTTGCAACTATTAGTTAGCCATGAAAATTTTGAATTAAATTTATTTTAACTAGTGACACTTTCACAATTCACAATATGGTGAATCGCAAGATGGTGACATTATATGATTTTATTTTAAAATGTTTTAAATATTTGACTTAATACAAGACAAATTGTTCGGACATACAATTTCATACTTACATATGAAATGTATGTCCGAAGCTTTTTTAATTCTTTTCCGACACCCTGTAATGACAAACCGTCATAATGTCTGACTATTAAAAAATAGTCGGAGATGTACTAGTATGATGATATGATATATGATGATAGATGTACTCACTAGCGCTTGACAACTGAAGGGTCGTTCGAAAAGATTTGAGACATATGGCTCAGTATGATTTGCTTCACTTTTCATGCGCTTACCCGGTTTCTAGGCGTTTTAATCTAAGGTTCAGCCTGAACGGATTCGAGCACATACATGGTCCCGTAATACATAAGGAACCCTTATATTTTTCACTCTGCCCGTCCGTCTCTCTGTCTATTCGCCGCTCTCCGAGCTTCTGTAATAACTTTATGAAAACAACTTTTGTAGTAGTTCAAAGAAAACCTATCGCGCGTTGATAGTTACGGAACCCTACTTAGACATGTCGTGACATGCTCTTGGCCATTTTAGGCTATTATTTTATTTATGAATTGTATTTTGCTGCATCTGTTATCATGCTATCGGTGTAACCGAATTATTGTGTCATACATTTTTCTCTTTGTTTTATGGTAATAGTCTTTTGATTTTATCAACCATAGTGGCTCTAAAGTTTTAAATACTTCAATGAACTTAAACATACATTTCTTTAGACCACCTGCCATTTTAGAGTTCCGTACCCAAAGGGTAAAAACGGGACCCTATTACTGAGACTTTGCTGTTCGTCCGTCTGTCGCCAGGCTGTATTTTAACCTTATTATACCATGATAGCTCGACAGTTAAAATTTTCACACATGTATGGTGTAGGTATTTCTATTGCCGTTATAACAACAAATACTTAAAACATAATAAAATAAAAATTTGAGGCTCACATACAACAAACGTGATTTTTTCCGTTTTGTACGGAACCCCTCTTATCGACTCGCACTTGTCCGGTTTTATTCTACACTCGAATTTTATTACCGTTCAGTCCAATTTTATTGCCGTTTAGTCCATCCGTACAGGTCAGAATTCATGTTGCCAACTTAGTTGTTTTACAAAGTTTTACTACTAAATTTTGTATTTTATTCCCTCATTAGTAGGAATTTAGTTGTTAGTAGTGGTTTTGTAGAAAATAGCTAGACAGTAATTATAATATACAAAATGGCCTGCTTCTATGTGCTATTATGACACCTTATCATAATAGCACATAGTAGCACGCATCCGTAAGTCGCTTAAAACTACCGATTTAATTTCTATATACGTAATATTTCCCACTATATTGTTTTAATTTAACGGTTAAATATTAAAACTGAAAATGTATGTATGTTTGTAAACACAAAATCCCTAAAAAAACTTTTAGGGATTCCTAAGTTTAGAAGCTTTTTTATGGTTATCGGTACTCTTTTAGTAGTTTTTAGTAGAAAACGACGCGAGTTTAGTAGTTTCGCCAAAACAGAGTTGGCAACACTGGACCGAATCGCTTCAGTCCATACGGCCGACTGATGCGATCCCGAAATTGCACACAGACGATACGATTTTGCATCTATTCAGGCCAAACTGAAGGAAAACCGTGTAAGGAACCCCTTAGAATAAGATAATTATCATTCAACGTTGTGGTTTAATTTTTAAACCTTTTACTTATCCAGACTTACTCGTCGCTCAGCGATAATATTTTTTGGAATTCCGTAGATTCATTTCCAATGTGCTCGATAGTATTAGTCGGGTTACTAATTTTTAAATTATTTTTTTATATCGTATTATTCCGTTTCCGTTTCGTTTTTTCTATATTGCAAGAACGATAATAATAATAATAATATAATATTTATAAAATAAAATATATTTTATGAAGGTAAAAGTAAATGTGTAATATACAAATTATATATTTACAGTCATTACATACGAAAACGGCGATTCGTAAAGGAGGAACATAAAGTCGATTTTTTTAAACAAATTAAAACAAAATTATTTTTTTAAATATATTAATTTATTTAATAAAAGTATATACCATTGCTATCTATGCACTTTTGCCATCTCGCAGGTAGTTTATTGATACCTATACTAAAAAAAACATTCGGACAGAAATCAATAAAATCTTTGAAGGCGCTTTGGACTTGAATTTTTTACATCGGAGTTGAATTTTTCCCTTGCAAGAAGTTATCCAAATTTCGAAAAAAAATAATAGTCTGTTAGAGCAAGATCCGGGGAGTACGGTGGATGTCTTAGACATTCCAATTGAAGCTCCTATAATTTGGTAGCCGTCTGTTGTGCGGTGTGTGGTCTAGCGTTGTCCTGAAGCAGCAGTAACCTAGAGCGAATGACCAATCTCGGTTGTTAAGCAGCTAGCTTTTCCATCATGATTTACAGTTGCTGGCAACTGCAAATCATAATGAAACTTAACAATGCCAACAAGTGCCTCAACGTAATATAGAGTTGGGGCCACAGAAATCGATTAGAATTTGCAGCACATAAAACCTTTCAAGTACTTTTAAAAGGTTCATTAATATCAACTCCTTGCATTAAACTGAACAACATCAATGTGAAACGTAAACAGTCACTTTGTTACCTAGAACTTATTTTAGAAAATAAATTTACATTCCTAGGAACATATAATACAGACCGGTGAGAAAACTAAAAGGAAGTTCTATTGTTTCACAAAAATATCAACGTCGACATGGGGCCTTTCATTTAAAACATTAAAAATAATTTAAAATGCGACGTATAAAGATTTGCAGGCAAATATTCCGCAGTGGGGCCAGATGTGCCACTGGCCACTTTTTCCATAACTGCTTCACTATTATTGACGTGATGCTGTTGATTGTCATTTACTGGGACAGGTATCTCCATATTATCATTTTCAGCAGTAAGAATCTCAGAAGCTTCATCTGAAAATTTCTCAACCTGAAAATAATATAATATTACGAGAAAATTGTTTTTGATACTTAAGAGCTACGTAAAAACTAGTTTTGGTACTAAAAAGATGATTTTAAACTTCAGTAAGAACAACTTTTACTAGGGGGACAATCTTCTACAAATCACTACAATAAACACAAATGCAGCTATGAGCGCTTCAGTTAAAGGAGGTATTTTATTATTTATGATAAATAATTACAAGAATGGTAAACACTAACACGAATGTACTTATCACAAAATGCATAACTTAACTTAACATAAACACAGTGTGTGTTTATGTTAAATTCACTATGCATAACAAATAAATTTATGAAATTAAAAACGTACCGGTTCATTAAATATCAGTCTTCTTCGAACTTTTTCCAAAAATATCCGTTGAGTACGTCGTTCACATTTTGAAACCTGAAATTCAAATGTACATTAACATTGTTTGGTTCTCAAATAATTAGGATTAATAGAAAAATAATTAACGAAACAAGTAGGTACCGAGATCAAATCTTTGCTATTCAAGCCTACTTCTAACAAAGCTTGCTTTAGTATGTAATTTCCTCTCGTATTGCGATTCATAATGTAACTAAAACAATAAATTTAAATCAATTTAAAATGCATTGTTAAAATAAACAATCAAAAATATACCAATAAGATCTTAAAATCCAAAAAACTTACCGAGTGTTAATCGAAAACTCCGCGTACTTTGTGCGATGAGCACGAGCGTACGGGTTGCCTATGCGACAATCCCGCGACGACTTATCGAAAATTTGTTACCAACAACCATTCAAAATATGTATTGCAGCACGTATAATCGACAAAGTGAAATACACGTAACAGGGATAAACTACTTTTTACACAAATTTCACATCAGAAATAGTTATCTAAGTAACAAAAACAGTTAAAAAACGGCAGGTAAAAAATTGCCAAACGACAAAACATATTCTTATTCGGGAACATAAATACTACTATATTACATTTTTAAATACATTGCATTTAAGAAAAAAATACCAAACGGCTAGGACTATGTAAATGAGGTATGTCAAAACGGCTTAAATTACGAAAATTACTAAATAAGTTTCGGGCAAAATTTCTTAAGCAATACTCCTACTCTAGTTAGTGAAAGCTAAAAAATACTTTATGTTTAAGTGTATTAATTCCAATTAAGGCAAAGATTACTAAGTAAAAAATGCTAAAATCCAAAGTCGACCAAGTAAAAATAATTTGTAAATAGATAAAATTATCGTCGCTTGGACGCCGAAAACGGTGAAAATAAGAGGTTTTTTGAAATTACCAAGCGACAACCAAACTCGTCGTAGCGGTACGCCAGTAGGACCAATCGACGGAGAAAAAAATTCTGATTTCAGTGATATATATAACTCAATATCGCTCAAAATGTCGCTTGGTAATTTTTGCCTTTCAAGCGTCGATATGAAAACGGCGATTCGTAAAGGAGGAACATAAAGTCGATTTTTTTAAACAAATTAAAACAAAATTATTTTTTTAAATATATTAATTTATTTAATAAAAGTATATACCATTGCTATCTATGCACTTTTGCCATCTCGCAGGTAGTTTATTGATACCTATACTAAAAAAAACATTCGGACAGAAATCAATAAAATCTTTGAAGGCGCTTTGGACTTGTATTTTTTACATCGGAGTTGAATTTTTCCCTTGCAAGAAGTTATCCAAATTTCGAAAAAAAATAATAGTCTGTTAGAGCAAGATCCGGGGAGTACGGTGGATGTCTTAGACATTCCAATTGAAGCTCCTATAATTTGGTAGCCGTCTGTTGTGCGGTGTATGGTCTAGCGTTGTCCTGAAGCAGCAGTAACCTAGAGCGAATGACCAATCTCGGTTGTTAAGCAGCTAGCTTTTCCATCATGATTTACAGTTGCTGGCAACTGCAAATCATAATAAAACTTAACAATGCCAACAAGTGCCTCAACGTAATATAGAGTTGGGGCCACAGAAATCGATTAGAATTTGCAGCACATAAAACCTTTCAAGTACTTTTAAAAGGTTCATTAATATCAACTCCTTGCATTAAACTGAACAACATCAATGTGAAACGTAAACAGTCACTTTGTTACCTAGAACTTATTTTAGAAAATAAATTTACATTCCTAGGAACATATAATACAGACCGGTGAGAAAACTAAAAGGAAGTTCTATTGTTTCACAAAAATATCAACGTCGACATGGGGCCTTTCATTTAAAACATTAAAAATAATTTAAAATGCGACGTACCTCGGCAGCATATGTTATGGCGGACAGGCTTGGGCAGATAGGGCTACAATAGGAGCGGCCCGTCGTAAACTTTTGCAAAGCCAACGTCTCGCCTTAATATTTTTATGTAAGGCATATCGTACCGTAAGTACTGAAGCACTTCCAGTCTTAGCCGGAGTCCTACCAATAGATTTAGAGATACAGCGTCATGCAGCACTATATTATAAAAATAAAAAAATGACTAACCCTGAGTTTTTAAGCGCGAAAGAGAGTAATAAGGTAACTAGATTATTCGAGCCATTAGATATTTCTATACAGAACCTAATTTCTGAGTGGCAGGAACGGTGGGATAACACTATCAAAGGGCGTCACCTATATAATTTCTTCCCTTCGGTACGCGATTAGTTATTTTATTTATTCCAGTTAAATAGTTAAGATTGCATAACGTCTGTCTAGTCAGCTACTTTAACAATATTTATGTAATTAAAAAATCTGTTACCAAAATTTGAAGTTATGCAAGTAGGTGGCCGTATTCTAAAATATTTTCTGCAAATACTATAGTTCCAACTTCCAGCTCTCTACTTATCGCTTAGATATTCGAAGATACTTGTACAAACTTAGATCAACTTTCAGTTGAAGGGGAATACTTTTTTACTAAATTAATTTATACTGTATGTATGTACTTAATTGACTTTTATTATCATTACAGAGTCCCGTTCTATTTGAGGAGACCTCGCATCTGATTTCAGCTGATGCGGTGCTGATAGAAGTAGCACCTCACGGATTGTTGCAAGCTATTCTCAAGCGTTCTCTACCGAAATCCTGCAAACTACTTTCTTTGACACGACGCGGACATCCCGATAATTGTGTATACTTACTAGAAGCTGTTGGAAAGTAAGCTGATTTAGCTAAATGTCTATATTGAAAAGCATGATTTATACATACTTCTAATTTACCTTAGACAATTGAGACAAGTTTTTTTGTAGATGACTAAATTAATCCAATTTTACAGGCTTTATATGGAAGGTTTTTATCCGAAAGTACAAAATCTGTATCCAAAAATAGACTTTCCGGTTTCAACAGCAACTCCCATGTTGTCACATTTAGTGGAATGGGCTCACCAAGAAAAATGGTATTTTTAATTACTTTTTAATTACTTTATTACCTATCTGAATTGATTTAAATTATTATAATAGCTTTTATTAGATATTACTAACTTTGTATTTGTCATTGGCTTATGTAGGAGCCTACCATTGCCAGCGGCAGGCAACACGATAATAGCATCAGCATCGAAAGATATTATATCAACATATGACGCCGAGCACACCTACTTAAAAGGACACGTTATTAGAGGTACGAGAGATAAATTCATCGATGGGAAGCCCGAAGCCTATAGGACACATACGATTATAAAGCTATTAATATTTATCTTTAATATCAAAAGCTATGTAATTGGAGTTTTAAATAAAACAGTTAAAAAATTTAATTTTTAGGCAAGAACCTTTATCCTTTTTCTGCGGCTCTCGTTTTTGTATGGAAAACCTTGGCTACCAGCTTAAACCTAAGACCGGAAACTTTGTCCGTCCAGTTTGAGAATGTGTATTTGTATTCCCAACCTATTCTGCACAAACAACGCCTATTGCATATACATGTAACTTTACACCGAGGCACGGGCCTGTTCGAGGTAAAATATTTTAAACATACTTATAACTAGGAACTTTAATTGTTTACGGATAAGGTATGTCGCAAGGGTTTAATTTTAACATGTTTAATTTTTTCTGTCAGGTGCTGAACGAGAATTCGCTTATGATAAGAGGAACTATTGTTCCTGAAATTACTACCATCATAAAGATGCAAGCAACCCCACCATCTGAAGGAAGTGTTAGTTCTAATGATATCTACAGATTACTGTTCGCTAAAGAGTATCAATACCAGTACGTAATTATTATTATTTAATATAGGCAAGTCAGAAAAAGGTAAAAACAAAATTAAAATTATTATCGACACAATTTTCCAGAAATGAATTCCGCAGTATACACAGTGCTAATGAATCACTGACGGAAGCGCAAATCGAATGGAAAGATAATTGGGTGACCTTCTTAGATGGCATTATACAGCTTAATGTTTTAAGGAGAAAACATCATACTGTATCTAAACTTAATTATATTAGAAAGATGGTTATAGACGTTAACAAACAAGGTAGTAGCATGGTTTCAAGAGACGGTAGGATTTTGGTTACTTCAAAAATATCAGAGCTAAGCAATAGTACCACGTAAGTGTAAATTATGTATGTCAAAAGCTATATTATTGATAAATATTTGCAAAAAATATAAAATAATAAATACTATTAAATAATATTTATAACCAATGTTTTATTGTAGTTGCGGTGGAGTTGTAATAGAGAACCCTAAGTTCATCGATTTGCCTTCACTAAATGATGATAGTATTGTTCTAAAAACTCCTTCATATATCCGCAATGTCACTGAGTCAACAAATGTAAGAAATATTTATTTTCTTTTTGAATGACTTGGCAATTGGGATACATTGCTTGTAACTAACCTTGTATTATTTTACAGATAACCTTGTTTTGACTTTTTCTAATAACCTAATGTCTTTTTTAGAAAACATATAAAGGAGGTTATTATTTGCCACTTAAAGAAACAGGTGACCATGATTCTGGCGTAACACTAAAAATTGGACAAGTTGGGGACCTTGAATCAATTTGTTGGGTCAACGCCACTGACAGTAACAACCTGGGTGTAGACATTAAAGTATTTTATAATCATTAAGATTTCAATACGGTTAGTGATGATATTTTTATTTATAATACACTATATTAAATTCAAAATATATTATTTTAAGGTTGTCTATTCTGGTGTAAACATTGTTTATGTCAACAAACTCTTGGGATCTCTGTTCATTAAAAACGATGAGAGGAATAAAAGCGTTATTGACTTTAGTGGAATAGCAAAAAGGTAATATTATAATAGTTTAAAATGCAGTGTAGAGTTGTTACTAAAATTGACTCTTGATTTAAGGACGTAGAATATACTCATGAAAAATAAATACTTTCATTTATACACAGTGGCACCAAAGTAATGGGTATTGTGCATAGTGAATCAATAGCATCGCGAATAAAGGCTGACCCAGAGTTTCTTTTACCTGTTCCTTCGCATTGGACACTTGAAGATGCAGCGACAGTTCCACTATCTTATTCACTGGCTTTCTATATTCTGGTAGAACAATGAGTATTTAAAATTATTGTAATAATTTTGGGATATTTTATATTTATACTGATGCTTAAAAAAAATTGTCTACAGTTCATCAAAGTTAAAATTGCTGGAAAATTCCCAATTCTTATCCAAGGAGGTGCTGGAGCTTTAGGACAAGCTCTAATAAATATAGCTTTGGCTCATGGTTGTAATGTATTTACTACTGTAAGCAGCAATGCTAAGAAACAATTTTTGAGAAAAATATTTCCTCAACTAAAAGGTAAGGTGTTTTTTGCAACTTCTTCTTCTTCAACTTTGCAAAAAATGATTTTTTTCTTATATTTCAAGATGTTCAAGATGTTAAATATCAAATCTATTTCAGGGGACCATATCGGAAATTCTCGTGATCTAAGTTTTCTAGATAATGTTCTTTGTGCTACTGAAGGAAATGGTTGCCAACTGATTGTGTCTTGCTCTAAAGGACAGCTGAAAAATGTAAGTAGCAATGTTAATCCGTTAAAGGGAGATCTGGGTAATGAAGAAAAATCTCTATATTTTGAACTTTCTATATTATTTATAATAATATTATTTCCACCGTTTTACGCCTTTTTTCAGAACTATGGCCCAACCTGTTTAGATCATAAAAACACTGAAAATGATTTTAATAATTAAATCTCTAAATCCTTGTAATAACAGTACTACAATAAACAAAAGCTAAGCTAAGCACTATTCTTGTCACAATCATGGAAAACATTTTGACCAAATTACTTTTTTCAGTCCTACCTTAAGTGTCTTGGGTTTAACGGAAAATTGGTTGATACAGCAATAATTCATGATCACGAAGACTTTAATTACGGCATGAATTATTTAACAAAGCAAAGGGGGTATCTCCCGATTGATATTTCTACACTCTTCCAGCCAAAGTATAAAGAAGAAGCGCTAGTAAGTCTTAATAACATTACTGGCCAATTCAAATTAGGCGAATTAATAAAGTTAATTATATGTTTAATTCTAGTACATTCGAAGCCTGATGATCGAAGGCATAGGGCGTGGCTATGTAAGACCGTTGTCGCGCGTCACATTCGCAGCTGAGGAGGCTGCGCGCGCGTGCCGCGTGCAGGCTGCGTACAGCAATCTCGGCCGAGTACTCCTCGACATGCAACAGATTAAAACCTCTGTACTGACCAGGTACACAATCTTTTGATTTTCTTACTTATTTACATTTATTAATACCCATAAATTAACTTATGGTATACCCTTTTTACTTCCGCTACTACAAAAAACATTGTTTTTATAATATGAAATTTATAGTTACGAATTTATTTCAGAGTTAAATGTTCCAGTTCTTCATGGCAACTTCTTATATCTGATAATGAAATATTAGCCATTAAACTTGCAGAAAGATTAGTGAAGAGAGGTGCTAAGAAATTAGTTTTCCTTTTAAGCAATCTATCTAAATGTATTATTGTTCAGTCAAAGTAAGTTCCAAATAAGTTGGATTTGTATAAAGGTCATCTGCGCAGTGTGAAATTAGTGAAATCATAATGTTTCGTTCCAAGCTATTTAATGTGGAATTAGTTATGACTAACGTCACATGATCAAAATTTCTGACAAGATTTTATTATTTATTATTTTAGGATTTGGAATGATGATCATATTGATGTAAAAGTCACAAGAGCTACTTTGAAAAATATCAATTCACATGTTGTTATCCAAGAGTGCGGCAAAAGCGGTGGCATTGAAAGTGTGTTTATTATCACTTCAAACGAAAAAGGAGCAGATAAGAAAAGTTGTGTGAATAGTCTTTCAGATGCTCTTTCTAATTCAAATATAAAGTAAGTTATAAAAATACTACGAATTTGATAGGCAGTCATAAAAAGAAAAAAAATCTCTTTTCGAAGCATATGATTCAGCTTAATACAAAAAGGTAGATGTTTATAATGTATTATATTGTTACGGGATTATGGTCCGATATTCGGAGTGTTATAATATATATATTTACGGGTAAGAGTAAATGAAACAAAGAATTACCAACGTGACAAATATATTTAAAAGAAGGGGACGTGGGCAGAAGGCCGAAAGATCTGGTTTAGCCTCTTAGTGTCTGTGGGAATCGGAGGGGCTTTAACCACGCGGGCACTAATCTGGGTCCAGGAGTGTAGTCAGCACGTGGCGCGAGAAGCCCAACTTCCAGTAGCGTCTCTGTCTCTCTGTCGTTCAGGCCAGTATATTCGCCGCGACGTAAATCGTCCAAGGGGCGGTGCAGACTGGGTCCAAAAGCCAATAGTGGCGCTCAGAAATCCGGATGTGTGGAAACTAGCCATAAGTCCATGCGAAACATGCGTATAGGTCCCTGGAAAATCCATAAAATGTGTGGAGTTGGAGTCTTACAGCCGGCATGATCTTAACCCCAAACGATCAAAAGCACGGGCTGTGTGACCATCACAAAATAATAAAGGGTAAGCAAAATAAAAGATGATATAAAGAACAATTAAAATATGGATACAAACATCCTAATATTATATCAATGCAAAACGGAAGATGAGAAGGAAATGAGACAACGTGTTCGTCTAACCAAATTTGTCAACTAATTTTACAAGGTTATAATTTACATGAAAAAATAATGTGTTTTAATACAGGCGTGATTTACCAAATAAAACTTCACAACACAGATATAAAAAAACTCATCGTAAAAACGGGATTAAGAAATATGAACGACTACATCTTGAGTCTATAGAAAATTTGATTCCATAAGAGAAACGTCATTCGACGAAGTGCGTTATATACCCTTCTCCGTATTCTTTTTTTAACCATTTGACAACTAAAAAACTAAAGCGTAAAGAGAAAAAGACCACAAATCAAAATAAAAGATATTATATAAATAATCAATATATTATGTTATATAATAATTGCAACTGTATTTTAATTAGTATTCAAGGTTATTTTTTTTTTAAGATTTAAGACTGAAGTAAAATCGATCTATGAACCAAATATTATTAGCAAGGCTAAATCCGTTTTAGTAAGGACGTGCGCCGATAGGTAGCGCTAAAGCCTCTGAATGACTAAAATAATTAAGCATACAAATCATAGCTGATAGTAAAGCCGTAAGTAGCGCCGATATAATTGATTTTACGAAGAGGAAATGTAACTACGTTACAGAAGTAAAATGCCAGTTTCTTCTGAGGGAGTTTATTCGCTACGAATTTCCACACCAATACAGGTCTAGTCTTCCAACACGTCAAAATGTCCAAATCGTAAGCTGTCGTAATCGTAATTCATAGCAGTAGAGTCGCACAGAGTATCGCACTAATCACTTTAGGTATCGATCGAAATTAATTCGAATAACACTCGTTAACTACGATAACTACTGAACTCCCGGCGGTCGGCGGCGGCCATTTTATATACCGACGATAGTTACTAGAAAGTTCGCGGTGTAGAACTTTCTAGATCCTTCTCCATAGAACAATCTAAAACTTTTGAGTCGGGGTGAGAATGGTACAGTGCACGTTCTAGAACGTTCTAGTACTTTCCACTTCTAGAAGCTTCTAGAACACTCTACACATTTGAGCGCCGCGCGCCGCGGCCGTAACGTACTAGAATACTCTACAAATTGAAGCGCCGTAACAATATATTATACTTATTATAAATTGAAAAATATAAGTTACAGTTAATTTCAAATTCTTCTATTTTGTTCTTCTTGACCCTTTCAGGCATATTACACTTGTTACTTGCGTTAAAGAAGAACCGGATAACCTGTTTAAATCAATTGAGAGTAATAAAATGATATCCCATATTAATTTGCCTGAAATTAATTTGGTGAGTAGCATAATGCATCATTTAAGGTCACTTAATAACATTTACGTCAACTAATATCATTTACGTCAAATATTATGCAATCGTCGATTTATTTTTTTTATTCATAAAAAAT
The DNA here is from genome assembly GCA_963565745.1 of Phengaris arion. Classification (NCBI taxonomy): domain Eukaryota; kingdom Metazoa; phylum Arthropoda; class Insecta; order Lepidoptera; family Lycaenidae; genus Phengaris; species Phengaris arion. The sequence continues at coordinate 16,570,898 of OY751433.1, read as the reverse complement.
GTGTTTTCTTGCAGATGCACAATGGGAATGTTACCCGGAATATGATATCAATTAATAATGCTATTGAAATAATAGAAAAAGCATTATGCTCTTCAAAGAGGATGATATTGGCTCAAGCAAGTAACAGTAAGAGAAAAACGTTGTTGGAACAAGTACTCAAACTTGCAGGTGCTTGCAACCTTTACTTTATAACTTACGTTAGAATTCTTGTATTATATGGCAACTCTCAGTCACAGTTACGAAAAATAAACATTTTCCCAGGTGTAACCCTAGAACACGAGCCTAAAAATGCATCGTTTGAATTTGTGCTAAACAACTTCAACCTCAATAACTATAAGCTATTAGCTATACAAGGGTTCTTAGATGATGTATATGATGCCCGATTGAGCATAGAAGATATACAACAGCTTTCATTTGAATCGTAAGTAAGCTTTTCTGATGTTGTAATTCACATCATTTCTACCTCCCGACTCCCGGAGGTCTGAGATATGCATAGGCATGACACTACATTTTATATTCGTAGGCATCATATTATTTTCTTTTTATCTGTTTCAGAATTCATGAACTGGAAAAAAAAATTATGGAGTTCGACTTCACAGAGAGACAAGGAGTAAATGCCTATTTCCCTAAACTATACACTGATGAGTTATTGTATACATCGGATTTAATGTTTATGCCCACATTATTGTCTACTAATGTGGTATGTTTTGTATATTATTACTTGAAAATTTAATATCTATATTGATCACTGTCATTGATGTAATTTAATTATTTTTTAAATTCAATTCATTTTAATGGTACTAATACAATTACCTTTATATAACCTTTGTTTCATTTATTTAGTACTAGCTGTTATCCGCGGCTCCGCCCGCGTAACTACAGTATCCTATATCAAAGGCACACTGTACTTTTTTGGGATATAAAGTAGCCTATGATTTTATCCAGAGTCAACACTACAACCATACCAAATTTCATCGAAATCCGTTCAGTAGTTTTTGCGTGAAAGAGTAACAAACATCCATCCATCGATCGATCCTCACAAAGTTTCACATTTATAATATTAGTAGGATAGGATGGACTTAGTAATTTTATTTCACTTCAAAAATATTGTAATAAGTATAATTACAATGTACTTACATTTACACAAAATACTCGAAATTTGTAAGTTACGAGCTAATTAGATTAGGATTTAATGCAAACGTTATATTTGGTTCCAGTATCAAAATTATATAAACAAGGAAGAAGCCTTTTTATGTATTGTCCCTGGCGTGGAAGGACATTTTTCTGCTTTTACTAAATTGTGTGAGCGACTGAAGCTTGCAGCTCTGATACTGCAACCAGGACTAGATCATCCCAATGAAACTATCTCCGAGCAAGCGAACAGATATATTCAGATTATGTCAAAGAAAGCTGTACTGAAGGATAATTTCTATTTGGTTGGGTATGAAAGTGGAGTCTTAGTGGCTTTGGAAATGGCGACTATACTAGAGAAAAGTGGTATGAGTTTAATGATAGTAAATTATTAATTAAGTAGACTTTATATTATAACCATTGTTTTTTTTTTTAAATAGAGTATTACATTTCTTATGACCATACAATTTTAATTTTACGACGTAATTTTTAGTCGTTATTCAACGTATGAAAATGTATATGTAAGTTTGATATTATTATTGATTTTTTTTATCTACGGACGCTTTCACACCACGTCAATCTGGTCCCGTGGTAAGTTCTCGAAGAATTTGTGTTACAGGTATCAGACCACGGAAATATATTAAATACTTTTATACTATACGTATATTTAAGTTTTTTAATATCCATGACCCAGGAACCCGCGACCTTCGGCTTGAGCGCCAACGCGCTAACCACTGAGCCACAGACGCATTGACTTAAAATATATTCGAATAGGATCAACTTTAGAAAAACATTGTGTTGCTGTTGCAGGTTTCACAGGAATAGTGTTTTGTATCGGCGGATCTCCGATTGAAGTACTTGCTCATTTCAAAAATAATTTAAAGGCATATAAGACTACAGAAGATTTACAAATAGCGGTTCTAAAACATGCATATTCGCTTATTATTCATGAAGAACCTGATGTATTTGATCAATTGGATAAAAATATGGCGTGGAGTGAAAAAGTTAACGCCTGCATGGATATAATGCGCGGAAAATATCCACATTCAATTCAATATATTAGGAAGTGGATTGATTACATTTACACAAAATTATTATCTTTATTAAATAGTAAACCTGAATTCAAAAATATTCGCTCCCAAATTATACTTCTACGCCCACAATCTTCTAGTAGCATAGATTCGTCTTTGCAATATTATTCAGATAAAAAAATATTGTGGTACCAACTCGAAGCACCACTGTCTTCTGCTCTCCATGATTTGATGTGTACATCGATAATAAATCAGCACTTGGACAGTGATGTCATTGAAAACTTCAAAAAAAGAAACATATGTCAAACTTACGTACTGAATGGCGATTCACTAATGACCTCCTAATTGAATTATTATGTAATTTTCAGTATGGGACTTGAACTTATGAATTCTTTATGAAGTGGTTAAATAAATGATGTTGAAATTTTCTACATTGTTTTCTTATCTCGTCTTTATTGAATTAACTTAATTCACAACAATATTTTTGTCGTCGGCATCCATCACTTCATCGTTGCAGCCTGAACAAGTCTACTGCAGGACCTATCTTCTTCTTCTTTCTTTCTTCTGTCTTTCCTATAATTATCCAGTGGGACAGATCCCACGCGGCCTCTATCTACCGCACAAACTCCCTGCGATCTTTCGGGACGGCTACTTTCGGGCTACGGGACATCTAAATTCCACGATCCTTTAAGACCATGGTCTTTAATCAATGCGTTCTACCGGTAATGACATACGGAGCCGAAACGTGGACAGTCACCGTAGGGCCGGTTCACAAGTTATAGATTGCTCAGCGTACGATGGATAAGGTATCTCTGGTGAATAAAATTAGTAAAGATGTTATTTGCTACAGAAATAAAGTCACCGACTTCGCTCATAGAATGAGCACGCTGAAGTGGAAATGGGCCGGCCATGTCTGCAGACAGACAGGCGGTCGATGGAGCAGACGAGTGTTACAGCGGAGACCACGCGTAGGCAAACTAACATTTTTTTTAAATTAGGTTAGCCAAGATCTTTTTTTTCCAATTGTGAGAAAAATGGGTAATAAAACAATGCGGTTTCGGTTTACTTTGACAGATATGCTGATTTCAGATCTGTGTCACTCAGATTTTAATTTGTATACGACATTTATAGTTTTCTGGCAGTCCTACTCTTGACCAGTTTCCAGCCAGACCGCTCTGAACGTGTAAGAATTTTCAGTAAGGTCATAGGGAACAAGTTATACGTCGATCTGTTGGTCTCCTAATCCTTTTTTGAAAACCGTCGGTCTGGCATGCTTAAACCTACCCAAAACTCAGCCAGACCGGAATATAGTAACCTCCTGTGATGCTTACTAATAGGTAAATAATGAGTAATATGCACTTAATAAAGCGTGTTTTTAACAGATTTATATGTATTATTTCCGAATTTTAAATTTGCTACCTCATATTTCTACCACTCGATCCGCCATCTTGAAAAAATGGCGATGTCTTTTAAAATTTAGGCTATATCTCCTTACAGACATACTTTACGATAAAATATGTTCTACAAATATTACCTAAATACAATTTTCTAAAATTGACTTTATGAGAATTTTGGCTCAAATTGATAGTTTTAGTGCTGCAGAGTCTTAGAGGGAAAATTTATTAAGATTGTTAATAATATGTTTTTAATCAACAATATTTTACTTTTTAAGCCCTTTCAGATAATACCCATATCGAGAAGTTTTTTTAATTATTATAAGATTTTAGATAAGTATACTTTTGGTTTTATTGCTACTAAAATATTCAATGTGATTGTGAATTCAAAATGGCCGCCACCATATAATGGCGGTCTTTACGTTCATTTACAAACTTTTTGATATGGGTATCATCTAAAACGGCTTTAAGAGTAGAATATAGTTGATTAAAAAACATATCAACAATTTTAATAAATTTTCCCTCTAAGACTCTGCAGCGCTAAAACTATCAATTTGACATAAGCGCATGCTTATGTCAAATTGATAGTATGTCATAGCATAAGTTAAAGAAAATTTTATCTAGTTCAATTTTCTAAAACATAAAGATTTATAAAGAGATATCCCACAAAAATGAAAAAAAAACAAGTTTTCCTTCGCAAAAAGTTATGAGATGTTGTAGAGACCAAGTGAAATTCAAGATAGTCCACCGATATCTTTGTAATCCTTATTTATATAACAAATGTCATAAATTGAGAAGTGGTAGGTTATTTTAGGTTACAGTACATGCTTCGGGACTAATTGGCCCATTCGACCGGATAAATAAGACCACCTTACAGAAAACTGATGGAAAATAGCACTTGCGTCGTGTTTCACTGCGTGAGGAAGGTACCGGTGTCCCAAAGTGGGTTTTACAGCTAGAAAACGCACTTGTAACTCTTCTGGTGTTGCGGATGTCCATGAGCGGCGGTAAACGTTTTAATTATGGAAATCTGGACACAAGCAAATGGATCGCCCGTTAGTATGAAATTGTTATAAGTTGCTAATTAATTTTGAAACGAGGAAACCGATTGCCTGGTGGTTAAAAATTGTTATAATTTCTTACCATCAGATGTGGGTGGTTTTATGTCACATACACAAACGTAATAATCATGTTTTATAAAATTCACCATAAAGGAACTATGCAATTTACCTCCAACTAATGCAGCCTTCAACAAATGTTACTCCCCCATCGCTTGGTCTGTTGCCACACCGATATATACTCTACCACGTTAACATAGAGTTCGATATTGCGGTGCACGTGTTTAATTAGTTATAAGGAACATTCGCCATGTATTTAAATGAAGAATACAAGTAGCTTCAGCAAACTGTTATTAGCTTATTTGTAATGTAAAGATCGTTTGAGATGTCGTAGAGACCAAGTGTAATTCATGATAGTCTATTTAATAAGTAACTCATTAGATACGCAACAGAGCTGTAAATATTTAGGTTTTGTATTTCATACAAAAGATATTGTCACAACCTATCGAAAAGCGAAGAAATATAGCACAACTTGCTCGAAAATATTCGACTTTGCTCACTAATAATCTCACTACGCTTGTACACGATACACGCCCGCACGGTGCGGCTCTGGCGTGAACTGAAGCGATTTGTCACACATGGTCCATTCAGTCCATCCGTTCAGTCCAGAATTAATGTTGCCAACATAGTTATTTTACAAAGTTTTACTACATTTTTTTTATTAAGTAAAAAAATAAAATCATTAAATTAAGTATTTTATTCCCTCCTTAGTAGGAATTTAGTTGTTATTAGTGTTTATATAGGAAATAGCCAGTAATCATAATATGCAAAATGGCCTAGGTAAGGCACAAAAAGAAAACAAAAAAAAATTACATTTTATCTTAATAATACACCGTAGCATACGTCCGTAATTTGCTTAAAACTAGCTATATACGTAACATTTCTTAGTATATTTGGTTAAATGTACTAAGAAATATTACGTATATAGTAATTAAACAATTAACTACAATATACGTAATATTTCCAAGTATATATTAAAAAATTCAATAAATCATTTTAATAATAGGTCCTTACCTATGAAATTGCCGTTCTTCAAATTTTTTTTTTTTTCAAATCAAATTTCAAATCAAAATAATTTTTGTTTGCCTAAGAATTCTAATTTCAAATTAATTTTATTTAAAAAACATGGAATTCTTTTTTCAAAAGTAGTCATTTGTTTATTGATTAGTGTTACATTTTCATCGCATTTCAATCTTTTTCGTTATCATGGATACGTTAAAAATTAGAGTAATTATGGAATATGAGTACCGTCGTGGCAGCAACGTGGCACAAGCGGCACGCAACATCAACGACGTTTCCGGAGCTAACACTACAAACCAACGCACCACCTGTTATTGGTTTGCTCGCTTCCGTTCTGAAAATTTCGACCTGAAAAATGAACCTCGCGGTCGTCCGAAGACTTTGGTCGACAATGACGAATTAAAGGCGATTATGGAAGCTGATGACACACACTCTACGGCTGAATTAGCAGCTGCTTTCGACGTTAGCGTCAAAACAATATTGGTCCATTTGCGTCAAATTGGCAAGGTAAAAAAGCTTGACAAATGGGTGCCCAACGAACTCAATGATCGCCAGCGCGAAGTACGCGTCGAGACGTGCCTTGCACTGCTCAACAGACACACAAATGAAGGAATTTTGAACCGCATTGTTACCTGCGATGAAAAATGGATTCTGTTTGATAACCGCAAGCGCTCAGCAAGTTGGTTGGATCCTGGTTTAGCACCTAATAAATGCCCTAAAAGAAAACTTATCCCTAGAAAGTGATGGTCACTGTTTGGTGGTCTAGCGCCGGTGTGATTCATCACAGCTTCTTACCAAACGGGGTGAGCATTTATGTAGTACATATATGTAATGTGAATAACTGAACACAATGATGGAGAAGCTGGCACATCTTCAACCAGCATTGATCAATCACTCGTTACCGCTGCTCCTGCACGACAACGCGAGACATCATACTGCACAGCAGACGGTCTCCAAGTTGCAAGAACTGGGATTGGAAGCTCTCCGTCATCCGCCCTACTCACCAGACCTTGCGCCTACAGACTACTACTTTTTCCAGAATTTGGATAACTTCTTGGCCGGAGAAAAAAACAATACCCGAGAGGCGGTACAAAATGCCTTTGAAGAATTTGTTGCCTCCTGTCCAGCTGATGTCTTTAAGAAGGGCATAAATAAACTGCCACTGCGTTGGCAAAGACGCATTAATTGCATGGGTGATTACTTCGATTAATACAAATAAAAAATACATGAAAAAAATTCGTTTAAATTTTTTCATACAAAATGGCAATTTCATAGGTAAAGACCTAATATAACAAAACCTAAAATGCAGGTTTTATGGGGGCTTTTGGGATTCCTAAGTTAAGTAGATCTTTTTTATAGTTTTCAGTATTCTTTCAGTAGATTTTAGTAGAAATCGATGCGAGTTTAGATCGGAAAAACAGTGCTGGCAACACTGGAACGAATCGCTTCAGTCCATCCGGCCGACTGATGATATCTCGAAATTGCAAACAGACGATACGATTTTGCATCCATTCAGGCCGAACTGAAGGAAAACCGGACCGTATATGGGGCCCCTTACGGTATGTGGTCCAGTTCGGAAAACCATATTAACTATTTAGAATTATTAGCAGTTTTACTTGGTTTAAAAAGTTCAATTAATTTGGAGTATATATATTCCTTTGTATCGATAACACAACTGCAATAAGCTATGTGCATGAAATGGGGGAATACAATTTCCTCATTTAAACAATTTATCTCGACTATTTGGCAATGTTGCGGGCAACGTAACATTTGGATTACATCTTGTTATGTCAATACAAAAGACAATTATGCTGATTTTGATTCTAGAATAATGAATTAAGACACGGACTGGGAATTATCAGATAAAACATTTAAAATTATAACGAAACGTTTAGGTCAAACAGATATTGATGCATTCGAATGCGATTTGGTATTGACCAAATGCGAAAAGCTTATTTCGTGGAAACTAGAGCCGGATGCAGTGGCGGTAGACGCCTTAACTGTGAACTGGAAAAATGAACCTTTTGCATTTATGTTAAAATGTTTGAGAAAATCAATAGACGATGAAGCGTGTGGAATTTTTGTTTTCCCCTACTGGCCTTCACAGCCTTGGTTCCCTTTGCTCAAAAAATTAATTTATTCCGAAATACTTTATTTCGACTCCGATAAGTATCTTCTTCAATCTCTTTACAGAAATCACCATCCGCTCCATCGGTAGCTCTGCGGCAAGCCTTTGCTCGGCGCGGATCCCCGCCCGACATGTTAAATCTAATGGTTGCTTCGCTAGCAGACGGCACCATATTAAGCAATATAACGTAACCCTAAAGCTCTGGTGGCAATACTGTCATACCAATAGCACTGACGTATTTCGCCGTCAAAAATCGGCTGTATTGTCCGTTTAAGCAAAACAATTTAGCAATGGATGTTCATACCTTGAACATCCATCGGTCTGCGCTATCATTGTTTATTGGTGACAGTATTGGCTTATTTTAAAAAGAGCTTTTAGAATAAGACCCTCGACACCAAAGTACTCCAGTACTTGGGATCCACTATTAGTATTAAATCATGTTTCACAGTGGTACCCTAATACTGATCTGGATCTATTTTTTTTTTTAACGGGCAATTGGCCCACCACATTTACCCACCACTGCAACTTCTGTGTAGCCAGGATCGACAGTGGTAACCAACCGCAAAAACCCTTTGATATGATCTCAGGGGTGCTCGGGGGACATGCTAAATCTGTCTTGGAACCCGCAACGAAATAATCAGAAGATTGTAGGAGGAGTAGGAAATATCCAGTTTCCCTCCCCAAGCAAAGCGGGAGACAGCAAAAATTGTGATGACAAAAAGTCTGAATTAAAGGGGAAGCACCACGGGAATAACATGTTTTTTTTTCTTTTTTTTATGACTACAAGACAGAATGTAATTAAATGTTTTAATTAAGCATTTATAATGACAAAAAAGTGTTGCATTGTTTCCAATAGTACTTATGACAAAAACGTTTGAAAGCTCGGAAGTTCTTCGCGCAGCCCACGAGATCTTCATAGTACACAACCCTAGAAACACAATTGACGCTGTTAAACATTTCGATTCTTTCGTCATACCAGAGATCACACTCCCAGAGTATGTGATGAGCAGTTTGTTCATAAGGGCTACCTTCGGTCGAACACTCGCATAGTGGAGACGAGACTAATGTCTAAAGTCCAAAAAGTTTCGCTTTAAAGTTTCCGTGTCCTGTCAAAAATTGTGCGACGTAGTGATCTATTTCTAGCCATTTCTTCGAGAGTCGATCGCGTATCGAAGGGAAGAAATTATATAGGTGACGCCCTTTGATAGTGTTGTCCCACCGTTCCTGACATTCAGAAATTAGGTTCTGTATAGAAATATCTAATGGCTCGAATAATCTAGTTATCTTATTACTCTCTTTCGCGCTTAAAAACACAGGGTTAGTCTTTTTTTTTTTATACAATATAGTGCTGCACGACGCTGTATCTCTAAATCTACTGGTAGGACTCCGGCTAAAACTGGAAGTGCTTCAGTACTTACGGTACGATATGCCTTACATAAAAATATTAAGGCGAGACGTTGGCTTTGCAAAAGTTTACGACAGGCCGCTCCTATTGTAGCCCTACCTGCCCAAGCCGGTGCGCCATAGCATATGCTGCCGAGGTACGTCGCATTATAAATTATTTTTAATGTTTTAAATGAAAGGCCCCATGTCGACGTTGATATTTTTGTGAAACAATAGAAATTCCTTTTAGCTTTCTCACCGGTCTGTATTATATGTTCCAGGAATGTAAATTTATTTTCTAAAATAAGTCCTAGGTAACAAAGTGACTGTTTACGTTTCACATTGATGTTGTTCAGTTTAATGCAAGGAGTCAATATTAATGAACCTTTTAAAAGTACTTGAATGGTTTTATGTGCTGCAAATTCTGATCTATTTCTGTGGCCCCAACTCGATATTACGTTGAGGCACTTGTTGGCCTTGTATTCAATTTCAGATCGCGAATTGGCTTGAATAATAAGAAAACCATCGTCAGCATAACCTATCAGAGAGCACAGAGGAGGCAAGGGAACACATAATAAATCATCAAAACTTATATTCCACAAGTGCGGCGATAGTACTGATCCTTGAGGGCAGCCGCGCGTTAAGTTTTTGAAATGTGTGTAATGGCCGAGTTGGAGTTTTGTTACGCCGTTGCAAAAATACGAGTAAATTAAATAATAAATATTACGATAGCAGCTTCTGTTTCTTAACTTCAGTAGTAGCATTAGCCACCAGGCATTATCGAAGGCACCCACGATATCCAGAGATATACCTACTACATATTTACACTCCGATAGATTTACTGTTTTTCTAACCTCGATTGCTGCATCCACTGTTGACTTCCCGGCGGTAAATCCAAATTACTGATTATTAAATTTCGGGCCACCAGGTAGCAAGCAAGGGAACAATAAGACGTTCTAATAATTTACCTAAGCATGATAATAGCGTTATAGGACGGTAGGATTTCGGATCGTCTGGTGGTTTATTACCGGCTTTTGGAATTAATTTTATTGTGCCGATTCGCCAGATTTTTGGAAAAGTTCCTTCTGCAATACATTTATTAAAAACCTGTAATACGAGGGCGGGTCAATAAGTCCGTGACTTTTGGAATAAAACACAGATTTTTTGATAAATAAATCATTTTATTTTTCAACGTAGTCCCCCTTGAGCTCTATACACTTTGTACAACGCTTCTCCAATTTTTTTATCCCTTCCAAAAAATATGATTTGTCGAGGTCCTCAAAATAGGCCTTTGTTTGCGAGATGACTTCATCATTGGAGTCAAATCTTTTTCCACCGAGCCATTTTTTCAGGTTTGGGAACAAGAAGTAGTCACTCGGAGCCAAATCTGGAGAATAGGGTGGATGTGGGAGCAATTCATAGCCCAATTCATGGATTTTTGCCATGGCAACTGCACATGTGTGCACCCTTGCATTGTCTTGGTGAAAAAGAACTTTTTTCTTGGCCAAATGAGGTCGGTTTTTTTTCAAATCCTCATTGAAGCGGTCCAATAAGTTGGCATAATATTCCCCATTAATTGTTCTTCCCTTTTGAAGATAGTCAATGTGGATTATCCCACGTGCATCCCAAAAAACAGTCGCCATAACTTTATTGGCTGACAAACCCACCTTGGCCTTCTTTGGCGCCGATTCACCCTTAGAAACCCACTGTTTTGACTGTTGTTTGGTCTCTGGTGTGTTGTGATGGATCCATGTTTCGTCCACGGTTACAAAACGGTGGAAAAACTCCTCCATATTGTGATTAAACAACGCCAAACCTTCCTGTGAAGTTGTTACACGATTGCGTTTGTGGTCGACTTGCGGAAAGCTTTCTCATGCCCAAGTGATCATTCAAAATTGAAACCACTGAGCCATGCGAGATGCCTATGGCTTCCACAATCTCTTGCACTTTCAATCTTCGGTCGGCCAACACCATATCGTGAATTTTTTCGATTGTTTCGGGTGTAGAGACCTCAACTGGGCGTCCAGGACGTTCGGCATCTTCAGTGCTTGTACGGCCACAACGAAATTCAGTAAACCACTTTTTTACCATTGAAATCGATGGTGCAGAGTCCCCATAGTATTTATCAAGCTTAGCCTTGGTCTCGGTAATGGTTTTTTTTCGCAAAAAATAATGCTTAATAAGCACACGAAATTCACTTTTTTCCATTGTTTCCTTAAGTTACTGGATAGTCTAATAAAGATAGCTGTAAAACACAAACTAACTGACGCAGCAAGTTCAAATTTTGATAGGAGTCAACTGATAGATGCTTGTTGACAGGAGTAGTGTTGCTTTTTCAGTAAGGAGGTTAGAAATTCAAAAAGTCACGGACTTATTGACCCGCCTTAGTATAGATGAGCCTACCGCTAGACACGCCTGCTTAATCATAATATTAGGTATTTTATCCTCGCGTGCTGACTTTTTCGTTGGTAACAAATTAACTGTTGAAGTGAACTCATCAAATGTAGGTAAGTCAGATACCGGCGTATTGATGGGGTCTAACATTCTGAATCTTATCTCGCGGTGAAAATCATTGTCCAAGTCCGGCTTGTCGTCTGGAATTAGTACGTCGAGGTACGCCTTCGCCGTATCTCTTAAGCTATGAGTATACGAATTATTAATCTTGATATTTGAAAAATACTGTGGAGCAGTGGTATTATTTGGTTTGAGTTCATGGTATAAAGAAGACCATGGTCCCTCCTTATCCGGCTTAGTCTAACGGCAGCATTTCTCAACATATTATTTTTTGCTAAGGTGACGGCGGCGCGATAACGCGACCTTGAAGCCCTAAGGTCAGCTAGGCACAATACGTGATTATCGTCCAATAGACCGAGTCCCTGTCTACGTGCATAATTAATTTTCCGTCTGGCTCTCCTAAACTCCCGACGCAAGTTATATAAATTATCGTGCCACCAATTACACTTATTTTCTGTTAAAACGGCCTTCGGCCCAGGGCGGTGTCGGCACAGTAGACAAAGATGTTGGTCATTATTTCCGCACTATCATTTGAGTTCAAGTCTGGACGAGTGAAATCTCTGGAATGAGCGAACATAAGCGACCGGAATAAATTCCAATTACCATTTTTAACATTATATTTATAATCTTTCGACTCAATTAACTCGGGACAACTCGAGGGTGCGCGAATAAACTCAAAGACAATTAAACGATGGTCGCTGCATAACGCATCAGGAATGACGCGCCAATTTATTATATTGTTATTATGGACGTACGCGCTGGAAAGCGTGACGTCGATGGAAGATTCACCAGAGGGGCTGCTAAATGTAGGTGGTGCATTGGGAGTGTTATGAATTTGCAGGTTGAACTCTGCTATGAAGTCTTCCACTGAGCTACGACGGTCGCGGTCAGTGTATCTAAGTTCCCCATGCCATAAGGGCGAAGAAACATTTACGTCGGCACCAATAACAATTTTATTCCCCGCAAGACATTGTAGGACATGACGTAGTTGGTGTAAGTGAGAACCTACAGGATCGGAGTATTGAAAATAACAACTAACTACGTACAATCTAAAGTGAAGACACGAAACCTCCGCTACCGCACAGTGAGACGTTGACAGATTTGTAAGTGCCGTAATTGAAAATTTTGACTGAGGTGTGTAAATGCCGGCGCGAGCTAGGTTGTTAACTTGTACGACTTTCGACCTTAGCGACGCGGATTGATATTGCTCTTGTATGAGAACTAAGTCTAAATTATAATCCGACACCAATTTTTCTAATTCAATCGTCGCGTGCTTATTGTTATGTAGGTTCAACTGTCCTATAACTAACTTATCCATAGCGAGTTGTTAAAATTAATTGCTCCATTTTTGCCTTGTATGTTGGGCAGTCAGGGGAACCCGTGGGGTGGTCGTTAGGTTTCTTGTACCGGGTGCAGCTTCCGCAAACCGGTTTAAAATCTCTTAAGTCTTTTTTGGGACAGTTAATTGAGGTATGTTTATCGGCGCAGTGACAACGGGTCTGAATCGCGGCAGAATTTAGCAATGTGACCGTATTGTTGACAATTAGCGCAGCGTACAAGTTCGACGTCATCGATGAACCGACACATTGCCCAGTCGATAAAAAGTTTTTGTTTCGTTTCAATGAGATGTTTCTGAATCTTTGGGTCTAACTCTAGGCCCATCGATTTTCGATTGTAGTTATTATTTATGCGCCGTCTAATAATTTTTGTCGTGTTCATAAATTGTTCTTGAGTCACATTAATTTCGCCCTTAATATTTTGGTTATAAAGCGATAAAAGGAAATTTTCGTCCGTAATATTTTGTGTGACATCTTTAATTAGAATACACGGGTTACGCCCTCTCGGTGTTTCTAGATGCAGACCGGCTGATTTTAAACCTTCTACGGATTTTAATCTGCTGACATGTGACTCGCTTGTTATGCGCAGGATCACGCCCGAATTAGATGTCTTTTTGACGCCGTGAATTTGAAAGCCGTCAGATGGGTTGATCGCTTTGATTAATGCCTGTTTGGTCTCGTTTGAGGATTTTAATTCCGCCGATTTGTCTTGCGTCGGATAAGCAATTACGCACGGGAGCGGTCTACGCGTTTCAATAGGTGGCACCGACTTCGCGAGTCTGAGTTTAAGCGCGTCAGAATAAGAAAATGGCGGCGCTGAGGCGGCCGGTTGCTCAACCTGAGTAGTAGTTTTGGCGGTCAGCAAATCCTTTTCCAAATTAGCGACTTTAGTTTCTAATGACGAATTTTTAAGTGCCAGAAGTGAGACGATGGCCGTTAATTTTTGTGTCATGTTCATTATTTCTGCTTTGTTAGCGAAGTTATTGCGACGAGATACTGTGTCGTTTGCTAACTCATTTATTTTAGACAAGTATGAAGAGGCCTCGCGAACTAGCTCGTAATAATTGAAAATAATTGAATGTACAAATTTATAAAGATAAATGCAATCAAAGTATTTACGGCGCATTTCTAGGGTTTGAAAATTGAACGTTCAAAGTCTATTTACATATCCCAAGTCCGAATGACCGGGGCTATGCCGATAAAAAATCATCAACATATCCTTTGAATCCGTTCTAAAGAGTTTATGTGAATTTTATAGTTTGGTGACTATATGACGCTAGCATACACCAAAACATTGTGGACCAGTGCGAAGAATAGATTAATTAGGCTATGTGGCTTTATAAACTCTAAGTAGATCTACAATCCCAGAAGTCGACATGCCTTTGATGTGATACTCATAATGGGCTCTAAAGGATAGTTTTTCGTCAAATAGAACACCAAGGTCTTTTGTTAAAGTGGATCGGGCAAGCTCTTGCTTATTGATATTACAATTATATTTGATTGTCGTGCGTTTATTTGTAAAAGAGATAATGGAGCACTCCATAACATTTAGGTGCATTTGATTGGCGTCGACACCAATCAACTAGAGCGTTGAGATCTCTTTGCAAATTATGACAATCATCAACAGATCTTATTTGATTATTTTTTAAGTCATCTGCATACAATAAACAGAGACAAGATAAGCGCACGATTAAATCATTTATATAGGTGATATATAACAAGGGCTCTAAATATGAACCCTTGAGGAACTCCTGAGGTCACCGTTAGAGGTAAAGACAGGAACCCTCTAAGGCAGGTATGGGCAACCTTTGACATGTTGAGGGCCAAACTTTAGCGTGCAAATACGTTTGCGGGCCGCGTTTAAAAGTACTTAGTGCATTTTAAAGTAGTAATATTATTTTTTGCGATAGATATTACACATGAAATAATACGACATTGTTATTATAGTACAATTTACTAAAATAACAAAATGAAATTAAAAAAAATGGTACATTATAATTAAATCTTCAAATTTGCAATTGTTACAAACTACAAAAGTGTATATAACACCGAAATCAATAAGACACTTGAGCTTGAATTTGAGAAACTAATCCATCGATATTTGGATTAATTCCACTGATACAAAGACGTAAAGAATTTTCCAAATTATCGTCAGTCAGTCTTGTACGATGTGTTGATTTTTTGATTTTGAACTTTCATCAATAAAAAGAACTGTTCTTTTTTTTTCTTTTCTTTATTCAATACCAACAGCGTATTACAATTTAGAACTTAACACTAAACATGTAACAATTAGTATGGCCAGTAACAGGTATTACATTGTTTGACAAATAGTAGTGCTATTTAACATAATAATAAAAACAATTTAATAAAGACACCGTCATCGTAATTATCGACACAATGAAGTCTTGGCATGGTTACTAATTACTATAATATAATAAGCTAAACAGCTAAACAACTCCCAGTATTGTGGTTGTAATAAAATATTTTTGTCTCCTAATTAATATTCATCATATATTATAATATTAAGAGTGTATGTGTGTGTGTGTGTGTGTGTGTGTGTGTGTGTGCGTGCGCATGTGAGTTTGTATGTGTGTGTGTGCATGTGCACCCTAGCCCTACGACACGAAGTCTTGGGATCAGTGAAAAATACCACTAGGGTACCGCATGTCAGGTTTGTACAACATGTTTATGTAAATATATTTCCTTTTTTTTTGTTTTTGTGTTTTTTTTTCTCTTTAATCATCCTTTTTTAATATTTTTATAACTTCACTCTTGAATTTCCTTTTAGAATTGTAAGCAAATAGGTCTACAGAATTAAATTTTTTTATGTATGAGCGACTTATACGTGACATAACAGAGTTCTGTCCATAACTAGTGTTTGATGCAGGTATGTGCAGTAGGGGGGTGTTTCTAGTGCGGAATTTGGGCGTTCGGAAGGTAAGTTGTGACACGAGGTCAGGGCAATCTATTTTACTATTAGCGATATCGTACAGCAAACATAAGTCCAAAACAGTACGTCTCTGCTCCAGGGACAAGAGATCAAACTCAGCGGAGCTCTCGTCATAGGAATCAAGTCTTTTACCACAGCGGTGAGTCAGGTAAGTTATAAATTTTTTCTGAATGCGTTCCAGGCGACTTTTATATATAATGTAATGAGGGAGCCATATCGGACTATTGTACTCCAAAACGCTCCTCACGTATGCGGAATAAACGATTTTGAGTGCTGAGATGCTTAAGAATGACTTACATGTCCGGAGAACAAAGCCCAAATTCTTGTAAGCTTTACAAATTACGTTTTCAACATGGTCCGAAAAAGTCATTTTACTGTCCAGATATACACCTAGGTCCTTAACGGTACGTTTTCTTTGAATTAATACACCACCGCGTTCCATATTCTCTAATTTAAAGGAAGTGAAACAGGCTAGATTAGTAGTCGTCGAGCGATGCCTAAGGAAACCGTGCTGTTGGTAGGGGATCAATCGGTGAAGTGTCGGATAAATAAAATTGAGTACTACTTTTTCCATTACTTTAGCGGCAGTGTTTAAAATGGAGATGCCCCTATAATTTTTCACGTTCATACGAGAGCCTTTTTTATGTATGGGAACAATATGGGCTACCTTCCATTTTAGTGGGAACACACCATCACGCAGCGATCGATTTATCAAGATGGTCAATGGAGTAGCTAGAGATTAAGAGCAGCGTACCCAAAATAGAGATGGGAGCATATCACTGCCAGGGCCTTTTTTTATATCTAGATTTCGTAAAATACCTTCGACATTTGAGGTCGATACTTGAATGCTTGACACTACATCTGAATTGAAGTTTAATGATCTACAGGGAGTAACATTACTAGGCTTGCCGAAAACGCTTCTAAAGAAAGTATTAAAGGCGTCACACATGTCCCTGCCTTCAGTGTATTCTACTCCGTCGAGCAATAGCTTTTTAGGATACGCTGAACCACCGCGTAGGGCCTTTACATACGTCCAGAATATCTTAGGGTCAGTTTTCAAATTTTGTCACAGTCGGATGTAAATTTCTTAAAACATTATTTTTGTATACGACGTTCACGGGACCTCAAGAGTGCGAATTCGTCGTAATCCAAGTTGTTACCGAATTTCTTCCAGCGTTTGTGTACCCTACTCTTCTCTTTGATAATGTTAATGAGCGCTGGAGAGTACCAATTGGGGTACGTGCGTCGCCCGGAGATATTTATAACGGGGACGTGTGATGCGATGCAAGCGTTTATGGTCTCATAAAATAAATCTACAGAATCGTCGACCGTTTTAGCAGACAGCAAGGTACTCCAGTCTTGTTTTTGAAAAATATCACTTAATACGGGGTAGGGAGCTTTTCTAAAGATAAACTTTTTTACTACAGCCTCGCGTAACTTGGGAACGCTCAGGTCTAGCACGGTGAAGGCGAACGACGGGTGTGCGCGGTCTTCGGACAGAAGAGGCGCGGAGACCGGGCTCACCGATAACGGCAGGTTGCAAAAGACGAGATCGAGCGTGTTGCCACAGTGATTTTTTAGCAGGTTGTACTGATGAAATCCGTGGAAGGTTAGCGATTCCATGAGTTTAATTCCGCGGTCCTGGCCTTCGACGGGGCCTCTTTTTAAAACCGTATATCCGTTTAAGTCCCAAGACAAAAACGGGAGGTTTAAATCACCGATGAACACAAAGTTATCGTTCGGATGGAGAGCTAAAGCGCTGCCGATAGTCGCGTCGATCGCGTCTAACTCGGCCGGCAGGACGCGAGGGTTCGGGGGAGCATAGACGGCGAGGAGGTGCAGGTCGCGTGCGGCGGCGCAGGCGCGCGCCGGCACGGTGAGCCACAGAAGCTCGGCGTGCGGGCGCGCGGTCACATCCCGCGGCACGGCCCCGAGTGCGCGCCGCACCAGCACCGCGACGCCGCCGCCCGTGCGCTTGCCGCTGGCGGCGGCGTCGCGGTCCGCGCGGAACACGTCGTACCGGTCGTCGCACAGCTCCGCGTCGAATATGTCGCCGTGCAGCCAGCTCTCCGTCAGGACGATAATGTCGTAGTCGTTGCAGAGGATATTGAGCCTTTGGTCCGTGCACTTGGTTCTAAGCCCGCGTACGTTTTGGTAATAGATGTTTAGGAAGTTGGTACCCATTTAAATATAAGTTTATTATTATCCGATCGCTCCTCGCTTACTGCTTTGTATCGCCTCTTTATAGCTACAGTGTACGACGAATATTTAACATAATAATAAATAACAAAGAAGCGATATAAACATAAGTGTATTATTTCATAGATTACTGTTGGAAACCGCCTCTTTCATAAACCAAAGTAAAGTTTAATAATATTATAATGCCTAAAGTTAGTCGGTAGGATTGAGTATATCAAGCGAGTAAAAGTCCCGATCGACAAATAATAATTTAATGTGACGACGAAACGTCGGTAGTACGAAAAGTTTTGAACCGACCGACTATCGCACAGAAACTGGTAAACAAGACCGCCCGCTGTTAAAGTGCATGCGCTCAATATGGGTGCATTCTTTGGACTTAAACATTTTAAGTAGAATATACCAGTGTTTGGTTTCTTGTGGAAGTAATTTAATAATGTGCGAACAAAGCATATAAAAATATAAATTAAGTATGTTAAAATTATGTTTTGAGTGAGTTGTATGTGAGAGCTATAAAATTTAAACGTTGCAATATGTTGTGGGTTATTATTAATAAGTATATAAATTACATATTGAGTAATGTATAATTGGATTAAAGAAATAAAACGACCGTTTTTTCATATAATGTGCTAAGTCAATCCGGAGAAAAAGCGCACACCTTGTTAGCGTGTCGTTAATCTTGTAAAGGTGCAAGTCATTTGCAATGTATATTTTTTTGCATCGAGTCAATGAGTAAGTAAGAATTATAGAAGCACAAATGCGAAAAATTAATGACCATATACTGAGAGTTGATTTTACAAAATATGTTGTTATGTAGTAGTTTAGGATTATTGTTAAAGGCTTATTGAGGTGAAAGGAAAAATTAAATATTAAGTTGTTAAATAAAAAGTGTGGGAAAGTAAAAAAAGTACAAGGTTGAATACCGTAACACGTTATCGGATTTTGAGAAGATCCTTTTCCTGCGTGATTTGAAAGGCCGGTTTCGTGTCTTCTTTCCTTACGTAGATCCTTCCGTTTTTTGTCCACACGTATTTGAAACTATGCTGGTTCGCAGAATCTCGGGCTTTCTTTAACAATTGTTTATTGAGATATTTCAAGTGTTTATTTATATAGATTCTGGAGGTACTGTCAGTCAAGCCGAGATCTTTTGCCATAAGCGGAGACTTGCGGGCACCGGAGATCATATTATCCTTAAGCAGGCGAGACTTCAACTTTACGATTATGTTCCTAGGGCAGCCTGGCTGGTTGGTTCTGAGGGTGACACGGTTAACTTCCAGGACATCTTGCGGGAGTAGTGATACGCCGGAGTGCTGAGCGATGCTTAGTATGATATCGAGGAGGTTTTCGGACTTCTGTTCTATAACACCTACGATTTCTAGGTTGAGTAACCTATCTCTCTGATTGTTTTGGTTCAGCTCGATTTGTAAGAGTTGATTTTCTCTAGACAGAGATTGTATCTTTGCTTCCAGCGATTGTATGGCCTTTCTTTCAGCTGTGAGTGCATCGATTTTCTTATTTGCGGTCTCCTGCTGATTGCTATAAAATTGTAGTGAGTATTCCAAATCTGAAACTTTTTTCGTGGTCTCCTGATGCTTCAATTCCAGCGAATGGAAGGATTTTTTAAATTCCTTGTATTCTTGGCGAACAGTATTAATTTCTGATTTAATTTCAGCAAAGGACGAACTCAGCGATGTCGTTAGTTTGCCAAGATCAGCCTTCAAGACAGATTCGAATTCACTTTTCATCTTAGTGACATTATCTTGCAACTCATTCTTCCAGCCGTTCATCATAGTTGTGACTTTCGAAGTGACTTCATCAATTGTATCCGCAAGATCGTCGGTGTGCTTTCGTTTTGGGCGCAGGGTTACGTTATGATCCTCTACTGAATTTCTGATGTCAGGATTCGAAGCACACTTGCCACTATTATTTGGTGATCCGAGCATTCTTGTTGTTGCGCCTCTAATTTTTTGTTACTCTTTGACGAACGGGCGTACACGGGAAATTGGGTCGTAACACACGCAGTATAA
Source organism: Phengaris arion (assembly GCA_963565745.1). Taxonomy (NCBI): domain Eukaryota; kingdom Metazoa; phylum Arthropoda; class Insecta; order Lepidoptera; family Lycaenidae; genus Phengaris; species Phengaris arion. The sequence goes on along the minus strand of OY751433.1, from coordinate 16,550,669 downwards.
AGTTGAGATTTCAATGACGGCAGTGGAATACAACCGAGAACGCGTCTGCACCACACGATGTCACGATTCTATATGAGCAATTATAAGTACTGCCAAACGCACAAATCAATCTTCTTGCGAATTTTCTAAGCTGCAGAAAATTGTCTTTTTCTAGGTATTTTTTGTAGAAATCGCACAACTCTACGTCTTCAAATTTGGATTTTAGGAGTGAGTTTTCTTAAATCTCGATCAACTCCATTTGTAAGTGTATTGGAGCATTTTGTAAATTACATTTTACAAAATGTAATTTACAAATTATGTATGAGTAGCAAATAAACTGAAACAGTCTTCCATATTTTTCAAGTCGCTAAATCTGTTCGAAAATTGTTTCGACGGTAACTTGAGTTCTTCAGCATATTGAGCATAAGCAATATTTTCATACGCAGACAGCGTGTTGAAATGGTAACTGTTAGCAGACAGAATCTGTGACTCCCACAAGCGTAGTTTGATCTGAGACGCTTTCAAATGGCTGTACAAATCATTTACTAACTGTCCTTGTTTTGAAGTTTCAAATTTAAATAATTCAAATAGTCTGTAAGATCGACCAGAAATGCTAAGTCACATATCCATTTTGGGTCACTTAATTCAGATCGTGGTTTATCTTTTATTTTCATAAAGTCTGCTATCTCATTTCTAAGTTCGTAAAACCCTTTTAACATTTTTCTTTTGCTCAGCCATCTGACTTCACAATAATATGTTACGTCGTTATATTCAGCTGATATTTCATCCAAAAACGCCTTGAACTGACGATGGTTAAGCTCTCGGGATCGAATAAAGTTGATGGTTTTTACTACTACATTCATAATAATCTGGAGTCAAATGGAATTAGAACACAAGTTCTATTGGTGGATAATGCAATGAAGGACTATCAAATCATCTTTTTGCACATTTAATTTTGTTGCTTTTTCATTCAAAATTCCGATGAAACCTTTACGTAAGCCAACCATAGAAGGTGCACCATCAGTGCATAGTCCAATTAATTTTGACCATGGCAAGCCAAAACTTGTGAATACCTTTTGAACTTCAATAAAAATATCCTCTCCTGTAGTGGTTCCTTTTAGCGGCTGTAAAGCAAGCAATTCCTCAGTAACAGTGAACTCCTTATCAACACCTCGAATAAATATAGCCAGTTGAGCTGTGTAAGACAAATCGGTGCTCTCGTCTAATGCTATGAAAAATGATTCAAAATCAGCCATACGGTCAGTCAATGTTGTTTTTATATCATTAGCCTTCATACGTCTAACAACAACACTACTATACGTCGAACAACAGTTCGTCTTGACAAACAAAATTTTTCAAATTCATTTTTCTTTTCAGGACAGAAAATACCGCAAACTTCTAACATACACTCCTTGATAAATTCTTCTTCGGCAAATGGTTTAAATGCCTTTGCCAATTTTGAGCTAACTATAAAACTAGCTTTCATAACATCATCAAGCTGTGTTCATTGTTTATGAAACATTTATTGCTGTCTTTTTAAATTTGCGGTAAGCTTCTGGATTTTGTCTGTTCTTAATTGTCCTTTCACTGAGTGCAGCGTAGCATGCTTAGTTGAGTAATGCCTCTTTAAATTGAATTCTTTCATTACTGAAATGGATTCATTACACAGCAAAAACATAGGCTTAACATTGTGCAAGATAAAGAAGAATTCTTCAGTCCATTTTTCTTGAAACTGGCGACCCTATGTATTTACTTTTCGTTTCTTTCCACCAGACATTATTTTTGTTTACTTTTCGTTCAATAAACCTAATAATAAACTATAGTTAGTAAAATCTCAAGATGCACACAAAGTCACAAAGCAAGTTGACGGCTTGAGCAGTTCGCTAGGATATCGCTTGTCCAAGTTATAACCTCGGTAGCTCAAATAGAACTGAACTAACGTTCGTTTTTTTTTTTTGAAATGGTCTACGCTAACGGTCAGGTTAAGACCGCTATAGCTACGTCGGGCCATCCACCCGTTTATATAGGCAAAATGAAGGAATAATCTGGAACAAGCTAAACTAGTTTAGAATAATTGAGAAGCAATAAATCTTTTGATGTGTCGCCCCTGAGGCGGCAAACCTCAAAGAATTTGATCGAGCAAGCCCAGTGGTGGCGATTATCAAAGAGTGAGGCGGCAAACATCAAAGGATTTGATGTTTGCCGCCTCACTGTCACTCTCGTTAATATAAGTATCTAATGTAATATTTTTTTGATTAGGTTTTTTCAACATGTCTCGCAGGCTGGATCATACTAAGGCGGGTCAATAAGTCCGTGACTTTTTGAATTTCTAACCTCCTTACTGAAAAAGCAACACTACTCCTGTCAACAGGCATCTGTCAGTTGACTCCTATCAAAATTTGAACGTGCTGCGTCAGTTAGTTTGTGTTTTACAGCTATCTTTATCAGACTATCCAGTAACTTAAGGAAACAATGGAAAAAAGTGAATTTCGTGTGCTCATTAAGCATTATTTTTTGCGAAAAAAAACCATTACCGAGACCAAGACTAAGCTTGATAAATACTATGGGGACTCTGCAGCATCGATTTCAATGGTAAAAAAGTGGTTTACTGAATTTCGTTGTGGCCGTACAAGCACTGAAGATGCCGAACGTCCTGGACGCCCAGTTGAGGTCTCTACACCCGAAACAATCGAAAAAATTCACGATATGGTGTTGGCCGACCGAAGATTGAAAGTGCAAGAGATTGTGGAAGCCATAGGCATTTCGCATGGCTCAGTGGTTTCAATTTTGAATGATCACTTGGGCATGAGAAAGCTTTCCGCAAGATGGGTGCCGCGTTTGCTTACAGTCGACCACAAACGCAATCGTGTAACAACTTCACAGGATGGTTTGGCGTTGTTTAATCACAATATGGAGGAATTTTTTAACCATGGACGAAACATGGATCCATCACAACACACCAGAGACCAAACAACAGTCAAAACAGGGTGTTTCTAAGGGCTGAATCGGTGCCAAAGAAGGCCAAGGTGGGTTTGTCAGCCAATAAAGTTATGGCGACTGTTTTTTGGGATGCACGTGGGATAATCCACATTGACTATCTTCAAAAGGGAAGAACAATTAATGGGGAATATTATTCCATCTTATTGGACCGCTTCAATGAGGATTTGAAAAAAAACCGACCTCATTTGGCCAAGAAAAAAGTTCTTTTTCACCAAGACAATGCAAGGGTGCACACATGTGCATTTGCCATGGCAAAAATCCATGAATTGGGCTATGAATTGCTCCCACATCCACCCTATTCTCAAGATTTGGCTCCGAGTGACTACTCCTTGTTCCCAAACCTGAAAAAATGGCTCGGTGGAAAAAGATTTGACTCCAATGATGAAGTCATCTCGCAAACAAAGGCCTATTTTGTGGACCTCGACAAATCATATTTTTTGGAAGGGATAAAAAAATTGGAGAAGCGTTGTACAAAGTGTATAGAGCTCAAGGGGGACTACGTTGAAAAATAAAATGATTTATTTATCAAAAAATCTGTGTCTTATTCCAAAAGTCACGGACTTATTGACCCGCCCTCGTATCTTACAGCGGGCTGGATCCGGCCCGCGGGCTGGCTGTTGCCCATATATGCTCTAATTGCTACCAACTGGCTTCTATTATTAAGGTAAGAACTAACCCAACGTAATAAGTTACCACTGATACCGTACACTGAGAGATTTTGACAAAGAAAAATATGGTTTAATCTATCAAAAGCTTCAGAAAAGTCCGTGTAGATAGCGTCTAATTAGCCACCAAATGCGAAAGATTGACAAAGGTAATTTTTATATACAAGAAGATTACTTATTGTAGACCTATTTTTAACGAAACCATGTTGCTTATTAAAAATTATAGGTCTAATATGGTTATAAATATGGTCATATACCATTGATTCGAAAACTTAGCAAGGCAGGATAGAATTCTAATGGGTCTGTAATTTTCACAATTAGATTTATCGCCAGTTTTGTAAATTGGGGTGACACAGGCTGTTTTCCATCGCATAGGAAAAATACCAGTACTTAGTGACAAATTAAAAATAATGGAAAGAGGAGATGATAATTCCTTGCTACAGCATTTCATAAAACTAGGTGATATGCAATCATGGCCTGCGCCTTTGTTTTTATCTAATTTCATTATTTTACATATAATATCCTTGGTAGATACAAAATATTTGATAAAGAAAAATTATTCAAATTTAATAAAGCTATATCATTGCTTGAAGCAGGTATGAATTGATTTCATAAACGGGTCCAAAATACTTATAAAAAAGTTCACATATGACCTGATGATGATGAAAATGATTTACCCGATGATGATGAAAAGTCTTTGTTTGATCTGTTTGTATTTGGAATAGTAACATGTCATTTCTGTTGTCAATATATCTCCAAAAAAAAATTATGTTATATTTTAATGAGTTTTCTGTAGCCATAATATATTGTTTGTATCAATCTTATGTGAGGACCTTACATCTCTTACGTAGTAATGAAAAAGAATCATAATCCAGTGGATTCCTAATTTTTTTAAGCAGTTTGTGAAAGTTATTCTTTTATTTGTTATATAGAATTAAATATTTGCTAAACCAACTGGGACACTTATATGATTTATTTTTACTAAGTAGCGTATATTTATGAATAATTTCAAAAAGTATTTTATAAAAAGTGTCCAAATCATCAGTAAATAGTAATCATCAGGAAACTTATTTATTATTACATTTTGGCAGTGCGAATAAAACATATATGTCGGATCAGGGGAACATGCGGGCGATCTTGGGTATCGGACATGTTTTTGAAGTAATTCACACAGACTTATAATAATGGCGGGAACAGACAAGTTTCTTGGCGGCGGCTAACTTTTCCACATTCCTCGAATAGAATGAATCCCAATTTGTTAACCTCCTCTAAATATAGCCCGAAAAACCCACCAATTCCAAGAACCATGTCCAAGCTTTTGCTTGCGTTCCACCAATCATAACAGATTTAACACTGTGTACCAACATAACTTAAGTTAACTTAACAAAATCTTTCAAATCTGATTTGCTAAAGTGAACAGATTTGCCAACATATTAAATCTAATAACGCACAAGCTTTTGATTGCGTTCCGCCAATCACAAAAGACTTAACACTATCTACCAACATAATATAACAAATCTTTCAAATCTAATTCGCTACATTGAACAAGCTTGCCAACATGGCAAAACTAATAAAAGAAAGTTTCCTATATTCCCTTTGGCGCTTTACAATGACATACGGTGCCATCTCTTAGCGGGATCGTGAATAAACTAAAATAGAGGTTTACGGAATAATGGTATTATGGTGTAAATCGCCGACAACAGATGGCGCCACACATCTCGATTCGACATATATAATATGTTACTAATTTCAAGATCCGGTGGTAAATAACAAACACAAACATTAAGCCTAGGTGGGTTAAGAGTGTGTTAGTGCGTAGGTGGAAATCACGCTTCTTTGTTTTTTGTACCAAAAGAATAAAAGAGCTGTTGCTAGTGACAATTTTATTGTAAAAGTCTTTAATGGCGTCCACCGACGCCAATTTTTGGTTATTGTTCTAACGACCTCTAGCGTTGGCCTGGTACAACTCGTAGATATAGCATCTAGCTCAGGTAATCGATATTGTACTAAGCGGTACCAGGAGAGGCCACTAGACACTTAAATATTAATCTGGCGGCGCTGGTGGTAACAGATTGTCAGGCACAACACTTACCCAATTGTCGTCCATGCTACTTTCCCATGAATTTTGTCTGATTACATTAAAATTCTTTTGCATAGCCAGCAAGACGCCTGCACCGTCATGGTTCTTCGAGCAGGTTTCCTCACGGTCCTTTCGAAAACAATGATAGCGTTCGTCCACAAGCTCACCATCAAAAATACTACTATTTAAATTAGTTTCAGTAAGACATACGACGTCATAATTCGAGTTAAGCAAGTTTAAATAAAGATTTGATAATTTAGTTCTTATTCTATTAACATTTTGGTAGAATACGTTAGTTGAATATATTAATATTGCGAGATAGGTTGTTGTTAACATAATTAAAACCAAATTTATTAAAAAACGAGAGAAAGAGGAAAAACCTAAACTGAGAATAAGTTATTTTAATTTTTTAGATTTTTTTTAGAATTTGTTTGTGTGCCCAGGGGCACACAAGCGGATGGGGTAAAGTCAAAGAAGGAAGGAAGCGCATGTTTGAAGGAGGTAAGCGCATGTTTAAAGTCATCAAAAATGTTTTGTCTGTGGGGTCACATACAAAAGCTCGCTTTAAAAAAATTCACAGATTTCGTGCCTCACACGACTATCTAGCACATTGGAAATGAATCTACGGAATTCGAAAAAATATTGTTGCTGAGCGACGAGAAACTTGGGATAGTAGGAAAAAGTTACAAAATAAAACTACAACGTTAAATGATAATTATTTTATTCTTAGAATAGCTTTTGGCCGTGACTTTGTACGCGTAGATATTGAAGTGACTAATTTTCTTTTTTTTGGAAAGATACTTATGCTAAAATTATGCTAAATTATGCTTAATTATGCTAAAAATAAATTAAATGGTAAATGATTTGTGTGTAAAAATATACAATAAGGTTCCGACACACATAAAATGTTTAACATACAATATATCTGTAAGTGAGTTAAAAAAATGCTAGCAAACAAGAGTTACTATCCTCCTCCTCCTCACGTCGTAGACTCTTATGTTTATTGTTTAAGCGAGCTTTTGTGTGTGACTCCACATATATAATGACTTTAAACATGACTTTACCTCATCCGCTACGGGTATCAGAATAAAGAGCTTAAAGAGAACATTCCAAAAATATACAACAAATATAGTAAAATGGTCAAGCACGAGTATGACTCAGAAATATTTTTTTTTACCAATTAATAGATCGAATTTTAGAAAATATTAAATAAGAGTTTTAGTAGGTGATGTCAAAGAGCAATATCACGAAATTTCAAACAGATTTGACCACAAACAAAAAAGTTACATACAAACGTTGATACCCGTTATTAAGCCCTTTAGGGTGTGAGTTTCGCAAAATCCCTTCTTAGTGGTTCACGGTCCAAATAAGTATTAGGTGTCTAGCTTCAGTAGTTTTGCCTCGGCGTTGATGAATCAGTCAGTCAGGACATGTTACATTATATTTACAAAAATGAAAACCGACTTCCAAAGTTAAAATTTTAGCCAAATGTTATAGGGGAATTATTTAGAAAATAAGTTTTATTTTATACTATTTCGTACATTTTTTTTTTGGAAGTCGGTTTTAATATTTTGTTTTAAATGATAATTTTTCTCTTAGTTATATTTATTATATTATTACTAACACATTTTAAGAAAGTTATAAATATAAAAAAGCCTCTGCTATTCTCACTCCCTCGGCAAAACAAACTCAAGCGTTATTTTATGCCAATTTTCTGAGAGGTATTTCCCCAAAAAAGCATTACCGATCTGTGGACCTAATAAACAATTACCAGTGATGATAATCATTAGATACTATAATATAAAATAATTATTATTATCTATTGTAGTAGTCGGCGGAAAAAATGTAGCAATAAACATTAAATATAATAGTGATGATGATGATCACGAATATAATTTTGCCAATAGCAAAATTCTCCCCCAAAACTTAGTGAGTTCTGAGACTACTTTTGAGTACTAAATTTTATATCTCGTTTAAAGTATAAGATATTTAATTATTCTTTTTCAAAAAGGTTAGGCTACAAGGCAAATCCTTAACCCGATCGTATTTGTTTTAGGCTTAAATTGTAGCTGACTAAAATGCCCAGAGGTATTTTTCTCAAACTTTTGATACAATTCTTCGTTTCCAAAATATCGAGCGCCAAAATGATTTTTTTTTTCACTATTTCGGCCATAACTTTTTTCGTTTTTTACTTTCTTGAATAATTCTTTTTGCACCTTTTTTTATAGCTCTCGTAAATACGCGTCTTTTAATTCTTTTTTGAATATCATATCTTCACAACTCTCCGAGATATAAGGGGATCGCATTTTTTCGTGAAATCGGCCCCTATACTGGAGCGAACGAAAATACATTTCCAATGTCAAAACATAAGAGTCCATTTGAGTCTGCTGAACAGTTTTATGAATTGGTGCTTAAAATAGGAAACGGCGATTACCCTACAATTTATGGTAAAATTACTATTCCACTTTGGTGACACAGGTGACATCACTTACAGAAGTCACTAACGCAGTTTACCCTGATGTCACCAATCTCATGACAACTTTTTTCACTTCTTTCAAACTTGAAAAATGAAAACTTCCAAAAATGAAAACGATGAAACGAAGCAAAATGAACACAATAAATGAACTTTTACTGATATTCGAGCACTACGAAATTATCAGGAATTATAGTTAGATTAAATAATGTTTTTTATAAATTTAACTTGTTTTTTTTTGTTTAATACTTCAATTATCTAAAAGAAGACGTTTTCTTTAATTTGCCGTTCAAAATTTTAACTAAATTAGCTTGACGATTTTTTATGAATTTCTAAAAATTACTTTAAAACGATGCGCACAAACGCATTCCGACTCAGGCAGCCGCGAGCCTTTTCAGAGGTTTTTGCATGTTTTTCATGCATGTTAGGGTATATCAATGATAAAGCAACACTTATATTGTATCTTCTTTATGTAAATAAAGTGTTATATACTGTACATATCAGAGAGATGCTTATCACAGATACGTCTACACTATACATAGCCTTTTGGCTAATAGGCATGGCGATCTGAAATCGATTAATCGAAGAATCGATTCCTCGGACCCAATTAATCTATTTTTAAATCGATATGTTGCACTGAATCGATTCAGTGAATCGATATTTCACCCTTGAAAATCGACTTTTGGAAATTTTTCTATTTTGGTAAAAACTAAAATTATAAAATTATTTACAATTCAAAGACTTCTACGACTTCTAGACGGAGCTATAGTTTTTGTATATAATCTCCTTAAATCTCATTAATAGTTCCCAAAATGTAACACGATCCTCATTCTTTTTCCATATATTATTTTCTTGTAGTATAAATTCTTCCTATAGTATACTTATATTAATATGTTATATATAATACTTATACTTATAATATATAATATCTACTTTATAGATACTGCCACTTTTATCTCTTGATCCTCTAAAGTTGTTACTATGTGTTTTTTGTTGCTCTGTCTTACTAACGGTGTGTCAATACGAGTGAAAGAGACAGTTTATATCGGTGTGTAAGCGCGTGTTTTTTGTCATGTTATAATATTGCTTAATATTGCAGTAGGTATGCTATATTTTTTATGTTTTATCAATATAAATTTCTTTCTATTTCTTTAAAGGACTGTTGAATTAAATAACTGTTTTTGTGTTGCTTCGCTGCATAATGTGCCTCAAGAATGACGAAAGGAGGTGTCAAACACTTGGAATTACCATTTCACACGTAAGGTTAAGTTATCTATAATATATATATATATATACATATATATATATATATATATATATATATATATATATATATATATATATATATATATATATATATATATATATATATATATATATATATATATATATATATATATATATATATATATATATATATATATATATATATATATATATATATATATAATCGGAGAAAGTACCAAGCTGCGTATAGAAACTATGTAAAAATAATACGACAAGAAATAAGAAGCACATTGGGATCACAATATAATATTATCATCAGTAAGTATGATATAATTACAAAATTTCAACATAAAATAATTACATGAACTAAAAACGCCGTTCTGTGTTGCCACGTATGCAAGAATCAAGTTCCCCGTAGTTTATATTTTTATGATGTGAATTTATTGTCATTCTATATAATATATAAAATATTATATTGTGTCATAGTGTTCGGGGACACACTTCTCTGAAACGGCTTGACCAATTCTTATGAATTTTTTTTGCATATTATTAGGTCTGCGAATCGGTCGTAATCAAGTTTTTCAACCCCTAAATTATAAAAATAATATATATGGCAAACAACGTTTGCCGGGTCAGCTAGTTTTATTATATTAAAATAAATGACAATAAAGATAGATAGATAATGTTTATTTGCTCAAATAAGGTACAATTTCAAGATGTTACAATGATAAATTCTGTTCTTGCTTATTCTGCCTTTGATGAGGCGTGCAAATGTTCATATTGTTATTTTACAACTTACTTAAATATTTGTTATTTAACAAAAACAACATTATAAGGTATTTAAGTCATAGTATGAAATTTTGATTTATTATCATTTTTATATTAATCTAAAAAAATATTATATGTATTCTATAAGTCTTCTCTTAATAAGTTTATTTTGTCTATATATTTTTAAATGATGTCATTATTAGTTTTCTTTTTATGAGAATGATAATCTTTTGATAGGTTATAATGTTGTATGTCAATTGTTAAAAAAATAAAATAATAGTAATTATTGTGATGAATATAAAATATTAATAAAATTAAATTAATTAAACAATAATTGTTGATCACTTACCTTATTTCAACTTTATTACATTCAATTTGATTTGTATTAAGCTAATTTTATCAAGATCTTTTATATAATTATCAATAGAGTAATATTTTTTTTAATAGTAAATTAAATAATATTTTTTGAATATTCTCATATTTGTATTTTCATGTCGTCAGGTAAATGATTGTATAACTTTATTCCCATACAATAAGCATTTCTTTTGAATACGTCAAGTTTTTGTATAGGTATACATAATTTATTTTATGTCTCAAAGGCCTGTTCGTGTTGTTCGTCTTTTTTTCGAAAAGATACATGTGACTTTTAACAAATATTTTCAATTTATAAATGTACATACATGGAAAAGATAAAATATTGTTTTGTTTAAAAAGTGTTTTGCAACTTCCATTAAATTTCGCACCACATAGCGAACGTAAGCATTTTTTCTGTGCAATAAACACTCTTTCGCACTGCGTCGAAATGCCCTAAAGGATAAGTCCGTATCTTAAAGCTGAGGCTACGTAACCGTGGTAAGCTAGAAGCGCTGATTCTTTGGTGCTTGTATTTCTTAGCCGATTAAGAACGAAAACAAAACGATCTAATTTTATGCAAATTTTTTCTATATGGATTTTCCAGTTCAGATATTTATCTATATTTATGCCTAGAAATACTGTATTTTCTACGCATTCAATATTTTTATTATTAAATTCAATGTTTAGATTCATTGGTCTACTATTATATGTTAAAAATTCTATGATTTTAGCTTTTTCTACATTAATGATTAGGTCATTATTTCTTAGCCAGATGTTTGTGGAATTTAGTGCTTGGATAATTTCATTTTTAAATTGTAACTGATTTTTGTTTTTATGTTTAATAATAAGTGTTATGTCGTCGGAAAATAGTACTATATCATGGTTTATATATGTAGGCAAGTCATTTATATACAGCAGAAATAGTTTAGGCCCTAATATACTTCTTTGTGGGATACCAATTGCATTAATAATGTATTTCGATCTGTAATTCATTTTAAATGTACCTTTTTTGTTTAGTTTCGATATTTCAACACATTGCAGTAGATCACTTAGGTACGAGGTGATCTAATTCAATGCATTACCTCGTATACCATATTTTGATAATTTGTTTAAAAGTTTATCATGATTGACGCGATCGAATGCCTTGGACATGTCTAAGAATATTCAGGCTAGTCGGACACCAGAGCTTAAGCTTTCCGCTATTGATTTAAATTGAATCATGCTAGAGTAGTTGAGCTATTTTTTCTAAATCCATATTGTTGGGGTGTTAGAAAATCATGTTTTGTAATAGCTATTTAATTGATCGTACATGGCTTTTTCAAATATTTTTGATAGGATAGAAATCAGAGTTATAGGCCTGTAGTTGTTCATGTCCTCTTTGTTACCTTTTTTGTAAAGTGACTTAACTATGCTATATTTTAATTTCGAGGGAAAAATGCCTTCAATAAATGATTGGTTTCTTATATGAGAGTTAGGTTAAGTTAGGTTAGTCTTATAATATAAGGTTTAGTTAAGTGTTCAGCACATTTAGAATTTGTATTTTTTAAAGTAATTATAATTTTATACACGTCATTACTTGTCACTGGTCTTAGGAACATAGTATTATTATTATTATTATTTAACATATATTTGTCTCGGCTTAACCGGTAGAATGAAGCAGGTACGGGCGATTGCCAAGTATCCTGTTCATGTAGCGTGAAAGAAGTTTAATTGGTGTGAGTTGTAGGGAAGGATGAAGATGAATTAAGGAAGCGGCGGACTATAGAGCAGGTATCTATAACGATTGACTTTTGTAACTGTATATATGTGTTTTTGTGAAGGTTAAGGGATTTAAGTGCTACGGCAAGCGTTTTTGGAATAACGCCCGTTGAGGAGATGACTATCGGGATTATTTTTACTGTGTTTTGATGCCACATTTGTTTGATCTCATCTGCAAGCGGTATGTATTTTTGGATTTTTTCTGTGTGTTTCTGTTTCAGGTTGTTGGTGTTTGGAACGGCGATGTCTATAAGGTAAGTGGTTTTTTCAGATTTAATTGTGAGGGTTATGTCTGGTCTATTGCTTAGGATGGTACGGTCTGTGACGATATCGCGATCCCAGTAGAGTTTTACGGAGTCATTTTCTAGAACGTTAGATGGTTTGTATTTGTAGTACGGTGTATGTGTATCTATAAGGTTAAACTTGATTGCTATTAATTGATGTATATGTTTGGCTACGTTATCGTGACGGTGAGTATATTCTTTATTTGCTAGTGCACTGCATCCTCCGGTAATATGGTCTATTGTCTCAGTGGTTTGGTGGCATAATCTACACTTATCAGTTTCTATGGCTTCTTTGAGGATAAATTTTGAGTAATTGCGAGTTTTGATAATTTGGTCCTGTATAGCTATTAAGAACCCTTCTGTTTCACTATAAATGTTGCCCTTAGTTAACCAACTGAATGACGCGGCTTGATCGATATGGTCCTGACTTAACTGGTACGGAAATTTACCATGTAGAGCCTTACTTTTCCATTTTTCTATTTTGTTTTCATCATTAATTATTTTATTTTTAGGGTTAAATTTGTCATTATTTAACTGTAGCGGTGTTCCAGAATGAGGTAAATTTACAATGGCTTTATGAAGTGGGCTTGTGTTAGCTTTTGTCTTGAAATAATTTCGGAGGTTATCTATTTGGGTGTAATGTAGATTTTTTATGTCTATAAAACCACGCCCTCCCTGCTTCCTCTTTATTGTAAATCTTTCAACTGCTGAATGGATGTGGTGAATATTGTGTTTGTAACAAGCGGTTCTGGTTGCGGTGTTGAGGGTTTCCAAATCAGTGTCAGACCACCTGATAATTCCAAATGAATACGTTAATATAGGGATTGCATTGGTATTTACAGCTTTAATTTTGTTTCGGCCTGACAATTGCGTTTTTAAAATTGTATTTAGTCTCTGTTTGTATTTATTTTTTAATGTATTTTTTATTTCTTTATGATCTATAGCTGTATTTTGTATATAACCTAGGTACTTATATGTGTCTTTCGCTTGCATGCTGTCTATTGTTCCTTCTTGTAGTTCTAAGTTGAGTGGTTCTGTATGTGTATGTTTGCCCTTAAGAATGCAATTAATTTTACATTTATTAGTTCCGAATGTCATGTAAATATCAGCGCTAAATTTTTCCGTTAATTTTAATAGTTGTTCCAGTTGTTGCCTGTCAGGTGCGAAGAGTTTTATGTCGTCCATGTAAAGAAGGTGAGTGATTTTGATTTTATTGACTTTGTCTATAATATATCCTAAGTTTGACCTATTAAGAGTTTTAGATAGAGGGTTTAAAGCTAAGCAAAACCATAAGGGGCTAAGTGAGTCGCCTTGGAAAATGCCACGCTTAATTTTGATTGGTAAGGTACTGACGGTGGTACTGACTGTTCTTAGATTGAGTTTAGTAGACCAGTTATGCATTATATATTGTAGAAAGTGAATTAAAGTATTATGAATCTTATATATTTTTAGTACATGTATCAACCAAGAATGCGGGACACTATCAAAGGCTTTTTGGTAATCTATGTATGCGTAATAAAGGTTCTTATGATCTTTTTTAGTTTTATTATGTATTTGGGCGTCGATGATAAGTTGTTCTTTACAGCCCATTGATCCTTTAGCGCAGCCTTTTTGTTCTTCAGGGATTATTTTATTATCAGTAATGTGAGTATTTAGTTTTTGTGTGATTATTGACGTAAGTAGTTTGTAAAGAGTTGGAAGGCAGGTGATTGGACGGTATTTAGTCGGATTTTTAGTATCGTTTTTATCTTTAGGCTTTAGATATGTTATTCCTTGCATCATAAATAGCGGCACTAATTTGGGATCCTTAAGGGCTGAATTGAATGCTTTGGTGATGTAGTGATGTGTTGAAGTAAAATATTTTATCCAATAATTTTGAATTTTATCTGGCCCTGGTGCCTTCCAGTTCAAAGTCTTCTTTATGGCGTATGTGACATCGTTATCATCTATTATAACTTCAGGCATTGGATTTTATTATTATTATTATTATTATTATTATTATTATTATTATTATTATTATTATATTATCTAGCCTACTTTGTCTGGTATTATTAATGTCATTTTGAGCATCATGTTTTTAGATTGTTCTATAAAATAGTTATTAAATTCTTCAGTCTAGGTCTTCTATACACGGTTTATTATTTTTTCCGATAATTGTTTTTATCTCTGTTGCTTTTAAAGTTGCTTCAAGTTTTTATTTGTGATCATCCATTTTATTACTTCCCATGATGCTTTACATTTATTATAAGAGTTTTGTATATATTTTGTATTGTCAATTTCTTGTGATTTTTGTATGCATTTTTTTAGAATTTTAGAATAATTACGATATTTGCTTTTAAGTATGTTTGTTTTTGTATCTTATATTTTATGTATACATACATACATACATACAACATATTTTTATACCTTTTGATAACCACTGTTTTTTTTGGCGTATTATAATTTTTTACTGTTATGATAGGAAAGCACAAGTCGTAGAAGCGTATGATGAAAGGTGTGAAGCGATTTTTGTGTATCATTTTCATATATTACGTCAGAGAACGTTAACGCTGACATGCATTTAATGAATTTAGTTAATAATATTTTCTTTATTTAAGGCACGTTTCTTTTTAAACCAGAACTTAAAGACCATATTGGAATGTGTACAGTTTTCGATAGTCTCAAAATTTAGAGTTTGCGCTGTTTTATGATCTGACAATAATAAATAAAGTGTGTCGCCTGTGGCCAATGCTATGTTATTAATTATTAGGTCTATGCATGATGTATTTCTTGTTGGTTTAGTTATGTGGTTTTTTAAATTACAGTTTGTCAATAAAGAAATAAGATCTCTACAGTATTTGTCATTTTTTAAAAGGTTAAAGTTCCAGTCCCCACATGAATAATTTTTCTGTTACTATATTTTTTATCAAGTACAGCGAGGAGCTCGTTCAGTTTTGTAAGGAAGAATTGAGAATCTTTAGCATAAGTTTCGTATTTTGGGGTTTTATATATGCACACAATTATTAAGATAACTCTTTGAATTTCGCTTATAGAATATTCGAATATGTAAAGCACAGGTTCTGGGGATATTATTACTTGTTTAGACACATATCTATTATGTACTAATATACACGTGCCTCCTCTACGTTGGTGGGGGCGACAGAAGCATGATGATAAGTGAAAACCATTTAAGTTCATATTAGCTTCAGATCCTTGTTTTATAAACGTTTCACTTAAACAAATAATATCTATTTGCTGTGATAGTTCCTGAAGAGCTATTTCGATTCTGTCTAATTTATCTAGGTCACCTTGTATATTTTCGTGTTATAATGTTAGTGTAAGTGTTGATTGATTCACGTAAAAAATTGTCTGACCTGTGTGATTTTTTATTAGTAATATCTATTTTGTTAGTTTTATTTGAGATACGTAGAAATTAAAATGGTATTATGCCTCTACTTTCTTTTTATAATGTAAGAGCTGGTATTGAATTTTTAATGTCCTTGTTTTGCTTCTTAAGAACGTTATTTGCAAAACGTACGAACTATCAATGTATATGTACAGTATTCAATTTCTATATTTATTTTTAAAATTAAATTATATCGGTATTTGTAAAAGTTTGAGATATCAGTGTGTGTGTGAGATTTTATGAAATGACAATTTTTATAATTTTTCGTAAATTGTTAAATTTGATAATTTACTAAATTAACGTTTAGGTAGGGATTTTTCTTAATATTTAACACTACTTATCCTACTATCCTAATACTATAAAAATAAATGTGATAAAAATGTTAAATGTGCAGTGTTCCTGTGGGATACTATATTCACGCGGGCAGAGCCGTGCGCAAAAGCTAGTTTTTAAGTATTTTCTTAACTACATTTATAACCAAACACTTAACTAATAGACCACAGCATAACATATTTTTCCCGTTAAATCGGGCAATAGTTGAGTAGCTGGCATCACAATTTTTCACGCACACTAGAATTAGTCACATGTAAGTCAATAATTGTCAATTTACACACTACAATAATGAGTTGTCGCATTGACGAAGCTGTTTTTATAAGGGAGTGCTAGAGCATTACATAGATCTCGTCGAGCGCCCAGCGAGACCAATGATTTATCTATGGATATAAGGTATCCAAAGTTATCAATGCTTTTAACTCAAATTCTTATCTCAGTTTGTCCATTGTTCACAGTGTTGCGAGATATATTTTTCTTTTTTTTTTCGAACGGGTCTATGCTAAGGGTCGGGTTAAGACCGCTGTAGCTAAGTCGGACTATAACTAGCCTGGTGGCTAGTTTATTTGGTTAGAGTCGATGGGAGGGTTTGACCCTCCCTAACATCACCCGGGTGATGTTCAGACCGGATTTTGGGGACAGCTACGAGTTGTGAGCTATTATTATGACAGGGGAGACGCGGGTCTCACCTGCTAAGGGGTCCGACCCCTTCCTCACTCGCTGATGAGTGAGGTTGCTCGCGCGCGGTAGCATAAGCTAGCGGCGTGCGAGTTGTCGCGATAGAGGAGCTCTCGTTTTTATCGCTATCGGTACTGAGAGGGCCGTCCCTCTCCCCTTCCGCGTACGGTCGGGATGACTCGCGCGCGTATGTCCTAATATCGATGAGGTTCGCGGTATTGATAGAGCTCTCTATAACAATATCGCGGTCGCGGGCACTATTTAGGAGTGAACCTAGTCTACTGGGATGCGAACTCGAACTCGGGTTCGGGTCCGGTCCCGTGTTAGGGTCGGTCTGTACGTCTGTACGTGTTGTCGTGTCGGATGTGGGGCCTCGGGGTAGGCGCCGGCGTCGACCCCGGTGCGATGATAGTCGCGCGGGTGCGTGTGATTTGTGTTTACGTAACTGTACACAGTACGTTACGTATTTTGTGATCGGGTCTACGGGATCGGCTAAGATATGCTTAGGCCGTTTGTACGGGTGTCGGAAGGTCTGTGCGTCGTGTTCATAGTCCAGTGCCTTTTTGATAAGGGGGTTGGGGTGGTTTTTGCCTTTATCAAAGAATCTCTCTACGAGTTCCTTGATATAGGCTTTAATAGTGACGATTTCGCAGTCCCTATGCAAGTCGATGTTACGCAAGTACCAGGGGGCGCCTGTTGCCATGCGTAGAAACTGGTTTTGGACTCTTTGCAAACGGTCCAGTTGAGACTCGCTTATCTGTGCGAAAGAGACGCACGCATAAGTGAGTATCGTTCTAATGCAAACTTTATACAATGCAAGCTTATGTCTTAGGGACATTTTGCTTCGCGAATTAAGTAGCGGATATAATTTGTAGAGTACAAATTTCGCTTTTCGTAACGTGTTACTAATGTGACTCGAAAACGACATCGACTTGTTTAGTACTACGCCTAAATATTTCACCTGAGTGACCTGTGGGATTTTGTTGCCGTGCAGGCTTATAGGGCTCATAAGTTTACGGGGGCAAGTACGCCTCATTGCACTTTTAATATCAAATTGGATGGCGTGACTTTTGTCGGGATTGACTTCTATTCTCCATTTGGAGAGCCAGTTACCGAGAGCGGTAACTGACTCCTGGAGGGCTTTTGACGCGGTACAGGCTCGTATGTGGGAATAATAAAGGGCTGTGTCGTCCGCGAACATAGCTAATTGCACCTTAGCGTGTTTGGGGATGTCACTAGTATACAGGTTATATAGGGAGGGCGAGAGGACCGAGCCCTGCGGCACTCCCGCCTCCATATATCTTGGCGACGACAGTGCGCCTTCAACGCGGAAATGAAATTTACGGTTTTTTTAAAAGTTACTAATCAGTAGAACAAGATAATCAGGTATTTCCATTTGATAGAGTTTGTATAACAGTCCGTTATGCCAAATTTTATCAAAAGCTTTTGCAATGTCAAAGAATACGGCGCATGTCGTCTTCCTGTCGTTTTTGCTAGATATTATGTACTCCGTTAAGCGGTGTACTTGAGCGGGACAACTGTGCATTTCGCGGAAGGCGAACTGCTTGTCTGGAAGGAGTTTTTTGTCGGATATGACGTCATTGAGGCGCCTTTTGATAACTCTTTCGTAGACTTTACCGAGGGAGCTAATGAGACTTATTGGACGGTAACTACCAGGCACCTTCCGGGGTTTCCCCGGTTTGTGGATACCTATGACAATAGCTACTTTCCAAATGTCTGGGAATGAACATCCTACTAAGAGGGCGTTAAAGATGTTCACTAGGAGTTGAATAAGCTCGGACGGTAGCATTTTAAGTGTTTTGTTTGAAATACCGTCGAGGCCTGGGGCCTTTTTGGCTTTCATACACTTGATAATGTCACTGACCTCCTCCGAGTCCACCATCCTCACCCTATCTACATCAGGTGGCCTCGAGAGTC
The DNA here is from genome assembly GCA_963565745.1 of Phengaris arion. Classification (NCBI taxonomy): domain Eukaryota; kingdom Metazoa; phylum Arthropoda; class Insecta; order Lepidoptera; family Lycaenidae; genus Phengaris; species Phengaris arion. The sequence goes on along the minus strand of OY751433.1, from coordinate 16,531,750 downwards.
GGCTGTCGACCTCGCTATTCACTAAGCTAAGGTGCACGGGATCAATCGGGAGAGTACTCGGCCGGCACTGTTGTTCGAAGTTATCAGCTAGGCACTCGGCCTTGTCTATGTCTTCGAATGCAGGAGGACGGTTTGGTCTGTCTAACGGAGGCATATCGCACTCCGTGTCGTTTTTGAGGGCCCTCGCGAGTGGCCAGTATGCCACGTGAGACGGTTCTAAGTCACTAAGAAGTCGATCCCAACTCTCGGCTTTGTGTTGTTTGATCTTAAACTTAACTTCCCTCTCGTAGTGACGGAGGGCTTTCCTCCACTCTTCCGACGGGTAGCGGTCATATGTGCGCTTAGCCGCATTTCGGAGTCTGATGGACTCCCTTATGTCCTCAGGGAGGGGCCAACGGCCCTTGGGGGTCGTTGGCACCTCCCTAGATGATCTCTCTATGGTCGCTACCAGGTGATCGGTCAAGTGGGAGGCGGCCTCTATGGCTATCTCTTTACTATCTATAATATCAGGGATTTTATCTAAGTGACTAGATTGGAGGACTTTGATGTTCTCCGCAAGTGATTTATAATCTACTATCTTCCTAGTACTGCAATTATTGGGGTTAAGACTACCAAGTGTAATCATAACCGGTCTGTGGTCCGAGTTAAGCTCGTGGAGAGTCTCGATATAGATATTTAGGGACACATTTTTAACTAGAGCTATGTCTATAGTACTAGGATTGCGTATGACGCCGTTGATGTTTTCATTGGTGTCATAGCGAGTGGGGTCCGTGGGAGCTTAAAGAGCAAAATTTAATGTGTCGGTTAAACTACAAAGGATTGAGCCGTTCTTATTGTTATTTATATTGCCCCACTCAGTGTGTTTACAATTTAAGTCGCCGGCAATGATGACAGCGTTGCCTAAATTGAATAGCGCCTGCAGGTCGCTGGAATGTAGTTCATTGTTACATGCCAGGTACGCGCTAACTATAACAATGGGTCCGTGACCGGACATGCTAATATGACAAACAGATGTTTCTAAACTTAACAATGGCGGTGGCTCTAAGGGAATACAATGTAATGATTTTTTATAGTAGATAAGAGTGCCTCCGAGTCGGGATCGAGTTCTATCATTTCTGATTATTTTGTAGTTAGCTATTTTTGGGCTCCTAATACTAGGTTTTAAAAACGTCTCCTGCACTAGAAGAATATCGACATTTTGGCTGCTTACAAAATCGCGAATTTCGCTTATGTTATTCCTAATGCCGTTCGTATTGAACGACACTACGCGTAACGAGTGCGGCTTTGTCCTTCCCGAAGGCTCCATTAGATACCGTTTGTGGAGAGAGCCTTGATCTGACGGATCAAGACCTGATGGTCTGACAAAGCTTGGATGCGGTCTGTGGCCGATCCTTTTAGCTTTGTCGCTAAAATGGAAAGCTCCATCGGGTCAATAGGCCCGACGTTGCTTAGGAACTGCTGGACGAAAGAGAGGTCTGCAGTGAAGCTGGGAGTCGGAGGGGGGGTGGCCTTAGGCGCTTTGGGCGCGGAGGGCATGGCCTTGCTGGGGAGAGCGGGGAAAGCCGCTGGCTCCAACCTACTGTTCTGCGCGGGCTTGAACCATGCAGATTGGGAGGGTAGGGGGGCAGGGACGAATCTCTGTTTTGGGGGGCACCTTTCGTCTGTGGTGCAACGCGTTTTTTAACTTTGGGTGCTTTTTTGCACCCTCTGTAGTTGGCGGGGTGTCCTTGGGACTTGCAGAGAACACAGCTAGGGGGTTCGGACTCCTCAGCTGGGCTCTTGCGGGGGCAGTCAGAGGTGCCGTGGTCTCCGAGGCACTTGACGCAACGCGGCCTGGCTTGGCAGCGAGATATACGGATTTCTCCGTATTTATAAGCCGCGAGTGCCGCGACAATTACGCGGCGAGCGGCAAGTTCCATATTTAAAATTTAAAAAGTCAACACAAATTGGCGGGGATACTAAAATCTGTTATGTATGTATCTGTGACGGACTTTTGTGCTAAGATTTGAATTGAATATTAAAAAATATGAGTTCAAGCGAAATATTGAAACTATAAATATTCTATACTATAAATATTAAAAACAAAAATATAACTTTTAATTTCACGAATTGTCCTAATTTGACTATTAATTTTAAATAGGCACTACTAATATATTATTATCAATAAATAGTTTAGATAAATAACTAGTTTTATTTTCCTCATATTCTAAATGAAAAGTAGAGTGTTTGCCACGGGTAAAATATTAAATTCCTACTCGAACTATAGCCACGCTGCGCTCGGGTCTAATTACCTCGGTAATTGATTCTTTTCAACCCTAGGCTAACGATCTATTTTATGATTTGGCATTGAAAAATACATACAGCCTAAATTTTCACCCTTCTAACTTTAACCCTGTAATATTCTTCAACCTTCAATGGTCGATAATACATCACTTGTAGGTTCCAGTAAATCTACACCTATTACGTTTATAGTAATAGGTGTAGGTGTAAATATTAGGTGTAGGTAGTAGATGTAGGTAGTATATGCAATTTGTAGTTGTAAGAGTAGATAATACCTGTAGGTTGGCTTAAAAACTGTAGGTGTATTTAGATTTTAGGTATTTATTTATTCCAGTTCAAAGACAGAAAAATGTCTGTTGTTTATACCTGACTATAATAATAGAATGCATTATGTTTTATTATTCAATTATTTAAATTAAGACTTTTAACCTTAATTACACATAATCTTTATTATGACAGTGTTTTTTTTACATTAAATTTTAATACTTGCAATAGTTATTTGAATTTAAATTTTCTACGAATGGAAGTTTTATTTACTATGATTTACGAATATGAATTAGTATTTAGAACTTATATTCTCATTGTTATACCGGCTGAATTTATGCAACTGTGCATTTTAAATGTAAGTAAAGATGTAAAGTAAGTGCTCAAAGGAGTTGAAAGGAAAAGAGCTTAATAGCTATTAAAAATCGGGCTCACGCCCGATTTTGATAATTTAAAAGTATTTTTTCGTATTGTATGGTAGTTTTACTGTGTCAAAAATGGAGTAAAACATTTTTATTATTTTTCTTTTACAAATTAAAATGTACTAAGTAAAATGTAATATACTTACAGTGTTCTATCAAGTAATTCTATTATTTTGACATTAGTAAAAGCATTGCCATCCTGAACATCGATACCGGTGTGCTGTTTTCTTACGTCAGTAACCATCTTTCTAATATAATTTAGTTAAGATAATGTATGATTTTTCTCCTTAAAATATTGAGCTGTATAAAGCCGACTAGTAAAGTCACCCAATTATCTTTCCATTTGATTTGCGCTTCGTTCAGATATTCGTTGGCACTGTGTATACTTACCACGAAAATCATTTCTGAAAAGATTTTATTTCGACATTAAAAATTATATATTGGAACCTGTTGTACCTTAGAGGCGTTTATGCCTTAGCCAGTTGGCTTTTTCTAAGTATTCCTGACCTTTTGAATTTACTATCAAGTCACTACGTCTCTACCGATCTTCTCATAAAACAGAGTTAATCGTAATAAATTTTAAATGTGGACGTTTCTCTTATTTTATTATCAAGTATTAAAGTTGTAATAAACTTGCGTAATATATTACATTCTTAAAGTATTTAAACTCCGCTGTTAGGTTTAAGATACAATTCAAGATAATAAAATCTAAACATAAACACTTATAGCTATAGAAAATCCTTAGCGTTAAGTAGTTTATGTGGCCCCATACACTGTCCGGTTTTCCTTCAGTTCGGCCTGAACGAATGCAAAATCGTATTGTCTGTGGGCAATTTCGAGATCGCATCAGTCGGCCGGATGGACTGAAGCGATTCGTTCCAGTGTTGCCAACTCTGTTTTTGCGAAACTACTAAACTCGCGTCGTTTTCTACCAAAAACTACTAAAAGTGTACCGAAAACTATAGAAAAAGCTACAAAACTTAGGAATCCCTAAGAAAACACAACAATCACAACATGTTTAGTTTTAACATATTGATTTTATGATAATTTTACCAATAAATAAAAGAAAATAGTAGGAAATATTACGTATGTAAGCGACTTACGGACGCGTGTTACTATGTACTATTATGATAAGGTATCTCAATAGCACATAGAAGCAGGCCATTTTGCATATTATGATTACTGTCTGGCTATTTTCTACAAAACTACTACTAACAACTAAGTTCCTACTAAAGAAGGAATAAAATACTAAATTTAGTAGTAAAACTTTGTAAAACAACTAAGTTGGCAACATTAATTCTGACCTGAACGCATCCGTTCAGGTCAGAATTTTACTACCGTGCAGTCGATGGACTGGACGATGGATGGATAAAATTCGCGTGTAAAATAAAACCGGTCAAGTGCGAGTCGAGTTCCGTACAAAACGGAAAAAATGGTATTGGAGCCTCATACAACAAACATGATTTTTTCTGTTTTGGACGGAAATTTTTATTTTATTCTGTTTTTAGTATTTGTTGTTATAACGGCAATATAAATACCTAGAACATTATTAATTTGTAAAAATTTCAACTATCGAGCTATCACGGTATAAAAAGGTTAAGATATAGCCTGGTGACAGACGGACGGACAGCTAAGTCTCAGTAACAAGGTCCCTTATTTTACACTTTGGGTTCGGAAATTTAAAAATGGCAACGAGGTCTAAAGAATATTTATTAGAGTTCATTGAAGTATTTAAAACTTTAGAGCCACTATGGTAGATAAAATCTACAATATAACAAAGAGAAATGATTTCTATAACATAAGTATTACTGGAAAATGTACGACACAATAATTCGGTTTCGTCGATAGCGTGATTACAGTTGCAGAAAAAAACAATTCATAAATAAAATAATAGCCTAACCTAACCAAGAGTATGTCACATGTCTAAGGAGAGTTCCGTGACTATTTTTATTTATATTTGAATTACGTCAAAAGTTATTGTCATAAAGTTATTACAGAAGCTAGGAGAGCAGACAGACACACGGACGGACAGAGTGAAACTATAAGGGTTCCTTAAGTATTGAGGAACCCTAAAACACGACCGAAGCTCGCGGCAAACCAGATGCGATTCTCCGTGGATGTGCTCGAATCCGTTCAGACCGAACCTTAGATTAAAACGCCTAGAAACCGGGTACGCACATGAAAAGTGACGCAAATCATACTGAGCCATATCGACTCAGTTTGTTCGAACGACCCGTCAGTTGTCATGGTCAAGCGCTAGTGCATATATCTCCGACTGTGCATACATTATGACGGTTTGTATCGTTGTTGGGTGTTACAATGCGTTGGAAAATAATAAAAATGCTTCGGACAAAATTTTGAGAAAAATGCAAACATTTATAAAATTTTAAAATAAAATCATATTATGTCGACATCTTGCTGCCCTAATGTGAATTTTGAAAGTTTTACTAGTAATAAGAAATTTATTTCATAATTTTCATGGCTAACTAATAGTTGCAACTAAGGCAAAGTTTTTTTTTAATTATCAATTTAAAGTATTGCCAGTATTCAAATAATTCTTAATATCGTGGGGTGACCAGAAAAGCTCATTAAGTACAGTTTTTGGGAAAAAGTACTTTTTCTCACTAACTTCATTATTTTTGCGTAATCTTTCGCAAGAAAAATTCATTAAGAACATACTTTTCCGTTCTTGCCATTTATACAATTTTAAATGTCATCATCTACTACTTGGCACAAAATTACCGGCAGGTAAAATTCATTCTGTTTATAACGACATTTTCCTGGCAACAAAGAGAAGCTGGCAACTACGGCGCGTAAATTTTTTTTTCAGGAAATAATTCAGCCTATGCAACTCACTAGTTGCATAGGCTGAATTATTTCCTGAAAATCTTCATCACTTTGTTCATAAGGCACTCCTTATGAACAAAGTGATGAAGATTTCAGTGCAGATTCTGACATAACTTATTACCCATCTGGTGATAAATCAGACATATCAGATTTTTCAAATTATGAGATTACCCAAAACAATGAAAAGAAATTAATAGATGTAGAAAAAGTAATCCACATTCTTGGAAGGTAAATGTTACAAAGTTGCAGAGATCTCAATGCTTGCCTTAGGGAAATAAGAAAAAACAGTGTGCGGCTAAGACCCCTAAAGCTGTTGATTATACTAATTGTATACATAAATGCAATAGTAAGTTTTCAGAACAAGATAGAAATGCAATATGTAGAACTTACTGGGGTCTTGCTAATTATCAGCGACAAAAGGATTTTATACTGAAATTTGTAAAGAGAGAAATGCCAAAGCGCAGAAAAGTAGCCCCTGGTAGTAATAAAGCACGTACGGTGTCTAAATCTCATTATTTAGAAAATGCTTAGGGTAGACATAGAGTCTGCGCCAAATTTTTTGAAAAAACTCTGTGTATTTCGAATGGGCCTTACAGGCCTTAAAGGATGTAATGATTTTGGTACCTATGATCGTACTGACATGAAAGGACACAAACCTCCTGGCAATAAAACTAGTGAAGATGGTATTGCTATTGTAAAAAAACACATCGAGAGCTTCCCAGTCATGAAGTACCACTATTCAAGACAGTCTACAAAAAAGTTATATATGGATTCTACGTTGTCCATTTCTAAGATGTTTGACTTATACAAGAAGGATTTTTGTAGTGACAACAATATTGCTAATCCTATCAGTGAAAAAACATACAGAGGGATATTTTGTAACCATTACAATTATTCTTTTTTTAAACCAAAAAAGGACCTCTGTACGTTATGCTATAAATATGAAAATGCACCTACTGTTGAGATAAAAAACAGTCTTGAGGTGGAATACTCAATGCATTTAATACGAAAAGATCTATGTAATGAAGCTAAAGCTCAAGACAAATTAAGATGTCAAGACGATCCTTCATATTTTGTCACTTGCACATTTGACCTGCAGTGTGTGCTCCAAATTCCATGTTCTGGTGTTTCTTTGTTTTATTACTCACGCAAAGTGTGTTTACAATTTAACCATTTATGTTGGAGATGGAAAAGAAGCTCACTGTTACACATGGATTAAACTCAACGGCAAACGTGGTAGTAGTGAGATTGGTTCCATATTGTACTGCTTGCTAAAAAACTTGCCCTCTACTATAACTGAAACCTCTTTATTCTGTGACACATGCGGGGGGTAAAATAGGAATCAGCAAGTAGCGGCTATATTGCTTTATGCTGTACAAAATATTGAAGGTTTGAAGAAAATAGAATTGAAGTTTTTGGAGTCAGGGCATACCTATATGGAATGCGACTCAATGCACTCAGCCATAGAAGCAGCCAAGAAACACAAAAGTGCCTTCAGCTTGACAGATTGGGTGGAGATTTTTAAAACTGCTCGATATAAAAGAGGGAAAAAAGAGCAATGATGGATACAAAGCACATCTTTTAACATACAAAGATTTTTATAATTTACAGGAATTGGCGGCGTCTACAATTAAGAATAAATAAAAAGATGTAGATGGTAATAAGGCCTCATGGTTAAAAATTAAATGTATTAAAGTAGAAAAAGAGTTTCCTGGCACCTTATTTTACAGGTGTGACCACGGAAGCGATTACACTGAAATAAATGTCAGTGCAGGAAGGGGACGCCGACGAACACAGATTGTTCAGCTGAAACCAGCATATCAAAGTTTGTTACCTTTATCGGCGGCAAAAAAAGGAGACCTTGTAAAACTTTGTAATGCAGGTCAAATACCAGAGGAACTTATTCCGTGGTACAAAAGTTTGCCATCAATAAATGGTGTCTCAGATTGCGTACCAGAGCCTTCATTTGACGACAGTGATAATGAGGGTAAAGAAAATTAAATAAATTGCTTTTTTAATACTATAAAATTTGTGGTTTCATTAAATACCTAAACAAGAGCATACTGTACATAACTACAGACAGGTAAAACTCCTTAAGTACATTTTTAATCATTACTATAAAAGTTGCGACTTTTTTTTAAAAGCGTCTTTTCGGTTATGTCAGGCACTCTTTAATTTATAAGATACCATAAATCCAAAAATTAGGATTTAAAATCTGAATCTTAAGAACCAAATATGTTATAACCTTAATTATCTCTAATTAGCTCCTAATATAATTAATGAGTTTTACTTGTCACCCCATGATATATTCCTTAATACCAGTTTAATATAAATAATGTTCACAAATCACGTTGAGATGGTTTAAATTGAAATATAAGTTATATTTTTACATATCACGATATTAAGAAAACAAATACAATAATTCCAATTTTAAGAGCAACATTTTCCGGGGAAATTTTCCCTTAATACTGCACACACTCCACAACATTAAAGTTTTGTTTGTGTGCGTGTCGGTATGTAATGCTTACGCCTACATATATCTGTTGCTTGCTCCACTTTGTACGATGCGTTTGTTTGAATACTATCTAGGCGTTATTAATCTAAGGGCCGAACTGATGTCAGTTCGGTCGGTTGCGATTTTTTCCGTGTATGTGCTCGAATTCATTCAGGCCGAACTGACGTCAGTTCTAACTGACACGATCGGCGTCTCGTCTGTGGGAGCCTTAAAAATACCTTCCTAACTGACATTCATTTCATTAGGTTCGGTATTCGTCAGCTCATTCTCATCTGTGATTTCAGCGGTAATAGTTCCAGTCATCAGAAGCGAGTCTCCGTTTAAAACCTGCATAAAATAGAATAGTAAATAATAATTATTGTAAAGTAGTAAATGTGGTATTTAGAATATGACGTAATCTTTGTTCATTTTCCATTTGTAAACTATTTTGCTGCCATAACAACCGTGTCATAGTCATAGTCTCTCAGATAATATATGTACACTGGCGGACACATAAACTGCATCATAGTGCAAGATAACTTTCAATGAAATATAATTAGTGAAAGTGCAAACTATTTTGATTATTTTCAATGATAAATCAATTCATGTGTGTGTAGGTTAACTTTTCTCACTAAAATAATCAAATTACTCCTTTTGTAGCTTTTTGAAATGAAACAGTGAATAAAACAAAAACGACTTTATTACGAAAATTTTATATATATATATATATATATATATATATATATATATATATATATATATATATATATATATATATATATATATATATATATATATATATATATATATATATATATATATATATATATATATATATATATGTATATATATATATATATATATATATATATATATATATATATATATTTATATATATATATGTATGTATATTAAATATATATTAAATTTATAATATATATATTATAAAGTTTTTTTGTTTTCAATAAGGTGTATTACTTCCTTTTGCCCTACTAACTGATTCAAGTCGGTTTTGCATCGACCTGATCTTTTAAAAACACTTTTTAAAAGATCTTGCGGAGTATTGTCCCATTCTTGTGACAATGCAACTCTGAGCTGTTGTTAGGACCGGATTTCTTGTCAATACATCTTTTTTTAGGTTGTCCCACAAGTGTTCTATCAGATTAAGGTCCGGGCTACGTGCTGGCCAATCCATGGAACGAATCTCAACCTGAGTAAAGTATTGCTCAACTTGTCTCGCTACGTGCGGACGAGCATTATCCTTCATCAGAATGAAGTTTTCGCCTATAAATCCGCTAAAAGGCTGGTGCCTTTTGGCGGATGTCATGAGGGTCCAATATCTCCGTTATATAGCGATGTGATGCTAAGCCACGGGTACTACGGCCATGTGTGTCTGCGTTAATAAACACAAGTTCAGTTCGAGCATCCATCGATATGCCACCCCAAACCATACAAGACCGGCCTCCAAATGGAAGCCAATCCTCAATGCAATTTTGAGCATATCGCTCTCCTCGTCAATGGTAAACTAGTCTGTGACCATCAGCACCGTACAAATAAGTCCTACACTCATCAGTGAATGATACGGAAGCCCATTGCTCTTCAGTCCAATTTAAGTGTTCACAAGCAAATCTTAGATTTCGCAAGGAGATTGTCACAATAAACCTGTCGTCACGAGACGTTGTCACCCGTGACGTGTTTTGCCAGTTGCACGTCTTCTTTCGTGAACCTGTCGCCATAAACCTTCTGTAAGCTCGGGAAACCGTAGACTGGTTTAGTTTTAAATCTGCAGCAATTGTTCGTTGGTGCGTGCCTTGCTGCACTAGAGCAACAATTTGTGTGGCTTTTTCGGACGATACGTTCATATTCGTGAGAGAAAAAAACGTATTTAAAATGAAAACAAACTAGCAATCAAACAATTAGTAACGATAATTCAACATGTAACTAAACAAAAAAAAAATAACCATCAATCACAACATTAACGTAACAACGAGTTAATCTTTAGTAAATTGACAAGATTTCTTCTATGGATTATTTTCTATTGTTTGTGACAGTACCATATTTAAATTTGATTTTGTTTTTGTGTTTATAAACCAGCCTTTATTTTCCAATAACAATAAGTGTAAAAAGTTTGCATATTTCGTAATAAAATTTGATTGAATGTTGTCTTGCACTATGATGCAGTTTATGTGTCCGCCAGTGCATATCTATATCTATTATAAAAATATAAAGTTTGTGAGATTGTAAGTGGTAATCTGGATCTACTAAACTGATTTTGAAAATTATTTTACTAATAGAAGGCTACGTTATTTGTGAATGACATAGGCTATATATCAACACGAAAAATGAATAGACTTTTTCGTGGTAGCCGGATTTGCAAAGTAAGTCGGAGCAAAAACGGAGATATATGATTAAGTCCTATAGAAAAGTTGTAGAGTTTGATGATGCCTAGAAAAACGTCAGCGACAGCATATTATGTCTAACTTTTATCTATTGAAATTTAAAAGTTGCCGTCTGATTTCGTTGAAAATAATTTTCCTATACTCTAGTATTTAACATAATCTATCAGCACGAAAAATTGCAATTTTCTAAGTCTCATAGTTTAGAAATGCCAGGGCCCACTGACCAACTTATAAACCACTTTGGAGGCCGATTACTCGAAAATGGTTGACTTTGTAAAAAAGTCATATATGAAATCTTGCATTTACTTTAAAATACCTATTCAACAACACTCCACACGATGGGATAGAATGAAAAAATATTTTTCATCCCCACTTCACATGTATGGAGAGCCACCCCTAAAATGTAAAATTATTATTATTTTATGATGCCATAACTGAGACCTATACACAGTCTTTGACTATATCAAATTTCATCTATTTATATTCACAATTACAGAAGCTAGAGGCGCGAGCAGACAGACAGACAGACAGACAGACAGACGGACGGACAGAGCGAAACTATAAGGGCGAAACCCTAAAAATTAAAGCAACACTCACGACGCCATTTACGCCCATGGCGTGTGCGATTGTTTGCGGGTGTCCCTGCACCGGCGGGCGACTAGTAGAATCGCGAAAATGCAATCACCCGCAGCCTCGGCTATTTGCACCCGCGCACTCTGCTATCGAATAGCGGGCGAAATTCGTATGTTTAGATTTGCAGTCACCCGTCTTGCGATTTTAGCCCGCGGCGACTTAAAATCGCGCAATGTCAAAGTCAAAGTCAAAGTCAAAATTTTTGATTCAAAATAGGTATTTTCATACACTTTCTGAACGTCGATCTAAATGATGCCTACCAAGGGTTCGGAAACTAGCCCGGCGAGAAGAACCGGCGTAAGAAACTCGCGCGGGGCCATCTTTTATCAAAAAGATGGAAAATTGTTCTTTTAAAATATAAAAAAGGCATATTTAACAATGTTATGACTAAAACTACATAACAAGAGTACAATAATATATGTAATTTAGAAGTAGCCTTGCAGGGGGTCACCTCATGCCCATGGTGTGCTATCATTCATAAAATCATTAACTTTATAATAGGCTTTAGCACACAAACGTTCTTTAACTACTTTTTAAAATTTATTGATTGAAAAATTTTGAACGCTTTCTGGGATCTTATTGTATAGGCGTATACACTGGCCTTTAAACGAGTTCTTTACTTTACTAAGTCTAGTCCCTGGTACATCAAGCTTATGCTTATTTCGGGTAGTTCTATTGTGGTTGTCACTTTTCTTTTTGAATAGGTTTAAATTTTTTTAACATATAATACATTTGATAGAACATACTGATAGAAGATAGAACTACATATACAAACTTCTCTCTTAATGAAGTGTTGGGGGCCAGCTTGTAGATTGCCCGAACAGCTCGCTTCTGCAGCACAAATATAGTATTTATATCGGCAGCATTTCCCCACAGTAGAATGCCATAGGACATTATACTGTGGAAGTAACTAAAATATACAAGTCTTGCTGTGTTTTCGTCTGAAAATTGTCTTATTTTACTCACTGCAAATGCTGCCGAACTGAGTCTGTCGGCCAACCCAACAATATGAGGGCCCCACTGTAGTTTTGCGTCTAAAGTTATACCTAGAAAGACAGCTGTATCTACTAGTTCCATACCTTTTCCATTCAATAGAACATTGGTTTCAGTTTGCCTTACATTTGGCAAAGTGAACTTTATACATTTAGTTTTTTTGCTATTTAACAAAAGATTATTAACACTAAACCAGTGTTCTATTTTTGAGAGAGCATTATTTACTTCGTCATAGCCTGAGGTTTGGCGATTAATATTAAAAGTAAGTGACGTGTCATCGGCAAATAAGACTATCCCGTTTTTTCCATTAATAAGGTATGGTAGGTCATTTATATAGACCAGAAAAAGAAAGGGTCCTAAAATGGATCCTTGTGGGACCCCCAATCTCAATTTTGGTACCTGTGGATCTTTTTCCATTTATCTCAACCCTCTGAGTCCTATTTGATAAATGAGATTTTAAGAGGACGAGTGCTGGTCCCCTTACTCCATAGTGGCATAGTTTCCTGATCAATGTTGTGTGCTGCACGCAATCAAATGCCTTAGAGAGATCACAAAAAACTCCTAGAGCATCCTGCGACCTCTCCCAAGCATCAAAAATATAACTAATTGGGATCAACGCCAGCATCTGTTGTAGAGCGACCCTTCGTAAAACCAAATTGTTTATTATGTAAAATGTTATTAATATTAAAGTGTGCTAGTAACTAAGTAAGTATTATTTTTTCATATATTTTACTTAGTGTTGGCAAAATAGATAATAACCGGTCTCGTGAGTTTTGAAATAAAATCGCAGTTCCCATATCGCGGCGGGCGCGGCTGAAAATCGCTAAGTGAGTTCTCAGCCTCAATGGTTAATATTTAACCATTATTACACATTAAGAACCGAAATAACACAAATATAAGGAAGAAACATAAAAACAACAACGTCACTATCCACATCCTAGTCAAAACTCTTTGAACTACTTACAATTTGGCGTCAAAATCTACCACTTTGTATTTTTTATTTAAACTTATTATACCTTAATTGTCGAAATCCATCCAGACTCAGCCGTTTCGTTGATACGTGGGAATAAATAAATTTACAAACACAAGATACGCGAGAAAAACATAACCCAGTCGGGTAAAAGTAAACTGATCAAAGTTTACCTAGACTTTGATCACTTTTACAAAATAAGATGTCTAAGAGTTTAATTAACACAATATTTAAAGTTACATAAAATCTACCATACTACTATGTATTTTAAATACTTATTAGATCAGAACAGTGTGCACTAATTCTACAAATTCTAATGAAAACCTTTACTGATAACAAGTTACATAAAATACATTTTGAAATTTAAAAATGGCGTACATTTTTTTATTAAAATTATATAATATGGGTCTGGAAAAGGACTTTCTAGATTTCTGGGGGTGCTGATTAAAAAATTGTCTCAAATTTCAATTTCCAAAATGGATAATTTTCATTCTTCGTAAAAATTATATGAGTACTACTGATTAGGAGTGACGATTATTAACACAGTATGTTATGTATCAACATGTATCAACTATGTAAGCTATAGAAATTTTTGGAAATTCAGGATTTTAATAAAGATACTTGGGGTACTCATTATTTTTTCAGTAGGATTACCTGTTATCGAGATAGAAGTGATTATAGAAAAAATATGGCAATGTATAAAGCTATAGAAATGATAAGAAATTCAGGATTTTCAAAAGATTTGGAAATCGGCCTGTAGTTAGTAATTTCTGATTTGTCACCTTTTTTATGTATAGGTGTAATAAAGGCCGATATCCAAATTTTAGGGACTGTACAAGAGGAAAGTGACATTTTAAAGAGAATTGAGATTGGTAAAGCTAAAGTTTAATAACAGTTTTAATTCTTAAATTGAATGTATACTCTCAAATTCTCGCCAAGATGGTTATTTGTTCTCTAAAATAATATCTGTCGGCCTGTTTGGAATATTCAGTGAAAAAAACTGGTATTAATTAGTCACCAGATTTGAAATTTTTTGTTCCTTAAATTCTTTCGCCAGCTTGGTAATTTTGTATTCAATTTTCGGTTCACACCCAAAATTTGATTGTTTTGTCGCAAGTTTAAATACATGCCTTTTTTAAAACCATATTTTGTTCAAATCTGCCCCATCCGCGGGGCAGTATTGTAATTTGGGTTTCGCAGTAAACATTCCACAATCGACCAAGTGCATAGACTTACAAAAAGGATAATGGAATCGCTGGAGGCAAAACCTTACTGCGCCAGTATGTTCTTGGACATATCACAAGTTTTTGATCCTGTTTGGCACGAGGGATTGCTTTATAAGCTGAAAAACACTCTACATTCCATTCGCTACTACATCAGATTACTTGTACAAAATCATAAAATATTTTCTACAACAGCGCCACTTCATAGTACAAAATAGAGAAGCACTGTCTGACCTTTGCTCTATAAATGCAGAAGTTCCAAAGGGTAGCGTCCTGGGTCCAATACTCTACCTATTATTCACAGCTGATTTGCCAACGTCCGAATCTTTAACTACTGGAACCTTCGCTGACGATATAGCTATACTAGCTGCACATAGTGACCTGAAAATGTTATATCTCACTGGCTCAAAAAGTGGCGCATTAAGGCCAATGAAACAAAATCAGTCAATATAACATTTTATTTAAGAAGAGGATTATGTCCCCCAGTCACAGTAAGCAATTTCCTCAAAAGTTCCTCAAGCAGATAACGTAAAGGGTTTGCATTTAGATAAAAGACTTACCTGGAAAAACACATATTTACTAAGAGAAAACAACTTAACTTAAAAACCAGAAACATCTACTGGCTCATTGGACGAAGGTCCCAACTATTCCTTGATAATAAAATTCTCTTATATAAGGCAGTACTGTAGCCCATATGGACTTATGGAATTGAATTATGGGGCACTGGATCTCATTCCAACATGGAAATCATAAAAAGGTCTCAAAATAAAGCGCTGCGCATGATAACCAACGCACCCTGGCACAATTATTGATGAATACTGACAACTAAGCGAGACGACTAAAGCGCAAAATACCCATATACCCATATAAAATAAGATATAATATTACAATGATAGCAAATATTGCTGTCTAAAAAGAGGATGTGACACAGGTCACATACCGAGCGCGCCAATAATAGCACCTACCAAAATACTGCTGAATATCCCATGCAAAGGAGACAGATTGTAGCAATTAAAAAAAAAAAACTTTTTGGGAAAAGATTGCGCCCGAACGAGTTTGTTTCGCCGGTTTTTCTCGGCGAGTTAGGATTGAACTGGTGGTTTATTTTTCTATGACAAAAAAAAAAAGATTAATAGTAGTCTCGATAAAGGTAAATGGCCGTCAGGATGTTGACGGCCATTTATCTGAACGGGAGTCTTAATTGTTGGAACTAGACTCTACTAACAACGCCACGATTCTAGGATCATTTGACAACGACATTTTCACTAAAAACCTTTAAAAACAAGGTTTATTAACATAAAACACTAAATAATCAAATAAATACAAGGCACGAAATTACTATGCCAGCGTGGCGATGAGTCATGATGACCCATTTTAGCTTGACACTTGTGTATCTCCCAGCGCACGCGGTGTAGCACTGATTGTACCAATAAAGCGCGTGGACCATATCTCCAGCTACACAATAGTTCAAACCATACGACTGACGCAAAAATAAAATATGTTGATTCAAAATTGCATCGGGTAAATATGACCCAGGGTCATTTGACGCCGGGTTAAACTTTAGAATAAATTGTCGCCAGCGGCATTTCGGGACTATTACGACTTATGCAAGAGGATATAACAGCCTTGAACTACGAAGTCAAATGCAAATAAAATAAAAACAACGTAACATACATCGATTTAAATAATATTGAGGTACCTAGGGTATTTAAAGATGTGCAAAAATCATTACTCACATTCGACAATTAGTTTTTGTCACAGGATATGTAAGTTTTCTTTACTACTCAATGTTAATTGTATTGTAATTACATATTTGTTGCAAACTAAAAATAAGGCCTCTATTTGACTCATGACTATTCAGTTGCAAAAATGATTGTTAAAAAAATTAATGATTATCTAATTAAATTATTGATCATCTTTTTCTGAGCCTCAAAATAAATCAATCAGTCTTATTTAATTTATTTGGCGTACAAAAATGTATCCACATTAAAAATATATAATTGCAATTGGATATTATTTAATCTGGATTTGATCTACTAAAAGTTATTATTTAACGCCTTCTGATTTTTATATTTAAAAACATTTTTAAAGTAAAAAAGTGTTCTAATCTAGCATAACCCTTTTTATGAGTTTCGTAGTAACTAAAATGAACCCTCAAAGTTTCAAGTTGATCTGTTGAAATTAATGATTTATCACCTGCTTAAATATTTAGAGACGTTTTGAAATAATAAAAATATTCTAACCTAACCTAACCAATTTTTAGAATTCCGATGTAACTAAAAGGGGGTTCCTTTTAGTTACATATAGGTTTTAGTTTAAAGTTGATCTATTAAAAGTAATTATTTATCACCTTGCTTTTTCATATTTAAAGTCGTTTTGAACGAAATAAAAATGTTCTAACCTAACCCATTTTTAGAATTACGTAGTAGGCGATAGTTTTATGACAGAGGAGACTTGTGACGTTGCCAATTTCTCGGACCCTATGACCATTAATGAGGTGAAACAGTGCACAGCTTGGGAAAACTATACAAACGTTATTTTCGCCGGATTTTTGTGAGGTCGTTTTACCACTCCGGTCAAGCCAATAACATATGTCTCTCAGATACTCTCACGTACTTGGCAAAACAATGCAAACATCAGTTTATTTTGATTTTTTGTGAGACCGTGGAAGCATTCTGATCGAGTTGGCCCATACCAGACGCGCCATACTTCCCTAATATACTGATAAAATTTATGTCATATTGCAGTATAAGTAAAAAAAATAAACATGCATACGTAAATATAAACGAATAACAATAAACGTATGCATACCCGATAGTTAGCGCAGTGGGCCAATTCTCAGGTGCAGAGTGGCAAAAAATGTACTTATTAACTTTTCTTACAGCTTTGAAATGATTTTTACGTATGTTATAGTACATAATGACAATTAAATACTACCCAAAGTAATTTACTCCGATTATTTATTTTTTGTTGTAATTTAAAAAAAAAATGAAGCATACGAGTAAATAATTGAGATGATACTATTTTTTAAGCCGACTTCCAAAAAAGGATGCGGTTATACGTTCGGCTGTATATTTTTTTCTTTTTGTATGTTCAACGAGTAGATACTCCGCCGTCTGTGGACCGATTTTCAAAATTCCATATTATAATTTTATATTCCCAAATAAATATATATCATGGTATAATGTCCCAAAATGGTCGCCTTCTAACCAAAGTGATGACCTGATGATGGGGGATCCATGAGGAATCGAGGGAACTCCTCGAAATCTATATGGACACATAGTTATTTCGACTTTTTGTAAAAGATTCCAAGCATATGCCACAAAAAAGTTAGATTTTGTACTAAGGTGTACCCTGGATCCAAAAGTACTGAAGAGAACTACTGAGTCTTAATAGATACTTATTTCTATTATATTATATTTAATGCATACTGCTACATATTTTTTTCGCCGACTACTACAATAGATACCTAATAATAATTATTATTTAATGATATGGGATCAAACCATTATCATCACCGGTGATTGTTTAATAGGTCCATAGTTCGGTAATGCTTATTTGGGGAAAAACCATGGCCTCTCAGAAAACGGGCATAAATTAATAACACTTGACCTTTATTAAAACGTGTTATTATGTCAGTTATGTCTTAAACGATCGGCCTCTCGTATGTGGGAGCCCATAAGGTTTCGTCATGTCCGTCCATCGTCTACGACTTATCCTTAAAAAGGTAAGTACTAGAAAGCTGAAACTTTCCACGGATATGTGTAAAACGTCGACAAAGTGCTAATAAAATAAAATCTTGAAAAATATTCTATATAGATTCTATATATTAAATATAGACGATTCTTTATTTAGGTATCCGTTTGTTAGATATTCATCCATAGAGCTAAAACAGAGAGGAGAGGGTATAAGCGACTGTGCACTGTGATTTTTAGTCGGCCCGCTACGTCATCACAATGGGCGTGGCCTAAATCAGTGTACTGTCTGTGTTCGTACTGTGCATGAAATGAAAATGAAAATATACTTTATTGTGCACAATCAGCTGCTACACAAACATATTATACATATAAACAATATTATATAAGCGATAGTACACAAAAGCGGCCTTATAAACAACAATTTCTTCCAGACAACCTTTGAAAGAACGGTTCAATTTGCTGGAGAAGGGTATAATTGTGCTCATTGTATACACATTATAAATATAAAATATATATTATGATACAATAAACATAATATTTAATGCATATATATACGTAAATACTGTATACATACTGTGGCTTAATACCTAGGTATACATAATATAAATATATACAATATTATACTTTTAATAATAATATAATTTATAACACTATAAATATAATTACGATGAACAATTTAAGAAACCTAAAATATGATATTACGTAATATTTAATTTTGACACATACAGTCTTTTAGGTAAAATTTAAAAATATTTAGTGCATATCTCGGTGATAACGATAACTAATTTTTGTACCTACTTTTCGAGTTTCTAAGAAGAAAAGGATGAAGTGTTGTGTCTTAACTTGTAAAAATTACTCGGATAGGCGTTCTGGTGCTATTGGGGGCATTACATTTCATGTGTAAGTAATAAAAAACTAAATTTATTATAATAATTGTTCTAGAAAGTCTCTCTTAGCGTCAGTTATATTAGAAATTATTCTACTGGCCAATAGATGGCGTTGACGAAACTTTTAACACGGGAATTAAAAATATATTCTATTGCAATATTAATATGTTTTTTCAATCATCATAGGTACAAAAGTTTTTTTTAACATTTTTACATTTTTTACATCCTAAAGACTTTTCAGTCATAAAATAATATACTAGTTTTTCATCACTTATTGAACGCCATCTATTGTCGAGTATACGACAAAAGCAGGGGCGCGTATTACGATTTTGCCTACTTTTTTACGGAAATCCATATTATTGTTTCGTAAATGGAAAGTAATTTATTTAACTATAATTTCTTAGATTTATCAACGTTTATCATCAACAAAAATAACATCGTTACTTACATAATAAATATATTATGTACTTAATTTTAACCAAGTATGTAATTGCATTCCCAAATTGTATATGAACACTACATGATACTGACATGCATATATATATATATATATATATATATATATATATATATATATATATATATATATATATGCATATATATATTTATATACTGACATAAATGACATAAAAACCGACGGACGGACGGAACGACGAACGGAAGGACCAAGGAAAGGTCGGAAAAACGGATCGACGGAAGGTCGGACGGATGACCGAACAGGTGGACCGACGGATGGTCGAACGGATGGCCGGACGGCCGGATAAACGGACAGACGGACCGACGGACGGATGGACAGATAGACAGATATTTAATTAATATATTATAAAGTAAACTCCCGTTATACGCTGGTACTCGGAACTGACACTGACTAGTTTTTTACCGACTTCCAAAAAAAAGGAGGCGATTATACGTTCGGCTGTATATTTTTAAATGCTTCTTTATGATTTCTCTTTTATTTAGTATTTCTATGAAATGTTATGTAAATCAGCGATAGTGGTTGTCGTCAGGTGTTTTGGAATACCTTATTAGCATGACTGCACTATTTTATAGTGTAGCTAAGAATGTAATGATGACGATTACTGTAATTGGCATAGTAGCAAATGCTTGCTGTTCTTTAAACAACGCTGAAATCCCCAAATATGTATCTTTAAATACTCCGGAGTTCTGTTCAGTGGGTTTTAGGTCCAAGGAATACCTTGGCACAAAACCTTAATTTTTGCTAGCATATGACTAGGTCACTTCAAAAAACTTCGAAATCAATATAGGTGTCTATATAAATTTCGAGGAGTTCACTCGATTTCTCATGGAATCCATCACCAAGTCTACCATTTGGTGACGATGGGACCAACTTAGAAGTAAACCTATTACAGCAAAAATATAATTATCAAAATCGGACTACACTCTAAAAAGTTATGCGTGGTCATACATAAAAAAAGCGTCAAATATTTCATAGTTTATGAGTGGCAATTGCTTAAATCCGCCACTGTTTTTGTGTTCTCTTATTAAAATATTATTAAGAGCCCTACTACAAATCTGCACACTGCAGATTTGTAAAAGGGCTCTATTACAAAAATAGGGCTCTGACATATGGTATCTAGGATCTGAGATTAGGTATTTGAAGCGTTTCTGACATTTGTAGTAATTTTGGAGTTGTATTTATCGTTTTTATTGAAATAGGTTACTAAATCCATGCTTTAAAATTATAAAATAATCTTTATTCCTCATGAAGTAACAATTGTTCTGGTATAAATTTTGCTTAATAATTTGTGCTTTGCCAGTGTCAAGTTAAAAAGGCGGGAAATAGAATTTTCTTTTCAATTTTCAACACCGTATTCCTATATCGACAAGTCTAAAGTCTAGTTAAAGTCTGAAAATATATAGTCAGTACAGTCCATAAGTCATGTCAGTCGATTCAGTAAAGTGGTAGAAGTTTTACTAAAAGTTCCTAGGGAGTTTTGGCGGGAAGCACAAAATAGCACGTTTTTAGAAGTTGTACCACTTGCCCACACTTGTGCACGTTAACGAATATTTAATGGTTAATATTCTACCAATATTACACATTAAGAACCGAGATAACACAAAGGAGAATACCCATAAATGTATGGAATCCCGTATCAAGTTGCGTCAAAACCAAACTTGGTTTTTTACAGTCTATGATTATCATATTAGCTCCTATAAAAATTTATTTGTAAACAAAACTGGGATTTCAGCGTAATTTGATAAAATCGAAAATAACCTCAAAATCTTCAAAGTACCTATTTTATTGACACGTCATACACAAACGGACGTTATTGCTCTAAAAACAGAGTAAGGCGCTTATATTAGTAACAATTTCGAATTATAGCGTACATATTTATATATTTACCTAATACCCGTTCATGGTATAATCACCGAATTCAGTCCCGCATACTGTGTTGTGACTTAAAGCCGCCGCTATAGTATCTACTATCTAGGGGTATTTATTATTATTGAATACTTTCTCTTAAGCAATTTAAGTTATTTAAGCAAAAATGTAAGTAACATTTTAGTCACTTACAATACTTTTCACAATGGACACTTATGCTCATGCTGTTGACTGGAGTCAAAAATAAAACAAACAGAATGTATTTTTAAATTTATCCAAACATTGTCATATCAATAACAAATACATCATACAATTTGGTGCAGTTAATCAAAAGTTATGATTGTTAGAGTATGTTGTATTACTGTAAACTAATTTAATGTATTTAGACATAAATATGTAGGCATAATTAAAATATTTGAGAAATCTATATGGCACCTGGCAGCTCGCTGCATCATATTAATAATTATGTCAAATTGACCTGTAAAATCTTTAAGCTGGGAAGTTAATTCGCTCCACCGGCCATGATCTAGATCATGACGACAGATACGTGCTGCTGGTGGAACATATAATTTATAATTAAGTAATAACTGTTCCTTTATACATAAAGGTACCAGTAAACGTTCCGTTTAAAAACAATTAACAAATATACAGTGATTAGATGTACTTGCAGCACGTTTGTACACAGAAGACATAATTTTTGGGTTTGTCGTGATTTGAGGAGTATGATAGTTTAATTGAGGAAGAGGAGGCGGCTGAGGTATATTGAGATCTGCACTTGATCCAGCATTTGTCAAAATACCTCTTGACAGACCAGGGCGATTGAAGTCTTGCTCATCATGACGTCGCACTTCTCTTGTAGCTGACCTCCAGCAAGCAGCACAAACTCTTTCCAATCTTGAGATCTAAAAAGTGATATGTAATATTGTATGTTAAATCTTACAAATAATAGTGACAACAAATAAAAATATTTGGCCACAAGAAAAACATACTCTTCTATAACCAAAAGCAGGCAAAGACAAACTTCCTTTACTGGTTGTGTTTGCTCTATCTTGAAGCAGTGTCAAACACTCTGTACAGAGCACAGAATCTGAAGTCAGCTGTAATAAAACAATGTATTAAATAGTGTTTGTAATATATTCATAGAAGTAACACCTATACTCTAAATGGTTTGACTGCTAAAACAATAATTGTGAAATCAAACACTAAGTCTTTTAAGCCTTTAATGTTTTTTCTGTTGTTATATTTTCAGGTGCTAGTTTAAAATATTTCTTTTGAATATTTATTTTAGAGATTTCTCTATAATTCTTAGAAAACCATTTGTCAGGAAATACATAGAAGGTGCCTTCTTAGACTTTAATATACTTTACTTATTCAGAAAATAAAATAAGGTCTGCTTACCTGAGCAGGAGTTATCCACGATTGTAATAAGTTAATCATTGGAGTAGACACTTGTTCTAAAGTATGTGTATTTTGATTTTTGGGTATCAAAAATAAACAACGTGGTGTCACCCGGCAAAACAGATGTATCAAACATCTGTTTTGCCGGGTGACACCACGACTCGCCATTTTTGCACAATCAAATAAATACGCAGAAAAAGTTCACAAAATATAAACAAGTCCTGCTTATTTATAAATATAAACAAGTCCTGCCTATTTATATTTTGTGAAATTAATCTGAAAAATAAAACACAGACGGACCGCGGACGTATTTGCAAATGTCGCAATGTCAGATGTCAGAAAATATGCGTCGGTTATGATTTAGGGATGCGGTCGATAAATCGAAGTCTGAAAAAAATCTATTTTATGTCTAATAGCAGCACTGAATCGATTAGGTGTAATGGATTAGCTTAATTTTACTGTTATTTAACATACATAATATAGAAAAGCTAATACATAATATCAATAAATAATATTATCATTCGGAAAATGTTATTAAAGCAAGTAATATTTATTAAAATTGGAATAACGATTGTAATAACTGTTTGAGTCGAATGACTAGATATTGTTACAATATATTGTTTGATGTTTCTGATAATGCACTACATCTCTATAACCGAATGTGGAGGGAGTCATTTAATAATTATAATTCT
The DNA here is from genome assembly GCA_963565745.1 of Phengaris arion. Classification (NCBI taxonomy): domain Eukaryota; kingdom Metazoa; phylum Arthropoda; class Insecta; order Lepidoptera; family Lycaenidae; genus Phengaris; species Phengaris arion. Next base: position 16,508,206 of record OY751433.1, on the reverse strand, counting down.
TTAATTTAAATTTCCGGTTCAAAAATTGGATTCCTGGCGTGTAATTACGTAAAAATTCGAAAAATAATTAGGTATTATAAAATATTTTTCATCTTGATGCATGAGACTTTTTGGTACCACTTTTGGGCATTCTCCTTTATGAAATGTTACAAATTCCAAAACGTCACCCATTGAACTCCCCGGCAAAACTCTGAGAAATACTCCAATTAAAATAAATATATCTACTGGGCCACTAGATGGAGCTTTTATGCCTCAAATTGATAATTTACAGCATGATAACCATAGCATATTTTTATTAAATAATAAGTTTTTAAGTACCTATGTACTATAAAACCATATATGTCAGAAACTTGGCCGCTCTTGATGGAAAATCAGGCAGGATTCGCCAGTGTCCTTTATAATCCAATTTATAATACAGAGAATTGAGAGTAAAAAGTTTCTACCCTTTACCCTTAGAAATGCCAGCTTGCCAAATTGGCTTTGGGGGCATGCCCAACTTGTAAACCACATTGGATGATGGTTTCTCAAAAATGATTTACATTAAAATAAAGTCATGTATGAAACTTCATCTTTATATTTTAATAATACCTATTCAATGATACCCCACACGATGGGGTAAAATGCAAAAATATTTATACCCACTGTATGGGGAATAATACCTAAAATACAAAATTATAATTATTTTTTGAATCCAAAAATAAAGTCTGTATGCAATCTTCATCCTTACAAAATTTCGAGTATTTGTATTCATAATTACCGACGCTTTTATGGGAGTACAGACGGACGGACGGACAAACAGAGCGAAACTATGATGGTTCCTTTTAGGTACTATGATACCCTAAAAATATTATTATCACATTAATAGGTAGGTTAGGCAGTAAATGTTAATTGTTAAATTATATATTATAATTTTTAAACGTCTTTCGCGAGTTCAATTACTTGTTTTTAATAGGTATAATTAGGTAGTATTATTGCTCTATATGATAGATGGGAGATCATTTAAAATATAAACATTTCAGGAAAATCAAAATGTCACCGATGGCGAAGCAGTCTGATACCAGCGATGGACCAATTACTCCCGGAGAGAAAATTGTCATTTCTGGAATGGCAGGTCTCTATCCTAATTCCCACAACGTGAAAGAATTGTCTGATATTTTATATAATAAGGTAAGCAGCAAAATTACAGTAACTAGTGTAAAGTCCTCTCTCTCTCTACAATCGGTATTTACGTCCAGTTATTCAAACTCCAATCAATAATGTACATGATTTATTCTCCTTAAGGCTCTCTTGCTTATGTTTTTTCGAAACATTACACAGAAAACATGAAACAAAAACATTTTTTTCCATACACAAGCTGTCTCCAGCTATAGAAAATGTTTTTAAATGAAACAAAATATTTTGTGTAGACAAGATCACAAGTTCCGATGAGGAAGACGTAAGCACTCGCAGTTTTAGCGATTGTACATGTAGAATCTAGGAGAAAACATAGGGGGTCTTAAAAGGCCACTTTAGTTGTTTCATTTTTTTTTCAACTCATATTATGTGCGCCATTTTACGCATTTCTATTGAAAACAGTAACAATTTATGTTTTCTAATATGATGAAATCAGATGAATCATGTAGCCATCTCAGACCAATAAAAAAAGAAAGACGGAGTATTAATGACGTGAAGCCGCTGTCGATCAATGTGTGCGTCATCTATGCAAGGCGTGCACTTGTTTGCTAAAAAATAATGTTGCCAACTCAGTGTCTCAGATTGCCAAACTCCCATCCTGTCGCAGTCTCATTATACTACAAAGTAATGACTACAAGATTTCCTATCAAATTAGATTGTTAATCATTAGTAATAAAAGGTTTCAAATGCTAAGTATTTTTAAAGGTTTTTTGATAACTTGCAGGGTATGTAGGTACTTTTGTATGTATTTTAGAGTTATGTTTTGCAATTGCATTTAAAACAGTTATCCTAATCCTAACTATGATGTTTAATTTGACGAGCTCCGTGGTCAAATGGTCATGATGACGGACTGACACTCTGGAGGTCCCGGGTTCGATCCCCAGTCAGGTCAAGATGGAATATGATGACCTGGCTCTTGGATGTATACTATATACAGGGTGTAACTAAATTAAGTGATAATACTTTAGGGTGTGCATGTGTCCGTTGTAGAGACTTCAGTGTGAAAGTAGCAGTGCTAAAAGACGACATTTTTTTCACTTTTGTATAGGAAAACTCGTGACGATGCAGGGGCGCTTGCCCATACAAAAGTAAAAAAAATTTAGGTATTTCAGCGCTGCTACTTTCACGGTGAAGTCTCTACAAGGAACACATACACACTCTAAATTATTATCACTTAGTTTTGTTACACCTAGTATATATTATATTATGTGTTATATATTATTGTATGGTTGAGTTAGTATACCATAACACAAGTCTCGAACTTACTTTGGAGCTAGCTCAATCTGTGTGATTTATCCATATATTTATTTATTTATCTATTGAACCAATCATCATGAAATGTTGCATACACATTTGTCTGGAGTATGGAGAAGTGTATATGGTGTGAAATTGCAATTACCGCGGGTAGAGCCGCGAGCAAAAGCTAGTTATTATATTATGTGTTATATATTATCGTATGGTTGAGTTAGTATACCATAACACAAGTTTCAAACTTACTTTGGAGCTAGCTCAATCTGTGTGATTTATCCGTATATTTATTTATTTATTTATTTATCTATTGAGCCAATGATCATGACATGTTACATACACATTTGTCTGGAGTATGGAGAAGTGTATATGGTGTGAAATTGCAATTACCGCGGGTGGAGCCGCGAGCAAAAGCTAGTTTTACAAACGTAAGAGTGGAGTTGAGGGGGATGGGAATAATGTGTGGTGTTTGTTGGGTTCCTTGTCAATAAATAACTAAATGAAATGTCATAACAAAACACTCAGCTTATTATATTGTAAACAAAAAATTAACATAAAATTATAAGAGTTCTTAACAGAGTGATGTTAACAATCAATTAATGTCCCTTATGTTGTGTCAATTTTTTGTAGTACTGCCGCTTAGTGTCACAACTTTTAAATATAGATTCTTGTTTTGTGATGTGGTGGAATCTTATATTTATAAACTTTCCAATAGTAGATCTTATTAAATTTGTTTGATGTTCTATGCCATAGGTGTTGTGATCATTTTCTTAGTTGAGGAAAGTATGTTTTTTTTCAATAAATCTCTTTAGAATTTGTGACAATACATATATTTTGTGCTGTGTTTCTGAAGTAATAACGATACGTTCTTTTACAATTTTTCTTATGACTAGTTCACACGTACAGCATATATCGTAAGTGTCAAAAGAAGGAAAGCTTAAACCACCTTTATCTCTTAGTGTGATCAGTTTATGAAAGTCGTGTCTCTCAGAAGTTAATAAGCGCGATACACATAACTCACATTTTAATTTTTTTGTTAGGTAATAAGCAACTGCACCAGCTATGTAACCGATTACATATTTTCTGAAATCATTTATGTCTGGAACGTCTAAGTAACTTACCAAATTTTGAATGTTTTCTATTGATTCAAGGAAATCTAAAGAAGGGTTTTCATTTTCCTCTTCGAAACGATAGGACGATGAAGTCAAATTTATGACTCGTGTACCTGAATCACAATTTAGAATGGCTATATTTTATAGGGGCACACAATTGCCAGTGGTCAAACATTTCAACTCCAGGTGGGTTAGAAGCTTTCGGTAAATACCTTTGAATTGCTTTACATTTGGATTGTCGTTATGACCACCGTACATCCTTATTGACCCGAAAAATATCTCCAAATGATCCTGACTTAATTTATAAGTCAGTAAAAATACTAATGAATGCTCTTTTTCAATCAAATCTAAAAACATAGATTTCAGGCTTTCAATATTTATTAAAATATCCAAAAATCCAGTCTTGCATTTTGTTTCTAATACAGGCTTATAAAATCGGGTGATTACAAAGGTTTTTCTACCACCTTTATGACACTTCGTTTAGTAACTGTTTTTAACTTTAGGTTACTAATATACGCTTTTAAGCCGTCAAGGAATAAAAAAAATTCATTCTTATTGCTAGCGTTTATTGGCTTCTTGTAATCAAATTCAGTCATAGCCCTTGAATTAGATATATCAAAGAAATCGTTTATCTTTTGTATAAATTGTTCCGTTGGCACAGATTGATCAAAATGTTGCAAATTTAAATCTTCTCTACAAATTTTTAAGGCAGTAGCAACACTCCTGCTCAGTAATTGGATGGCTAGCTTAATCATAAATCTCATTATCTGATTTCGAAAGTTAATATGTCTCTTTGACAACTTATTGGCTAGATGGAGACCTTCAGCATCCTGTAGAATATTGAGTTGAATCAAGTAATCCCATTTTACCAACTCGCCGTTTATATCCAAAAATTCTTTTTTGCATTGCAATTGATTTCGTACTAGTTTAATTACATGACACGGATCCAAGAAATAATGTACCTCTGTATCATTGGACGGATGTTTAAATTTCGTCTTCATTGCCTGCAAATCTTTCACATTACAATTAAGTAACTCCATAGCCGCAAAGTTTGTTGCATGTCCATCAAAAGTTAAAGATACTACATCAACTCCTGCGTCAAAACATTTGATGAGACACATCTTTGTCAAATTAGCCTTTTGTTCTCGAGTCAGACAATTTATTAAAAAATAACCTAGTGGAATTTTCCAACGTTGATTTATTGCCACCAGCAAAAACACAAAAGCTTGTGACGTCAACGGTGCTGAATCAGAAATGGTACCAGTGCCCATATCTACCAGACCTTGGTATTTTCTACCATCCCATATCTTCTGTTGCCTCAGAGCCATTTCATCAAATATAAGGGCACACATTGGTCGTCTTTCACTTGCTTCAGCCTTATGTATAACAGCTGTAAAGGCTTCATCTGTAAAACCAGGTTCACCATTTATGTGAGCGTACCATTTGCTTAATGTTTTAAGATGTGGCAGACATGTCTGAAAAGTTTTTCGCACGTAGTCATACGCTTTCGGCGAATAAAAGTTTAGAGTTAGGCAAAATCTCTTTATTGCTGCTGAGTATTTTATCTTCTTCATTCCCAAAATCTTTTTATTAATGTTATTAAACAAATCTGCTGCCACTAAATTTCCATCGAGCATATTGGAGACGTCGGTATCAATATAGTTTTTTTTTTTTAATTCTTTTATTATATTTTTTAGGGATTCATTTCTCTTATTTAAACGTCTGACCCTTTGATGAAGGGTTTTGATTTTACGTTGATTTATTAATAGACGCATTTTATACTTTTTCACTTGATTTCTTAGAGCACTTTTTTTGGGACTGTCAAATATTGGTTCTAATTCTGAATCACGGATCGGATCTGGACTTGAACCAAATACGCGTGGCCTGGATACGTCTTCCATGTGTTCTGACGATGTACCAGCATGTAAATTACTTTTATCAAAATCTCTGTCGGTGTCAGTTTGCTGGGGTAATTGCTGAAAAAAGTAAATACTTAAATATCTATATCTAATAGATTATATGCTTTAACTAAAAATATACATTTTATATGATAATTATGTGAACCTCTGCATTGAAATCCGGTACGGAACCTTCTGGACCAAACTCAGGCTCACTTACTACCTGTAATAAAATGATAGTCATGATTTATAAAACAGCAATAAATAACAATTATAACAATTGCTTCTTTTCCATTACGACATACAAACCATTTTTGGTTTCGTATTTTTCTTGATGCGTCGAAGCCCACATTTGGTGTAGTATATATCACACTCTTCAAAGTGTACAGAGCAAATAACACTATATTTTGAGGGCAACCAATCTTCTTCATTTCTGCTCTCTCTTATAGCTTTAATTCATCTTTCTCTCCACACTTTCAGTCGGGAACCTAAAACGCAGGAAAATCATAAGTAATAAATTGTAAAACGCATTATAATTAACATGACAGGAGACCGTCCTGCGTGATATGATTTAAAAAAATAATAGGTTGATGTAATGATGAAGAATGGCAGATGAACTTATTAATAAGATATTTAAAAATACGATAGCACAAAATTCAGTAGGCAAACTTGATAAAATTGCATATCATTTCTTATTTTCATACAAAACGTACTTAATTTTTATTTTATTTATCTGTCATTCTTTGTCACCATTAGTTTTATTTTGTGTATATCTAAATAACGAATTTAAGGTTAAAAATATACATTTGTCAAGATACTACAGCACGTAATAATATTTTTTCCTCTATTATGGGGAAAAATATCTTGCGACCAGCATGCAGCACTGGTTGAGGTTTTGTGTCCCGAGACAATTTTTAAAAGTAATAAATTAAATTCGTTATTTCGGTGGTAATACATAAATATTCAACTACTTACTTGTGAAAAGTAATCCCACAAGGTTTTTTTTGAGCACATGAATTATTTTTGCACCATTTAACAACGCAGGACGGCATATTTTAATATTTCCTAGACACAGATAAAAATGACATGCGCCGTCACTCGTTGAAGTCGGAATGGCAGGCGGCCGGCTTCCTATGGCCGTATCGGCTTCCTATCGCTTGACTCACTGTGTAGCATAGATGGTTCAGTCTTTCTTTTTTTATTGGTCTGAGGTAGCCATTTTACTATTTCACGATTTTTGTATGGAAAAAAATATATGAAATATGATATGAAACATCTAAAGTGGCCTTTTTAGACCCCCAGTTTTCGAATTAGGCCATATTTACTGACCTGTACTTTTAGTATTTATTAGGAGTTACGAATAGAAAACCGATTTGAGATTGATAAATATTTTCTTTCGTATTTCTATGTTTAATGGTCATGTGAGTGGTGTAACAGTTGATAAGAAATGAAACATTCCTTCCCCGCGCTGTCCGTCTCGGAAAACAAAAACATTGCATATTCCTACACAAATGTGTATAGCCACGCCCCAATGTTTCAATGTCTTGTGTAATGTTTCGAAAAAAAAACGCGCAGGAGGCGCGCCTTAAATTATCATAACATGTGTCTCAATGGCCGCCTCTCGTTAGAAATGCCGACAACGGCGTTTATCCATAACAGTTGACGATCACCAAGAATATTTAATTTATACAAATTAAACATTACATTTTGAGCATCATTTCATAATATGCTTAAGATATTATTTTTAAAATCATTTCGTCTCTTAAGCAAATATTTAACAAATAATAATAAGTACCTAGGAGACTGAGATTTGCTCGGAGTTTTAGTAGAACGATAAAATAATTAAAAATAAATATAAAAGAAATAATAAGAATTACAAAAATATTTATCTGACCGGGATTTGAACCCACCACATTCCAAATTTCCAAACAAATTATACATAAGCAAACTATATATACCAAATAGAGTCAAAATTATTGATATATTGCTGCACGACGAAAGAAATACACATACATATGCAGCTTAAAAATGCGTTGTTTCCCAAGGATAAGACCTAGATCAATTTTTCTCCCCCAAAACTCCCTACATACTAAATTTCATGGTAGTACTTGCAGCCGTTTTCGAGATTACGATTACATATATTAAACAAGATTGTCTCGCTTAAAGTATAAAATAAGTATTTAATATAACCTTAAATAATAAGTTTACAGCTCCTTCCTGCAAGAAGCGAGTCCCTTCGCTCGGTTAGATAAATAGATATCTCTTTATATGCACACACAGATAGGTAATAAAACACACAACAATAATATTAATAAGTAAGAACTAAACTAGAGGAACTGTACAAAAACGCGGTCTTACGACAATTTAAGATTTCATAAGATTCTTATTATTTGTGTCCACAGAACTTCAATAGTGATCCTCATAGTTTCTAGGAAAACTTGAACAACTTATACTAAAAAAATATATATTTTTATTGATTATAATATGTGTAGACTGGACTATACAAACTATTCAACCAGTAAAACACTTAAAAAACATACAATTAGTAATTGCACATCAATATAATATGCTTAATTAGGATACTATTTTTAAAATCATTTCACCTCCTAGCTTAATAATAGTTATTAACTCATATTACACATTAAATCATTCATTGTACGATTACACGTCATTATTATATTTTATAAGTTTTGACATTGGACATGTCTTTTTGTTCGCTCCAGTATAGGCCCCGATTTCACGAAGTGCGATCCCCTTATCTCTCGGAGAGTTTTGAAGATATGATAATCAAAAAAAAAACTAAAAAAACGCGTATTTACGAGAGCTATATAGGTGTATATATAGGTGCAAAAATAATTATTCGAGAAAGTCAAAAACGAAAAAGTTATGGGCAAAATAGTGAAAAAAAGAAACGATTTTTTTATTGTTCTTCGTTTCCAAAATATCGAGCACTTTGGTGCTCTGAAATGAAGAATGATATCAAAAATTTAAGAAAAAACGTCTGGACAATGTAGTCAGCTACAATTTGAGCCTAAAACAATGACGATCGGTTTAAGGGTTTGCCCTGTAGCCTAACCTTTTTGAAAAAAAAAAAATTAAATATCTCATACTTTAAACGAGACAATCTTGTTTATATATAATCGAAATCTCGTACGATCAGAAACAGGTATGAATGTATTTTTTACAGAGTCAGACTCATGCTTGACTATTATACTAGAATTGTTTTATATTTTTGGAATATTCTCTTCAAGCTCTTTATTTTGATACCCGTAGTACCCGAGCGGATGAGGTAAATTAGTGTTTAAAGTCATCATACATGTGGAGTCACATACAAAAGCTCTCTTTAAAAAAATCTCATATTCATACCCTGATATCAGGGTGTGAATATGAGACAAAGCCCATAGGAAGGTTATATCGTGAACGTGCCATTTTGACTCCCAAAATGAAAACGCAGCCACAATAAATTAACTTTTACTCAAGCCATTTGAAGCATAATATAAAGTAGAATATAAGTCAGTGGATTCAATAGTACAAACTGATGATGCAGTAAACTATCCTGTGTAGTTTATTAATACTCTTAACCCAACAGGTCTTCCACCAGATAATCTTGGTTCGAATATTGGAGCACCAGTTATGTTATTAAGAAATATTAAGCCTTCAAAATTGTGCAATAGCACCAGACTCCAGATAAAAGCTCTCCATCGCAACATTGTCGAGGCTACTGTATCCACTCGATGTGCTCAAGGGGAAACTGTATTCATACCTAGAATACCATTGATGAGAGTATCCATTTGTATTAAATAGACTGCAGTTTTCCCTAAAAGTATGCTTCGCCATCAATGAAGCTCAGGGGCAGCCATTGAAAGTGGCTGATACAGACCTAAGAGAGATCTGTTTCTCACACGGACAGTTCTATGTTGCGTGTTCCAGAGTAAGTTCGGCTAGCAGTCTGGTGATCCTTGCTCCACACGGCAATACAGTTAATGTTGTATATAAAGAGGTCCTTCAATAGCATAATACATTCTAATAATAAAATAATCATAACCCATTTACCATTTAATTTATTTTTAAAATAATTAATGTCTCTTTCTAAAAATAATAGGAAATTAGTCACCTCAACTTCTACGCGTACAAAAGATAGTTTAAGAATAAAATAATTATCATTCAACGTTGTAGTTTAATTTTTTAGACAATATTTTTCGATGTTCATAGATTCATTTCCAATGTACTCGATAATCGTGTGAGGCACGAAATCTGTGAATTTTTATATAACCTAAAATAATAAGCTTACCACTAGGTATGTGCTATCAGGAATCAGGAGATAGTTGACGGAAAAGTTAATATTGGTAATAATAAAAGGGTTTTAATAAATCATGCGAACATAAAATAAGTTGGTGACTGCACAAAAGCATATTGTATTACTGAATTTGGCAGCGAATGAATATGTTGTGGCGAAAAATTTTCAGTTTGGCACAGAAATGTATAAGTTGAAAACTTAATTTTTGAGTTGGCGACCGTTATACGATGTAAGCAGCTCTAACACCAAATTGGGTTGATAAATTAATGGCTGCAAAAAAATCTATTTATAGGCTTCGGAATATCACATTTATTGCCACTGACAAACAGTGTGGCGGTCACCTACTACTTACATTCTTGTAAAAGTTACGGTAATAATATGTTACGGTACAGCTATCGAATGCATGATGTATATATGTGCTATGTAGCGCCAAGTCGACGTACTGGGTGATTTTTTATTCCGTTTCGAGAGAAACATGTTTTGCATTAAAAATAGAATCAATACTATACAAAAACATATGTAAAAAATGTGAATTTAGGTCACTCTACTGCTCAGGTGACAGGGCGCCGCGAAGTGTGCCAAGTGCTGTTGATAGCTTCAACCACTCGCAATGTTATATAAGTCAACAGGGGCCAATAGGGTGACTTTTTGAAAGAATTGTAATGTGAAAATTACGTTTCATTTAAAAATTAATGGAATCAAAAATCAGCCAGTATAGTGTTGTGATAAAAAAATATATATATATTTTTTCTTTTATAGATTAACCCAATTGAAAAAAGTGGTCGTTGGGATAATACAAATGTACCTGAAGTTTCGCACTATATTGGAAAAATTCCTGACATTGTATACTTCGATGCTCAGTTCTTCAAAGTGCATTACCGCCTTTGTAATTTGATTGATCCTATGTCTCGAAAATTGCTCGAACAAACCTATCAAGCCTTATTCGATGCTGGTGAGAAGCCTATTATTATTTATATATTAAGCTAATGGTTTACAAATTATTGTTATTAGTATAATTACTTACATAAATAATACTAGCTGTTGCCCGCATATTAGATTGCTTAGAACATAACTGAACTCTATTTTTTATTAATAAGTGTAGAAGGCACTAAGCCTACGCAACTCAGTATAACATCAGATTTGTGCCCGTAAAAAGCATGTCGACGTATTTAATAATATAGCCGTTTCAGAGATATTAGCATGAATAAAAAAAACGGACTGTCTACAGAAATAAATAAATAAATTTTAACTGTTTAAAACGTTTTGCAAAATCAATAACAGAAATTTTGGGTACGTGATTAAATACTTTTGTAAACACTAATAAACTAAAAAAAATATGTGAAATTCGAAAAACTAAAACTACATTGCACTCGCTTCGACAATCAGAAAATCAAGGACTTCACAGCTGATTTCAAAATAATTTAAATATCAATTCAATCAATTAAAATCAGCTTTTCTGCAAAGCCGAAGATCGGCTTATTGCTATAGTGTCTGTCACCGTCGTGTGTATGACAAATCGTTACGATAATAGGCTAGACTGATTTTTTTATTGCATAAATGAATAATACCCTTAAATATGAGTAACTTCTCAGTATAAACAGTATGTAGACTAAAAAGAAATATTTTCGTACTACTATTTCGGAAGTCACGCGAAAGAGCTTCATACAAAATTCGTATCTAACTGTGACGTACTGTCTCCAAAAGTAGTGAACAGAACTCCTGACTCCTTATACATTTTATTTTTATTTTATTCTGGCAACAAACAGTCATATACAGTTATAGAAGGTACATATTAATAATATAGGTAAATATTAATTTTTTACAATAAACCTACAGTGCCGAAAATAAAGTACAGAAACAATAACAGATTTTAACTCTTATTTTGGAAGACGCGTAGCTTAGGTATAATTAATTAACATTAATCTTTGTGCCATGAGTAAAGACACAAGAGTTACAAACAAACAAAATAATAATAATAATAATAATAATAACAAAGAATGAACAATAAGTGTGTTATAAGATCTTAAACAATATTAAATCTACGTTTTAATTCTGATTTTAGGCTATTGAGAGAGTTATTAAATATATCTATATCAGTGAAGTCTCTGTTGTAATTGTTAGTGGAACGGTATAAGAATGAATTACGAGTGTAAGTTATACGTGTTTGGGGATTCCGGCGTTATTTAAAGAACTGCAAGCATATTCCATCATACCACTTACAGTAATCATGATCATCATCACTACCATCTTCAGAAGAAACACCAACATATTATTATGATGATATAGGTACTCACTACCCATCAGAGTTTTGTGCACCGATATCAATGTCTTTGAAATTTTGCTATTCGTGATCATCATCATCACTATAATATATTTATTTAATGCTTACTGCTACATTTTTTCCGTCGACAATTACTAATTATTAATAATATTGTATCTAATCAATATTATCACTGGTGATTGTTTAGTAGATCCACAGATCGGTAATTCTTATTTGGGGAAATACCACGGCCTCTCAGAAAACTGGCATAAAGGAACGCTTGAGTTTGTTTGTCGAGAGAGTAAGAATAGTGCTTGTACTTATAACTTTCGTAAAATGTGTAAATAATAATAATTTAACAAATAGAACTAAAAAGAGAAAAAATATTATTTTTAATCAAAAAATTAAAAAGTTTTTGCTGTCGGTACCAGCCAATTTTAACGTGAGTTCTAGAAAATATTGTCTTATCAGGATGTTGTTCGGGCTGGTACCGACTTCAAAATTATGAAGATTGAGTATATAAATGGTAAAAATTTAAGCCGAATTTAAAAAGGGAATTATTTATGAAATAAGTTTTATTTCATACATTTTTGTGCATTTTTGCTCTGGAAGTCGGTTTTAATTTTTTGTTTAAAAATAAAATAATTTTAATTCACTCTTCGAAGTTGGTGCCTCGATTTATGGCGCATTCTCTTCAGTAATTTAGATATTAAATTAAAATAGACTTCTCCATTAAAGGCACAGACTTCAAAAACGAATTAAAATAAGGGAAATGTTTTGCATAATATTTTATAAATTGAATTATTTTTTAGTTTTTCAGTGGGTCGGTTTTTAAGGTGGTTCTATTTTTTGTTAAAAAGTATTATATGTTATATTCTTTAGACTGACATAACTTTTATTTTTATGCACTGATTGAAATAAACAAACATTAAATTTTAATTGAAGCAAATCTAAATGCATTACTAAAAACCGCATTCAAATCCGCCGTTAAATTCGTACGCGCAAAAATAAATATTGCGGTAACCGTACATTGTTTTGCAATTAAAAGTAGCCTATGTGTTAATCCAAAGTCTTAACTACTTCCATACCAAATTTCATCAAAATCCGTCTAGTAGATTCAAATTCAAATCATTTATTGCAAGAATGTGGTATACATGAGGTGTTACAAAAATAAATATATTAAAAAGATCCTACATTCTGGTATCAGAATGGCGTGTGCAAATCATAAACAAAAACAACAAATTAAAATTAATACAGTTAATTTAAGGAATCACATCATCATAACAAATTAAATAATACATAATTCAAATTAAATTAAAAAAAATGTTAGAAAAAAAAATTGATTTGTCAATAGTCAATAATAATCAAAATGAAACATGACAATAAATAATATTTATAATTAATTAATTAAGAGGTCATCAACACTGTAAAAGCATTTATCTAATAGAACTTTTTAAATTAATTTTAAAAATTTTTAATACTGTCTATTTCTTTAATACGCCGTGGCCGAAAATACTCTTTCAAACTAGTGTAGTTTTAGATTCAAGACAACATAATTTATGTGCTAGCCTTTTGGTATTGCATCGGGTGAATAAAGAAGAGTTTGTTAGTACAAATAAGGCTACTTCATATATGTACAGACGTCGAAATGTAAGTAGTTTATATTTTTTGAAGCAAGGTTGGCAGCTCTCAATTGTACGTATATTTGTTATAACACGAATACATTTCTTTTGCGTCTTAAAAATGTCCTCACGCATTGTGAAATTGCCCCAAAATATTATGCCATATCGGAGAGTAGAAACCACAAATACATGGTAAGCCGAAAGCAATACTTTTTATTAACTACTTTTGAAGTAACAAAAAGTTAATATGAAAACTGATTAATTTTTTTACATATATGTATTCTGAGTGTGTTTTCCATTTAAGGTACTTTTCTATATATATGCCTAGAAACTTTGTGACTTCAGTATCTTGAATTTTTTCTCCATCATAATTAATGCTTAACGAGTTTAATAACGGCTTTCTTTGTTAAAATTTCATTATTTGTGTTTTCTTTAAATTTATCTTTAAGTTATTAGATTTAACCACATTATAATATAACTTAAACTTTTATTTATGTCATTTTCATTTATTTATTTCATTTCATGTCATTACAAGTAAACACCACAGTACTATCATCTACAAATAGTGTCATGGGATAGTTTATGCTACGAGGCAACTCATTTATGTATATCAAAAATAGTAGTGTCCCAAATACGCTACCTTGCGGAACACCAAATTGCACTTTTCGGGGCTTTGACGAGTATGTGCACTCTGTTTTTGTTTTTGTACATATACTTGTACAAAATTATAATTTAGCTCTAGTAGGGTAGGGCTTAGGGTAATTTGAGCCCTATTGGTTAAAAATGATTTTATCAGATTGAGAATATTTCCTCTTACACCATATTTATTTAACTTGTCTGTTAGTATGTCATGTCACAAACTTACATAGTCAAAAGCTTTGGATATATCCATATAGAGAACTGTAACCGGTATTGCTTTGTCAATATTTGAGACTATATCATTTAAGAAATTGTAGATAGCTAAATTAATATATATATCACATAATTTAAATAGAAGAAAAAGCCTTAATCTAGACCTTGGCATCTCATACCACAACGCTCAAATAATTTCATTCCCGGTAAAAATAGCATGCTCTTTAAAATACTGGTATACATACAAACGTGATTTTTCAGATGAAAACTTAAATAAATTTCAATATTATTTCAAACCCTCAAATTTACAGACATATATAAGCACTACCGGTAATCAAGCCTTTAGTATTTTTTCCACTGATTTAATTTAACTATTCTATGACCTCTGTTTGTCTATTATTCGGCTTCAAATGTCTACTAACTAATAAACAATAGTACAGCAATATAATAAATTGATATTGCTAAGAGATAGTTTATTAACATGGTTCAGTACTTTGTATTTGTATTTGTAATTATTTTTAATAATATACAACTTCCACCGTTTCGATTATCTCTTGTGTAAGAAGCAACTAATTTATATGGAGAACAATTAAGTAATTCAGTATCTGTATTCAACATATTATGTTCAGTTATGCAAAGGACATCTACATTTATATTATTATTTAATAGGTCTTGTAAATGAACACTTAACAGATTTGCTTTACTTTTAAGACCATTAATGTTTAGATGAAATACAGTTATCCTATATAACAAGAAAAAACTAATCAGAATAAAATCATTAGTGCTTCCGGTATTACAATAGTCATGTAAGTATTCCAAAGTTTGGGTAGATTTTTCTGTTAGTATTTTTTAGTTCTCGTACATGAAGCTCTATATTTTCTCTCAGATATCTCCAGCATAATACCTTGTCATTTTTTGTTTATATTGATTACGTAGAATTTCTTTTAGAAGGACTGACTAATAAATATCGAAAATCGTGTTTTACTGAATAACAATCTTTCAAAGTCAATCTCGACTAATGTAGAGATTCTGAGATTATCGCGTACAAACGTACAGATAAACAGACAAAAATTTAAAAATCATTGTTTTTGGTTCTGTCGTTTATAAAGCCCCTCTATAATAATTTAAAAATGCACGTTTGGAAATTTCAGCATTGTTTATAAAACGGCAAGCTTAAGTCACTATTAAAATATAATCATCATCACCACCACCATCATCACACCATACTTGATATAATATTGATATAGGTATTTCTCATAGTCTTTTACACCAATATCGATTTCTTTGAACATTTACAGCTACCAAAACGTGAAATGTTGTGCCAAGGTACAGCATATCCTGATCCTATCCTATCCAAGAGGTATGAACAGAACTCTTCAGTCTTTAAAGATACACGTTTGTAAATTTCAGCATTGTTTATAGAACTGTAAGCATATATTACTATTCAATAATTATCATCACCACCACCAACATCACGCCATACATATTCAAATGATGAAATAATAATAATAATTTCTTTATTGCAAACAACTACATAGGTCATATATAAAATTACAATTAAATACTTTAACTAAAATTAATTAAATTACTATAACATAAATATATTATATATATTTATTTATCGGGTGAGTTTAAGCATGTGAATCATTGAAAAATGGTTCATTGACTCAAAGTCAAACCTGTTTGCTATCCACCTTTAATATGCTATTGTCGCTGCCCCGCACCCTGCGCACCAGAGACGTGCATCGCTTCATATATGCATAGTCGCATAGAAGCATTCCCGACGCGCTGCAGCAGCGCGGCAGCGCCAGCAGCACTCTAAAGGCGTTATTGTATTGTACGCAAAAAGCGTTGTATTGTTGTTGAGTATAATCAAAGCACAGGCTGCTTGTGTAGAAACTATTGCAGATGGCTCTGAACAGGGGTTTACACCAGAGGAGCGGCAAGCAAACCTGCTAGCGATCATATTAGCTCTCACAGACAGCACTTCGCTCCCGTTCTATGTCGACATAGAACGGGAGCTAACTAGTGTCCGAGATATTTTAATTCGTCCACTCTCTAAGAGATTTATTATTCAAACGAATTTGTGAAACTTTATCTTGACATCTCCCCTTGGCCTGAAATACCATGTACATTGTACACACTTTTATCTATATTATATAAAAGGCCATGCTCAGTAGGGTATCTTTCACTTATAATTAACAATTTATTAAGTCCACAAATAGAGGCACTGAGCAGCACCTTGTCGTCCACATAGATTATATTATTATCACTTGCACCATTAATATGGCAGCCGACATGGGTGCCACTTAGCTCCTCAATCAAAGAGTTCACATAAAGGTTAAACAGTTATGGTGATGTAAGCTCTCCTTGCCTTACACCGCATTCCAATTCATAAGGTTCGGAAAATGAATGAGAGTATTAAACTAGCTAGAAATTTCAGGACGTACTTTGATACTGTCTAGTTTCTTCCATAACTTTACATAACATACAAAAGATCAAATGCTTTTGATAGATCTAGAAAACACCCAAAACCTGAAGTTTTGCGGTTTGTGTAGTACTTAATAGTTTGTTTTACAGATAGAATAGCAGCTTCTGTGGAAAGTCACGGTCGGAAACCAAATTGATTGTCATGTAATTTTAAATACTTATCTAGATGTTTATTTAACAAACCATCAAGTACTTTCGCAACTACCGTTGCCAGTGAGATGGTCTTATGATTACATTTATCACTTGTATCACCTGTTTTATTATTTACAATTGGCACAACTACCGTTTTTATCATATCCATCGGCAGGTAAGAGTGTCTCATACATAAGTTACAAAAGACAGCATGTATCCTTGACAGAATATGTGAATCAGCATCCTGCAGGTGCTCAATACTGAGACCGACATGACCAGGAGACTCTTCAAATTCAAAAATCTTATTATCTTATGAATATCTTTAGCGTAACATTTTATATAAGTCTCCTGCACACGAGGGCCCCCATCAACCACCGACAGTGATGGTCCCCTAGGTGACCTCACGGTAAAGTGTTGTTGAAATATATTCGCTATTTGTGAATGTTCACTTACACCGTCGATGTTGACCGGGAGACAAGTCCTACAATTTAGTTGATTTGTCGATTTCCAGAAATCTTTAAAATTATGTTTTTTTATGATAGGTAGTTATATTGGTATTTTAATTTGGTCTTTACGTTTCTGGCAATATTTCAAACGAGATTTAAAAAATCTCCATCTTTTCACATTTGGTTAAAAATATGATCTACCATCGGCTTACCGCGCGATAACCAGGATTAAAAGTGAAGCCTAGACTCCCTGTATGCATCCCTTACATGCCGGTTCCATCCAGGGACAGATTTCTTCCAAGCACGACGCTTTTCTTTAGAATTACAAGACACCAATGCAGTCTGTCTAAGTGCTTCAATAATGTCATTAAACAAACTATCTATAACACATCTGTCTTCTAACACGTTGCATATAAAATCACTACATTGTTTAAGCTCACAAGGAAAATTTATTAATTTTAATCTTCTATGACACTCATTAATGTACATGTCTTAAATCTTTTTTTTCTGGAATAATTAAATAAAAGAGCCACCTGGTATAAAGTAGATGTATTATTAACCTTATTTTGATATTGCTATTGAATACCTAATAGGTGCCGCTATTAAAACAATTTTGATATACAATTTTAATTTGTTCGGTTTTTCTATCACCCCATATAAATAGGTTAGAAATAAAGAAATATATATTACATTCAATTATTAGCGGAAAATGATCTGACCACATGACGTCATACTTAACTTACTTAATTACTTCCTGACGTATCAACGCACAGCACAAACCACTAGACAGACTCCGCTGATGCACGTAAGGTAGTCGATAGGACTTAAGCATCCAATTCAACAAACGAATTCAGCAACACGATGAAATGGAAGTAAACAGTTTTTTTGCTCAAACGAAGCGGCAACGCGAACACCATCTCGATACTAGTATTATATTAAACCTATTATATATAATATAATACTAGTATCTAGACGACTGATAAAACTTAGCTTAGCGAAGTTCGTTGTCTCATGTGAAGTTCGTTTGCTAATGACAATATCGTACTTGAGTGTTAGACGTATCTATTAATTTTTGCAGGTCAGAATCCAGCTGAACTATCAGGAAAGAAAGTTGGCGTATTCATAGGAATGTGCGTCTCTGAAACAGAAAAGACAGTTCTTTATCTTTTTAAATGTAAATCAGGTCTTGGAATAACTGGGTAAGTCATATTTTAAGTATCTAAGTTCTAATTTTACTATAATAAAGTAACTTGGGAACCAGATTAAGGGCCAGTTTCACAATCTTCAAACAAGTCTTCGATAGCTTATTCGCAAGTTTTGTCGCTACTTACTTTATATCGAGCGACAGAGAAAAAACATGGGCTGATGTCCCAGGGCCGCCAGACCCTACCCTCACAGTCTTAGTGATAAAATTGATATCATATTGTAGTATTAGTGTGTACTGCGAAAACTAGGAGGTATGTAATGAACGTATACATATATTATATATTATAATTATATATTATATAATATATAATATATGTATTTATAGATACCTGTTTATAGTATAGATACCTTATAGATACATGTTTGAGAATTTCGGCGTTGCTTAAAGAACTGCAAGCATAAGCCACTATGTCAATTAAAGTAATCATCATCATCACCACCATCATCACACTATAAATCCTAACATAATGATGATATAATAGGTACTTCTCATAATATTTTACACCGACACGGATATCTTTGAACATTAATTACTCTGCGGTTTATAGACCGATTTTCAAAATTCTTTTTTTGATGTATTGGGTATAATCCGAAATTGGTCTCGTTGTTACCAAAGCGGGGTGACCTGATGATGGCAACCATGAGGAATCGAGGGAACTCCTCGAAATTTATATGGACATATATAATGATTTTGACTTTTTCAGAAGTAACCCAAGCATATGCTACAAAAAAGTAAGATTCTGCACCAAGGTATACCCAGGATCCAAAAGCACTGAACAGAACTCCTCAAACTTTAAAGATACGCGTGCCATTATGTAACTTACAGTAATCATCATCATTATCTTATATACATTACCTAATGGAAGCTTGGCGCGTATTCAATTATACATTCGATCGTTTATTATGTATATATTTTTATATTCATATTTTTAGCGTTCTTAAAATGTGTTAATAATAATTTAACAATAATCACTAAAAAGGGAAAAATTTATTATTTTTAAACAAAAAAATAAACCAACTTATAAATTAAAAATGGTCAAAAAAGTATGAAATAAAACTTAATTTCTAAATAATTCCCCTTTTAAAGGCTGAAATTTTAACTATTTCTCTACTCAATCTTCAAAATTTTGAAGTCGGTACCAGCCAACTTGAACGTGTATTCTATTTTAAATATTGCTTTATCAGGATTTTGTTCGGGCTAGTACCGACTTCAAAATTATGAAGATTGAGTAGAGAAATAGTTAAAATTTCATCCAAATCTAAAATGGAAATTATTTAGAAAATAAGTTTTATTTCATACTTTTTTGTGCATTTTTACTTTGGAAGTCGGTTTTTATTTCTACTAACAATTGATAGTAGGTACGTATCCAATTCTCCACTTACAGTAAAAGTCAATTTATTCAAATGATTTATCACCAACAATAAACACAACACAAGTACAAAGTAGTCTCACATTCAATATTCATATATTTGTTATATATTTATTTAAACTTTAAGACGAATTATTTTTATCACTTCTCACTGCTCAATGTAATTTCAAAAATAATGGTTAAACAATAATTATTATTAACGTGATGTAATAACATGATTTTACATCCAAGGAAGCGCCGGCTGAGGTACAGCTGAGCTACTTTTAAAAATTCATTCGTCTCATGATGAAAAATGCACGTGATGAAAAATAGCCCTTAATTACTTCGATCTATCATCGGACAAATCATATTAATACTCGTAATATTGTTCTTTAGTTGGCCACCCGGCTATTAAAAACAAGTTTGAATTTTAGCTTTATTTGTAACGAGATAAGGTTCCTATGATCTCCCACCATAACTCCGTATATATGGGGTTGTAAAGAGATCTGTGATTCCTATACTCGTGTCAATGTTGCAACGTGCAGCGCATAGATGTCGCTTGAGTCGGTCTACATCGCGTTATCGCTTGTCTGACCTGATTTGTATAAGATATTATAGTTTTCCGTTACTAGTCCGGGGTCGACGCCGGCGCCTACCCCGAGGTCCCACATCCGATACGACAACACGTACAGACATACAGACCGACCCTTACACGGGACCGGACCCGAACCTGAGTTCGAGTTCGCATCCTAGTAGACTAGGTACACTTCTAAATAGTGACCGCGTCCGCGATATTGATAAAGAGAGCTCTACCAATACCGCGAACCTCATCGACATTAGGACCTACGCGCGCGAGTCATCCCGACCGCACGCGGAAGGGGAGAGAGACGGCCGTCTCAGTACCGATACCATTCAAAACGAGAGCTCCTGTATCGCGATAACTCGCACGCCGCTAGTTTTTGCTACCGCGCGCGAGCAACCTCACTCATCAGCGAGTGAGGAAGGGGTCGGACCCCTTAGCAGGAGAGACCCGCGTCTCCCCTGTCATAATAATAGCTCACAATCCGTAGCTGTCCCCAATATCCGGTCTGAACATCACCCGGGTGATGTTAGGGAGGGTCAAACCCTCCCATCGACTCTTACCAAATAAACTAGCCACCAGGCTAGTTATAGTCCGATTTAGCAACAGCGGTCTTAACCCGACCCTTAGCATAGACCCGTTCGAAAAAAAAAGGTCTTCATGAGGTAATCTGAAAGGGAAGCCGATAAGAATAGAATTCTTTAGACCCTTCGCCACTGCTGTTCATACTAAGTTTAGATGAAAATTCCTTTTGTAAGTTTTGTTCCTGACGTTATTCTAAAACCAAAAAATAAGATTGATAATTTTACAGAATAGAAGTAAAGTGAGTACAATTTTCCGCGACTTTTGCACCTTGTACCTAAAAATTGGCCCTCGGAAAAACTAGCGGTTATGCATACGTTCATTATACACTGTAATACTACAATATGTAATTATATATTTGGGCAGTAAGAATAGAATGGTAGTATGGTGGGCCTGGGATCTCAGGTGATTTTCTTTTGTTGAGCCTTAATAAAATAAGAAATGATCATTAAATAATTGAAATTGGTTAGGTACTTCAATTTGATCTGTTTAAAGTTACTAGAGTTCGCCTTAATTTCCGAAACTCTATCTTCATTATTATTTAAAACTTTAATTCAACGCTGAAAATAAGAGTCACGCACTGTAGTCTGTAGTATGAGTCATTAATCGGAGGTAGTGTGTGTTATCGTTATTTTAAAAAATATTAACATTGTTCACACCTTCCTCCACATAATCTTTGCCAAATTTCATTGTCCTCTGTTTGAATAATATTCGTAAAGAGGGGCGAGAAATTTTCACTTTACGTTTTAATAAAACAACTTATTTTACATAAAAACTATGAGGGATTTTTCGCATAATTATTTTTGGCATAATTTAATGTGGCATACCTCGATACTCAATAGGCATAATTTTGTTTGTCATACTTGTTTCTTGGCATACTATCTATTATCATTATGCATAATTGTCATTTACATCTTAGAGTAATGTTTTTATTCCTAATTTAATGTGGCATAATTCGTTAGGCATAATTTTTTTTGTCATAAGAATACTTTGGCATAATTGTTTTTTAGCATAACTCGATAGGCATAAATAACGTTTGTGTAGTTTTGGGCTAGGTTAGGTTAGAACTTTTTTATCACGTTCCAAACGTCTTCGGAGTAGTGACAATGCCTCATAAAAACCCGACGTGAAATGCGCCGCACGGCGAAAATCGACTATGTAAATGGAAATGCGGCGATGCTGCAAGTGACTATACAGCCGCAAGCCGTAAAGTCCGGTAGCATTCGACTTTCTCCAGCGGATGACTAAAGTCGACCGCGTAAACGGCAGTGTTACCAGATTTAGCAGAGTCCTGCGATTTTTAAATTGGGGCGCATATCTGAAAAATTGGCAGTTTTTATTAGCAGAATCTTCAGATTTACAAGAAAAACAAACCTCATGTATAATATTCGATATGGTCTACCCCGGTCTTAACTGCTCTGCGTAACTTTAAAATTATGTTTTAATTACGCTAAAAATAAGAGCATTCTGCTAAACCTTATCACACTCCCGTTTACACGCATGCGGCCACCTTGCGGCGAAAGTTGAATACGGGTAGTATTCAACTAATACTACTATAATAAAATTTTGCTGCTTTTAGTCTTTTGCGACAACGCTGAATTGTCATTTACACTTCAATTTTGGCTGTGCGGCGAAAGCCATGCGGCTAGTCACCCGCGTGCTTTCTGCTATAAAAGTTGGGGCTTACGACTTTAGTCAATCGCAGCCTCATTGAATTGGCAATTACACGGTCGATTTTCGACAGTTCGCACGGCTTTAGTCACCCATGTCAATCTCGCATAAACGATAAGTTGCAGGCGATTGTCACAATTAAGAATTGTTATTTTCAAAGGAAGTTGACTAAATTGGCATGTAATTTTAGTCACCCGTGTAAATGGCGATGCGGCGTGGTTCGATTTTTATAAGCCACTCACCACACGACGAAAATCGACCCATGTAAATCCCCCATAGTATTTACACGGGTTTTTAAAGCCGTATGATTTCCGCCGCACGGCAAAAATCGCCCGAAAGTCGACTATGTAAATAGCAATTCTCCTATAAAAATTGCCATTTATAGGGGATTACTAATTTTCGTTAAATGACAGTTCGGCTAGGTCACAATGCGATTATGCCAAGAATAATGAGTAAGGTGATTCTCCGTGCGGCGATAATCGACCCATGTTAATTTCTCATTAGACGGTCGATTTTCGCCGTGCATAAAAGACGTGCGGCTTTAGTCACCCGTGTATATCCCGCAATATTAGTAATCTTGGCAGAGTTGTGTTTTTTCAAAGATGAGATATGCGACTACTGTAAGAGCGTTTTCACATTACGCGATAACCCGATATCGCGGCCGATTATTTTAGCGGCACATATATTTTTTTTTGTGAACATATACCTGTGTTTGTCATTACAACATGACATATAGGCGTGATATCGGTTATTAGATTGGATAATAGAAAAACGCTCTTATGCCGACGACAGAAGAGCGTTTTTCGGTCCGATATTGGTTATCGTATCACGTAATGTGATAATGCTCTCAGGCTCGTTTTATATTTCAGGTGCAGCAGGAGTATGTTTGCTAACAGAATTTCCTACTATCTTAACATTAAGGGTCCTTCTGTGTGTATTGACGAGTCGTGTTGCTCCTCTATTGCTGCTTTAGAGATGGCATACGATGCCATTGCTCGAGGCGTATGTGAGTCAGCTATTGTGGGAGCTTCAAACTTATGCTTGCATCCTCAAACATCGGTGCATTATGGAAGGTAATTTTCAATGTTTAGGCTTTTTTTTAAATTCTCAAGAAACCTCTGTATTTTTGACACAAAGCAGATTACAATAATTAATCTTATAAAGGACACTGGCGAATCCTGCCCGATTTTATATCAAGAACGGCCAAGTTTCGAACATACGTGGTTTTATTGTACGTAAAAAGTTATTATATAAAAAAATATAAGTACATTTAATTGGGAATAAAAAGTTATGAATATCCGAATATCAGAGAATTCATGTGCAAAATACGTACTTATCTGTGGTAATCGTTGTCATCATTTTGTATAGCCTATGGTTATTATGCTGTAAATTGACAATTTGAGGCGTAAAAGCTCCATCTAGTAGCCTATTAGATAGATTTATTTTTTATTGGAGTATAAAGTTACATATTATCTTTTTCTATAGTTCAACAGTTCGGTACTAGTTTTATGAAAAGTTACTTGGGGTGTGAAATAGATCCCTCTATAGTCTATACTATTTATATTTATACCAAGAAAAATAATTATTTTATTTTTGGTTTTCAGTAACGTGAAAGTAAAATAAACTAGTTATTAATTTCATTACGTAATTGACTAATTGATGCCGCTTTTCCACAAACCTCCACTAGGTCAATTTATTGAACAACAGGTTAGGTTATATATAATCAATTATCTTTTATCCCCCGAGTTTATGTAGGTATAATATTATTTCTTTTTTTTTTAATGGCAGTAAATGTATGGCGATTTACCGATCTCCTTTAATATAATATGTTAGTATATACATACAAGATTTTACACAAAAATATTTTACAAGTAACGACTAAGTCCCTACACATTTTTTATGTAGGAAAGTATCGGCGCTTATGATAGCGATACAAAATTGAACTTTATTTACTATACGAAAACATACATATTTAATTGTGAGAATTAAGAACCTCGCGTCGTTGAGGGGTGCTGGTATGCGCGGCAGGCTTCATGTAGAAATTAGAATTGATGCAGTCCGGTCGAGTGTTCGAGTGAAAATTATAATGATAGAGGGATCTTGTTATCCCTAATAGGACTACTAAAATGACGAGGAAGTACTGGAAGAAGAATAGGTACAAAATACTATAATATAAAATTGTTATTATTTTATGATGATACAAATACAATCTATTCATAGTGTATAAATGTACCAAATATCATCAATTTATATTTCGCGGCGACGAGTGGCGCCGCGTACTGTCCCAATGGCCGTATAGTAAAATCGTTGGCAGCACGACGCCTAGCTGCGCAGCGAGGTGCCGGCCGCGCGCAGCGGAACGTAGCAGGCAGAGACACTTATTTAATTTGAGAATCCTATAGCAAAACAAATTTACAAAATTAGATTTTGAACGCTATATATTATGATGCAATAATACGGATAACAATTTTTTTTTCATAATCTACGGGTTTGAATCTATGCAACCTAACTTCTTTAATAATAAAATATAATTAAATGATATTTGGCATAGTTATAGATTGTGTATAGATTTTATTTGTGTTATCTTAAAATAATAACAATTTTATATTTGTATTCTTTTTGCAGTTCTTCCTCGCCATTCAAGTAGTCCGATTAGGGATAGCAAGATCCCATTCTATCGTTATAATTTCCACTCAAGAACTCGACCAAACTGCATCAATTTCTACACGAAGTATGGTCGGAGATAGTAGGGAAAATCTCTTCAAGCATCGCGTCGCGTTTCAGTGTGGCTGATCCTAATGGAATAATTCTGATTTTTCCAGAGTTATTTTTATAAGCTAAATCTTTCTAAATTCTTGTTGGCAGCACGTCGCCTCGCTGCGCAGCGAGACGTCGTGCTGCATAAAAGACGTGCGGCTTTAGTCACCCGTGTATATCCCGCAATATTAGTCATGTTGGCAGTGTTGTGTCTTTTCAAAGATGAGATATGCGACTACTGACTACTATTACTAAATCTTTCTCGATTCTTGTTGGCAGCACGACGTCTCGCTGCGCAGCGAGACGTCGTGCTGCCAACGTTTTTACGATGCGCTCGCGGCGACCGTGGCGCAGCGTACAGCCACTGGTCTTTTCAAGCATCGCGTCGCGTTTCGGTATAAACTGACCCTAATAGAATAATTTATTTTTTTACAGAGTTATTAATATCTCTAAGGATTGTAAAACTAAATCTTTTGATGCAAATGCTAATGGATGTTGTAAATCGGAAGCAATAAGTATTATTTATTTACAAAAAGCTAAAGATGCACGAAGGTAAGCTGGTAAGATAAGTAATAGATACCTAAGAAGTACACGAGTGAAATTATTATTATTTGACGATCATAATTTACCTTAATACGTTTCTAATCGTAAAGTTAAATCGTCTTTAACTACTTAAGCTCGATTTAACACCTATAAAACAGAAATTAGTAGTCTACTACTCTTATTTCAATTACAAGACATAGTAAACTTGTAGATTTTTTACTAAAAAAAACAAGATTTTGAGACTTAAAACTATACAGACCACAGATTAAGGAAATATGACCAGATAGAAAACTGTCGTTAAGATTCGACTGATCAAGCTTTTTGCAAATCAATTTACACTTGACAAGAAATTGACCGCTGATTTGTTAATTTTGGCGTTAATTAGCCTTTCAGGAACCTTTACTGTTTTTTGAATCACCTACATTAAGGTAAAAATATATTGTGCCCATCCTATATCTATACATATAATAAAATCGTAACTGGTCTGTAACATGGAAGATGTATGAGAAAAACAATAACTTTATGAACGACATAAAACCCAAAACAATGATTTTTAGAATTTTTGTCTGTTTGTCTGTACGTTTGTACGCGCTTATCTCAGAATGTACTGAACGGATTTTGATGAAATTTGGTATGGTAGTAGTTTAGACTCTGGATTAACACATAGGCTACTTTTTATTGCGGAAAAATGTACGGTTCTCGTGATATTCGATTTTGCGCGTACGAAGTCAACGGCTTAACAGATTTGAATGCGGTTTTCACTAATGCGTTATGGTTACTCCTCTCCACATAAAATTTAATTAATCGACTTCCAAAAAAGAAGGCTGTTACTCCGCCGCCTGTGGACCTATTTTCAAAAAAAAAAATTTTTTCTGTAAAGGGTATAATCCCCAATTGGTATTTTTGACACCAAAGTGGTGACCTAATGTCAGGATCCATGAGGGATCGAGGGTACTCCACCATTGTTTAAGGAATTACAAGCATATGCCACTTACAGTAATCATCATCATCACCACCATCTTCTTACGATACACCAACATATTATTATGGTGACATAGGTACTTCTCAAAGTTTAGTACACTCATAGCAATGTTTTTGAAATTTTGCAATAGCCAAAATTATATTACACTTAATTATATTTAATGCTGACTGTTTCATTTTGTCAGCCGACTACTACATTATATAATAATAATTCTTTTATAAAATAGTGTGTAATCATAATCATCACTGGTGGTTGTTTATTTGGTCCACAGATCAGTAATACTTATTTGGTGAAATACCACGGCCTCTCAGAAAACCGGCATAAAATCGCTTGAGTTTAGATTTCCGAGAGAGTGAGAATACCGGAGTCTTTTTTTTTATTAATATCTTTCTTGGAATGTTTTAATATAAATAAAAGAAGACAAAAATTCTAAAAATCATTGTTTTGGGTTTTATGTCTTTCATAAAGTAATCGTTTTTCTCGTATATCTTCCATGTACAGACAGCGACAGTTACGATTTTATTATATGTATAGATATAGATGGGCACAATGTATTTTTACCTTAATGTAGGTGATTCGAAAAACAATAACCCTCGGTTTCTGAAAGGCTAATCAACGCCAAAATTAACTAATCAGTGGTCAATTTCTTGTCAAGTGTAAATTGATTTGCAAAAAGCTTGATCAGTCGTTTGATTTGAAAACTACTGTCAAACCCATGGTCAAACCACATGTCAAACGCTGTTTTCGGTTTCTGGTAAGCTATTTAAGGCGTAAATGTGTCATGTCAAGATGATCAATGATTAGGAAATAAAACCTTAATGTACTCATTGCCCACAGACAAACTGCTGCACCAGTTTTGTGGGAAACTGCTTGTGAAAGTTTATTTTGAATAATAAATAAATAATAATAAAAATAAATTGCAGTCTCAACGCTTAAAATCATAAATATATTATATTATAAACGTCAAAGACGTAAGCAAAACATCGAATTTTCAAATTTTTTGCTGGACATATTATGCAGATGAATTATTTGTTGATCATATCCCTCCAAATAAAAATTTTATATTTTTGCTAATTCATTAAACTTTTTTGGCTCATACGTAATGTAAATATTTTTTTTTTTCAGAATTTATGCCCATGTTATTAAGGCTAAGAGTGAATTTATGTCACTTCCTGGTAATGAAATTGGTGGTAATGGTGGCTTCAATCGGAATCCTGCAGATATTAATCGTTTCCTACAGGCCTTCTACAAGGAAGTTAATGTTTCTCCAAAAGAAGTGCAGTATATAGAGGCATTTGGTGCAGGTAAAGCTACGTATTCAGTATTGTCAAAGTAAAAGCAAAATGATTTTGTTTACTTATGATATTAATATTTATAATATTTATAATATCCACTATTATGTTATTACTGTTTATACTTTACTAAAACATTCTTAACATTTGACCCAATTTGCCAATATATATTTTTCTATGTTATGCTTTCTATTTTTCATATTATTAACTACTATAATGCCAAAAAAAACCAATTCTTTCTTTCAATTAGTTTGACTACACTATAGATTATTTGTACATTCGCCGACAAATTTTGTGTTCCACTTTTGAGTCTTATTCCACAGTAATAAGATCGAAAAGTGGAACCTTAAAGTGACAGTCGTTGGACAGCAGCTTAGGATTTTTGTTACAAAAATTGATGTAAGGATTAAAAATTAAAATACTTAATATTAAATAGAAAAAGATATTTATCCGTATTTAAAACGAAACGTCTTTGAATGAACAAGGTGTCCCTGAAAGTATGGTCAAGCCTAATTTTATGGATAGAGCACCCTGGGGCTAGCCAAATCATCCCCATGTATGTAATGATATTTTCAAAATTTTTTGAGTTATGTTGGTTATTATGAAATTCGTTTCATCTCTTAATAAAAATTGTTTTCACCAACGCATAAGTGTCTCCTAAGGCCATAGGTGGTGTTGCGTATCTTCTTAGTGTTATTATATACTGTATAGGTACTTTAAGGTCACTAAAAGACTCGCGAAGTTATATAAACGTATATTTAAAGTATTTTACATTTATTATTAATTATATATTATGTTGTGTGGAAATAAAATTATCATCTCTTAGAAAATACAATAAAAATAGACATCACAAAAATTTTTTATACAATGTGTTTCACATTTGACTAGCCCAAATCTCGTTTCAAAAGATATAATTTCTTATAATAAAACACAGTTTTAAACCCCTATTGGCTTAAAAATTAGCCAAAACGTTATAGTAACGAAACGTGAGATAAGATTCTAAAATTTTAAAACACATCACATGCCTAAGAGCTACTAGGAAATTTAGAGCAGGATTTTGAGGCAAGCTTAAACCTTGTCTTATACTAATTCTCGTATTGTACCCCAACACAACACTGCAGGACTGGCTGGTCACGAGCGGGGCTAAGTCAATAGACAAATTTTTTGAAATATATTTTTTAACTCCCAAAAAAGATGTGTTAGTTTAATGTTTAAGGAGTTGAGAAAAAAATCCATGCCATTTAGTCGTGACTTTTACCTTGCCATTCCACTGTTAATGTAAATTAGAAAACAGTTAAAAATGTGTTTGAGGCATCTTTAAATTTTAGTAGGGTATTATTCATTATTAAAAAATAATATTGTAAAAAATACAGATAATTTTAGTGGGACTTTGGGAGAAAATCGAGAATATGCTGGCTATCAATTCATGATTTTCTGACATCTATCGGTTATTTTCAGAACTACGATCTTCATTTCAACAATAGAAGAAGTATAGAATAAGGTTTCAGCTTGTCTCAAACACCTGCTCTAAATTTCCTAGTTGCTCTCCATCTATAAAAAAAACTGTGTTTTATTATAATGAGTGCGTGACAAACCTTATAAGTTATTATATTATTTCTAAGGGGTATTACAGACGGCGAAGATACTATAATATTTTATGTTAAGATGAAATAAGGCTTGCAATACAGTTTGTTTGAACTATCACAGGCAGCTAAGGTACTACATACATTACGTACTATAGTACAGTATATGTAATAAATATCCAGGCATCTTAAGGTAAACAATTATATTATCTTCAACGTCTGTGACGTTCTGCAGAAAAATTTAAATTTTAAATAAGTTAAACTAAAAAAATCTTAAAAATCTTTATTTAAAATGTATTTGAATAAAATATGCATAAAAATAATAATTTTGGAAACACGAATTTTTTTTTGAGACAACTGATATTTATTTTACTACAATATTTAATTTGCAATTTCGCTCAGTATGCTATAGTAAATACGTATTAAAGTATCTCCTCTTGTTATCTGCTTGTACTATAAAATATAAAGCTTCAATGCTGTTTTTATGAGCAAATTGTTCTCGTACGTTTCGTCCACGAAACATAATTTTCACAAGCTCGAATCCATATATCCTGAATCATTGTAACCTTAGGAAATCTGAGAAATTAATAGTCAGAATAACATACTGATGAAGTCGATATCGATATTTTTTTTATATACTGTAACAGTATTTATTTTTCTGCAGTGTGGCTTGTTTATAAATTAAAAATGCATAATTTCAGGGTAAGTTTATCCGCACATTGTAATAAAGATTAGAGAATTAAAATAAAAGTTTGATAATATAATTGAATAATTATTTTTTATTAATTTACAAATTTTTATATTTTTTTGTGAAATAATATTATGATGAAAAACAAAATTGCAAATAGTATACTGATGATTTAGTTATGTTTCTTTATTATAAAACAGTAATAACAAGAACGAATATGAAATATTTAAATATTAACCTAAGTTAGGATCATGTACGATTCGGTGGCAACACTTATTGACCTAGATTTTTTTTTGGAATTTTGCTTATTTATTGCATTATTTGTTAACATTAAGTCAAAATAATACTTACAGGTGGAAAGTAACGTTGTCGTTTTGTTTTTTAAAGTTTCCGATCTCTTTTTACAGTAAAAAACACAGAAATTCGGTATTTTTTCCTGCGGTTCGTCCCGCCTCAATAACGCGCGGCAACTACATAGTTTTATTTAACCGGTATGACCGGCGGTCTTTACCTCTGGTAGCGGGGAACGCCCGAAAATGCCGACTCCGGTTGGTTTGATGCTCTAAGTTCGAGACAGCTAATGAGTGTACAATATAATTAACTTCTGATTAATTTCGTTGCGGGTTCCAAGACAGATTTAGCATGTCCCCCGGGCACCCCTGAGATCATATCAAAGGGTTTTTGCGGTTGGTTACCACTGTCGATCCTGGCTACACAGGAGTTGCAGTGGTGGGTAAGTGTGGTGGGCCAATTGCCCGTTTTAAAATATAATTAACACATTTTATCATGTCATTTCATTAGCTTCACTGGAATGTGACAAAATGGAATTGGATACAATCGATGAATTCTTCTGTAAAGACAGAAGTAAACCTTTGATGGTAGGAAGTGTGACGTCCAACATTGGGTACGTGGAGGCCGCTTCAGGAATATCTGCAATAACAAAGGTACGAATTTCTACTGTTAAAGTAAGAAATAATTAATTAAATACCTAATGTAAAAAAATTCTTAGCAAACTAAATTAACATAAAAATAACAGGGTTGAACCCCTGAAAAGGGGTTGTTTTGTCGATAAAATTAAGCCTTTTATCTGCTATTAAAATTTCTTCTCCTAGTGACAACACTCACTGTATATCAGTCTTTGTCACTATCGGCGCGATATCAGTTATTGGATATCGTATCGCGTTATGTGAAAACGCTCTAAGATATCGGACAGAAAACTCCTGTGATGTCGTCGGTTTAAGATCGTTTTCCTATTCTCCAATCCAATAACCGATATTGCGCCGATAATCACAACGACAGGTATATATTAACGCGATGAATCTGTCTTTCTTATGTCTTTGTAATTATTGGACGCGTTAAGCGATATCGTATTGCGCAATGTGAAAACGATCCCACATTTCATGACTCAGATTAATAACTATTAACTACAAAGCAAACATACATACCCGACTGTTAGCAGGAGAAGAAGACATTATATACCTAATTCTCCTTACGGCAGATGCTAATGGGGAAGAAAGAGATGTGTGAAAATATATATAACAGATGTATAATAAATTACATGCCGCATTTTTCTAGCTGTTCATTGTTATTGTTGAAGCTTTCCGTATACAAATGACATTAGTATAGCTATCACTTTACGGTGTCACTTATTTATATTGCAATAAAGTCGCAATTCGTATTAACATTACAACCTAAATAACAACGAAGTACAAAAACCCATTGAATTGTGACGACTTTAGTGTTCCTTCTATTTATTTTGTTCTTCCAAGATTCATTATATACAGCCTGGTGACAGACATACATACGGATATTGATGTCTTAGTACCTAATAAAGTGACACATAAGAAATGACAAATAAGGTCCCGTTTTTACTCTTTCGATACCCGACGGAACCCTGAAACGACTTTTCGTATGAATTATTTACAAAGTCAAAGTCAAAGTCAATTTTTTTTATTCAAAATAGATATTTTTATACACTTTCTGAACGTCGGTCTACATGATGCCTACCACCGGTTCGGGAACTAACCCGGCGAGAAGAACCGGCGTAAGAAACTCGCGCGGGGCCATCTTTTTATCAAAAAGAGGGAAAATTGTTCTTTTAAAAATATAAACAAGGTATATATAACAATGTTATGACTAAAACTACATAACAAGAGTACAATAAAATATTATGTAATTTAGAAGTAGCCTTGCAGGGGGCCACCAATGAGGTGCTGAGGTGCCCAAGGTGTGCTATCATTCATAAAATCATTAACTTTATAATAGGCTTTAGCACACAAACGTTCTTTAACTACTTTTTTAAATTTATTAATTGAAAAATTTTGAACGCTTTCTGGAATCTTATTGTATAGGCGTATACATTGGCCTATTACGTCCTATATCGTTGATGTCTTGTCCGTCCATGTAAGATATTTCATTTGATTTTATTGAGAAGATTGGAGTGGTTTGTTGAAAGCCAGGGCCTCCTTCCCGGCTCATCGACTGGCTTTAGATGTGGTCAGTGTGGTTTAGGGTTGATAATTGAGCCCTACGTACGTCCAATACACAAATAGGTTTCGCCTACAATTATTGCTTGTTTTATCGATTTCATTTGATATATTTGAAAATTGATAATGCCTACAACAATGTCAATTTTAATACGCTAGTTAATGTTTTACAGGTGATAGGAGTAGGTAATAAATAAGATTTGTACGAATTCTTTACTTTACTAAGTCTAGTCATCAACATAATATACATCAAGCTTATGCTTATTTCGGGTATTTCTATTGTGGTTATCATTTTTCTTTTTGAATAGGTTTAAATTTTTTTTAACATAAAATACATTTGATAGAACATACTGAGAAGTATACGTATAAGTAACATACAGTTAAGATTGCAGTTTCTTTAAACTTCTCTCTTAATGACGTGTTGGGGGCCAGCTTATAGATTGCCCGAATAACAGAAGCCTATAGCCATGTTAAAATAATTCATACGTCAAAAATTCATTCTCTTCAATAATGCCGAACAGTGTAGAAAATGTCGCGAGCCCTCCAAAAGCAGCGCTTTTTTATGGTTTATAAATGAAATTTATAGGTACTGCTGGGTTATCATTTTGGAAAACTGGCTGGAAACCTCCACTATAAAACTCCAAGGGACGATGTAGCGGCTATAAGAGAAGGACGTATTGAAATACTAGCAGATCATAAAGAATTTGTTCCAACATACACTGCAGTCAATGGTCTGTCTATCACTGGAAATACCTCACATGTTTTACTTCAAGGCTATAACAAAGAAAAAGTAAGTAGTTGGACAGTAACTTGCTGACTAGCACATTATAATTTATTTTTTTAAATATTATTTTATATTACACACAGGATACTGATCGGTACAAGTCAAGTTTTGCCCGCATAGTCCTCTGTTCAGGAAGACAGGAGAGTTCTGTGAAAAAAATGTTTGAAGACCTGAAGAGTCGACTTATCGATCCTGAAGAGCATGCTCTGCTTCATCGTTTCCACGAGTTAAATGTTTCAGGACACTTGGGGCGAGGTTTTCTTATTATTGGTAAATATAATATTAAAATAACATATAAGCATGTCAGGACATGTCCAAGAAGGCGGGTTCGGTATACCATATATATAACAACACGTAATAGGTTTTTTATTCAGATCACTGCAAAAGTTACTATCCGATTTCACTGAAAATAAGTTTTAAGTAAATATGCACATATAACACAAAGAAACTAGTAAATTTCCAAGATATAATATTAAAACACTTTTATTTTGGAAATGCTAGGATTCGAATCGGGATTAGCTTGTATACCTATGGGTAGGCCAGTTACTCAAAACTGGTTCACTTTAAGAAATTACTGTAGGATATTATGCTATATACTACAGTATGTACCAAGTACTTTATAGGTTTAATTGGGAAGTTAATTGAATGAAAAAACCCGCGATGGTAAAACGAAATTAAAAAAAAAGGATAAAATATTATAAAGCTTTATCGATATAAATTACCTGCATATGCTCTTTGAAAAGTTAAAAAAAATACGTGTGGCACTCGGGGACTGCCGCGGTAAAGCTATATCATAGCATTTTTTATACTTTCTCACAAACAGCTGCTTACGTATTCGTCCGATTTCGGAGCAGCTCGTCTCGATCCGTGCGAGCTTCGTACATTCGTACCATATACATACACGTTAAGGTTCAACTAGTCGCGGGCTCGAACTCACTCGTGGACGCGGCCAAAAAGCACGCTGTATCACCTAGCATTGTGTCTAAAAGAGATAGAATCAGTTAGGAGCTAGTCTAGTCGCACGCACACAAACGTTTCAGGAGTATTGGAGTTCGGGGTATACGCTTATGGACTTTATAGTCTATGAGACGCAAGAAAAAAAAAATTTTTTTTGGAAAATTGGACTTATGCGTATTACGAACAATACCATAAACATACATAGCGTATGAAAATATCCATTAAAAGAAAAATGAGTGCATCCTTAGTTTTGACTATCGGCACTTTGATAGTGCGCGGCGGCTTGTTTTCGACATCATCAAGGGTACTGACTCTCTCTGATCTTTACTATGGCTATGTTAATTCAAGCTCAAAATGTACCTACTCTGTTACGTTCTTCTAAGATCTAAAGTAACGATGAATAATAATAAATCTAAAATAATAATAAATAGCAATAGGCCAATAGGTAATTGCGAGACTTGTGGGACTCTTGCTGCAAGACCAATATCAAGACTGGGAGCGCAATACCAAGACCAAGATCAAGACCAGGCTTATTGGCGCAAGAACTAGACCAAGACTGGCTAAGTCTCGTCTTGTTCTTGTATTTGGGCAACACTAGTTATGTTGCAAGGGCGGACAGACGGACGGACAGAGCTAACTAAGGGTTTCTTGTAGTACGTACTGCGGAATCCTAAAATGCTTTTTAAATTTAGTTTTCAACTAGTGTGTTAAAATGAATGTCTTATTTTTAGATACAAATAAAGATAATGAAACTGTTAGTCTTAGTGAAGAATGCGCTTACTTTGACCATGGTAGACGTCCACTGTGGTTCGTGTACAGTGGAATGGGCTCACAATGGACTGGAATGGGAAAAGACCTAATGCGTATTCCCGTTTTCGTTGCTGCTATTGCAAGGTAATATTTTAGTTGTGCTTTTTACCGCTGCGGGGAAGAGATTAACAATTATAACATAAGTTCCTGGAATTCAGGTAGATACACAGACGATCATATATTCTAGCATTGGTTCTGGATTATGCGATGGTCTGTGTGTCTATCTGACTGTCAGTCAAAACCTTTTATCTCGATTAAGGGTTAAGTTTTTGAGTTAAAAAAAAAATAAATGCTTATAAAATACTAACGCTTGCAATTCCTACCTAGAACTGAAAACTCAACGTTCCTACTTCCTAGTCAGCAAAGTAAAAAGTGACCAAGCATTTTAGAACATGGTTAATGCAATAGAACTGTAGACAAATTATAGAGTAGAATCACATTCAATACAAACGGAACGGATTTTTTTAAAATAAAAGCCAATTTACTAAATAACATAATGCATTTCATGTCACCTTCTTAAACAGAATGATGGCCAGTATTAATAGCGTGTTGCCTATGTCTAGCTGCCAGTGAAACTTTCGTCAAAATCAGTCTAGTCCAGACAGACACACAGACAAAAATTAAAGGGCAAGGTAAAAAAAATAAATTTTTTCTTCTCCAAAGACTGGAGCGGTTCCCATGTTCTTGTCATGTTTTCCTTCTTTAACACGTTAAACGCCAAGGCAAAAAATGCATTTCCCGTTCAGGCTGTGTCGGTCAGTGCTAGTCGACTACTAGACTTTGCGTTTGGGCCGAGTGGGTTGGTGCGAGTGTTTTTAATTCTTTCATATAGGCCGTAGGGCAGTGCTATCAAATTTAATCCCATATTTATTGACACGCTTGGCCCTCTAGGATGATTTTTTAAAAACATAAAAAACATAAAAATAACAACACATACCAAATATTAAAAAATTGTGTGGCGCAAAATTGAAAACACCTTTGTCCAGCAGTGGATTTCTGCCATAAATTATATCATATTACTAGCATTTGCCCGTGACTTCGCCCGCGTGAAATTGGTTTATAAGATATCTTTATGATAATTTAAAACTTTTATCCCTTAATTTACCCCCTTGGAGGTTAAATTTTGAAAAACCCTTCCTGAGTGGATGCCTACGTCCTAAGAGAAATACGTCTGCAGAATTCCAATTTTCTAGCCTAAAGGGTTTGATATATCAGTCAAAGAGCTTTGCTTTTATATAATAATATATAGTTAGATAGATATACCTACATATACTTCATAAAACATAAAACAATTATTAAAAAAAAGATGGAATGACACTATATTCATTTTTTATTATTATTTTAAGTAATTCCATCTATTCCTAAATTGATTAATAAGGAATAGTTTCATTAAATTTTGTCATAACCTTATAAGTGAATAAATAAAAAAATAATGTTACATTTTGAAATGCTTGATATTTATTCGACTCCGATGAAGCCTAAAGGAAGGGTAATGATGTTGGCAGATATGTAATATGTATGTGTTTGTTTGTTCCCCAGTAGCGGCTAAACAACAGATCTGATTTTAATTAATGAGGTGTCCATAGATTCGTAATAAAGGCCTGGGTAACATAGTCTATATACTTTGCATAGTCGGGTCATAGTTTTATATCTTTTTATTATTTATTAGCTGTATGACTAAACAACAGGTCAATCTAGGTCTAAACAAAGACCTAGGAGACCATATTTAAATTCTGTAGATAAATAAAAATAATGGTGCGAGAAAAAATTAAAATTATAAAAGAAAAGGAAATAAAAATAATAATAATATTTCGTCTGAACGAGATTTGAACCCGAAACTAATTGGTCAAAAATCCAATTGCCTACGTAACTGCGCTACGCGTACGTTACGTTAGTATTCGAAATTACTCTTATCATATTTGGCGCCATAACGCGTTACGTTACGAAGCGGTTTACCCTCCCATAAGTAGTTATTACTTCAATAATATTTTTGTTCATCGTTTTAAACTAAAACCGTTATGCAAAGGCGTGTTTTGAAGAAACCACACTTTATTGTAAGGACCCATTTACGTTTTGAGCTGTCTAAAAATTACGTAGTACGTAGTACTTACAGTATTGTAAATTAATTAGTAGGCAATAAATAGTTTCATTCAATTTTATCATAACATTTTAAGTGAATAAAGAAGAAATAATAGCAAAGGTCGAAATGCTTAATTTTTTTGCTGTATGCTAAGGAAAAAATATCTTTGTTTATCGTTTTAAACTAAAACCGTTTTGCAGATCCGTGTTCCGACGAAACTGCACTTTATTGTAATTATATTTAAGGCTTAGTCTCAAAACTCGGTAGTCAGTACCCACGGAGTACACTACGGTACTACTTTCCTGGTCGATATTCTTAAGCTCCATTGGGAATAACTGCAATTTTGTTAACAATTGACTCGCAATAAAACGATCATACCATGGTTTTTTAATAGTTGTCTTTGAAAATCAGGTGTTTTTAAAAATTCTAGTCTTTTGGAGTCGTTACCAGGATAGAATGTTTGAATAGTTTCATTCAATTTTATCATAACATTTTAAGTGAATAAAGAAGAAATAATAGCAAAGGTCGAAATGCTTAATTTTTTGCTGTATGCTAAGGAAAAAATATCTTTGTTTATCGTTTTAAACTAAAACCGTTTTGCAGATCCGTGTTCCGACGAAACTGCACTTTATTGTAATTATATTTAAGGCTTAGTCTCAAAACTCGGTAGTCAGTACCCACGGAGTACACTACGGTACTACTTTCCTGGTCGATATTCTTAAGCTCCATTGGGAATAACTGCAATTTTGTTAACAATTGACTCGCAATAAAACGATCATACCATGGTTTTTTAATAGTTGTCTTTGAAAATCAGGTGTTTTTAAAAATTCTAGCCTTTTGGAGTCGTTACCAGGATAGAATGTTTGAAGACTAAATTGTGGCCTTTAAAACATTGGATACAACGTCCTGTGAGACTATTAACCACAAAAACTGTACGAAATACCACTCGTTTACATGCCTATATTTAGGCAGGCTACATTTTCAGCAAGAATGGGTATAGTCCTGAACGTTCGTTAGTTTTCTTTAAAACAAAACATAAATATCTATAGAGTCTAGGTTTTTGGACTTTACAATTGTTTCCATTCAATTACCAAAACGTTGTGACAAAATTTTCCTTTCAAGGCTCAAACTATTCCTTTCAAAGATGTTTAAGAAATTAGATTGAAAGATGAAATTACCTGAAACTATCATATAAAGGACAGGGCCAGTATAATTGGTAATGCCTGCCCGAATTTTTTGCATATATGAAATAATTTACCTACCTTTTTATGGTTTATTGTGTCGAGTTTTTTTTTCCTTCCCAAAGGCTAAAAAATTCTATTACTTAAGACTATGCTGTCCATACGTCCGTCTGTCACCAGGCGTAATAGGTAAACAATTGAAATTTTCACATATCGACCGTTAAAAGGTAATAAGCGACACTTTTTTTAATTAGAAAATGAGTTTTGAATGGCATCCTACTCATGTCTACTGTCTACATCCTACTCTGTCAAATGAGCTCTTTTTGTCGCTTATATGCGACATATATTTTTGTCGGCAAAAAACTACGAAATCCAAGTGTCACTTTGTGTAACCGACCGAATTTTGGACCATTTTTACCACCCAGGCACCCAGCCTGCGCCCCAGTAAAAATGGCATCAATGTAGGTTTATTGTCGGTAATGCATTATTACATTTTACTAGCGCTGAGATATTGGGGCTTATGTCTCTTTATCAAAAGCATCTTATTTGATAACAAGAGCTTATGCCCAACTACCAAATTCAAAATTTATGTTAAACTGTTGGTTATAATCCTACTACACCGCACTATTACTATATATTTAGTATCATAAAACTACTCTTTAAAGAACTCGATTGAGAAAATATGACCGACTATAGGCCCATCGCCTTAATACCCATTTTTTCAAAAATTATAGGAAAAAAATTGTACGAAGCCATTTATAGTTTTCTAAATAAATTTAATATACTGTGTGAAGAACAACAAGGATTAAGGAAGAATAAAAATATTAACATGGCACTCTTTGATTTCCTCTCCAAAGCCATGGATAGTAAAAACCCAATATGTGCAATTTACACTGACAGGTCCCTTTTAAACAAGCTATATCCTTACGGCATTTGAGAGAATATTCTCGAGTTAATAAAATCATATTTTATTGGTCGTAGTCTTATTACAGCAATCACAAGAATTTGTCTAAAAACCAAAACAGAAATACACATTATCTAGAAGAATACAGACTTCGGAGTACCACAAGGCAGTATTCTTGGACCGCTACTATTCCTACTGTACATCAATGATCTACAACTTCAAATCCCTTACCCATCCATACAATTTTCAGATGACAGCACATTAATTATAGATTGCTTTAAGAAAGATACGAACATGACATCAACAATAGCCTACACACAATAAAAAATTGGCTTTTTACAAATAATTTAAATATTATCATAATAAAAACATATAATGCACTTTTATCAAAGATTATTTCCGGAAAACATCCAATGAAGGTATGATGAAGAGGTCATCGATAGAAATGACGTTGCTAAATTCCTAGGTATTTTGATAGACAGCAAACTAACATGGAAAGCCCAAGCAGAAGACTTATGCCAAAAAATTTGCACATCAGCCTATGCTTTGTATATTCTATCAAAAAAAGTTAATATTCAAACAGTCTTAGTGGCATATCTATGGCATATCGTCATAATGATCTTATTCTACCAAAATTCTTTAAACAAACGTTATTGGGCAACTAATAAGGATTTTTAGAAGAAAAACAGGTTGTTTTTAGTAAAAAAACAAATTAAAACAAATTAAATTTGAACACCTTTATTACATTATTACCATGGAGTTGTGAATTTTTTTTACTAAAAACAACCTGTTGTTCTTCTGAAAATCCTTATTAGTGGCCCAATAACGTTTGTGTAAAGAATTTTGGTAGAATAAGATCATTATGACGATATGCCATAGATATGCCACTAAGACTGTTTGAATATTAACTTTTTTTGATAGAATATACAAAGCAATTTTCCTTTCAAGGCTCAAACTATTCCTTTCAAAGATGTTTAAGAAATTAGATTGAAAGATGAAATTACCTGAAACTATCATATAAAGGACAGGGCCAGTATAATTGGTAATGCCTGCCCGAATTTTTTGCATATATGAAATAATTTACCTACCTTTTTATGGTTTATTGTGTCGAGTTTTTTTTTCCTTCCCAAAGGCTAAAAAATTCTATTACTTAAGACTATGCTGTCCATACGTCCGTCTGTCACCAGGCGTAATAGGTAAACAATTGAAATTTTCACATATCGACCGTTAAAAGGTAATAAGCGACACTTTTTTTAATTAGAAAATGAGTTTTGAATGGCATCCTACTCATGTCTACTGTCTACATCCTACTCTGTCAAATGAGCTCTTTTTGTCGCTTATATGCGACATATATTTTTGTCGGCAAAAAACTACGAAATCCAAGTGTCACTTTGTGTAACCGACCGAATTTTGGACCATTTTTACCACCCAGGCACCCAGCCTGCGCCCCAGTAAAAATGGCATCAATGTAGGTTTATTGTCGGTAATGCATTATTACATTTTACTAGCGCTGAGATATTGGGGCTTATGTCTCTTTATCAAAAGCATCTTATTTGATAACAAGAGCTTATGCCCAACTACCAAATTCAAAATTTATGTTAAACTGTTGGTTATAATCCTACTACACCGCACTATTACTATATATTTAGTATCATAAAACTACTCTTTAAAGAACTCGATTGAGAAAATATGACCGACTATAGGCCCATCGCCTTAATACCCATTTTTTCAAAAATTATAGGAAAAAAATTGTACGAAGCCATTTATAGTTTTCTAAATAAATTTAATATACTGTGTGAAGAACAACAAGGATTAAGGAAGAATAAAAATATTAACATGGCACTCTTTGATTTCCTCTCCAAAGCCATGGATAGTAAAAACCCAATATGTGCAATTTACACTGACAGGTCCCTTTTAAACAAGCTATATCCTTACGGCATTTGAGAGAATATTCTCGAGTTAATAAAATCATATTTTATTGGTCGTAGTCTTATTACAGCAATCACAAGAATTTATCTAAAAACCAAAACAGAAATACACATTATCTAGAAGAATACAGACTTCGGAGTACCACAAGGCAGTATTCTTGGACCGCTACTATTCCTACTGTACATCAATGATCTACAACTTCAAATCCCTTACCCATCCATACAATTTTCAGATGACAGCACATTAATTATAGATTGCTTTAAGAAAGATACGAACATGACATCAACAATAGCCTACACACAATAAAAAATTGGCTTTTTACAAATAATTTAAATATTATCATAATAAAAACATATAATGCACTTTTATCAAAGATTATTTCCGGAAAACATCCAATGAAGGTATGATGAAGAGGTCATCGATAGAAATGACGTTGCTAAATTCCTAGGTATTTTGATAGACAGCAAACTAACATGGAAAGCCCAAGCAGAAGACTTATGCCAAAAAATTTGCACATCAGCCTATGCTTTGTATATTCTATCAAAAAAAGTTAATATTCAAACAGTCTTAGTGGCATATCTATGGCATATCGTCATAATGATCTTATTCTACCAAAATTCTTTAAACAAACGTTATTGGGCAACTAATAAGGATTTTTAGAAGAAAAACAGGTTGTTTTTAGTAAAAAAACAAATTAAAACAAATTAAATTTGAACACCTTTATTACATTATTACCATGGAGTTGTGAATTTTTTTTACTAAAAACAACCTGTTGTTCTTCTGAAAATCCTTATTAGTGGCCCAATAACGTTTGTGTAAAGAATTTTGGTAGAATAAGATCATTATGACGAAGTTTTATAACCTTTTATAACAATACTTAAAAATTTTGAATTCTGACCTTGATATTGATCTCGCTCCTGTACCTTAATATTGCTAGTAAAGTACACATTGTAATACCTTTTTAGAAACTACACATACTAGACAATTTATTAAGAAAATGGGCAGCTATAGAGCCATACTTTTTTTTTCACAGTAAATGATCAAAGTTGACATTAATAAAAAAATAGTTTAAAAAAAAGCATAAGAAAATGATTTTGAAAATTTTTTACGTTAAAAATACCTAAAATTGTATAAAAATTAAATAATACACGTCTTCAGGAGTATAATACTAAAAAAATCACACATAAATACCTAAATTTGATGAAATGGCAACGGAATGAACGAAAAAAGTAGCGAAATTTATAAAAAAGTATAAAATGCTACGCTATTTTCATATGGTTAGAAACCCTGGCAAGAAAATACGATTTTATTACAGTTTCACATCCGGACCAACTCCAGTTTACGGGTTATCGATTTTACGACGATACGATTACGACAGACCCTGTATACTGTATAAATGTTTTTTCATGTAACTGAGATAAAAAATAACTCTTCCTTGTTTATATATATTAGAAATTGCTACTTTGTAAAAACAAATAAACACTTATTTCCTTCTTTAATTGAAACAAGAATTAGAACCAATTAATTAAGATCCAAATACAAAACTTTGCTGTGTACTGTATGTGGGGATATAAAACAGCTCTTCTGAACAAGAGTGTTCTTTGCATGACACCAACTATATACAATACCTAATAATATTAAATATATACCATCGCCATTATATAAAAACATTCTGGTAAAATTATTAACATTATTAACACAAAAATGTTATTATACAATTAATTAATTTTTAAATGATAAATTATAATTATGAAGAATGATACTGTGATGATTATGATTAATTATATTGACATATAGATGTATTATATGTATAGTTATCAAAGGATATATTAATATATTAATACTGAACTATTTTAAATATTTCATCTCGATTTTTTGTTAAATATTATTTATTTTCGATTTCTTTTAGTAATCATACATTATATTGTTTTATTATTTTTGATATTACTTATTAAAATGATATGATTTATATTTAATATTTGAATTGGATTAAAATATACTATCTATTTTTCCTTTAATTACTTATAGACTAGTGATTAATACTACAAATATTACTAAATTTGTTACGTCACTAATAAAATCTGATTATTGGCATGTAATTTGACACACCAAGCTTTAAGATGGTAGGATGTACGGACTTCTTTAAAAGTGTGTCACCACCTGCATGTAATACTTCATTATGTGAATAAATAATTGATTGTTTGACAGAGGCTGTGCAGCATTTTCGTCATATATTGGAAGCTCAATATTAACCTATCTTCACTGATCACAAGCCTCTTATTTTCACAAATGTATAATCGGCTATAATCCGAAATTGGTCTCGTTGTCACCAAAGCGGTGACCTGATGATGGCATCCATGAGGAATCGAGAGAACTCCTTGAAATCTATATGGACACATATAGTGATTTTGACTTTTTCAGAAGTAACCCAAGCAAATGCTACCAAAAAGTAAGATTCTGCACCA
Organism: Phengaris arion; assembly: GCA_963565745.1. Lineage (NCBI taxonomy): Eukaryota > Metazoa > Arthropoda > Insecta > Lepidoptera > Lycaenidae > Phengaris > Phengaris arion. The sequence continues at coordinate 16,463,847 of OY751433.1, read as the reverse complement.
AGGTATACCCTGGATCCAAAAGCACTGAACAGAACTCCTCAGTTAGACTCAAGATACGCGTTTGGAAATTTCGACATTGTTTAAAGAACTGCATGCATATGCCATTATGTAACTTACAGGCAACATCATCAACATATTATACAGAATGTCCGGTAATTAATGGATAACCTTAAAATATCTTATAGTAGAACTTATGGCCGTTCAAAAAAAATACAAAAAAAATCTATCATAAGTAGTACCTAAAATACGTTTTTTTAAAGATTTGTTTTTAGTTTATTTTAGTTTTTTGAACACTATGACCAGAAATGAATGAATTACATCAGTTTTTTATTGTTTTGATATTATACACTAACTATGCTGATACATAGACAGTAAATAGTATGACTAGCTATTGCACTTTTTTTTTTAATGTACAAGTTCATTTATTTTAGAAAAAATTGCATAATTTATTTTTTATCGAAGTTGAAACATTTTGGGTATAAAAAAATGTATAGGCATGAGTGACCAATATTTTTTTTAATAATGTCGGTTTTAAGTACATACTATAATGGTAGAATTCATCATTGTGTCTACCATGAATAGCGACTTATTGCTATTAGAGAGTAGAAAAGGTGGAAAAATTATCACAATTTTTTAATATAATTCTTTGGAGCGATGAATCAACACTCAAAAGAAATGGGTACTTGTTCGCGCCAAAACGCGACGCATAGAATGATCATAATATTGAACATTCTTATCGGCCGGTCACGAGCGGTTTACGAAACGACCCGAGTATGGCCGAACGCTAGAAAACGCTGGGAGAGAGTGACGTAAGCACTTGCAATTGGAACCCCTTCCGTGCAGGACGATTCAGCTCATCCCGAATCCTAGTCAACGTGAACGCGTGTGCGCATATTTATATTTCGTGCTCGTTAATATACTACCAAATTAGCTAGCGAACCGCGATAAATCTATCGATAATCCGCTCAACAGCTGTGTAGTGTAGTGAGAAGAAACCTCCACCCAGATCCAGAACCACCAGCTCAGCAATAAGGTCAGTCCAAGTTGTCTCCAGCCCTCTCGTTAACCTATGTACCTACTTCCCTCAGCTCAAAGTCGCGTGTGTAAGTCTTAGCTTACACAGTACTTGAACCTTCACAATTTACACAGTTGGCAACTAGAAAATCTCCATCTAATGCGTGAAGACAGGTCACAATACCAATTTAAAATTAACTATTGGACTATTTACTGTTTGGTTTGCATTACCAGGGAATCTAACTGGGCAAAGTAATTTGAAGTTTCTCCAAAATGATCTCTCCAATTTATTAGAAGAAGTGCCCGAGGAGTTGAGGGACTCTTATTGGTTACAAAATAACGGCTGTCCTGCGCATTATGCTGTACCCGTTCGTACATATTTAAATAATACCCAATACCCAAACAGATGGATCGTGCGTCTAGGGTCAATTTTGTGGCCTCCGCGTTCACCGGATCTAAATCCATTGGATTTTTTTTTATTAGGGCTGCCTCTAAGAAGAGGTGTACCGTAAGCCTATACGGTCTTTGGGAGAACTACGTAGTCGTGTCAGAGGAGCCGCATCAAAAATAAGTGATCGACTATATACTAGATTGCTCAAAAGATAGAGCTGCATAAGAGTGGGAGGCCAACAATTTGAACATTTATTGTAAATACGTGTAAAATAATTTATTAGTTAAAATAATAGTATTTTTAAAGTTTTTAGTTTGTCTAAAATAAATTATTTTTATTAACCCCCAATGGTCGGGTGCAATTATTTTTTAAAGTTGCCCAATTACAAAGGAGAATGGGCAAATTGGCCCAAAGATACAAAAGTCTGCCCCCAGGGTTGGCACGTACTGTATTCAAAAGATTTTTATATACGGACCGACCATTTCTTTATATGGAAACGTAAAAATCCAACCTACAGAAAAAGAAATAATAAATAAAAATAATCCGAAAGTTAAATAAAAATAAATAATTGTTTACGAATTAGGTAGGTGAGTACATTAAAACGCAGATTTTTTTAATTAATTTTTATTTCAGTTATTATATATTTTTATCATCTACAATAACAGAGTCTAAAAATACTGCAGGGTGACTAACGGTGTCATATCGTGCCCATCCCAGAAACCATACAATAGACATTATGTGGGCGCCTGAACCCAAGGTACGTCTGCCTCTTTTGCATGAACAGTAATAGTGTTCCAGAGCTTCCAGTCCTCGTTGGTCCAAGTTTATTAAAATGTATGTATAATATACGCGACTTCTTGTGTGTCTTGATTGTATTCTTCCTCTTAGTAACCAGAAGTTATTACTAATTATATTATATTTGATAAAATCATTGTTTAGATCGGCGGTACTTATGAATATTTCAATTGTGTAAACACCATTTCTATCGTGTTCTGCGTAACTTCTGACTAGTTTTATTTGATATGTCCCCAGTGAGAACATAATTAAATCGTTTTCGGTCAAACGAGGAAAATCTTGAAGCTCTGGTAAATCGGCAGACATACTTTGAAAATTCGTTCTTCTATTGTTAAGATTCTTTAATTATTTAATTTAGGCTAATTACCTAATCTGCTAGTTAGTTTTCGACATTTACTCTATTATTAATATTCACAACAATTTCGTGGGCATTGGAACAATCGGTTATTGGGTCGTGAAAGGCATTGGTGATGGCTGCGGCAATCCGAAAATCATCCTACATATATAACTTGAAGTCACGTTTGAAACGGCCATTCACCACTTACACGACCCACCGACAAATAGTCACCATTCTTGACTTATTGGCATTAATAGTCGAAAGTTGCGTTTGGCCTCTTGCTACAGATAGAGGCATATGCATTTCATAGCCGCAAGCTTCAACATCAGGTAAAGCATCTCTGAATCCTCGGTCTAATATTAGAACGTCATCTGGTCTGAAAAACCAGTGAAAAGCACTATTTTCAACATTCAGCATGCCACTTAATATAGTCGCGTCTGATGTTGTGGCTGCGTAAAACTCTGTGACATCAATAATATAACCATTGCAACAGAAAATATCAAAAATGGTTTCAATAGGTTTTGAAACTTATGGTGACTATATGTCATTCTTTGAAATAAAAAGTTTCCAGTTTTTTGTATATATACATAAGTACCATCACAAACAATTATTGTTTTCATCACATCTCCAGAATTGTCCCCGAAAAGTGCATTGGCGATAAAAATATTTTTTTCGACAACTTGCTCTCTTGTGATATGATCCCACCCTAAATGGATTGGCACATAGTCACGGGTTAAGCATTTTCTCGCTGTTTTAAGTAGTCTTTCCAGCGTTCTTCGACTCATATGCAACATGTCTGCCAATCTTGTGTCTGGTTCACCGGTACGTAGCCTTATTAAATAGGCAGCCAATGCAGTCTTAGGTTTATTGCATGTTTGTATCAACGACGGTAGTTGCTCCAAAATTGCATTGAATTGGTCTATTGTACGACCAGTTAAAAAGTATAGTTGGTTAGGATCCATATTTTTTATATTTTTAAAATCCAGTCTTCCGATGACCTGATGAACAGATTTTAAAATATTCATCATGTCCATGATTTGGTCCTCGTTGAATTCATGGCTGATGTTATTTGCTGACAATAAAACTTCAAAGTCGTTCAATTGCAGATGTTCTTGGCATATTCGTGCAGCAGGCGGTACATAATAGTTTTTATGTAGCAGACGTATTTTCATGTGCTTAGGAACTCGATAGCGCGACTGATCTTGGCAACCAAAGACAATTCATGAATTGGATGTATTTGGTGCTCTTAAAACATGCGATAGATGTATCGTAGATTGTCGTCTTGCGTGTTGTTCTCCCGCAGGTTGTTCTGCAGGTTCTTCCGCAGGTTGTTCTGCAGAGTCTTGAGCAGGCTGTACTGCAGATCGCTCTTCTGGGTTACCTTCTGAAGAAGATGTTATTGGACGGTTTCGCGGTTGATAGGCTTCGCGTCGCCAACAAGGATGGCAAATAAACTCCTGGTCGTTAAATTGTATCTGTAAATAAAAACGTTTAAGGGTTAGTATCGATGTTTACGATTTTTATTCTTGTATAATCACAAAGGTGTGACAAACGGCGAAAGTCTACTTTTTTCACAGTGCAAGTATTATCGCAGCGGCCAGTCCTCAAGCGTCTGCCGCGGATCTAATTCATAAAATCGAGAGTCACTTTCTCGTTAGTCGTAATATCATATTCCATAGAAAAAATGGCATGATGCATAAAAATATCTAAATAAAGTAAGACGGTTATCTGACTACGACGCGTAATGCAACAATACGGAATGAATGCTTACTACATTTTGTATGTTTCATACAAAATACATACAACTACGTGCGATATTACAGCGTCATCGTGTGATAACCGTCTAAACATACTTAATATCTACTATTCAGTTAGCAGTTTCATTAATCTAACCTCATACGGAGAAACTTTGCTGATTATTGACTATTTGAGAAAATTGCTGAGTATTGACTCATGCAAGGTCGGTGCATTCACACAGCAAACACACTTGTCCAACAGATGTACGAAACATGTTGTGAGTGTTCCAAAAACAAAGAGCAAAATCGAAATATCCAGTGAACAAGGCAAGGGTCAATCACAGAGCAAAATCGTCAGTCCAGTAAACAAAAGCAGAAGTCGTTCGATTCGAACAAATCAATAAGGAAAGCGCGTAGTACATAACTACAAACGGTAAACGTTGAAGAAAGACTGCGTAGATGCAACGCGAGGCGATCATGACTCACGTTCTCGCTCGGCAAACTTGCGTTTAAGCTGAAACCCCTCTCGCTCACACAACCCGTTTCACTCGTACTACCTGTCTCGCTTACACAACACGCCTCGGTAGCACTACCTGAGCGGGCTTGATTTTTTGGTTTAAATAAAGTCACCAATTAAGAACGATTTCCTCGCACACCATCATTTAAGTCCAAACGAATATCCCCGTTGTATAAAATATTCAAAGTCAAAGTCAAGTCAAAAGAAGTATTAATATTTATGATAAATATATTCTTTATTTAGTATGCATTTTTATAATTTTATTAACTGTATTATAACTCAGCAACTACAGATTAGAATTCAATGAGGTTCAACACGTAGAGATCAACGTACGTGATGTGCCAAACGGCGGTAGTGTCAACCCTGGGGGCAGTTAAAAAAATTTGGACCAAGCTCCATACATTTTTGCCCATTCTCCTTTCTTTCTATAGTACATTGTTCTCCTATTCTACATTAATAGCAATAATTCACTATTCATGGTAGATACAATGATACTGTAGCATTGTAAAATCTACTTGAAACCGACATTATTTAAAAATATTGGTAACTCATGACTCCATACATTTTTCTTATACCCAAAATGTTTAAGCTTCGATTAAAAAATAAATTATGCAATGTTTTCTAAAATGAATGAACTTGAATTTTTTTTTGTATTTTTTTTGAACGGTCATAAGTTAATACTATAAGACATTTCAGGGTTATCCATTAATTACCGGACAACCTGTATACAATACCTAATGGAAGCTTGGCGCGTATTCAATTATACATTTGACCGTTAATTTTAAACGTTCTTAAAATATATTAATAATAATTTAACAAATATCACTAAAAAGGGAAAAATTATTATTTGTAAACAAAAAATTAAACCGACTTCCAAAGTAAAAATGCACAAAAAGTATGAAATAAAACTTATTTTCTAAATAATTCCCCTTTTAAATTTGGCTAAAATTTTAAATACTTCTCTACTCAATCTTCAAAATTTTGAACTTTGAAAACATGAACGTGAGCTCTATTTTAAATATTGTTTTATTAAGGTGTTGTTCGGGCTAGTACCGACTTCAAAATTATGAAGATTATTTAGTTGTAACTAAACTACAACTTACAACTAAATATTAATCAAAAGACGGAGTATAGAATGTACAACAACGGTGGTTTATTCAAGAAACTTCAATTACAGGCGCGATCACTTTAATATTTAAGGGCTGCGTTCATTATTCCAACAATTTACATTTTTACCAAAAGTAAGATTTTTTTTTTGGTAATATTATCAGATTGTTAAATAAGTAGATAACAGTAATAAATAATGATTATTTATATCCTAACATGATAAATGATGGTAACTGTATACATTAGAATTTGAAGACTTCTCGTCATTATAATATGTATGCAATTTCTTACCTATGTCTTTTGAAGGAAATCCTTGTCGTGTGTGATTCTGTGATTTTTACGATGTGATGTTTATTTCACTTCATCTTTTGCCCAAATAATATAACACTCAATGTTGGATGTTCCCATTTTTCTCTTGTTATGTAAATCTCAGTTGTGGATGTACCACTATACCTATTTCCCAAATCACTTATAGTGTCGCTAATATCTTACAACCTTACTCTGTTTTTGTTACACATTGCTTCGTATGCTGGATTACATTTAGGTATAACGATGCGCATCGTCACTTATCCTTCTTTACACATTGCAATTATTGTACTATTATATAACTTAGGTACGCTCTATTACCTTAAATTGAAAATAGACTCAATTGATCTAAGCGACAAAAATCGGCTTAAAACGAGGCCAAATAAAAAATGGCAATTTGGATGTGTTTTCATTTTCAATTTAATAAATTATGCCAATAAATAAAAAGTTATGTAATTTTTTCTAAAATTTTAAACATAAAACTGCTCTCCTGAACAATTTAGTTTTTATCGCATAACAGTAGATTGTGAAACAGGCCCTAATACTAGTGTTCTCTATATGAGTACCTACTAATAATTTTATAAACAATGGTACAGAACCATTTGTGCGCAAGTTCGACTCGCACTTGGCCGGTTTTAATTATTTGAAATCACAAACAGACGAATTAAATATTTTTTATTTTTCTTTATAGATGTCATCATGTTCTTGAACCAAAAGGACTGAACATCTTCGACATAATTACATCCGACGATAAGAAGATTTTTGACAATATATTGAACTCATTTGTGGGCATAAACGCTATACAAATCGGACTTACAGATGTATTAAGAGCAATAGATATTGTGCCGGACAACATAATTGGTAAGCCCTACGATTTTTTTACAAAATTTACTTTGTATTCACTATGGATAAATTTATAATTTATTTTATTTAATATTTGATGTATTTTTAAGTGAAAAATAGGTTAGTTTCGGTGTGATTACTGCAGACTTAGAGCTCGCATCCACCACAAAAAACCTCTCGTGGATGCGAGCTCTAAGTCTGCAGTAATCACACTGAAACTAACTTATTTTTTCACTTAAAAAAACATACTTTAAGTCTTATAGTATTTTTTATCAATCTTAAATTGATAAGCGACGACTCACTGGCATTTTAACGTGAGTAATGTTAGCATTGTGAAATGATCAATTTGGCGCTCCAAATTGACGGCGCGGCGGTATGCTAACAAATCAATTTAAATTAGAGATGCAAAAGTTCCCGATTCAGCTACCCTTTCTCCCGATTTTCTACATTGAGATTTTTCAACAGTGGTTGGTATTTATATTTATTAATTCGAAAATCGAACTACAAATATAGAAATACGGAAAAATACTAAAAGGAGTTGCGAGCACGATTTTGATAAAAACTGAAACTGTATTATTAGATTTTTGATAAACAAGTGTACTAGCCAGAAACCTGTATGATTAGTAATTAAATAAAATTATTTTATTGAAAAATCACCATTCGGCAGTGTTGCTAGCAAGGAACACATTCTGGAAAGAAATTAAATATAATGGAAAACTCCGTCGGTTCGGGTCCTGGCTAGAGAAATCAAAAATCTCATGATGCAGATTTAGTTTTATCAAAATCGGGCTCGCAACTCCTTTCAGCATTTTTTGCTTTTCCTTGTAATTTCGGATTTCGTCTGCCAATCCCGCTTGATCGATGCTGGAATCGCGCTGCATAAATTCTTTTGTGAACTTTGATGAACAGCGTAAAATGCTTTTGTTTGATGTTCATAAAATTTCTCTCGATTTCTCCCGATTTTCTGCTGGAAAATTTCCCGATTATTCAATATTTACTTTTGAAACACTGATTTAAATCTATATTTAGGTTAATTTTTATCTCTATCCAATCAGGCCAAACATTGTACTACGAGGGCGGGTCAATAAGGTCGTGACTTTTGGAATAAAACACAGATTTTTTGATAAATAAATCATTTTATTTTTCAACGTAGTCCCCCTTGAGCTCTATACACTTTGTCCAACGCTTCTCCAATTTTTTTATCCCTTCCAAAAAATATGATTTGTCGAGGTCCTCAAAATAGGCCTTTGTTTGCGAGATGACTTCATCATTGGAGTCAAATCTTTTTCCACCGAGCCATTTTTTCAGGTTTGGGAACAAGAAGTAGTCACTCGGAGCCAAATCTGGAGAATAGGGTGGATGTGGGAGCAATTCATAGCCCAATTCATGGATTTTTGCCATGGCAACTGCACATGTGTGCACCCTTGCATTGTCTTGGTGAAAAAGAACTTTTTTCTTGGCCAAATGAGGTCGGTTTTTTTCAAATCCTCATTGAAGCGGTCCAATAAGTTGGCATAATATTTCCCATTAATTGTTCTTCCCTTTTGAAGATAGTCAATGTGGATTATCCCACGTGCATCCCAAAAAACAGTACCCATAACTTTATTGGCTGACAAACCCACCTTGGCCTTCTTTGGCGCCGATTCACCCTTAGAAACCCACTGTTTTGACTGTTGTTTGGTCTCTGGTGTGTTGTGATGGATCCATGTTTCGTCCACGGTTACAAAACGGCGCAAAAACTCCTCCATGTTGTGATTAAACAACGCCAAACCTTCCTGTGAAGTTGTTACACGATTGCGTTTGTGGTCGACTGTGAGCAAACGCGGCACCCATCTTGCGGAAAGCTTTCTCATGCCCAAGTGATCATTCAAAATTGAAACCACTGAGCCATGCGAGATGCCTATGGCTTCCACAATCTCTTGCACTTTCAATCTTCGGTCGGCCAACACCATATCGTGAATTTTTTCGATTGTTTCGGGTGTAGAGACCTCAACTGGGCGTCCAAGACGTTCGGCATCTTCAGTGCTTGTACGGCCACAACGAAATTCAGTAAACCACTTTTTTACCATTGAAATCGATGGTGCAGAGTCCCCATAGTATTTATCAAGCTTAGCCTTGGTCTCGGTAATGGTTTTTTTTCGCAAAAAATAATGCTTAATAAGCACACGAAATTCACTTTTTTTCATTGTTTCCTTAAGATACTGGATAGTCTGATAAAGATAGCTGTAAAACACAAACTAACTGACGCAGCAAGTTCAAATTTTGATAGGAGTCAACTGACAGATGCCTGTTGACAGGAGTAGTGTTGCTTTTTCAGTAAGGAGGTTAGAAATTCAAAAAGTCACGGACTTATTGACCCACCTTAGTATGTAGGTAATCGTTTTATCTCCTATAATCACAATTTACAACTAGATAAATATATTTTTTTTACTTTTAGCATTTTACTTACAAAATAACAGTCAAGTAAAAATGGTTTCAATGATCAATGGTTTAATTTTCTCGTAATAATTTAAATATCTTAAAATTCTATTAATAATTATTCCCCTTTTCACTCCGATGTATACCACAATGTTGAAATTGCAAAATGTCGGATTCTTATGATGTTGAATTCGCAAAATGTAGAATCACAAACTGTTGAAGTCGTAAAAAGTTGAATTTGTCACCCGGATCACAATGTTGTATTCCTAAAATGTTGAATTCGCAAAAAGTTGAAGTTGCGAGATGTTGAATCCTAATTGTTAAATTGCTGGGTGTATGGCATTATTGTTCCATGTTGTATCATGGTATTATCATATATCATATGGTAGTATTTAGGACATGTCGAAATAGTGAAAAACAAAAGTAGAAAACCAAATAACATCTAACAAAAAAGCAAGTTTTGTGTTACATTTTCATTTATTATAGTAAGAACTAAAACAAAAATTGTCATCCTCAACTAATAACAAAACAAAAATAAAATATATGTAAAATTTTGTGAAAATATAATTAGATTCCTAATTTAAGCCTTATATATATATATATATATATATATATATATATATATATATATATATATATATATATATATATATATATATATATATATATATAATTTTTCTTAAGAATTGTAATGGTTGCAATTTTTTCTTTTCAAGTTTTATTAATAACCGTGAATACCTCTTTTCAAATAAAACATCTTTTTCTCTTCTATTTATCTTATATGGAAAAAAGTAAGACGTGCAACTTACTGATCATAGTAGTTAGCTTCTTTTATTAGCATTTTAAAATCCAAAAATATATTAGGTGTTTTTGGGAGTCGTAAATTTATTTTTAGGTGATAGGGTTATCACACGAATTAGTTGTTATGTGGGTATCGTCTGCACAACTAATCAAATTGTGATCCATTTTGAACGTGATACTATAGAAAAAATTATGCAAATTTTCTGAATCAAGTTCAGTATCTACAAAATGCCGCCAGGATTCTGTTATATACCTCGGTGGTACTTTACTTCTATCATATTTATATTCAAGACTATTGGAGTATTATTTCTTGACCAAGTTACATTGCTTTGCCCTTTTCCAAACTGCCGTGTTAAAATACTGAAAGCATCCTGTCACTTTAACGTCTGTATACCTTCCTAATTGCGCTTATTTGAGCTTGTTCGTAATCGCATTTGAAAATTGCAATACGGACTCCAAGTTTATTCTTAATTAATTGAAATAGCCGTGTGTAAGTTTTCTCTGCTTTATTTGGCAAAAAAGCGTAAATTACCGGATAAATATTTATGCTTCTATCATTAGAATAAACATCAAGGTGTATTGTTGTTGTACAACTGATAGAATAGCCGGGGGACACGATCTAAAAGTACCATTCCCACAATAAGAAATACTTTTCTCACATTTCAGTAATTTTAGCATCTTCTTAGAATACAACAAAATATTTTTTTCTTGTTTCCATCTTCAATTATCTTCAAAGTTTCAGGCATCCCTTTAGGAATAACGACATCTTCAATTTTTTTAAATTAGTTCTGACCCTAAAAACCTTTTCCGTGCCCTATATAGTGAACTTGTCAATGAGGAAAATGTTGTCAATTGGTTTGCAGGTACATTATGTGTTTGCTCAAGAAAATCAGGTGGCATGTCTTCAAAAATTTGTTGTTTTGGATTTAAATTTGTGCAAACTTCTTCGTTGATTGCATACAAAAGCCCTGTAATTTGAATTTTATTCTGGTCAATCAAGCACTTATGGCAACTTTCACGAATTATTTTAGTTTTATCCGTGCTTAAGGTTAGGGCAGCTGTACATATTTCACGATGCACTTCCACCGTGTCGAGCGTCATGATTCGCCTTACCGTCTTGACTCAGTGTCCACTTGCCTTTTACAATTAGAAGATCTTTATTCTTTTCACAATAGTAAATGATGACAAATAACTTGTCACTTTATTACAAATGGCAAAAGTTATGTACATATAATATTATTGTTCGGATTGTTGGGATACAACTTTTTTGCATTTAACGTTTTGGGATTCAACATATTGCAAGTTCAACTTTTAGCGAACTCAACAATTTAGGAACTCAACACTTTGGAAATTCAACATTATAAGAATCCATCATTTTCCAAATTCAACATTGTGGGCCAGAAGGTAAGATTTAACCAGCTATTTCTGTACCCAATCTTCACAATTTTGAAGCCATACCAGCCAACTTGAACGTGAGTTCTATAAAAGATTGTTTTTGTCGGGATATTGTTTGGGCTTAAATTAATTGTTTTTTCAATTTAAGAATTTCTGCAATGCTGCAGGCGGGCTGGTGCCTGGTACCGACTTCAAAATACGAACTTTGAAAAATCGGGAGAAAGGGTCGTTAAGTCGGGAACTTTTGCATCTCTGATTTAAATTGTGATTACTGCAGACTTAGAACTAGGTCGCATCCACGAGAGATTTTTTGTGGTCGCGACAGTAAAACTATACTGTACGGTAAGAAATCTGCGGTAATACAATATATCTGAAAATCGTGTACAGCTGTCAAACTTGACACTTCGATATTCAGCTCTATTGTATGAACGCAGAGTTCTCTTATGCAGGGACATAAAGGACATACATATTTTAAAAGCTGAAAACACCAAATGTGAAGAGACTCATCATTACACTTCTCACCAGCACAGGAACAGTGGGCCCATCCATAGCAGGCACGGCCAAACCTAACTCTCAGCAAATTACGAGTACTAATCTCCGCAGTAAAAAATGTCTATGACTTCTTCTTCCGACTCATTGTCCTTATTTTTTAATTTTTCTTCAAAATTACGGTCTATAGCTACCAGTTTGGTAGGTGATAAATGCTGTTTCTTTTTTAATTCTTCAATTTTTCACTTCAAGCAAGCTCTTTTACAGCATAATCTTCCATTTGTCACTTCCTTTACATCGATTTCAATATTTTCCGAACTCTATCTTGCACGATATGTCTTCCTTTCGTAGTGGCGAACCATTATTATAACTGTAAAACGTATACAAAACTTTGCAATTATCGCAGGCAAAACGGGCACCCTGCCCCTTTTGCCCAACAGGTGCCCGTTTTAACCCTACGAGCCCGTTATGCCCCGTGTTCCCCTATTAGAGCGACTTTCAGATATGGCTTTGCGGTTTTCAGATATGGCTTTGGATTATATTATCTTTTCGATATGGTTTATCTTTTTTTTTTTATATACTTCAAAACTACTATTCTGAGAAAAGCTGTAGTAAAAATTTGTTTGTGTAAAACCAAAACTACTGTAAGTCAGATTTTGATGCGGTTTTCAGTGATGGGTTCGGGTTAAATAGATACATATTGCATATTATTAGATACCTTTGTTCTCTGCTGGATTTTATTGGTTTTGTAATTCAACCTACTCATTTAGTCGGAGGTAGTAGGGGTTTTAGAAGAAAATATTCAATTATTTTTCGATTAAGAATATAATTATTAATACCGTCGTGGGTATCTTTCAAAATTTTTACTTTTGCTTTTTTACCCGACTACGGCGAAGCCAAAACGAAGGGTAATGATTTTAGCAGTCTATGTATATAGATAGAGAGAGAGAATATATGTATGTTTGTTCTCTCGTAGCGTCTAAACTACTGATCCGATTTTAATATATGTAGTGTGTAATGAGGTGTCAATAGATTCGTAATGATGCCGCGGGTAACATCGGCTATATTTTTTTAATAAATTTTGTATTTCGAAAATTGAACCTCAGATTCTAACATACCGAAATTGTTTAAATCTAGAAAAATAAATGGCTCGCTCCGCTAGGGGTGTCCACTTTGAAAAAACATCGATACGATAAATTAGAACTGTACATCGATATTTTCTACGCATGGAGTACTTTATTAGGGTCTCGTACCCAAAGGGTAAAAACGGAGCCCTGTTACTAAGATTTCGCTGTCCGTCTGTCACCAGGCTATATATCTCATGAACCGTGATATTTAGATAATTGAAATTTGGAATGGACTGTAACGATATAAAGGTTAAAAGCAAAATAACAATTTATATTGTAAACACGCATATCGCTTCTGAAAAATAAAGCATAAAAAGATTTACATTATTTAATTTACTTTTATCCTTATAGACTTGAAATATTGGTTGCTTCGTGGAAATTAATTAAATAACTTCTCACTTATTCCTCCTGCGGGCTTAGCATGGCGATTTCGCATTTAGCATTCCAATATCCAAATAGTTCGTTGCAAAATAGTTCTTAATCCATGGTAACAAGGTCGTCAATAGAAGTCTACATTTCTAAACAGCCATATTTTTAAAATGGCTGCCGGGAAATCTTCTGTCAAAACCGAACAAATATTCAAGTAAGTGACTGAACGTAAAGAAACTATTTGTCTAGGTCCCTAGGAGCGCCATGAAGTGTAGTAGTTCACAATATTGTAAGACTATTTGACATTGAATTAAGAAAACGTTTCTACTTTAGCTGTCAAAAGAGGCCATTTTGTGAGCTCATGCTCGGGAAAAAAAGAAATGTTGTTGACGATGCATCGACCTTGCTGCCTTACGATAAGACCTATTTTGCTCCGAATGGTATTAATGTTTCTTCAATCTGTCATTTTGTCGATTCTTCGGTGTTTCTAGGGTGCGCATGCTAAGCCTGTTAGTTTTAATGTATATTAATGATTCGGTAGTCCTTAGTAAAGTTTCAGCCAATTCAACTGATCAGTTATTCTATAGGATTTTGACTGATTTTGATTTTGATGTTATATTCTTAGACTGATATAACTTTTATGTTTATGAACCGATTGAAATTAAACAAACATTAAATTTCAAGTAGAGCAAATCAAAACGCATTAGTGAAAACCGCATTGAAATTCGTTAAGCCGTTGACTTCGTACGCGAAAAAAAAAATATCGTCTAAGTTACTATTATACCTAATTCGTCTAAATTACTATTATACCAAATTCGTCAAAATCCGTTAAGTAGATTCTGAAAAGGAACAAAAATGCTTTCGTAGGAATAAAAACATAAATATGGCTATATACCTAGTCTTGCCATAAATACTGAAAAAAAAAAATTATATTGCAAATAACTTTTATTACTTTTACAGTGTGTTAGTTTAATTCATAAATATAAAATAATTTAAAACATAAAAAGCTTATTCGCAGTGGTCTCCATTGGCTGCAATATAGACCTTTAGACGTTGAGGCTAACTATCAATAGAAGCACGCACTCTTTCCATGGGAAAATTCTTCACTTCCAATCGTACGGATTGTTTTAGGGACGGATTATATTAGCTTCATAGCTAATACTATATTAGCTATTCATAATAATAACCAAACCATCACTGAAGTCGGATAGTGCCTGGAGAATTAAAACGGTCATTTTGTTTGTTAAAATGTTGCTCAATTGTAAAAAAAATCTCATCCGTAAACAAAATTTTGAAAAAAGATTTTACCATCCTATTCTTTTTTAAATTATCAGTTAAGAAATAACCTGTACGTCTCTTATAGGCTGCAAGTGTTAAGTCATCTTTTAAAATACGCGACATGGTTCTTGGTGCTATCTTCACCTCCCGAGATAAAATATTTTGCTTTCGGACAGGATTTCTTCGAATTCTTTCCCTTACTGCTACGTGGACGGCCAAATCATTTTCTGTCACAAGTAGAGGTGGTCTCATTGTACCTATTAATAGCCCGGTACACAAACATTTTACTAATACCAAGCGTATGGAGAGTTTTAAAAATTGCATTTGACTCCATACCTACTTTGTGTAATGCAATCACATCGATTCGGTTCTCTTTATCACCCCACTCCATTTTAATATCGCAAAATATTCTACAATGTATTGGCGCCAAAATAAGAAAAATAAAATGTAACATTTTGTTTATTTTGATTGTAACAGTGTTTATGGCCAGACTGTATATATGATTTTCTTAAAAATATTATGTGCCAAGTTGACAAGAGAATACCGGTATGCGTAGTATTATATGACATGAATCAGGCATTCGACTACGTTGACTATAATGTTTGATTAAAAAGTTAGAAGCTTATGGCATTCGGAGTAATTTAACACAACTCATTATTTCGTATTTAAAAGATAGACGGCAAATTACAGAAAAAAGCAGAATAGATCGAAAAACTAAAATGGGAACAAAATACAAATCGAATAATCGAATCGTACAATATGGTGTCACACAGGGAAGTGTTTTGGGGCCGTTGCTATTTATTTTATATACTAATGATATTTCGAATGAAATCCCCAAAAACCAATAACATTATTCGCTGATGACATCACAATAACTATTCACCGCAATGACTTTAATAATTACGAGACAAAAATAAATAATGCATTAGAAAATGTAATTGAATGGCTTATTAATAATAATTTGATAATTAATTTAAACAAAACATGTATCATGCATTAAAATGCATTATACATGTTTTGACCAAATGATACATGATACATAACCAAAGAACACAAAATTCATCTAAAATTAATTTAATTTATAAGGATAATTTAATTAGACAAGTAGACTCTACGCAATTTTTAGGTATAATAATTGACAAAAGGCTTAAGTGGATAGACCATATACAAAAATTAAATAAGCGAATCAGTAGTTTAACTTACGCATTGCATAAACTTTCACTGACCGTAAACACTAAAGCATTAGTAAATTATGGTATAGTGGAATCATTATTAAGATATAGAATTATTTTTTGGCACAATTCTACTGATAAGGATACATTATTAATTAAAACCCAAATAGATGTCTGCGCACAATGTTTAAAAAAAAAAAATGAAAGCTGCAAACCTCTGTTCGAAAACATAAAATTCTGACGTTTCCGTGTTTGTATCTATCTTGAAGTTGCAAATTTTGTTAAGTGTAACCCGAATTTATTTTTAAAAAATCCGAATTTATGAGTCGAGTCAGACGCGACGTTGGTAAATTGTGTTTAGAAACATGTAAAACTGAACTTATGTCAAAAAGTATATTTTGTATGGCTCCGAAAATTTATAATAACGTACCAAATAATTTAAAACAACTTATTAACAGACTCTTTAAACTAAGGTTTAAGAAATTATTGCAGCAAAAATTTTATTATCACCTAAATGATTTTTTCACCGACATAGTTTAATTGAATGTATTTTTATTAATTATTGCTTTAAAGACATAATATTCATTTGAAACGAATGAATTTGTATATATTTCTTTTCTCTCTTTTTAATAATAATTTTATTGACATACAGATTTAAATCAAATGCAATTTGCATTGTTTGTTGACTAATTTTAATCATGCATTTGTGTGACTATTTTTTGGCATAGGTGAAATGTTGATTGATTGAAATCTTGTTTTTTTAATATAATATTTATTTTAAATTGTCTTTATAATCAGATTGTTTTTTACGCACTATTATTTTATTGGATCTGTTAGACTGATGTGTATCTGAATTTTATTTACGTTAAGCCTATTTATTACAATATTGTATGCTGTGGCAGAATTTGGACGAACTCAACTGTAATTTCATAACATCTGTATACACCTGAATTCGCAATAAATAAATGATTATGATTATGAAAGTTCGGAACAGTCGATGTCAAATCGCAGCCGTCTGTATTTTGGGGTATAATTTTAGAAACTTCTCTAGGTCTTAGGGTTAGCGTGGTTAGCTCGTACCTAGACGCAAACGGGACGTGGGTGCGACCACGGTTCTAACTTGACCATGTTTTTACCTATGCATTTATCGATTTCTATCTGAATTATTTTCTTGTTTCGGCCTTTTTAGACCCCTTTTTTACATAATCGGGTTACAGTTTTTTTCCTTTTTTTTGTTACTTTGGAAGTCAGTTTTCATTTTGTTGCGTAAAGTAATTATTTTTCCCTTATTAGTTATATTTATTATATTATTATAGCACATTTTACTAAATGAGCTATCGAATGTATAATTGTATACGTGCCATACTTTTATTAGGCATTGCTTAATAGCATATTAAGTACAAGACGTGATTGATAAAATTTGTTTAAACTTGGTAATTTGTGAATGCCAATAAACAAACATAACATTAAATTTATGCAGTTTTTATGTTATGTTGAACTAGGCTGCTGGATTACCAGAGTAGGTACAAGTGGGTTCCCGGTCTTTAAAGCAGTCCCTCCTCCTTAGGCCTCTGGTATTGCCGCTTGCTTGCTTCCAAATGTTGTATCTTAAAAGACTGGGGATTTATGTTCAGTGCTTTTGGGTTCAGAGCATACCTTGGCACAAAATTTAACTATTTGGTAGCATAATATTATGCTTAAGTTACTTAAAAAAAGACGAAATCACTATGGATGTCCCTATGTATAGAGGAGTTCCTCGATTCCTCTCGGATGCCATTATCAATTAGTCTCAACCTTGGCGATTATGAGACCAATTTCGAATATAACAACAAAATAATTTGGAAATATGTCCACAAACGGCAGAGAAATGTTCAAGAGAGAAGATATCCCTGGTGGTGTAAAGGACTATGAGAAGTACCTACCTATTATATCATCATAATGTAATGATGTATTGTAATATGATGGTGGTGATAATGATGACGGTTATTATAAGTGACAATATCATATCCTTGAAGTTCTTTAAACAATGCCGAAATCCCTAAACGTCTATTTTTAAAGACTTTAGGAGTTCTCTTCAATACTTTTGGATCCAGGGTTTACCTTGGTGCAAAATCTTACTTTTTGGTAGCTTATGATTGAAATATTTGTCACAAATCTACCATTTGGTGAAAATGGAACCAATAAGGGAATAAACCTTTTACAACAAAAAAAAAATTTTGAAAATCGGTCCTAAAACGGCGAAGTAATCGCGTAATATACATACAGAAAAGAAACATACAGATGAATTGAGAGCCTCCTCCTTTTTTTAAAGTCGATTTAAAATATGTGAATTTCAGGACACAGTGTAGGTGAAATGGCGTGTGCTTATGCTGATGGATGCTTAACAACTGAGCAAGCAATTTTGTGTGCCTATAGTCGTGGTCTAGTTTCTCTACAGACATCGTTCATTCGAGGATCTATGGCAGCCGTTGGTCTCGGATACAAAGAGGTTTGTTATGATTAACCTGTTGTTTAGTGGAAGTGTATAATATTAAAAACAGTTTTGTTTTAAAAAACTAAAAAATATTGAATAAAATTGTTTAAAGTTAAATGATGATTTTTAAAACAGATTATGATGAAAATGCATCAGCGGTAATACAGTTGTAAAACATGTTATTATTAGAAAATACTTAGATAATCCGTATTTTGTTTCAGATATCAAAATTAGTTCCGCCCGAAATAGAGGTTGCTTGTCATAACTCTGCTAAATCTAGTACTATTTCTGGCCCAGCAGACATCATGACAGAATTTGTTTCTAGTTTAAGAAACAGAAAAATATTTGCCAAAGAAGTGCCGTGCTCGAACATAGCATATCATTCACGTTACATTGCAGATGCTGGTAAAAATTTACTTATTAATAATTGTTTATGATGCTGCTTAAAGCAGACAAGAGCTTCATAAGCTCTGGTCCGTTTTTTTTACAATATTGCACTTATAATTTAATATCATTATTTACTAATTTAAAGACACAAAAAAGTTTTACCTAAGAAGAAATAATTTAACCAAGAGCATATGGGAGTCTCCGTGGCATTAGCGAAGAATGTGCTTTTTTAAATTATTACTTCAAATGCTACGTCCGATTTCACCGAAAATAATTTTCCTTATTAGGTACTTCTACCATATTACACCTCTCATAGTTCATTGTATAACAATGCTGCAATTGTTAAACACGTCTTTGGAGGCCGTTTACTGGAAAATAGTTCATTTTATAAAGGCGAGGTGCCTTTATTTTAAAATACTGTATTCTCTACGCATTGTTATCTCCACTACTACGCATGTATAGGATCCATCCATCCCTAAAATATTATTTTATTATGTCAAAAGAAAATTCTATACGACATCTATTGTATTATTATTATAATAAATTTCATCCATTTATATATCTATAGTTGCAGAGGTGTGAGTGGACAGGCAAACGAGGACAAAAGGGCAGACAGACAGAACGAAATGATATGGGTTCCTTGTATATTACTACGGAACCCTTAAAAATAATAAAATTAAAAATAATTGTCACGGTACTCAGATCCAATATAATCAAAATGTAAATTAAAAATGGACAAGTGCGAGGTCCACCTCTGGCTTCAGTCACCTATGGTTGGCATATAATGTAGGAGTTTTTAATAAAAAAATTGAGAATCGATTTTTGCAATATTTTTCAAGCCTGAATTTCAGCTCTGAAAACCTATAAGATGAATGTCTTTATAGACAAGCAATTTTTTTGTAAATTTCATTGTAAGCAAGAAATTATGAGTTGTAAAAAATAGATAAAATATGTTTTGGAAAACACATCAAGCCCTTTCATAAAATACTCAATGGGGTAGAATTGAGACAAAGCCTCTATGTTTACTCGACTACGGCGAAGCCAAAAGGAAGGGTAATTATATTGGCAGTCTATGTATGTATTTATGTATGTTTGTTCCCTCATAGCGTCTAACTACCGGTCCGATTTAAATAAATGAGGTGTCAATAGATTCGTAATAATGCAGCGGATAACAAAGGCTATATTATATTATTTTTTTTAGTTTTGTATTTCGAAAATTGAACTTCAGATTCTGACATCTAAAAAAAAAACCGAGATAATCATCACATTGTGAACATTACGTAATATAAGACTATAAATATATATTTTATATATAATTTTACCTTCATTAAATATATTGCAAATTATAAATATAATTTATAATAATCATACTCGACTCGCGAGAGATCAGGCGCAGGTCCGACTTTTTACATGCACGTCCGACCCATGGATCATCTTTCTTGTCAGACAATCAGGTGATCAGCCTGCATTGTCCTAACCAAACTTGGAAACAACATTTTTTGTTGTTCCAATGTGGGAATCGAACCCACGACGTCCGAGTCAAGAGCCAAGCTCTAAACCACTGGACCACGGAGGCGGAGAACGCAGAGTTCGTGAACTATACCTAAAATCATTGGCAGACTAGAAATAGACTAGAATAAATAACTAAATTATTTAGATATCTTATTATGTTATATATTATTAGGTTTACATATTTAAAATATTAAGTAGGTTAATTTTAAATAAAGAGTTATATTAGTATTTATTTGGTTGTATTTATTATTATTATATATTTTATATACATACTTACTCAAAATGTCTAAGTCTATGTTTCCTTTTAATAATATGCATCTACTTTACACTGTCTCTGCATCACCCATAGGTTGGCTGGTGCATAAAGTATAATAAAAAAAAAATTAAAAAAATTAAATAACCTCTGAATTGTCAAGCAGTAAACGACACAACATACAAGTACAACGTGATGATGAATTATAGCTAAGAACAATCTAGATCATCACAGCTTTCATACAAAAAAAACTAGATTAAAATCGGTTAATCGGTTCATCCGATAATGCAGATGAAATAAAATATTAGCAATTTTTTTCCCAATTCATTCGATAGATGTCACTATACTTGGTCTTACATAGCAATATAATCAATTTATCGAAACGCAATCTGAATCTTGCGATTCAGATTGCGTTTCGATATTGATATTGCTATCATTGTGTCAGTGAATAAGTGTTATATGGTGAAAAAGTAAATTGGCGTTGATACTTGACTCTTAAAATATGATCTCAATTGCGTTTCTTGATTATCACAATATTATAGATGATCAAACGAACTTGTTCTTCTCTTCTTCTTCTTCATTCGAAGATATAATATTATTATATCTTTGAATATATAATATTATATATAGATATAATAATATTATATCTTCGAATGAAGCAACTCATATAATAATGATCGAACTTCACTTAAAAATTCGTTTAATCGTCTATTATATTTCATCGCTTCATTCTTCAGATATAATAATATTATATACAGTTATTACAAGGTATTCCCCTCATCATACAGGCAACTTCGCACGTTTTAGAGAATCGATTTCAAATTTAAAAACTACACCTAACTGTCACTATACCTGTTCTATCAACCTCATTCCTTTTTCGTGCAAGGCAACGAGTTGTCCTAAAAATATTAGGAAAATAGAAGAAAAGGAAAAGCGTAAAAAGAAAAGACTCATCGTCGAAATAAAAATTCGAGTTATCTATTATATACTATATATTACTAAGTTGCAGTTCTTTAAACAACCCTGAGATCCCCAAACATGTATCTATAAGGAGTCAGGAGTTCCGTTCAGTATCTTTGGACCAGGGTATACCTTGGTGCAAAATATTACTTTGTATATCTATATATATATATATATATATTGATATAAAAATAAAAATATCTGTTTCACGAGCGCGGAGCGAGCCAATTTTTAACCGACTTCCACTTTCAGGATTTCTATCTGAAATAATTGAGAGATAGAAATCCAGAATGTAAAAAAATGGTCTAGGTAGAGCCGTGGTCACACCTACTTTATAAGGTTCGGAACAGTCGATATCAAATCGCAGCAGCAGTATATTGGGGGTATAATTCTATAAACTTCTCTAGGCCTTAGGGTCAGCTCGTACCTAGACGCGAAGCATCTCGGTATCAACTGACGCTTAAATGCCATTAGTGGGTGCGACCACCGCTGTAAGTTGGCCATTTTTACCTATGCATTTCTGGATTGAATATTAAAATAGTTTTGAGTACCGGTAACCGCTAAGATTTAGCTATCTTTGAATTGATTGTGCCCGCTTTTACGTACCTACCACACCCAAGCGTTTTAATGAACATAAATTAAAAGGTAAAGTTAAAGTTACGCTATCTTTATCTGTATCTTTTAATTTATGTTCATTAAAATTATTTCATAATGACAAAAAAGAAGATCCATACGCGTAATAAGCGTAAAGATTTTACTTTTTGTCATTAATAAATAATAATAATTTCATATGTTATCGTCGAATAGAATAAAAGAAAATGGTTTATGTTAAATATTTTATTATAGAATTAAAAAAAGTAGAATGGGTTATAGTAAATATTCTGGGGGAAAATTATTATTGTCAGTGAAATCGGACAATAGCTTTTCAAGCTATTTCAACAAAAAAATAAAAACAGATAATTACAAAATACCTACCTACTTTTTGTGCTATGTGAATATTCTGTTATTTTTGAGCTATAATGGAAAAAAAATGTACTGAACAGGTCCCGGTTTATTGAAATACATGAAAGAAATAATAAAATCGCCCCTACCACGTAGCCCAAGATGGTTGTCGACATCAATTCCTCAGGACAGATGGGACGAACCGCTGGCCAAGTACTCTTCAGCTGAATATCACACCAACAATTTATTGGTAAGAATAAACTTATCAATTATCTATTTACCTACTTATTGAATATTTTGCTACTTGTTTTAAGAATACATTTGCTATTAGTATAATATTATGTAAAAATTATTTACACAGGTTGACAAAATCGACCTTTTTTTGGTTCTAGTTCTTAACAACTGTTTTCAAATTGTTTACATCGAAAATACTCAAAAATTTCATTTATATTAGAAAAAGATTGCTTTTGTACGTTACATGTCATGTAAAGTTCGGTTTGTAACTTTATATTTTTCTCAAAATTTCCGATACGGCAGGGCTAGCGCGCTTAAAAAGCAAGAGAGAGGGGTGAGAGTGAATATGGGATATGTAATTGAGATCTTAAAGTTTGTCAGTTAGCATGCATATACAATTCTAAGAGAAACGCCTTGTTTAATGTGCTAAGATAATATATCTTTCAAAATGTATAAAAATGAAGGGGACTCTTTAAAACTCGAAATCATCAAGCATTTGCGCAAAAAGTAATAAAAGAAAGAGCCAAACAAATATTTTTCTACTACTGAACGACTCTATGAAGCCTCAGAACTTAAGTGTAAACTTTTTTAAGATGTCTGGATAATAATAGAACAGAAACCTACACGAATTAATTATTAATATGTATTGTGAAGCGAAAATTTCAAGTACAGTTTTACGAGAATTGTGCGTCCGTATAAGAGTGAAATTTGGCACAATTAAAGTTTATGCTGAGGAAGCCGTGCGAAAAGCTTAAATTTTTTAAAATAATGCTTAGAAATACATTAAATTAATGAAAATATCAGCAACACACACTACCATGGATTTGGTTCACAGAATTCAAATTTTTTGTGTATGTATTGTCTTTTTCGGCGACGCGATGCGCACTTCGTTTCATTTCCCCGAAATCTCCAATAGACCACGCCCGTCGCCCACGAAACTTTCCACCTCGAAGTTCGGTAGAAGATGTGTCGGTACTCTCGTCTCTCACCACAAAGGAACTGAAGTTGACCTTGTGGCGAGACTCCAGACGCTTAAGGCTCCCACAGACGAGATGCCGATCGTTTCATTTAGAACTGACGTTAGTTCGGCCTGAACGGATTCGAGCACATACACGGAGAAAATCGCATCCAACCGAAATGACGTCAGTTCGGGCCCTTAGATTATTACCGCCTAGATAGTCTTCAAACAAAGGCATCGTACAAAGTGAAACTAGCAACAGATAGATGTAGGCGTAAGCATTACATAACGACAAGCACACAAACAAAACTTGAAAGTTGTGGAGTGTGTACTCTTAAAATTGGAATTATTGTATTAGTTTTTCTTAATATCGTGAGATGTAAAAATATAACTTTTATTTCATTTTAAACCATCTAAACACAATTTGTGAACTTTATGATACAATGTGTGATTTATATTAAACTGATATTAAAGAATATATTAAGGATTATCTTAATACTGGTAATACTTTAAATTGATAGTTAAAAAAATCATAAAATATTATAAACTTTGTCTTAGTTGCAACTATTAGTTAGCCATGAAATGAAAATTTTGAAATAAATTAATTTTTACAAGTAACACTTTCACAATTCACAATAGGGCAGCAAGATGGCGACATAATGTGTTTTTTTTGACGTGATAACGTCGATGGAGCCGGCTGCACGCACGAAAAAACATGACTCATGCGTTACCTGTTACTGTTACCAAGCGATACATCGCTAAATATGACGAATTGCCGTTACCTCAGCTAGCCGCGTCTTAGGTATGTGAGCGGTGGGACGGAGAGGCGGGGGCGCTTGATGTTATTCTCAGTTCGGCGCCGGACTTCGCGGCGGCAATACGCCTACCTAAGGCGTGGCCAATTAGTTCCACGTGCACTATAAACATGACGTTGTCACGTTCAACTATCGTCAGTAAACCGACTTTACAGACAACCGATTTTTTTTAAATGTTTTAAATATTTGACTTCATACAAGTCAATTTTTTTTGGATATAACATTTCATCATAGTTACATATGAAATGTTAAGTCCGAAGCTTTTTTAATTATTTTCCGATGCATTGTGACACCCAATAACGAAACAAACCGTCATTATATTTTTAATAGTCGGAGATGTATGCACTAGCGCTTAACCTTGACAACTGACGGGTCGTTCGAACAAACTGAGCCGATATGGCTCAGTATAATTTACTTCACTTTTCATGCGCCTACTCGGTTTCTAGGCTTTTTAATCTAAGGTTCGGCCTGAACAGATTCGAGCACATACACGAAAAATTACCGCGAGCTTCGGTCGTGAGTTTAGGGTTTCGTAATACTTAAGGAACCCTTATGATTTCACTCTGCCCGTTCGTCTGTCTATCTTTCCGCCGCTCTCCTAGCTTCTGTAATAACTTTATGATAATAACTTTTGTAGTAATTCAAAGAAAACCTATTGCGCGATGATAGTTACGGAACCCTCCTTAGACATGTCGTGACATTTTCTTGGTCAGTTTAGGATATTATTTTATTTATTATTGTATTTTGCTGCAATTGTAAATCTATCTATCTATCGACGTTATCGACGAAACCGAATTATTGTGTCATACATTTTTCTCTTTGTTTTATGGTCTTTAGATTTTATCTCTAAAGTTTTAAATACTTCAATGAACTTTAATATTTTTTTTTGACCACGTGCCATTTTTAGGGTTCCGTACCCAAAGGGTAAAAACGGGACCCTATTACTGAGACTTTGCTGTTCGTCCGTCTGTCGCCAGACTGTAACTTAACCTTCTTATACCGTGATAGCACGACAGTTAAAATTTTTACACATGTATGGTGTAGGTATTTCTATTGCCATTATAACAACAAATACTAAAAACAGAATAAAATAAAAATTTGAGGCTCACATACAACAAACGTGATTTTTTGCCGTTTTGTACGGAACCCCTCTTGCCGACTCGCACTTGACCGGTTTTATTTTACACTTGAATTTTAATTGTGAAATTTTATTGCCGTTCAGTCGATCCGTACAGGTCAGAATTAATTTTGCCGACTTAGTTGTTTTACAAAGTTTTGCTACTAAATGTTGTATTTTATTCCCTCATTAGTAGGAATTTAGTTGTTAGTAGTGGTTTTGTAGAAAACAGCTAGACAGTAATCATAATATACAAAATGGCCTGCTTCTATGTGCTATTATCGACGACGTCTTCTTTCGGATGTGGTCCACTATCACTATTCTCCTGTCCATATTTTGGCAAGAAATATGTATAATATCTGTATGATCAATGAAAAATAGATGATATAATTTATTATAATTATATTATGTTTAATTTATTGTTAATATTCGTTTAACTATCCCCAAGAATAATATTTAAATATTATGTAATGTCTTTCAAAATCCATATCCGCATCTAATCTATATCGCATATCGAAAGTCCGTAAATCTGGTAAGACTGGTTCTGTCTAAGGCTGGGACTATAATATTATAATCAGGAATCTTTCCGACCGGAGAAAATTCAGAGAATTGACAATAGAACTCTGGATTTGTACAATAGAGTTGAAAATCGTACACACGAATGATGAGTCTAATGTCAATGTCAAATACGACAATTGTCAAATTTTGTATCCGATTGTATTGGTCCAGAGTGCTATTTTCAATGCTCTGATTTTTTTTCGGTCGGAGAGTTTCCGGTAATATTTTATGACTCGTAGTCTGGAACGCCGGTGAAAATTTAGAGCAGTAAAATTAGAACTCTGCGCTAACACAATAGAGTTCAAAAACAATGTTTCGAGTGTCGAACTGTCATATTATAATATGACATTAACATTTGACTCGACAATCATGACGTGTTCGATTTTAAACTCTATTGTTTAAGCACAGAAAACAGAAAAGCACAGTTCTACTTTCAATGCTCTGAATTTTCACGAGTGTTCCAGATTTCGGAGCATATTATAGTCCCAGCACTCCCAGCCTTACAACCATAATAATGGCCTTCGTTAAGTAGGTACCTACTTGTTCTTGTTTCTACAGTTGAAATTTGAATCTATTTTATACAAACTCCCTAGGACCTTTCAGTAAAGCTTCTACCACTTTACTGCATCAACTAACTTGACTCATTGACTGCACTGACTATATGATTGGACTTTGACTAGACTTTTTAGACTTGACGATTTAGAAATATGGTGTTGGAAACATAAACGAGAATTCTATTTGCCTGCCTTTTTAACTTGACACTGACAAATGGTAAGCCGTAACGCCATCAGTAAGTAAATAAAAATTATGACATTTGACAGTTGACACTTCACAACTGACGGCGAAAATATCGTCGAAACCAAAGCAAGAAGTGATAAAAGCGATTGAACAATTCGTCGCACAGTGGTTCCAATTCCAAAATCCGTGGACATAGACCCCGAAGTCGGAATTTCGACTTGATTTTTTTTTCTGTGATAGAAAACAACATTTCAAACAACTTTTACTGTTGCACAATTCTTCGAAAAACTTATATTTTTCAAGATATAAAATAAATTTAAAAAAATTGTATGGAGAAAAACACATTTTATTTTTTTTCTTCAACTGCCGTAGTTTGCGGGGTGTTTTGAGGCATAGGCTTATTAGATAAGGTGACAAGGAATATAAAAATAATTTTATTTGGTCTCGCAGAGTGCGGCCGCGCAAGAAAATTAAGTTTAATTTTTTTTTTATGAAAACGCTTTTTTTACAAAAAATGAAATGTTTTTCGTAATGTTTTTCTTCTTTTTTGTATTTTTACTTTTAATTATATCATCTAAGAGTGAAATATCCTATAAAATACTATAAAAAATGGTTTTTGTTGAAAAATTTTATTTTATTTTATTCATTATTTTTACAAAGTTAAGACCTTTTTAGGAATGATTTGTTACTTGGAGGACTTGTTAGCAGGATTAAACGTCTGTTTAGTTAAAGAAAATGCTATATCATAACAAGAGGGTCTGAAATGTTTTGAGACTTAGACTCACTTGACTTTCAGACAGAAGTATAAACATTACTTCTTATTCTATAACATCATCAACATCATCGTTGTGAAGTAATTGAACTGCTTCAGGGTGTAAATTATGATGGGATAATTTGAAGAATTTAGATCTAATATTGGAAATGTGTGGATCAGAGCTAATCAAAAGACCTTGAATAATATCTTCGTTCGTCTGGATCCTTCCTATTTTCCGTGTATGTCCCTCTATTACTTTTCTGAAATCCTTATTGCGAGCTTCTGATGCTTCTTCTGATAATATACCTAGAAAATTTAATTTTAAATAAATTTAATTTCATTAGAGTAAGCCAAAGAATAACAAATGACTATATTATATTAAATAAAAATGAAGTAATATTGGCTTACCTATGGGTAAAACTGAATAATGTTTGCAAATATCAGCACCATGTATCAGAAGTTTGTGGACGCTTGTTGGCATATAATACCAAGGGTAAAGCTGGACGTACTTTTCTGCTGTTTCTCTGCAGTATAATCTGAAGGCCTCAATATTTATCGACTTTCCTGAAGATATGGCTTGTAGAATCACGGAAAATCGGAATGTTAAGTTTTCGTCAATTCCTGTGATTCTAGATGACCTTTAATAGTCATCAAAAAATCGCCTTGCAGTGTTTCCATCGTTTGTAGTTCCAAAACCCTGTCAATTGAAGAAAAAATAGTTAATCATAGGCTTAAATTATAAAAATAAAAGCTAATCAAGTAAAAAACGCATTCAATTCGCAAATGAGGTAGGTAACTGTATCACAATATCGATTAGTAATCCGGTTTGCTCACGATATTCTTGTTGTGTACACTCTTTCTTGGCTTTTTTAATGTCTGGTCTCCAGCACGAGCACTCCATTTCTTGAAGTCCATATTATACGATATGTGAAGAAGACACTCCATACACCGAATTCTCATATGGAGTGAGGATAGACCATACTCGTAAATTTCTTCACGAAGTGACTTTTGAGCCAAGACATCTAGTTTATTTATTTGACTTGGTGTTGCCAAGCAAATGGGGCATGTTGCTTGCGATGGACCACCTGCTGTTGTGTTTACCACTTTCCCATCAATCATCGTCATATGCAGTTCATGGGATATCTCCGCATTATTATAACGCGTGGGAGTCAATTCTGCAATCGCTGCCTTCATATCAGACTGTTCAGCCTTTATGAAATCTGAAGTTTCCGTTGAGAAGGTGAATTTGACTGGTCGACAGTAATAAGTTGAACAAGGAGCTGGATTCTCCCAAACAATCAACTCATTTCCATCTACCAGTCGAAGTGGGACGACACTGGTCATGACGTATATTGTACTCGGAAGCCTCTAGATTCCACCGTTGTTTATAGATACTCTGTGATGAGGAGCCGTCAAGACCCCACTTTCATATCATTTTTAACCCTTCATCATCTATGACCGGGTATACAAACTTTGCACTATCCGGTCATAGTCGATGTTTGTTCAAAATATTTTTATTGCGGGAGTTATTACAAATAGTAGGAATTTCTAAATAGAACGTAATGTGGACCGCTAAGACCAACCTCAACTCCATTTGAGCCCCCAAAGACCCTGCTTGGACCCCCAAGACGTTTAATCCCGCCAACAAATCCTCTAAGTAACAAATCATTCCTAAAAAAAGTCTTAACTTTGTAAAAAAATGAATTAAAATAAAATTAAAATGTTCAACAAAAACCATTTTTATAGTATTTTATGGGATATTTCACTCTTAGATGATATAATTAAAAGTAAAAATACAAAAAAGAAGTAAAACATTACGAAAAACATTTCATTCTTTGTAAAAAAAGCGTTTTCATAAAAAAAAATTAAACTTAATTTTCTTGCGCGGCCGCACTCTGCGAGACCAAATAGAATTATTTTTATATTCCTTGTCACCTTATCTAATACGCCTATGCCTCAAAACACCCCGCAAACTACGGCAGTTGAAGAAAAAAAATAAAATGTATTTTTCTCCATACAATTTTTTTTAATTTATTTTATATCTTGAAAAATATAAGTTTTTCGAAGAATTGTGCAAAAGTAAAAGTTGTTTGAAATGTTGTTTTCTATCACAAAAAAAAAAAATCAAGTCGAAATTCCGACTTCGGGGTCTATGTCCACGAATTTTGGAATTGGAACCACTGTGCGTCGTTGCGATTCGAACAACAGAGTGACGTTGGCTAGGGCATAAATGTCGTTATCTCAAAAGAGAAGACGATTCGACAGACTTTTTCGAATTTTAACGAAGACAACTTGGCTAGAAGCCTATGGGCGGCAAATGTGTCAGTCCGACACTGTAAATATCATAGATAAACATTTTATTGCGTATCGGAGGCAAAGTAACCCTAATAATTTAAACTAAAAAGTTTAAATATAAATTATGGTCGAATTTCGACCACAGGGCGATCTCTAGTATTATCTGTACATACGAGTATTATTACGTGAAACGAGAATTGTGCGTACGGATGAGTGTGAAATTTGACACATTTTTGACAGACAGACAGTGCTTTTCGTACTCACACACATACACATACATAGTGTATTTATAAGCGAAAGATTTTTTTCTCAATAAAAACAATGTAAAAAAAGTGTGTGTGTCAGTTCAGACCCACGACTGGAGTTAACTCTAAAAAGTATAAAATTTCGTGTGCAAAGCAAAGCGACCGACGCATCTTCGGCTAACATCGTGTGACACCGTACCGTGTGACGTCGTGAATTCGATTTTACTCCCATAGATATCCATACCCCGGGTTTATATATTGTAAAAATAATTTCATAAGGAGTAAACTCCAATTATTTAACTCGAGACAGAAGTTTCAGAGACAAACGAAAAGTATAGATTTTGAATCTCACTCTCATAGCAACAAAAGCAACTTTAATGCTTAAATTATAATTATTTAATTTCTAGTTTAGTTCAAGATATCAGAATCAGATACCTATTAGAAGCAAAATTGGTGTTCACTATTACTTACACTTGGTGTTACTGTTAATTATATTACAATATTAATTTTTTTTTAATATCAAATATATTTTAAAATATTATAATATCTTATATTTTCAGAACCCAGTCCTGTTTGAGGAGACCTCGCATCTGATTCCACCTGATGCGGTGCTGATAGAAGTCGCGCCTCACGGATTGTTGCAAGCTATTCTCAAGAGATCTCTACCGAAATCGTGTACACTACTTCCCTTGACTAAACGTGGTCATCCCGATAATTCTGTATATTTACTAGAAGCAATTGGAGGGTATTTAAAAATCCTATTATACAGGGTGTTTGGTAGAACGTAGTCAATCCGCGAAATATAGATGCCGGGGTGGAAAAGGAAAGAGGGTGGTGGCGGTGGTGGCCCCCAACCTTTCCCCTTTTAGTTATAATTATTTTCCCTTCTTAGTTACATTTATTGATGTGTAACATTTTTTCTCTCGCTTTCTTGTAATTTGTGGGAGTGATTTCATGAAATCGGACGGAAGTGTGTAACAGGTAGTCGCGGAAGCGCGCGTTATTTGAATTGCGTGGTGGTATTAAGCTTTTTAAATTATGACGTTGATTTCTATCACTGTTTAATGGAAAAGTTTCCGTATTTTTTTATCATATTAGAAAATCGTACTAAGCATTGTGTTTTTCTCAAATATTATCATATAATGTTACACATCATGTGCGACTACTGTAAGGCTCGCTCGTTCTAATAAGAAATAAACAAAGAAATATTATTGTTAAACCATTTTACGAAAATTATTAATATAAAGAGCCTCCGCTACTCTCACTCTCTTGGCAAAACAAAATCAAGCGTTATTTTATGCCAATTCTCTAAGAGGCCGTGGTATTTCCCCAAATAAGTAGTACCTATTTGTGGACCTAATAAACAATCACCAGTGATGATAATGATTAGATACTATATCATTAAATAATTATTATTATCTATTGTAATAGTCGGCGGTAAAAATTTCGCAGTAAGCATTAATATAATATACCTTGAAGCAAAATCTTACTTTTTGGTAGCATATTATGCTTGGATTACTTCAGAAAAAGTCGGAATCTCCATTGTGTCCACATAAATTTCGAGGTTTCCTCGATTCCTCATAGATCCCATCCTCAGGTTACCACTTTGGTGACAAAAGGACCAATTTGGAATTATACCCTTTACAGCGAAAAAATAATTTTGAAAACTGGTCCACAGGCGCCGGAGTAATCGTTGAATATACAAAAAAAGTACAGCCGAACGGTTATAATCGTTAATATAATATTATAATAAATATTATATATTATTAGCAAAAAGTATAAAAAAAATATTTAAAAAAACACTCAAATCGTGACAATAATTTCATTAAATTAGAATCTAAACATGGCTAAAAGTTATGAAATCAGAAACTTTACGATTTGTAACAATTTAAATGTTATTGCACTAAATTATCACTTCACTATATCACTTCACAATTATTATAACTTTAACAAAAAAAAAAGGTTATATGTACAGCCGAACGTATAACCGCCTTCTTTTTTTGAAGTCTGTTTAAAAATTAACAAAATTCACTGTTTAGATCGTCTCAGTCCGTTCGAGATCGACTGTGCTGAGAACGGCGTCCTCCCCTATGAGTTGGGAGTGGGGAATCCTGTCGTGCTTGGCCTAGATACCTGTTGTTGTTTATGCAGTACACGTGCACTGATAAGCACAGCTGCGAGTGCAGGTGTTGTTTTTCAGGCAAACGTGCAATGATAATAACTGCATCTTACACTGCACTTATAAATTAAATTCGTACAATGAAAAATAAGTTCAATCTGCATAATTAAAAGCTGGATATAATTAAAAACTCATAAATATAGACTTATTATATATATAGTATATTATACTTAAACCTAATAATATATTTACTTATTTGTAAAGAACAGCCCAAGAAACCTAGATAAGGACACCCATATAAATTTTTATAGCAACACCTTAAACTTTGAAAACGACATCCATACGTAAGGAAATCACACTCCAACGGTATCCAAAAATGTGATTTTTCGTAGACACTTAATGGAATTTTTAGCGGCCATTAATTGATCAAAATAATCTGATTTTACAGCTGCTTATATGCTATAAATAACAGTCGCCGACTCGGAAATTCAGTCGCCAACTTATAAATTCCTATGAGAGTTTGAATTAATTTTCGCCACCTGCCGATTTTTATATATTTTGCGCCTCAGTGCTTTCGCCGGTTTAATAATTTAGACGTCAACATATTAATTCGCTGCCAAATTCTGTAATACAGTATGTTCATGTGCAGTCGCCAACTTATTTTTTATTCCCTTTAGTATTTTAATTTTGAGTATTTAGTATATTTCAGCCATGTTACATATTATGTAACAACTTATAATGTTGGAAAATACGTTTCGGATTTAAGGTTCTGTTTTACAATAGCCTGGTAAGTGTCAAATTGCTTATCTGGATGTTTTGTCGCTGCTTACATTTTATACTGAGTGCCAAAGACAAAACTTGCCAATATGATACTTATCAGTAGATTGTGAAACAGGCCCTTAGTGAACTAAATAGCCTAATCATTTTATTTTCGAATTTACCTTTGGCACATCAAATAAATTTTTAAAGAAATTAAATCTTTAATTATTTTTTGAGTAACTCCGAACTACCTAAGTATTTACGTAGTCCTTAAATTCTTACTGCGTTTTTAATTTTTAATAATCAGGTTCAAGTAGATTATTAATTATGACGTAATGCAATTGACGTATTTTCCAGATTATACATGGAAGGATTTAATCCTAAAGTACGAGCGATATATCCAAAAGTGGAGTTTCCAGTTTCAACATCGACGCCAATGTTGTCGCATTTAGTCGACTGGGTGTATCAAGAAGAATGGTAAGACTACTAAGTATTAAACATAGTAATTATAATATCATTCAAAGTTAGATTCGTGAAATTTTCTATTTCTGTGTATAAAATATAAATAATGTTGTAGGTCTGTACGATTTCCTACGCCTGCTAATAAGAGAACTCCTATGTTGTCTGAGAATACAATTTCAACGTTTGATATTGAACACAGCTATTTAAAGGGACATGTTATTAAAGGTTAGTGCCTAGTCCATTTTATAGATTAGTTATCAATTATTATGATTAAATATAAGGCGTGTTTCACGTAAGTTAAAAATTAAAAGAAAATTAGATATCAGAGATATTGAGAACACAATTGCAGACATCTACTTAGCCAAATTATATCCATCCTCAATGGACTCCTACTAATAAATAAATCTACCTCACAAGCAAATTTAGCCGCAGAATTTATAAAAAATTGCGTTCTGTACTAATATTTTGTTCTGCTACAAAACCAATATAAGTGCAAAAATTAGGTAAATTAGCATCAAAATAAAACAAGGCTGACATGAATACTTATTTAAATATTCATGTCAGCCTTATTTAATCTCAGAAAATAATAACAACCAGTTTGGATACCTTCTCATTAGGTCACTTTTTGCAGGCCTGATACCTGATGAAGTTGAAGAAGGTGAAGTTTCTATGTTGACAAAGAAACATTAAAAACAATAAAACGAACATTTACATTAAAATAAATAATAATATTAACATTATTATTATTTATTTTCATTATATTTTTTTTAAACATTATCATTTTAATTTTTTTGTTTTTTTTTTAGTTTCTGCGCGAAGAGAACCTTCTTTATTTTATTTCTTAGCTGGTATTTACGTACTTTTTTATGAAGATTCCTGTCAATGAGTGCTGTTTAGATGTCTTTAGCTTGATCTTTCCAGATAAGCTCTCTGTTTTTTAAGTTCAAGAAGCTGTTCTCTATCGTTAAATGTAGCAATAATTGGAAAATTTTCTTCTTTTCAACTTCATCGATACATATAATAGGTTACAGTTTTTCACCCTGATAGACTAAGATTACTTCAGATAAGTTGTTCTGAACGACATTTTGTTTGTTTCTGCCGTATTCGATTTTCTTTTGATTCGTACATAGACGTCTCGTCTGGAATGCTCCAGAACTTAGAATCTCTTATATGACCGATTCTTTTGAATATTCCATGTTATTTATAGAAAATGTAGTAATAACAATTATTAATAACTCTTTGTTGTTAAACATTATTTGATATAGCACATCCCAAAGGTTTCAAAAAATGAAAATTGAGAAAGAAAAACTATTTTCAAAGAAACAAAGGTAGCCAAGTCAAACGAAAACATTGTTTAGGTGATGTAGACAAAAAATATGTTTTTTTTCTAGGCTATATTGGGTCAATACGAATATTTTTAGAAGGTAAGCGTAAAAACTATCGAACTTGAAAAATAAGGAACACCCTAATGTATGTTTGTTCGGGTGGAATCTTGCATTTAAATTTTGAAGCAGGTATCTTCAACAGATTGATCTGAAATTTAGTTTACACGTTCAGTTTGAATGACATTGAATGGTTAACGGTAATGATGTCAATTCATCAAATAGACCACATTTTAAATCGAACACGGTGGCACATCCGAGATGGCAGATTAGATATTTTGAATACATTTCTACAATAAATATTTGCTTTTAAGTCAAAATAGTCGAGTATACAAATACTGAGAGATTAGGTATAATAGGCTTTGAAAAACTACCTTAAAATATTTAATTGACTCTATTAATATAACATACTCTCAAACTCACATTATGTGATGTACATTGTACATAGCAATAAACCTTTTTATGTATTAAATTTTTTATATTGGTATTCCTTGTTATGACACCTTTTTGTTTTGTCATTCTGTAAATAAATGGATTCAATGCAGCATATAGCGAGTATTATTTTACTATACGCGAACATCTCACATTGTAGACGACCTCTATGGCTCAAACCAGGAGGTCTGTCTGTCTGTCAGTGTGACAGACAGACAGATGGACAGACCATGGCATCGTAGCTCCTAAAAAAAAGGTCCGATTTAGATGCGTTTTTTTTTGTTTGAAGGCTGACGTGTTTAAGAGTTATTTTAGCTATAGTTATTCATCATCAGCTCACTTACTGCTTGACAATTCGGGGTTTACTTAATTTTTTTAATTTTGTTTATTTCAGGAAGAAATCTGTATCCATTTTCTGCAGCTCTTGTGTCAGTTTGGGACACTTTAGCTATGAGTTCAAACAAAACACCCAAAAAATTATCTGTTCAATTCAAAAATGTACACTTTCACTCACAACCAATAATGCATCAGCAACGTCAGCTGCATATTTATGTAGCTATACAAAAAGGGACAGGGTACTTTGAGGTAAAAATAAGTATTTATTTTAATATTTTAAGGGGACAGTACCTTCTTAAAATGTTGGTAAGATAGATTTATCAAACTGATTTCGTATTACAATACAATATTCCCCTGTAGTCTATCTATATCAAATTAATATACTAGCATTTTTGTGTGTGTTGCTTTAAGGGCCAGTTCACACCGCGACGAAATTCGACGCTACACGGCGCTGCATTTTTGAGATAGCTATTGAAAATCTAACTTTATTCACTACACGAAAAGATACACGTTTCATTTGACATCAGTCATACACTGCAATTGCGCTGTGCAGCGCGGTGCAACATGACATTCGAATTCTTACAATGAAACGTGAAGAGTATTGAATAAAGTTCAATTTTGAATAGCTATCTTAAAAATGCACCTCCAAGTCGCGTATCGTTTTATTTCGGTGTGAATTGACCCTTACAAGTAATAATATTATTATGTATACCTATGGTAAGATGTTTTAAATTAAAATTATCTTTTTATAATTTTTGACAAATCTAAATTTTGCAATTGATTTTTGTTTTTTAGGTATTGAACAATAATTCGCTAATGATAACAGGCCATATTATTCCTGAAATAAACAATGATGTTAAAGAATTCCAAAATATTCAAGCTGTTGAAACAAATGTTGATGCAGAAGATATTTACAAATTACTTCATGCTAAAGAATATCACTACCTGTAAGTTTTTAACTTTTGCTTTGTTAAAATTAGAGTGGTTTACTGAACTTGCGCCCTCCGAGTCCCACCCTGTGACCTTTAGGCCGCAGGTACTGCGAATTCATCCCTATCTTATCATGTTAAAATAATTATTATACATTAATATATTATAAATTATAATGAATTATCTACTATTTTTTTTTCAGAGATGAGTTTCGTAGTATACATAGAGTCAATGAGTCTCTGACAGAAGCAGAAATAAAGTGGACAGAAAATTGGGTCACATTTTTAGATGGACTAATACAGCTTAATATTTTAAGAAGGAAGCATCATACTGTATCTAAACTTAATTTTGTTCGTAATTTATCAATCAATGTCGACGTCCATAATAATAGTGCCGTACTTAATAAAGACGAGGCCCTGGTTAATGCAAAAGTATTAGAATTAAAAGATATAACCATGTAAGTTAATACAATTCTTACATTTAATTTTGATTTTATCCATAAGCTCGCGTCAGTTTTCCACACAAATAGGCAAAAACCTCTTCCATTTAGTGTCACAAATAGACAACTATTACTGCTGTAAATATAAACCACATACCAGCCAAATATTATTCTTTTATGTCAAGTGGAGATTTTTCTATACAAACTTATCCTCCACTTCCAGTCATATAATTAGGCGTTATAACCACAGAGTAAAACGATATTTTCATTAATTTGTAGACATACGTAAAGCGTTTTTTTTGGATTTTGCTTATAAACTTTTTCCTCCGTTTCACGCCCTTAGAATTTTGTAAAACCTTTTTTTATATAAATATCACTGGTATAAAAATGTAGTAGACCTAGTACAAGTTACTAAAATCGAAAGTTTTTGCTTATATAATATACATATTTATTTTAAAAATATTAACTTGAATTTTTTTTCATATTTACAAAATATTAGATGAGTTTTAATAAGATATTCTGTTTTTTTTTCGATTGTCAAGTATAGAATAATTATCATTTTCATGTTTATTCTCTTCACCATTTCCAGTACTAGTAAGTTAGTAACTGGTACTATCGTATTTTTCGACCCTGATTTATCTTATTAAATTTCATTTCACAAAAATGTCTTTATCTACTTACTTAGACTCGATTAAACACCTAAGATACATAAATTAGTAGTATAATGAGCTAAATTACAAAACAATAATAATTGTACATTTTGACATTCAATTTAATTAATATTATATCTAGCAATATCCCGCGAAAAAATACCCACAACCTGCAAGCACATATGTGAGTGCACGCATAAGCATGCGTAAAACACCTACCTCCTCCCACACTGCTTAAGCGTACACTCAGAAAGAAGATCGTGCAAGGCGTAATAAATTATTGTGTAATTTGTTTGCAGTTGCAGTGGAGTAATGATAGAAAATCTTAAATTTATTGACCTACCTATGCACAAGGAACATGATATTATCCTGAAATCGTGTGAGTTTGTGCCCCTTTTCCCCACAGAAACTACAAATGTAAGAGCTTCCCTACATACATAAACTTTTTTGTGAAATCCCTAGTGATTGTGACATAAAACCAAATCATTATATAATTTCAGAAAGTAAAAGCATTGCACGCATTTATGCAAATTGTAGCCGATAATATAAAAAAAAATAGTATAAATATCGTTGAACTGATAAATTACGACACCATCGTATCAGAATACACTGATATTGAAAACATTCTGACTAATATTGCAGAAGTTAAAGTAACCTACACTAAAATATATAAAACGTCAAGCGATATTCAAGAAACTTTAAAGAATGTTGATCTCTTGTTAGTAACTGATTTATTTAATAACGAAAAAGTGAGTATGTGAGTTTATGTATAATGTATACAGTTGTGGTCACATAATTAAGAACTCTTTGTAGTAGGTACCATATTACTAAGGCGGGTCAATAAGTCCGTGACTTTTTGAATTTCTAACCTCCTTACTGAAAAAGCAACACTACTCCTGTCAACAGGCATCTGTCAGTTGACTCCTATCAAAATTTGAACTTGCTGCGTCAGTTAGTTTGTGTTTTACAGCTATCTTTATCAGACTATCCAGTAACTTAAGGAAACAATGGAAAAAAGTGAATTTCGTGTGCTTATTAAGCATTATTTTTTGCGAAAAAAAACCATTACCGAGACCAAGGCTAAGCTTGATAAATACTATGGGGACTCTGCACCATCGATTTCAATGGTAAAAAAGTGGTTTACTGAATTTCGTTGTGGCCTTACAAGCACTGAAGATGCCGAACGTCCTGGACGCCCAGTTGAGGTCTCTACACCAGAAACAATCGAAAAAATTCACGATATGGTGTTGGCCGACCGAAGATTGAAAGTGCAAGAGATTGTGGAAGCCATAGGCATCTCGCATGGCTCAGTGGTTTCAATTTTGAATGATCACTTGGGCATGAGAAAGCTTTCCGCAAGATGGGTGCCGCGTTTGCTCACAGTCGACCACAAACGCAATCGTGTAACAACTTCACAGGAAGGTTTGGCGTTATTTAATCACAATATGGAGGAGTTTTTTAACCGTGGACGAAACATGGATCCATCACAATACACCAGAGACCAAACAACAGTCAAAACAGTGTGTTTCTAAGGGTGAATCGGCGCCAAAGAAGGCCAAGGTGGGTTTGTCAGCCAATAAAGTTATGGCGACTGTTTTTTGGGATGCACGTGGGATAATCCACATTGACTATCTTCAAAAGGGAAGAACAATTAATGGGAAATATTATGCCAACTTATTGGACCGCTTCAATGAGGATTTGAAAAAAAACCGACCTCATTTGGCCAAGAAAAAAGTTCTTTTTCACTAAGACAATGCAAGGGTGCACACATATGCAGTTGCCATGGCAAAAATCCATGAATTGGGCTATGAATTGCTCCCACATCCACATATTCTCAAGATTTGGCTCCGAGTGACTACTTCTTGTTCCCAAACCTGAAAAAATGGCTCGGTGGAAAAAGATTTGACTCCAATGATGAAGTCATCTCGCAAACAAAGGCCTATTTTGAGGACCTCGACAAATCATATTTTTTGGAAGGGATAAAAAAATTGGAGAAGCGTTGGACAAAGTGTATAGAGCTCAAGGGGGACTACGTTGAAAAATGATTTATTTATCAAAAAATCTGTGTTTTAATTCAAAAGTCACGGACTTATTGACCCGCCCTCGTATTATGTCTCCTTTCAAAGAACCAAGTCATATGATGTAGTGTGTTTGCTATTAGATGCAACTAGTTATGTTATGAGATTTCTAAAGATTATGGAGAAAATGATGTTTGAAAATAATATGCTGACACAATCAAATAAATTAGTTTTTATTACAAAAAAATTCGGTTAAAATAACTTAAGTAAATAGTAATAGGCTGGACAAATAATTAAGAACGATTCCGAAGACCTTAAAATTTATTATTAAAAAAAAAGTTAAACAAAAATAGTATTAATACGAAATATATAATAACGTTTAAACGTTATGCCCTACAAATTGAATATTATATGCATACCCAAAACTTTTAGCTGCCGCCTTTTGTTGTTTTCACACCAAAGTTAAAGCATGCGCATCCTAGAAACACCGAAGAATCGACAAAATTACAGATTGAAGAAACATTAATACCATTCGGAGCAAAATAGGTACTTAAAAAGTTAACTGAAATATATCAAAATCTTAAATATACGTATAGTATAAAAGTATTAAATATACATCCCGTTGTCTGGTCCCCGTAACACAAGTTCTTCGGATACTTACCACAGGGCCAGATTAACGTGGTGTGAAGCGTTCATAGATATGAAAAAATGTTAATAGATAATCATTTAAATTTAAATGATTATCTATTTTTTTAATTGTCAATTGTAGTGGAGTGCCGTAAGGCTTAAAATTGTAAAATCTCTGAATCTGTGGCTAGTCAATTAATCTTTATAAAAACTGTTGGACTGCATTATTAAAAGCTCAAATAAAAAACGTTAATTTTTTGCGATCTTGATTTTTTTGTACAGTTAACCTTTAGTAGGATAGGATTTTTTTGCATACACGAAAAGACAATGGAGTGAATAACACGTGGAAATTCAATAGAATGGCCCAGAAGCCCACTTATTATTTATGGAAAATAAAATATTTTTCCATAAAATTTATAAGTACCTACTTTATTTTTAATTAATCAAGCTATATAATTATAATATGTCAAGGTATTAAGAACAATATTTATAAGTTTTATAAGTTCTTTAAATGTATTTGGTTTGCGATTTAATGCAGTATCAGATATTACCTACATGTTTCACAGTAATAATACACAGGACTTCTGGCACTATTTCCACTTAAAAAGTATTTTACATTAATTTTAATATATATTACACGACCGGTTTCGACAAAGTCATCATCAGGTGTAGGTAGATTTAAAGTTAAAAAAAAAATTGTTAACATTGTGCAAATGAAATTATTGTTGGCAGCATCATGAAATTTTTACAATTTAGTGCTACGTAATTTTATTTTTATATCAAATTATTCTATTTTCTACTGTATATCACAAATTAATATTTGCATAATATTATTATTTTAATCATTGGTGATAGTTGTATTTTTAATTTTATATTCTGACATCCATGCTATATAATTCTATGACATTACAAATCAATTAGTTATTAATTTATCAATCTAATGTGTAATAATATTAAATTAATATTAGTTTGTGATAAACAGAAGAAAATATAATAATTTGGTATAAACCGTCCGCGTACGTGGACGTAAACGTGAGAGGTCAATTTAGAAAAAATCTTCTAATTAACGGAAGTCTACGTTATAATAACTATCTGCGTGCCAAAATTCAAATCAATAGAAATCGGTGAAGATTTTAAATTTTTACCACACTTTCAACCCTTATTTTACACCCTCAGATGTATATTCTAATAAATCCTGAAACACGTATCCATTTAAATGTATTTAAGAGCATGAACCTTACGGGGGCCCACTACAAATAGTTTCATGAAATTCTTTTTAAATCTTTCGCAATCGGTTGCCGTTTCCAAATGTTTCTATGAAATTATCTCTTTTCTCACTCTATAGGATCATATTTCCAGAATAATACCAAATCGTAAAGCTTTATAATTAATTTAAATAAAATAAGAAAATAACGGAAAGGAAAGGTTTTAATAATTATTTGACCAGCCTAACTAACCGGTTACCTAGATTAATAAATAGTTACTATTTAACCGGTGAGCTGTAATAGTAACTTTATGTCTATTGCATCAAGTTTATTGCTTTGTAATATTAACGAACTAAGTTTATAAATTACTACACCGATAGTATGTGTAGGTTTTGCTATAACAAGAGTAAAAAATAAAGTTACATAGAATAATTTATACTAATTCAAAAATAATAAGTACATAGTGTTTCTAAATTAATGACTACAACTATATTATATCATAATGTATATTAATAGCAGAACTTTTATGGTGCTTAAAAACTGTGTTATTTTCTAAATTTTCTTCTTTTCCTTATAGTTACAGATGTATCAGAAACTTAAAAGCTTTCTTAGGCAAGATACCTTCCTTATTAACAATAACGTGTTAGGACATCGAGAAACTTCGTTACACCATGTAGTTAGTGCCCATAATGTAGGGTATGCGAAAATTGAGCTAGCGGTATGGAAACCTTCAAAACAAAATCTTCCTAGCACATTGACTATTCGTACACCACAAGGCTATTCATTAAAGGT
Source organism: Phengaris arion (assembly GCA_963565745.1). Classification (NCBI taxonomy): domain Eukaryota; kingdom Metazoa; phylum Arthropoda; class Insecta; order Lepidoptera; family Lycaenidae; genus Phengaris; species Phengaris arion. The sequence goes on along the minus strand of OY751433.1, from coordinate 16,421,360 downwards.
ATGTATTTTTTATTTAATAAAAACAAACTAAAGGCTTAATGCCCGTACCCTTTTTACCCAGATATGAAAATTGTTACGCTCAGGACATTTATAAATTACCTACAATTATTGTATAATAATATATTATTGTTTACAAAGTACATTACGGTTTTGGCAAACTAAAATCATGGTCAATGGTCACCTTCGTTCCCTCGCCTTTATAATAATGTTCTTTATTATGTTTTTTTTGCCGGTCTCGTGTGGCCATTGTATGTTAACCATGGTATGTTTTTGTAGGTATAAAGGCTATGTTGTATTCGTCGCATAATAATATAAGCAATCGAATCAATAATAATATTAATAGTTGAACGAGCTGACACGGAAGAAATTGTACTGTCATACCAACTATAAATATTTATGTATTTAATACTGTGACGGTAATGACACGATTTGAATGCAAAACGATAAGTACGTCAAGTTGCCACTCTGGATCGAGGATATTGTGAATCTTCGCCGGCAAAAGACAATACACAACACTACAAACACACCAAAGAAGCAATGCACTAGGTCTGCCAGGGACGCCGTTGAGTGCAGGAAGAACAGCCTCCTCAATAGTGTCCAGTATCTTTGTTTTCATAATTTCTTCGGATACTGCAGCCGGCCGGCGTTTCGATGCTTTTAATGAAAGAATATAATATCTACACGCGATGAATCGGTAAAATCGGTTATTTTAAGGCTGCGTTCTGTTCAGCGCGCGCGTCTCGTTCGTTCTGTTTTTAGCCGTCCGATGGGGGCGCGAGCGGCACCCGGCTTTGTGCCGCGCAATGCGATTGGTTGGAATGTCCGTGTTATGCGTCTATGCCTAACGACAACTTAACGCGCGGTAATTTTAAATGTAACTTTTTTTATACTAACAATAATCGATAGAAATGGAACGGAAATACGAACTGGAATAAAATATAATAAAAAAACCTTCGGGAAAGGTACATTTTGTAGAGTTTAGGATTAATTATAATAATATACTTTGAGATTTTTTACGTCTGAATTGTACATCCATAACAAACGGCATACTTGTTTACTTAATTTTTGTCTAAAATTGTAGGGTTTGACAGCATTACTAATTTAAAATCATTGCATAATTAATAATTTTAACATTAGAAAATCTATATTATGTAAAAATATTGAAACGAACAATAATAATAATTGTCACCCTACTGATTCCTGTAGGCTATAATTTAATTGAATCATATGACACGGCATTCAATTAGCTGCTGCAAAATACTCGGGCCGCGCATTCGCCCGCGGAGTCTGGTCGAGTATATTTACACACAATCTGTAGAGTCAACTAAGTAATTCATGATTTTCTAAATATATTTTTCCAATTTCAAATACCTACTTGAGTTTTGACGCAAATATTTTCGTTTATATATTCTGATTGTAAAAATTATGACATTCGGTTTTCTTAGACGTTAAAACACCAAGTATAATAAAGTATTATTTATTTATCTGTTAGCCTTTTTTGCTACATACAAGGTTGTTTTTAGTTTGTCTTTCGACATAGGCCTTTTCAAGCGACTTCTTCTTTTCCTCCCAATCCCTTGACCTCCTTCTCCACGTCGGCGTCGGTCCTGCTACTTCCCTTATATCGTCCTCCCCATCTTTTATACTGCCTGCCCTTCTTTCTATGTCAATACTATAGATAATTTTATACTTTATTCGCTAATAAAGTATATAAAGAACTAAATGGTTTTACTTAAATTTTTATATACCTTTCTATTTTGATCAATGTATCAAATTCTTGACTGACATAATTCTATTTTCAGGACACATTAGGAGGTGAATACTATTTACCAGTAGAAGAAACGACTAATCCAGAATTAGATGCCGTACTAAAGATAAAACGAGTTGGTGACCTGGACTCCCTATATTGGGTTGAGGCTTCACCCACTAACATCAAGGGGGGGATAGATGTTAAGGTAATAATTACTATACATAATATAATATAATTTATAAAATATATCTTTGATTGTTATACGAGATGTAACAATCAAAAATATTTTCAGATTTCCCCAAAAAACATTAGACATTTTTAGACAGAAGAAAAATGTATGGGCTAATCGCCCTACATGTTAAATAAAAAAAACAAAAAACGGGAAAGAAAGGAAAAATTCGTAAATTTTATAAAAAACTTAAAATGTCAAAATCTCGTAAAATTTTAATTTTGGAAAATGGATTATAATGTGAAAAATATTAGAAATGATAAGAACTATAACCCCTTTACTGATCAAGATCGACTTAACGTATAACCCTGTATAAACAGGGTGAATTTGTAAAATGGGGATGCATGTAAATTCGGATTTCAGGAGATAGTGAAAAATGCGGAAAGTTGCACCTCGATTTTGATGATATTAGATGTTGCTGATAAGAAACAAATGCTGGAAAGTAATAACATAAGACAAATTTAAGGAAAGAGCTCATTTTTAACAAACACTTTTATTTAGAGGCAATAATGCGTTTATTTATTCTTTATGTACAGTTGTATACAGTTGAAAAACATTAAAATTTAAAGAAATGAACAAATTTTGAATGATATCATTTAAAATACTAATGCACAATAATATATACAGGTTAAAAAAGAATACAATAGAATATATTATACACTATACAGTGTCTACAAAACGAGCCTCAGAAGAAAAGCCCACCCCGCAGACCCATTGTTTCGTCGCACCAGATACCTCCTGTTTCGACTGCGAAAGGCACGAACAGGTTCTGCCTCTCCAGTTCCGCGTACTTAGAGCGATTATGCCTAGCCGCGGACTATACAGCAGAGCCCGCAGTGCGTATGGTGGTATGGTGGCGTCCCACAGAAGGCAGCTGGCTTCCTTCCACGGAACCATCTGGGCGTTTGCCGTCGCTCAAACCGCACAGGGTACATTAGCCGACACCAATTTTTGACGAAGGATATCGTTTATGGCATGGTGTCAGTGAAACGGCCGGTAGTCTTAATGCAGCTGAGCCCGTGGTGGCCGTAGGTGTCAGTCTCGGCACCGCAGGGTCAGCGGTAGGGCTCGAACAAGTGTCTCAGTGCCGCTGCTACGTGGGTCCAGAAGAGTGCCAAGCTGAGGCGAAGGCAATGCCTGAAGACAAGCACCCAATTCCGAGCAAGAAGCTTATTCTCGCTAGGGCTATCCCCGAAAGCGATGTTGTCAACTTTAACAGGGCACATCTGGAACTAAGGTCATCCCAAGCCTGCAGAGAATCGACCTTCTCTGGATAGTTGGTACCAGCAAACATTGCAGTCTCAGCATAGTGCTTAAAAGGGAACGCTGCATCTTGAACATTGTAATGAAAATGAAAATATACTTTATTGTGCACAATCAGTAGTTACACATACACACAAATATAGAAAATACTAAAAACTCTACGATAGTACACAATGGCGGCCTTATTACTAAATAGCAATTTCTTCCAGACAACCTTTGAAAGAAAGGAACAAATTGCTGGAGAGGGGTATTGCTCTAAAAGTATATATCTTGATACTATAAACATAAAATAAAATAAATAAATACATACATACACAATAATACATTGTATACAATAACTTAAATAATAATTTAAGTAATAAAAACAATTTACGTTATAATAATAATATATATAATACTATACGCATATCATTACATCTGACACAGACTGAGGTACTACTCTGAGGTAGTACTCTTTTAGGGAGGATTTAAAAGTATTCAATGTTTTGGCTTATCTTATTCGGGTAGGGAGAGAGTTCCAGAGTAGGACAGATTGTACGAGGTATGAGGAGTGGGAATACTTAGTGTGATGGATGGGGATATCAAGAAGGAGATTTGTAGAGGACCGCAGCTCTTGTCTGTCGGAGCAAGGAAAGCTGTAGGTTTCCTTTAGATATTGAGGACTTTTGGGATCAAATAGGATAGAGTAAAGGAAGGAAAGTACGCGAGCATTACAGCGTAAGCGAATTGGTAACTATTTGAGCTTGTTACGGAACTCCGATATGCGGTCAAATTTGCGCAAGCCAAAGATGAACCTCAGAGACAGACTCTGCGAGCGACTCCAGAGTCGCTCAAGTTTGTTGAGTTGGTTTTAGGTCAAGTTAATGAAGCAAACATCCGCGTAATCAAGAAGGAAGAGAAACAACGATTCAGCTAAGGCCACCTTAGTAGGTACCGGCAGAAGTAAACCTTTCTGCTAATCTCTTTCAGCTGCTGAGACCAAGATAGATGCTCATCAAAGTACACATCAAGATTCTTTACAACCTTACTTTATGGTATTGTTATACCATTGATGGACACCGACAGTAAAGTATCCCAGTCAATTCTGGAGACCAGCCCCGGACTGCCAAGTATTATTAACTGAGACTTAATGGGGTTAATGAGAAGTCCATGTTCCTTGCCCCAGTCACATATTGTCGATAAGTCCCTGTTCATAACACCCACCGCTGCAGGCAATGCATCCAGAGTTGACTGCGTATAAATTTGCAAATCGTCTGCATATAAATGAAAAGAAGCATAAATAAATAGAGTAATGAAATTTATAAACAAGGCAGAGAGTAATGGGGATAAAACACCGCCTTGAGGAACGCCGGTAGTAGTATTGGTGCAGTCAGAAAAAGATTCAGAAATTTTAACTCTCTGCCGACGACCCACAAGGTAACTGCGAAGTAATTGAATCACAGAAGGTGAGAGGTTAAAAGACGCCAACAGACTAATAAGGATGTGATGGTCAATAGAATTAAATGCGTTGCTGAAGTCAAGTAGAGTTAGGATGGTGAGCTTCTTATTGTCCATGCTAGAACGAATATCGTCTGCCACCACTAAGGCTGTAGTGGTACTGTGAACTGTGCGGAAACCAGATTGATACGTGCTAAGGAGATTGTTGCGCATAATATATCTGTTGAGTTGATGATGTAAGAGCTCCAAAACTTTAGATAGGAAAGGAAGAATTGATATTGGGCGGAAAACAGAAAAAAATTAAGACGAGAGGATTTAGGCAAGGGGATTATGTGAGCAGATTTCCAGGTATCAGAAAAGGAGCAAATTGATACGCCTAAATTGAAAATATGTAATTGGATAGGTGCAATAATGTCAAGAATCGGGATAATCATTCTGCGACTGATGCTATCATCACCAACGGAATTCGAGGCTATCGTAATGACGTGTTTTTTAACCTCACACTCAGTGAATGAAGCGAAAGAGAAAGGCTGAAATTCAAAAAGAAAAGTTTGAAATTAGCATCAGTGAACTTTTACTAAGGGTTTGTAATTTAATGGCCGGGTCTAAGTTAGAGATACATGTAAAGTATTTATTTAGTAAGTTAGTGTCAATATTGCAGGAGTCACTTAGATTGGAATTTTTGCCAATACCGAGAGATTTTAGAAACTTGTATGTTTTCGCTGGATCGCCATTCTCGACCGCTGAATGAATATGACGCCGTTGAGCATCACGACACATAGTATTGCAGCGGTTTTTTAATTTAATATATTTATCGCGATACTCATTTGTATTATATTTTTTGTATTTGGCTTTGGCTGTATTCTTGGCATTAATAAGAGACTTAATATTATCTGACAGCCATAGAGCCGGAAGATGTTTAATTGTAATTGGCTTCACAGGAGCATGCTTATCGTATAGAGATTTGAGTAGGCTATTAAACATCTCTACCTTATCATCAGCCGATTCCGTTGTGTACAGTGCTGACCAATCTGTGTTGCGCGCGCCTTCCCTCAGGCTATCTACATCCATGGATGAGAAATTACGCAGAAGAAGTGTTTTACGCTTAGGTTTAGGTATGCAAACATTAAAGGCAACATATATTATAAGGTCGTGGTAAGAGAACATTTCTGCTGAACTCTGGCCGTGTTTGGTTACAGAATTTGGCTATGATATGATGATGAGATCGAGCAAGGAAGCACATTGTATTTTATTAAACTTTACAAATTGTAGCAAATATTTTTGTAAAAAGAATATTTTCGGACGCATCACGCGTATAATTATTAGAAATTACTAAACATAAGTAAAAGCAGCTAACTCTTACTTCTCGTTACAATTGCAGCTGGACACGGATACATAATTTTTGCTAAGGCTTTCTCTAAGATTTTTAGCGATATTTCGCACCTGTTCAAAGGTAGGAAAACTGCATTGAGGATATTTGTGTCTGTATCATATTAAAGAGCGACTGACACTTCTCTCATTATGAAAGTATGCTTCAATTATATAAAATGTTTCATGATTAGACAAATTCATTTTAAATATTACTACTTTAAATAATTTAAATTAAAATTAAAATTATTTAATTATATATAATATATTAAAAATAGTGTTAATAATTTTCGAAAATATCTAACAACTATACACAACAAAACAAATAAATATTACCGCTATTCTATAACTTTTTATTAAAATTTAAATTATATTTATTTTAATTAGCCTTGAACTGCAAAGAGGTATGTATCTAAAATTTTAAATTAGAACATCTAATAGAATTGCGTTCAAGGGTATTAAAATAAAAGTTTTGGTTAAAAATGAGCGATTTCCTTTAGTTTGCGGTATGGCATTGTTTTCCAAGTTTTGATTCTTATCAGCAACACTATCGAATGATGTAATAATGACGTAAGGTATGATTTTTTTTCAAAATCACTCGGTTCGTTTTCCGGCTAGGGAAAATGATTTATCAAAAATCTAATAATGCAGTTTTAGTAATTATCAAATATTAGCTCACAACTTCTTTCAACATTTTTCACTAGCTAGCATTTAAAAAATTCACCCGTATATTATTTTTTAGCATGATTTGTAATTTTACATAATTATATAAAAATCACACTATTGTATTTTAGGTAAACTACATAGGCGTAAACATTGTTTATGTTAATAAACTACTAGGATCACTGTTCAATAAAGATGATGAGCGAAACAAAAGTGTCATAGATTTTAGTGGATTAAGTAAAAGGTAAGCTTCATGTGTGTCAAAGTTAAAATTTTAACGCTGAGAAGTTTGAAATTCTATTTGATTCGTTTCTTTCCAGCTTAACCAGAAAAATACCTATTTAAAATTAGTTATATTTATCTACTTTATATTAATAATTATAAAACTAATAGGAAAGTTTATAAATTAATTTTATGTTTACAGAGGTACTAGACTTATGGGTCTATTGCAAAGTGATGCAATATCTACAAGAATAGATGCTAATCCAGAGTTTCTATGGCCCGTACCAGACCATTGGACACAAGAAGATGCTGCTACTGTTCCACTAGCATATTCAATGGCCTTCTATTATCTGGTGTGTATTTGGGTTTTTAATTTTACAATAGTGAAAAAATATAATTAGGATGAGGTACATTCTAACATAATATCAAGTATCCTAGTTAGCTTTTACACTGGGTGATTTTTTATTCCGTTTCAGGAAACACAGGGCATGTTGTAGTTGAAAGTTGAAAAATATTTAATATTCATGAATTTTAGTTACCCTACCAGCGCGGGCGACGGGGCGCCGCGTTGGAACCGCATACTTTTATCACGCACTAGGTCATAGGGGTGAAAAGGGTGACAATTATTTGTGATTTTAATATTTATATTTTATATTTTTATCTAAAACAATTTTTTACAGTATAATGAGGTAAATAATGATTTTTAAGTTACTTGTGCGATGTTGTAAAACAAATAATCACAAAGTTAGAAAAAAAGGAAACTAAGTATGTATAACAGGTATACTATTACATGACACGTGTACCTGTTATTCCCAGTTTCTACTGAAATGGAATAAAAAATCACCTAGTATTATATTATTATAATAAATTCATATTATGATATCTTATATATAAGCAATAAAATTTATACATATAATATTATATCATTTTCTAACTTTATTTATGTTTATCATTTTTAGTTTATTAAAGCACAAATAAAGTCATATTACACTATCTGTGTAGAAGGAGGCGCAGGAGCGCTTGGTCAAGCTATTATAAGCGTAGCTTTGGCCCACGGTTGCAAAGTATTTGTTACAGTTAGCAAAAGTTCTAAAAAACAACTTTTGCAAAAAATATTCCCACAGCTTAAAGGTAAGTTTTACCGCACTAAGTAGTACCCGTGGTAATACTATAGATCCAAATTAATTGCGAGTAATGAGTTATTCAGTATAACGCCAAATACATAGTATATGACGAATTACGACACTGGTAGGAGAAGCGCCGCCAATATGAGGTCATTTTCAATTTGGGTTCAAAATTTGGTGTTTTCTGCAACACCAGAGTTAGTTACAAGCGCATTCCCGGTCATAAAATATCATTCCCTGATGGAAAGAAATGATAACAAATTCTTACCGTCAGGCGATCGGTTTTGCTCGTTTGTAGATTATTCAGTAAGAAATTATACAATTTTATACCAGGCAACCCGTTTGCTCTTTTAAGGTCTTTTTAAATTTTGCTCAGTTTCTCTACTCAATCTTCATCAACAACAATCAACGTGAGTTCTATAAAATATTGTTTTTAACCTTCCTTTATTTTTTCGACTTCCAAAAATTAACTCAACATATTACATATAGAGCTAGAGATCAACGTCGAAAAAGAAGGTCATCGAGAACAAGCATTGGACCACTGCAGGTCGCTAGAGTTTGATATAAAACCGCCTGTCTGGCGGTTCTAAGCCTGGCAGATTTTTTGAGTAAAAAAAAGTCATAAGGAACAAGACAACTGTTTTGATACACGGCTGCGAGCTATCTATAAACCGATAAAAATACAAGTCTGGCAGTCCTACTCTTGACCAGTTTCCAGCCAGACCGCCCTGAACGTGTAAGAATTTTGAGTAAAAGAAGGTCATAGGGAACAAGATCAAGTTATACTTCAGTCTGTTCGTCTCCTAATCCTCTTTCGAAAACCGTCTGTCTGACATACTCAAACTTAGCCAAAACTCAGCCAGACCGGGATAAAGTAACCTGCTGTGATAGTAGGATATTAGTGCTAGTATTTACTTATAGGTAAATAATGAATAATTTGTACTTAATGAAACGCGATTTTAATAGATTTGTATGTACTCTTAACGAATTAAAAATTTGACATCTCATATTGCTACCACTCGATCCGCCATCATGAAAAAATGGCAATGTCTAAATATTTTGGAAATATCTCTTCAGTGACACATTTGAAATATGTGGGCAGTAATTTCTTTGTACCATTTTATATTTAAATTTAATCTGCGTTAAGGAGCTATGTAATTCTGAATCTTCAGACTAAAGGCTACATACATCCGCCTCATAGTCAAAACTAGTATTTTTAAACTCCTGACAGTAGTACAGAGAGTAGTAGCTTAACAATTGATTTTATATTAACATTTTATTTATGGACATTCTTGTAAGCTGATTTACAAAGTTCATCATACAAATTTTGTTTTTCCTCTGATTTTTACTATTTAATTGACATTTAGGGTATTTTACTCTCTTGACCATCTTGCAGCAGCTTCATTTTAATGCAAGTGTCTTCAAGACATTATCCATGTTTCACTCTACAATTGTCATATTCGTCCAAAACACTTTGTAGTTCCAAATTATGTTCGTAGATCTTTTCATATTTTTGGTTTCATTTTAAGTCTGCAATTTTTTGCAATATAAAAAGCATTTTCTTTGCACTGTCATAACATTTAATATGTAGCTGTTGACATTGCTTTTAAAATATAAATCTGTTTTCAGGTGAACAAATCATTGCAAATGTTAAAGGCCTACGTATTGTAGACACTATTCTTTATGCCACGGAGGGAAGAGGATGTGATGTAATAATCTCCCGTGCAAAAGGCCATCTTAAAACTGTAAGAATCTGTAAAATAATTTTAATAATATAAAAATTAAAATTCATTAATGTTAAACTAAATGTTTTAAATGCATATTTAATGAGAGGCAAACATTTTGGACCTAACAACCCATCGAATTGAAGCTCTAATAATATGACGGTTATATTTATTGTATAGATAGCTATTAATGAGCTAAATAAATGTTACTATAGCGCTAAGTTCTGAATCTTATTGAGATATGAAATTTTATTTAATGAGCTACAGCAATTATAACCCATTTATTTCTTTGTAATGTGCAACGTTTAAATAAAACACAACATTTTCCTTAAGTTTGGCTTAATATCCTATTACATTTTAGGATGATTTTATATTGATTGCTGATTTAGAATATTGATTAATAAAAAATGTAATGATACAGTTTTTATTTAAATAAAATCCTACACGTAGCCATGAACACGAATTTTCTCAAAAACTAAAACTTATACTAAAACTAGAGTTTCTTTATTGGACCAATCGAAACGTGTTTGACATAGGTTTCACTTTTTAACCGATTTCCAAAAAAAGGAGGCGGTTATACATTCGGCTGTATATACATATATCGACAGCGCCTACGTATATTTTTGTATCTGAAAAATGCTTCTTAACAGGATTTTAAGTTTATTTTTCATATAACTTTGTTCTTCATTGTTACATCCTAATGAAAATTTACATAAACACTATTGTTAGGATAATAAAGTAGTACATGGTATCAAAAATCCAAAATGTTGGACAGTTTTCGCGAAAATTGAGTTACGATAGTATACCACGTAAATGAGCTTGCTCTCTTAATCGTAGCTGGCACGCCCAATTATTTTCTAGGAATTGCATAAACAAAAATGTCTTGGATTTGCCGATTCTGATGTTCATATTTGTAAAATCTTTTTTAAAAACTTTTCCTGACGAATTAAAATTAGCAGAAGTTCATCCCATACATAAGGCTGGGGACAAATCTTGTATCAATAATTATCGACCAATTTCAATCTTACCGACATCGTCAAAATTACTTAATTAATCCATTTTGTGCTGAATTAAAAGCATCTATTCAATTTTCTGCCGCAAAGACCAATGCTGTATCGTTAGCAAAAGTGATAATTTTCCCACTAGGAAATTCCAAATCACACAGGTCATTAATGTACATTAAAAACATGGAGGGTCCAAGTATACTTCCCTGCGGCACTTCATGCGTAATCAAAATATCGTCACTGATCTTGTCCCTGAATTTATGCTCTGTTTTCTATTTTTAAGGCTAGTATCAAATAGGTTCAGTTGATGCCCTTATTCCTACACATTTTAATATCTTTAAAAGTATCAGGACAGATGTTACGGGTAATTTAAATGAAACGAGGAATTACCAACGTGACAAATATATTTAAAAAGGGGACGTGGGCAGAAGGCCGAAAAACCTGGTTTAGCCTCTTGGTGTCTGTGGGAATCGGAGGGGCTTTAACCACACGGGCAACTTAGCTGGATCCGGGAATGTAGGCAGCACGTGGCGCGAGGAGCCCAACTCCTGTAGCGTCTCTGTGTTTCTGACGTTCAGGCCGGTATGTTCGCCGCGACGTAGATCGTCCAAGGCGCGGTGCAGTCTGGGTCCGAAGCCAGTCAGATCAGTCCGGAATAACTAGCGGCACTCAGGCATAGGCAGTCCATGGAAAAAGGTGCCTTGAACTCGGAGTATAGAATCCAAATAAATCCATATAGTGTGTGGAGCTGGAGTCTTACAGTAGGCACGATCTTAACCCCAAACGATCAAAATCACGGGCTGTGTGACCATCACAAAATAAAAAAAAGGGGAAGCAAAATAAAAGATGATATAAAGAACAATTAAAGTATGGATACAAACATCCTAATATTTAACAATGCAAGAACGGAAAGAATGAGCACGTGGTTTGGCCAATCAAATTTTGACATCTAATTTTACAAGGTGATAATTTACATGAAAAAATAATATGTTTTAATGCAAGCGTGATTTACCAAATAAAACTTCACAACACAGACATAAAAAACTCACCGTAAAAACGGGATTATGAATATAATGACTACATCTTGAATCTATAGAAAATTTTATTCTAAAAGAGAAACGTCATTCGACAAAGTGCGTTTACACACTTCTCAGTGTTCTTTTTTTAAACTTTTGACAACTAAAAAACTAAAGCGTAAAGAGAAAAAATCCACAAATCAAAATAAAAAGATATTATAATCAATATATTATGTTATATAATAATACAAATCTACTGTATTTTAATTATTATTCAAAATTAAATTATTAAGCTATTGCATAGCTTCTATCGCGGACCTTGAGCGCGAGGACCGAATCCAGAAATTCCGTAGCGATAAAACCTCACGCTCCCGCATCGTCTAACGTCGTTTCAGTTCGGCAGTCTTCGACACGGCGTTGTGTGCGTGCGATAATTTTCTCCAAGAACACTATACTACGCGGGCGAAGCCGCGGGCAAAAGTTAGTTATGAAATATAATAATGCAATTCTACTGTATTTTAAAACATTATTCAAAATTAAATTATTATTTTTAAGATTTAAGACGGAAGTAAAATCTATCTTTGAACCAAATATTAAAGCAAGGCTAACGCCGTTTTAGTAAGGACGTGCACCGATAGATGGCGCTTTAGCGCCATCTATCGACTATAAAGTTTGTCAGTTCATGTACAACGTCATTAGCAGGGCAACCAATTCTAAAACCGAATTGAGAAGCTGATAGAAGTGAATTATTTTCTAAATATTTAATAAGTTGGTTATTAATAATTTTTTCAAGTAATTTTGACGATGTGGGTAAGATTGAAATTGGTCGATAGTTATTGATACAGGATCTGTCCCCAGCCTTATGTATGGGATGAACTTCTGCTAATTATAATTCGTCAGGAAAAGTGCCTGTGTTAATTGCAATATTATAATGTACCAAGGGAGCTATAAGAAAGTGTTGGTATATTTGAGAACAATGCTTATATTGTATTTTACAATCGATCATTTATTTTTAAGATTTTATATTAACTTATTCAACTCTCTTTCGTCAGTTGGAAGGAGAACAAATGAATCGGACGATCGATGAACGATCTTGGATAAATTGATGTTGTATTATTATCCACCGATATTTTGGCCGCCAGGCTATTACCCACGTTTATAAAATGTTTTTAATAATATTTAGAGTAGCAAAATCTTATAATAACGGAAAATCAAAATAAAAAATAATGACATGTAAGAGTGAGTCATTGCGCAATCAGATAGTATCATTAACTGGGAAAATTTAGTATTTTATTAAATTGTTACTTATTAAGTACGAATAAATTTGCAAAAATTAAATTAATAGTTGTATGGGAATATCTCAGAACCAACTAGGACTTGGCACTCAAATCCATAACAACTTATTCAGCTCATTAATAGCTATCCAGTGAAGTAACACAATATGTTACCACTAGCTATTGGCTATTGGAGAGTGAGCCTTAGTCCTATACAAAGTGTGGCATCCTCCTCTATGCCTACCCTACAAATACAAGGTATTTATTCCATAGGAATAGGTCCCTACCTAAAACAAACCAAAAATCTGTTGTATTAGCGACAGTCTTTGCTAAAGACTATCTCAAACAATCGATTTTTAATTCATTTAAATTTATTTTAGTTTTATCTACAATGTCTCGGATTTAACGGAATACTAATCGATACGGCAATTATTCATGAACATGAGGACTATAAATTTGGTATGAATTATTTAACAAAACAGAGGGCATATTTACCATGCGACTTTTCAACTGTTTTTCAACCTAAATACGTAGAAGAAATAAAAGTAAGTATTTCTCTTGTTTCGAATAGTTCAAACTCCAATTGGATCTTTTACTAGTCTTAAATAAAGCACTGATTTAAAGACGAGTGAGAAAACGAGAAAAAATCAGTTAGCGTGTTTTGCCACTGTTGGAGTTCAGTTCAGTTCAGAGTTGAGTTCAAATCCCGAATATCAGGTTTAATATCAAGTAAAACATCAAGTCGGCCAATGAAAAAAATAATTATGATAGCTTTGTAGTATTTTTAGTGGTTCAAATAATATACAGGTGAAAGTTTTTGAGTGTGAAAGTGATCATAATAATAATATTCAGTTTGACTTCCTCCACAAAGCTTTTGTAGAGGAAGGCCAAGGCATTTTTTTCGTTGGCCGGCTACTTGAAATCTGTGGCCAAACTTTTATGAAGCGTATGCAGTGTCCTATGATAATAATTAATAATTATTTTTATTTTTAGTTAATTAGAGTGTTAATGATCGACGGCATAAGACGTGGATACGTGAAACCACTGACCCGTTCATTGTTTGAGGCTCAAGAAGCTGCCAGAGCTTTCCGTTTACAGGCAACTTGCAATAACCGCGGCCGTATACTTCTCAACTTGCAACAACTCCAATTGAATGTTGAGCCAAGGTATGAAAAATTTGCCATTTTAATATTCTTCATCTCCTTTGCTTATTATACTCGTCATGCACTGTTTGTCGGCATCGGCAGAACTATCTACGGACGGCCTCTGACAATTTTCTATCTTTTCATCTGGGGGCACGGCAGTGCCCCTGCCAAGACGAGCCAAGCGAAGCGCCTGATTTCGTCACTGACTTACTGACTTACAATATCCTAGAAAGCTGAAAGTCAAAATAAGTGGCTTAGCCGTTTCGTTTTCGTTCGTTTCGAACAGAAAAACAGTCAGTGAATTTCTCTCCTTACGCCCAAGTTAATGTAGCGAATTGGCCAGCCCACATGAGTGAAGAAGAAGCTTGGTTTTACATTAAATCTGATAACTTTTAGACAGCAAATCAAAATGATGGTATCGTCTTAGCAATATTTTAACATGGAAATGGTTTCGTTGGGATAGAAAATTACAATTTCAAGTCAGTCAGATTCATTATGTCTCATTTAGCGTCTGGTATGTCATAATTTTTTACAGATACTCCTGGCGATCATTAATGTAGCTCCTATTACTATTGGTAACATTACGGCCTTCCTTTTTCAAAGTCTAGTCTGTCACTCTTTCGTGCGTGTATATTACCTATACATCATGGTTATAGGTTAAGACGATGTTGTTCCTTTATGGGATTATTATTTGGTCGCAACTCCCCATCCCCTTCTTCGAGCTACAAGCAATTGAATATTTAATTTTTTAGTTACTACCATACTACCATAATTGGTAATTTTATACATCGGTCGTCGGCATCGGTTCAAACCTTTTTGGGTTTAATGATGCTAACTTTTATGTGTATTTAAGATGCATAAAATAATAAAAATAAATAATAAATGAAAAAATAAAAATAAGATATTTTTTACAGAATTACATGTTCAAGTTCTTCATGGCAAGTTATTATATCTGATAATGACATCTTGGCACTAAAATTGACTGAGAAATTAATGAAGCGGGGAACCACAAAAATAATGGTGGTATTAAACAGTCCATCCAGATGTGCAGAAATACAAAAACGGTAAATTGCAAGTAAAACATACATAGTAATATGAGGATTTTTATAAATATCATTTAACAGTCTGTGTCGTCTTGATGTTAAATGTTGAGATCCTAGGCTAGCCACACTACTCTTGCATTATTACCGATAAAACATAATATATTATCATGTTTTAGAATTCGTGAGTACAATGAGCATATGCATGCCCGCTAGTTTGTGCGGTGGGTGAACAGTTAGGTACAGCCTGTACCAATTTTTTCACAAAATTTTGTAAAAACCAAAGTAGTCAGTAGAAGAAATAAACTTTTGGTACATACAAACTCTATATTATAATACGGTGCTCGGTGCAGACGTAGGAAGCACCCTATGCTAGGCATTAGATTAAAAAAACTCATGAATGAAAAAAATACATGGGTTGCCAAGGTACAACCAGGTTTCCCTGCATTTTATCCTTAAGAGACCGTGGGCTCGTTAAGTGACATATCATTATTATAGATCTTCGCCATAAATAAGATTTACAATTGCATTACCATTTCACATGGTTTTATAAAGGAATATTATCAATGTTGCGAACAATAAATAAGTTGGCGACTGCACATGAGCATACTATATTACTGAATTTGGCAGCGAGTTAATACGTTGGCGAGTAAATTACTAAATTGACGAAAGCCCATAAGCGACAAAAATACAAAAATCGGCAGATAATAGGTGGTGAAATTTAATCCCAACTGGCACCGAAATTCATAGGTTGGTGACTTGATTTCCGTGTTGGCGACTATTAAACGATGTAATACCAGTATGCAGGCAGCTATAAAACCAGATTGGGTTGATAAATTAATGGCTGCTAAAAATTCAATTTACAGGCTACGGAAAATCGCATTTTTGGAAACTGTTGGAATTTGTTTTTCTTTGTTATGGGCTTTTTCAAGGTTTTTGGGGATTCTGATTACAAAATTGTGTTCAAATTTCAATTTCCCAAATGGATAATTTTCATTTTTCGTAAAAATTACATGAGTACTAATTTAAAAGTTCTTGGGGATGCTGATTAGGATTGATGATTATTATCACAGTATGTTATGTTTATATTTAAGCTATAGAACTTTTTTGGAAATTCAGGATTTAATAAAAAATCTCTTATTATAAGCAGCATACGTGGTTACTTGGGGCGAGCAAATTTTTATCATGTTTTTTAGAAGGATACACCGTTTCCGAGATAGAAGTGATTATAGAAAAAAATATGGGAATGCTCTACTTTGAGACACATGCGATGTATAAAGCTGAAGAAGTGTTGAAAAATACAGCATTTTCAAATTTCTTTATCTCCCATCATGAATAAAATATGTGGTTGCGGAGTTACTAAGAGGGAGGAAATTGTCATTATTTTGTCTGTAGGGTGCACCGTTTCCGAGATAAATACCATAATGAAGAAAATATATGGTTGCGTGGTTACTAAGGTGGTGGAAATTTTCATTATTTTTTCAGTAGGATACACAGCTTCCGAAATAGAAGAATTATGCCGAAATTAAAACACAACCGCCAATTTGAAATTTCAAAATAAATGTTTTTTTTTTGTAATTAACATCTCCTTAAACCTAGAAAAGGACACCTAGATTCATTTTATTACAAATCAATGTTCGCCATCTTAGAATTTCAAAATGAACGTCATTTTCGTATACAGCACCTCCAAAAACCTGGAAAACCACACCCATATAAATTTTACGAAAACTAATTATCCGTCATTTTGAAATTTCAAAATGAATGATTTTTTTGTAATTGACACCCCCGAAACCTAGAAAAATTAAAAATGGGTATTTTGTACGCTCCTTTACATTTTTGTATGTGCGCTAGTTTTGCTGCTGCTGTTTTGAATTTCCTACATCAGGGAAAATATATTATGTGCCCATTCTTAAACTAAATGTGTACTCTCAAATTGTTGTTGCCAAGATGGTTATTTATACTATAACATATAATAATACCTGTCTGCCAGTTTGGATTATTCAGTGAACAAAACTGTTATCAATTAGTCTCCCGATTTGGAATTTTTTGTGCCTTATATTCTTCCGCCAACTTGGTAATTTAGTATTCCACATTCGGTTTTTTCACATCCAAAATTTTATTGTTTTGTCACAAGTTTCAATACATGCCTTTTATAAATAAAACAACGTTAATTATAATTATTATTTTAAGGTTATGGAGGCATGAAGATATCAAAATTAATTTAATAACCGCTTCATGGATGGCGAATAACATATCCGAGGTAATGAAGGACTGTTATAAAGAAGATGGATTTCTTGAAAGTATTTTTATAATTGCCTCAAATCAAAAATCTGCTAATGTTTTCGAGACTGTGAACACTTTTGCCGCTGTCGCCTCAACATATTATACTTCTATAATGTAAGAATTAATTCAAAATATTACATTTATTAAAAAAGTAGAGTGTGTGCTTAAGGGGCCCCATATATGGTCCGGTTTTCCTACAGTTCGGCCTGAACGGATGCAAAATCGTATCGTCTGTGTGTAATTTCGAGATCGCATCAGTCGGTCGGATGGACTGTAGCGATTCGTTCCAGTGTTGCCAGCTCTGTTTTTACGAAACTACTAAACTCGCGTCTAGTTCTACTGAAAACTATAAAAAAGCTACTAAACTTAGGAATCCGTAAAGCCCCCAAAAAACCAAGGTATTTTAGGTTGGGCTATATTAAAAAAATATTATATTAAATTTTATTATAAATTTTACCGTTAAATTAAAATATACTTGGAAATATTTGCTGGCGTGTATCGTGTACAAGCGTAGTGAGTTTTCGCGGTGTTAAATTATTACACAATTATTAAACACGACCGTAGCTCGCTTCAAACCAAAACGAACTGATGCGATTTTGCCGTGTGTGTGCTCGAATCCGTTCAGGCTGAACTGACGTCAGTTGGGGCGGATGCGATTTTTCCGTGTATATGCTCGAATCCGTTCAGACCGAACTGACGTCAGTTCTAACTGAAACGATCGGACTCTCGTCTGTGGAGGCCTTAAGACCGCACGCCAGAACTCTACGCTGATACATAATAATACTATATTATATAGTATTATTATGTATCATATTAGTCGAATGAATGAGAAATAAGTCAGAAATTAAGGTTATTATTTATTAAATTCTATATACATAAATCAAATTAAATAAACTTGAAGTCTCGGAGACACTCGGCGGTCCCGAGCTCACCCGATCGAGCCTTTAACCTTAGAGCGTGAGTCGTGACGGATCAGCCTCACTTACAGCCTACGAAAAAATGTGTGTGCGGTGCGCCAAAAGAAGTTTTCACTTCAATAAATTATAAATTGAGACAAAGTCATCGAGCATCCTTTTAGTGAGTAGCTAACATAGCTATGGCTGCATTGTTGGCCGCGTTTAAAAATAAAAGATAAGCAAGACATAGTCCATAGATGATACAGATATACAGAAGAGATTTTAAAAGCTGATAAAAAGCTTAATATTATCGACAAAACACCCCCATTTTGGCGGTGTTTTGCCCACTTCGCTGGGTGAAAAACATTATATGAGTGTGGTTCCATTCGTACTAAATGTTCTGATTTATATCCCGACTGCCAAAAGAAGCGTTATATGTTTTCTGCATATTATGTATACCAATTTGTTTATGACATCGTGCCCGGGCCTACCGTTCGAGTAAACATTGTTTAACGCGCAAGTAAAACATTTTATGTTTTAAACTCTTGACAGGATAAATAATTGACTTATTTTGATAAGAATTCATAATTCTTGATACTATGAGTTATGCTATGACCAATAAACAACACCGATTTTATTTATTTATTCTTTTAATAATATATAAATCTGCTTCGTGACATAAATATAAAAGCTTGATATATTATGCTGTGGCTGACATTTTTGCAGGCATTATCAAGCTCTTAACTTTTCTCTGGAACTCAATCATTGATAGATAGAAAAGTTAAGCTGTATGCAGCTTAAGTCGATGTAGATCCTTTAAGGGGTTGTAGTTCACATCATTTCTAATATATTCTACAATAAAATCCATATTGCAAAATTAATAATTTACTAGTCGAAAGCTACCCACAAAACCGGAAGATTCACACACGCCAGGCAAGGTTGAAGCCTCGACCAAATATCCTGGCATATTTTTTTCCAACTCTTTAAACAATAAACTACAACATACAACATTTTTAGATGGCCTCAAACATATTTTTTAACAAAAAAAATATTTATCCATTGACTTAGCCTCGCTACTGACCGGCAGGTCTGCGGTTCCATGTTGAGTTATAATAGTACTTTATATTATTATTGATTTATAGTTCGTAGGTTGCCTCGAATACCTGCTATAAAATTGGTAGTTAAAACTCTCGGACAATATCTTTGTCATCAGTCAATACTTTCCAGAAATTATTCCTTACTAAAACACTATCGAATTGTGAAAGGCGTATTAATTCCAATCGTTAGATTTGATACATATTAAAACGACGCTTAACGCTGAGCTACGAATTTCGATCTGTCTGTCCCGTTCTAACATTGAACGAGAGAGAGAGAGAGAGAGATCGAAACCGGGTTATGGACGGTTAAGCGCGTTTAAAGATATTAGGTGAAACCGGGATCGTGTTTATCGAAATCGGACTCGGGCATTTTCACTTCACCTTATATGTAGTTTCGGATTTCGCTTACCATGCCTATAAGTTAAAATTTCAAACTGTAGGTATTAAACGATTAAAACAATTTAACGTTTTAAATACACGTCATGGGGTACATATAAATTATACTTAAAATTTGACTTTATTTCAGAAATTTTACACTCATTACAACGAGTCAACTAAACGATAAAGCAGACACATGGCTTGGCGATAATGGACATCATAGTAAAGTATATAAAAAAATCATACTGCCAGAAATATACGAGGTAAAGCATTCTTTCAATTGACAAATGGGGCATTCCACGTCAAGCGGACAACCAAAAATATAATGAGATCGTGAATTTTGTTTATATTCTGGTTGGTGGAAGTTGTTTTTGTACATGCGTTCTTTTTTTCTTCCGGTTTTAAGTAAACCGGAAGAAAAAAAGAACGCAAAAAACTATACGCAAAAAAAATCAAATTTGGAATTCGGTAAAAAATTTTAAATTTCAACTTTTTAACTATAAGATACAATTATTTTTAGTATTTATTACAAATTAATTGATATAATTAATAAGCATACAAAAATAACGGACTTCACTCTTAGTAAATTTTTAAAAGCTCAATACTCAGCAATATAACATGATACGAAAAAATATTGTGTGTACACAACCACGTCTACTAAAAGTATATCTGATACTTCTAATCAGTTATCTGATATGGAAGCATTTCGGACGATTTAAAGCATGATACTGCCACATTCTCCGGTTTTCAAAAAATACTGCACCTCGATGAGCACAGTATTGCGGATCACAGACGGGGCTCCCCAACATTTAAAGAATAGGTTCAATTTTGTGAACCTATTTTATTACAAACAAGATTTTAAGAAATAACCACAACTACACTTCCATGCCACCACCCATGGAAAATGGCCATGTCATGGTCTTGGGGTAAATCTTAAGCGTTTGGCAACCCGTGCAAGTTTACAGTCTACGAATAGGGCTATCAATACACCTATCAGACTATATGAATGGGCAGAGTCATCGTTGACTGAGACTTTTGTATACTACTGCTCGAAGGAAAGTGTTGAACAAGAGCGAGATTTTCTACGTGTCCGTTTTGCTTCTCCTATTACCGTTCCAGGAACTAAACAACTACATGCTTTTGTTCTAACCAACGAAGGCCTATGTGTAAAAAGACTTAGTGCTAGTGCAAATATTAAAATTATAATAATTACAAAATAAAACTATCTATATTAATTAAGTAATTTTGTTTCATTCTCAATTAATAAAACCGCTCTAAGTCTTAAACTATTCGAGATCACATTTTAATTTTTTTTGTGAAGAATTAGTACATTTAAAGCTTCAAGGTTAAAATATTTTATTTAAAAAAGGTCGAAGTTACTCAAATATTGATTTAAAATTTTTACTTTCGGTTGGTATAATAACTATAAGTACAAAAAAAAAAAACAAATTTAGAATTCGATAAAAAAAATTAAAAATTTCAACTTTTTAACGATTAGAAACAATAATTTTTAGTATTTGTTACAAATTAATTGATACAATTAATAAGCATTAAAAAAATAACAGTACTTCACTACGTAATTACCGTTATTTTGAATGATACGAAAAAAGTATTGTGTGTACACATCCGCTTCTATTAGAAGTATACCTGACCAGAATATTCACAGAAACAATATTCACGATCTCGACGATATATATATATATACAATTTTTTCCTGAACTATCGCAATTTGAGTGCCTACACGTCCATTAGGAACGATGATTTTCTAATTATTTTTGTAGATATGTGGTGATCATAAGCCGTATATAAAAAACGCTGTTTCTATAAATAACGCAATGGATGCCTTAGAACGAGCATTGTGTGTACAAAAGAAGATTATATATGCTCATATAACTAACACACCAAGGGAAACATTGTTGGAAGTAATACTTAAACTTGCAGGTAATTACTAACGTATATTATTCACTGTCAGGGAATTCGATCGTTTAGCAGATACATAGTTTTAATAAGTTATTATTATAATGTGTTCGTATTATAATGTCCACATAGTAGATATTATTATAGTCACAATACAAGGTGTCTATGACGTCCCAAATATATCAGTTTTATGCAGAATGTTTGATATAACGTAGACAATCCGTGAAATATAGATAGGTACCTACGGAGGGTAAAGACAAATCGCTGAAAATGTTAAAAAACGTAAGTAATGGTAAAGTAAGTAAAGGTTTAAATAAAAGTGTCTAATCTTAACTTTACTTTTCTGTTGTGTTTCTTTATTGCACGGTAACTAAGTACCTGGATAACCGAGCTTAGCTCGGAGCTCTAGTAGATAAAAAAAGCATCACAAAAGTATTTTACCGGGGTTCGAAGTTCGAGCACACCACATTCTGAATTTCCGAATAACGCAAAAATTAACCAAACTGCCAATCGGACTGACATTATAGAGTCGAAATTATTGATATATTGTTTCACGACGAAAGAAAAAACATATATAACTTAAAAATGCGCAGTTTCTCAGGGATAAAACCTAGCTAGACCAATTTTTCTCCCCCAAAACTCCCTGCATACTAAATTTCATGTAAATACTTGCAGCCGTTGCCGAGATTACGATTATATATATACAATATTGTCTCGTTTAAAGTATAAGATAAGTGGTACATTTAAATGCTGTTTCTTTGTTTACGTCTATATCAAAGTGGATTTTATCGGGCTCTGTGCTTAAAAAAATTAGAGCAACTAATACAATAATATAAATTCACACCTCACGGCAATCTTGCCCCGTGCTAAGTATACGATAAATTGTGTTACAAGTACCAGACAACGGGAAGGAAATTAAATATAGTTAAATAATGTACTATATTTCACGCATATAAAATAAACATCCATGATATTAAAAAACCTTTTACTTATTCGGCGGGATTCAAAACCTACGACCACCAGCTTCAGCGCCAACGCGCTAACCAGTGAGCCGCAGAGGTCGTCGAAACATCCTGGGTGATTTTTTAGTCCGTTTCGAGAGAAACAGGGTTTTTGCGCGTACAAAGTCGTGGGTAGCATCTAGTATATTCTATATTTGGTTCTCTCGAAACGGAAAAAAAATACCCAGTATATATTATTATAACATTAGCCTAAATTATATTTATGTTTAGTTAAATAATATGCAACCAAATAACATTTAGGTATTTCAAATATTATTATGACAAAAAATACCTATATGCCTAACGATTTAAATTAATAATAAAGGTATTTAATTTTTTTTCCAGATATCACAGAATGGACGTCTGATTTCGTATTAAGAGATGTGAACTTGGATAACTCCAAGCTCTTGACCATACAGGGATACTTGTGCGACGTTTACGATGTTTACTTGAATGTAAAAGATCTACAAAATCTTTCAACTGAATCGTAAGTTATTTCAAAATATTCCATAACAGATTTAGTTAGGTATTGCTTTCTCATTGTAATAACATTGTAATATACTGTTCCAGAATTAATCAATTTGAAGAAAGCTTAACTGAATTCGATTTCATTTCGAGCCAAGGAGTAGCTTCATATTTCCCAAAATTGCACACTGATGAGTTATTATACACTGCAGATATGATATTTATGCCAACATTAGCCTTCTCTTCTATGGTTCGCTATTATTTTACACATTAACAACTTTAAAATATAACTTATAGAGTGTGTGTCTCCTCAGGGTAAGATATTTTATCAGCAGATAATCGGTTTAATTTTATCGACAAAATACCCCACTTTTGGGAGTCGCAACCTTCACACCCCCGAGCCACAAGCAATTGAATAGTTTTGTGTAGGTCATAAATGAAATTAATTATTTAGTTTTATTCAACGTAATGTAATAACCAAAACATAAAATATTCAATTTCTTGCAGCTCGGGGTTATGAGAGTTGCGACCCTTAAAGTGGGATGTTTTGTTAAAAAAATTAAACCTATTATCTGCTATTAAAAGCTCTTAGCCTGGAGATGACACACACTAAATATTATTGACTATGGAATTCTCAAGTCTTAAGGTGGGACCGCACTACGCATACTACGCGGCACCTTTTACCCCCAGTAGTCTCAGTAGTCACAATTTCTGCTTCTCTAGGGCGTGGAATCATAAAAACGATGTTGAAGATCATGCCAAAATAAAAATAAACATAAAAAATTATATCACAAAAAATTACAATACCAATTATTATCAATAATTTTACGTCTCCAATTTCAACCATACTCACTAGACTACTCCAACCAATACCATTTTTCTCGGAACTTGGACCATTTTCTATAAAAAATACTGCATTCAGATTAAACAGATTGAGTTGTAAAAATATTCGCCTTAAAACTTGCAACACTGACAGCTTGATGTTGACGATAGAGGTGTTTTCCGAGAGAACCGCAAAGTTATACTGTAATTAATTAATTAAACTAACAAAATATAATTAATACTTACCTGTGAAATCAAATCTTACAGTGTTTCAAAAACACTGACAAGATAAGACGGCAGCGTATTTTAGCGTATTTATTACGACGTGTGTTACGAGTGCGTGACGTAAGCGGTACGACGTGACGCTCTGGTCAGCACTGACGTGAAATTGTATTTGCTTTTGATTTCTATTTACTTTAGTTGCTTCATCCAGTAGTTTTGTGTGCTCAATTTGCTTTTGCTTACTCTGAACATAAAACTATCAACATACTTCATACCTTCCTGTAATTTACTACTACAGTTGACATTCCTAATTCTTATTATTTCTTTTAGAATTACTCTGACGTCAACATGAAACATACTCACTTGTGCATTATTCCTGGAGTAGAGGGTCATTATGATCGCTTTAGTACAATATGTGAGCGCCTGAAAGTTCCCGCCATTGTGCTGCAGCCAGGCATAGATAAACCTTTAGAAACAGTTGCTGACCTAGCAAACAGATATATTGATATATTAAAAAAGAAATCTGCAGTTTACGACAACTTCTTTTTGCTAGGCTATGAAAGTGGTGTGTCGGTAGCTTTAAATATGGCAGCTATTTTGGAGAAAGAAGGTACGTTTCGCAAAAAACTCAAATCATGTAATCTTAGTAAAATTTTCGTGTGACAGAGAATTCCTCACAACCAGCTTGACCGATTTTGATGAAATTATACAGATGTATTCGATAGGTATGAGAATTGGTAGTGATACGGATGGCCCACGCCAATTTTTTTTTTGTTTTTTTTTTTTAATTTAAACCTCAAATTTGAACCTTCTAATACCAACACCCATTGTCATTTAAATTCTATGCGATATGTATAAGTTAACCAAATTTCCTGCTTATTGAATACGTAACATAACATCATAATAATAATATATCTTCTTTTTTTAGGTTTAACTGGAACTGTCTTCTGTATTGGTGGTTCGTCAAAAGAAATAACTGAGGACTTTAAAAACAATCTTAAATGTTATAAGTCTGACGAGGAATTACAAATGGGGGTTCTTAAACATGCTTACTCGCTTATAACCATGGAAGACCCGGATATTTTGGATACAATATGTAATAATATAGAGTGGAGTGACAAAGTAAATGCTTGCATGGACAAGATGCGTGGCAAGTTACAATATTCCATTCAATTCACTAAGAAATGGATTAATATGATCTACGAAAAATTGTCATCGTTTTTGGAAAGTGTTCCTGAAGTTCAAATGCTTCAATCTCAAATAGTTTCTCTACGCCCTCAATATTCGACTGGCACGAATTTATCTCTACAAGATTATTCAAAGAAAAAAGTAAAATCGTATCAAATAAGAGCTTCGCTGGCCTCTGCTCATCTTGATCTTATGTGTGCCTCTATCATAAACATGAATTTGGATCGTGACATTTTAGAAAGATTTGCCAATAGAAATATTTGCCAGGATTACACCATTGTTAATGAATTTTTATCGATTTAATACAACTTTTCAATTATAATATTTTTGTGTGGATGTTTTCTTCATCTTTTAGCTTTTATTGCAAGATCCGGTATAAGAAATATATATACCCTTATCTGTTATTTATTAGTGATAAGATATAAATGATAGATAATATGCTCGCCGTCATTCCGCCGCCTCCGGCCGCCTCCGCGGCCATTTCGGTGTGAAACGGCGACCTTAGGGCGCAATTTAACTAGGCAACATATTTGCAATGTGTCAATGTGAATATTATCTATCATTTATTTCTTATCACTGATAAATAACAGATGGTTATAGGTTATTATTTCTGATGCTATATATGTATTTGATAAACTTGTAAAAATTTTTAAAAAAGTTGTACTAAAATTCTGTAGTGAAAAAACCATAATTTTCCACATACTTTTCTAGATCTGGAAAATAGCGGTGTGTGAACTGAGGGACCACACTTTGAGGGCTGTAGTTCTTATACTATCTTTTTACAAATTCCCAGATTTGTTCTACAATTTATTCTACTAAAATTTGCTATACTTATTTTGGGGAAATTCCTTTCGCCGCACGGCACCCGGCCGTATGTGCGTAAACGGTAGTGTGGCTAGTGGTAGCAGAATCCTGCTATTTCGGCAGAATTATAACACAATTTTAGAATTTTGCAAACTATGTCGCAGATCTGAAAAATTTGCAGTTTTTAGCAGAATCATATAAAATCTCTAGGTTTAGAAGAGGATAAAAATTATATGTTTTTCAAACAAACCTAATGTAAATTCCTGTAGGTATATTCGGTATGGTCTACCCCGGAGGTATGTTTTTAATCTGGAAAATGCTATTTAAAAGTGTTAAGTACATTTTAGAAAAACTTGGACATGTAAATTGCAGAATGCTCGATTTAATTTATTCTAGTCATACTGGACTAAAACGCTCAGTTTGAGACGACAAATGAAAATCACAAATTTTTGGATTAATTATGAAGAAAATAAAAAATGTGACCAAATTCATGAATAATAATTAGAATAATTTACAAAGAAATTGGTAATAGGTACCTAAGTATTTTCCACAAAATAATATATTTTGTAAATTGTAAGCAGGGTAGTGTAACGTCCTCTCTTTTGCACATTAAAATTTTGAAAAGTAAATATCTTAGTTATTTTTTTATTGTTACATATGTTTTTGTTTTTTATTTATTATTCCTTGCTCAAATTATAAATTTAATTTAATTTGAGTTCTTTATAGGATGTAAAAAGCCAAAATTTCTATATTATAAATATTTTATCCAAAAATCTAGTTAAATTTCTTTTTAATATAGTTTTGGCGCTATTTTAATTGGAGTAAAAAATATATTGTAAATGTAAGGTGAAATAAAAAAAATAAAAATCAATCAATCAATCAATCTAAATCAATCACGGATATTTTGAGCATATTATTTACTACATAAGAAGAAACGTTTACGCAACTAACAGCTAATTTAAAGGAGAAGTAAAGATTTCGCCTGAATAACATAAATATATCAGATGTGTGAGGTCAATGAATTTAACAGCGCCGTAAAGAGCGAGCGTACTGTAATTTTATTTAGTATTTTTTCTACATATTTAATTGTTTTTTGACTTAACGTCTTCACATAAGTAGTAGATCATATGCCCAAAATATCCATATTTGACTTTGAACAACCGTATTTTAGAAGTACTATGTTTTCATCTTCCTATAATTAACCTGTTACATCACAATAATTATACATTCGAGTATAGTATTTTCTTTGTTTACCTATATACGTGTAATGTTTTTTAAGGACCTTATTCGATAACGGTGTTGAGTAATAAATTTGTTTGTTCAATAATTGTTAGTGTTTTCTTTTGATTTGTCGTAGCTATAATAGTAATATTGCTCACAGTTTTATAATTGCTATTGCCTGAAACATTTGTGCAAAACGTAAATCTTCGTAACTGTCGCTGAAAACTCTTACATCATGATATAGTAATTGGTTCAGAATTACACACGTTTATTCATTTTTACCCATTTTAAATGATAAGTTTATCGTTTCTAATACAATCTACTTTATTCCTACTCAATATGAAATCGGTACAAACGATTTGTATCGGAGTACAAATGAAAGGAAAGCGTCAGTGACTCGCGAAAGTCTCTTATATCCTACTATAGCTTTTGGAGCAGAATTATATAAGTTCAATCGTTTGTACCCATTTGAAATGATAAGTATATCCTTTTTACTAATATTAACTTTAATACTACTAAATATCATGTCGGCACAAACGATTTATACTCCATATATTATTATAACTATTGATTATGTACTATATATATATATATATATATATATATATATATATATATATATATATATATATATATATATATATATCATTTCAAACGGGTACAAACGATTAAACATGTATATATATATATATATATATATATATATATATATATATATATATATATATATATATACATGTTTAATCGTTTGTACCCGTTTGAAATGATAAGTTTAGTAAGAACGAGGTACAATCGATAGAAATCTGACAATGACTCGCCGAAAACTCTTATATCATATTAAAGCATTTGGGACAGAATTATACATTTTAATTTTAATACATTTTAAATCAATCGTTTGTCTCCATTTGAAACGATGAGAATATTATTTTTACTACTATTTACTTAATTAATAGTACGAAATATCAAGTAGACACAAACTATTTGTATCGGGGTATAAACGATAGAAAATTGACAATGACTCGCCGGAAATTTTTAAATCAGCCCAGGTAGGGCTGATTGATAACTGGCCGAAACGACGAACTTAAAAAAATGATACGCAAAAAAGGAATATTACATTATATTCTGGCATCTTTTTGAAAATAGAACGCCAAATTTGAATTTATTCGAACTGATGAAATTTGTTTGACGTAGAACTTTCTCTGTCGTAAATTTTCTTAACAATGGAAAGAAATGAAATTCGTGTGGTGATAAAGTTTTACGTTTTAAAAGAGAAAACAGCAACCCAGATTAAAACCAAGCTAGACAGTGTTTTAGGTAATAATTCTGCTCCTGCATTGAGTACAATTCACACCTGGGTACTGATTTTAAACGTGGAAGACAGAGCTGCGAAGACGCCCACAGGTCTGGCCGTCCAAATGAAGTCACGAATCCGGACATGATCAAAAAAATTCACAAAATTGTATTGAGTGATCGGCGCTTAAAGTTGCGAGAGATAGCAGAGATGGTGAGCATTTCATCTGAACGCGTTTTTAATATTTTTCACCAACATTTGGGAATGTAAAAGCTTTGCGCGCGATGGTTGCCGCGTTAGCTCACTGTAGACCAAAAGCAACGTCGAGTGGACGATTCATCGGAGTGTTTGGCGCTGTTTAACCGAGATCCTAATGAGTTTTTGCGGCGTTATGTAACAGTCGATGAAACCTGGATACATCATTATAAACCCGAGACAAAAGAACAATCTAAGCAGTGTACTGAGAGTGGAAAACCTGCGCCGAAGAAAGCAAAAACGGTTTTGTCGGCCGGCAAAGTGATGGCGACTGTTTTTTGGGATGCTCGAGGGATTATTTTAGTGGATTATCTGCAAAAAGGAAAAACAATAAATGAAGAGTACTATGCAAGCTTGCTGCAAAAATTAAGTGAAGAAATCCAGAAGAAACAACCACATTTGGCCAAGAAAAATTTTTTGTTCCAACATGACAACGTCAATGCTTGCAGTCGCCAAACTCCATGAATTGCGGTTCGAATTACTACCGCATCCACCCTATTCCCCGAATCTGGCCCCGTGCGACTTCCACTTATTCCCAAACCTGAAGAAATGGTTAGGTGGCCAGAGATTTTCATCAAATGAAGAAGTCATTGTTGCCGTGGACGAGTATTTTGAGAGGTTGGAGAAAACATTTTATCAAACGGGTGTAACGGCATTGGAGAAGCGCTGGACTAAATGCATCGAGGTAGAAGGAAACTACGTTGAGAAATAAATTTATTTTAAATAGATTTTTGAAGTTTTTTTTTATCGTTTCGGAAACTTATCAATCAGCCCTCGTACATAGAACGTGTTTAATCGTTTGTAGCCGTTTGAAATTACAATTATATTGTTTTTTACTACTATCTTCTTTATATGCACCGTTTTCAAGATAGAAGCGATTGTTGGAAAAAATATGGCAATGCCTACTTTGAGATACGAGCGATGTATAAAGCTGTAGAAAAGTTGGAATATTCAGGTCTTGCAAATTTTTTTTTTCCCATCATAAAGGAAATAAATTGTGGTTGCGGAATTACTGAGGGGGAGGAAATTTTTATTATCTTTTCACTACTTCTTTATATGCACCGTTTCCGAGATAGAGGCGATTATGGAAAAGAAATGCCTACTTTGAGATACGAGCGATGTATTATATAACTGAGACCTTTTCACCCGTTATTGGATGATTTATATAGTATTCTCCGAGCGTAGTAACCACTCTTTAAATAATAATAATAATAATACAACATTTATTTGACAAAATAAGACAGTACATTACGTACATAGATTTACGCTATAAAACACAATAACATGAAATAAACTAACATACAAAAAAAAAACAAAACAGATATTACACAATAAACAAAAACAAAATATAACGCATGACAAGATGCGTGTGGATGGGAAGGTAGGTAGTATAATGTGAAATGTCCTAATGCCGAAAAGGAGATCACTCAGGCGTATCACCGTGTAACGTAGTTACATTTCCTCTGTTTATTCAGAGGCTTTAGCGCCATCTATCGGCGCACGTCCTATCAATCATATTTGATTCATAGATCGATTTTACTTCCGTCTTAAATCTTAAAAAATAATAATTTAATTTTGAATAATGATTGAAATACAGTAGAAATGCATTATATTACATAATATATTGATTATTATAATATTTTTTTATTTTTATTTCTGGAATTTTTCTCTACGATTTAGTTTCTTAGTTGTCAAAAGTTTAAAAAAAGACGGCGGAGAAGGGTATATATGGCACTTCTTCGAATGACATTTCCTTGACCCGGATCGTTCTGTCTCCTAGTTCGCGTGTGTTGTGTCTCACTCCGCGTTTCGAGTCGTCTCGCTCTGACTGCGTAGTAGTGTCTCGCTCACTCCGCGATCGTGCCGACCCCTACATTAGAGCAGTGCCAAGTGTTTCCCAATAGCGATCGTAAATTCACACCTTATTCATTAGAATAAGCTGTGGATTTGCGCCTTGCTGGGGAGTTGCCCTGCTCCTAGCCTCCCGTTGAGTTTCGACTCAACGTTGGGTCACGGGTTGGGTTGCGGTCACAGGACCGCACACACCACCGCATATCTTCCGAGCCTAGCTTGTGCGGGCAGGACACCGCCCGCCCCGGGTCGCCTTCAGCATTCTCGCGAGGGTGTACTGGTACCCCCCCGCCCCAATGCCTTCCGACGACGGCCTGCGACGAGTCTGGGCCCCTGCCCCGCACAGCCGACCAGGGTTCGGCTTACCTTAGGCACACCTCGCGCCGTACGCGCAAGCTGGCGACCCTCGCCAGCCTACCGCTCACCAGGGACGTTACAGCGTCCACCAAGGGGACACACCCCGCACTTTCGCGGGCACAGCCCGCTCCTCGCCGGCTATTCAGCCGCGACACCACCGCGCCGAGCTGGCTGCCCAGCCGCGCGGCCCATACCAGCCTACCGCGAGCTCTCCGCGCTCGCCTGACGTATCGCCGGCCCCACAGCCGCGCGTCAACCACCAAGCCGCACCCGCCGCGGCCATAGAAATTCACTCCAGCCCGCCGCGTGAGTATCGCTACCGCGCGCCCACATTCCCGCCACCACTCATCAACCTGCAAGCACCACAACAGGCTAGGCACGCCGACCGACAGCGGACCTACGCCGAGGTGAGTGCCACCAGCCCCCAGGCAGATACTGATAGACCTCCCGCCTCGGCGCCGGCGACCCCTAAAACGTCGCCACCCCCAAATACGTCTCGCTACCCGCCCTTGGTCGTCGAGAGGTTCGACGACTGGGTGTACCATTTCCGCCGTCTCCGCGACATCTTGGGGCACACACCGAATGCAAAACAAAGCGGCCCTGGCATTCGCTTCTCGCCCCGAAGCGAATACGAATTCAGGACCGTGAAGAGATACCTGACGGACCTGGAGAGGCAGGGACTCGCCTCCTGGTTCTCTTTTTCACTACCGAAAGACAAGGTAATCAAGGTAGGAATTAGGGGCCTACCTTCTGCCACGGACACCGAGGTAATCAAGGTCGCACTCGCCAGGCTAGGATACGTGGCGGAATACGTGTCCAAGGTTCCGGCGAGGTCCGAACCAGGTGGCTGTATCTATTTTGCTCGCATCGTCAGGACCCCAGACGTCATCCCCGGCATATTTAAGGTAACCGAACTTTGTTATATGCCGGGAATTTACATCGAAGCTTGGCGGGGCCGCAGCGGCCCGGCCCAATGTCACCGATGTCTCCAGTTCGGGCACTCCAGCCATCACTGCCACCGCAAGGTAGTATGGGCCCGGTGTGCCGGAGGACACACAGCGAGGGACTGCCCCCGCTGCCCTACCGAAACGCCCACCTGCGCAAACTGCAGGGGGGCCCACCCAGGGAACAGCAGAGATTGCCCAAAGTTTCGCAAGGTGGCAAGGAAACTGCGAGCAGCCAAGGCCCGCCTTCCCCCCCCACGCGCAAACTATGACACGCCTCCCCCGTGCAGGAGGCCCCTCCCCCTCCGACAACTCCAACATCTTTGATGGCGGAGACAAACGATTGCACCTCCAGACGCGTCGCCCCCCCGGACTCTGACTCCTCCGTACGCAGGATAAAGAAGCCGAGAACGAGAACCAGGAGGAAAGATGCCACAGCTCCTGAGGTCACCCCCTGTGTTGTCGCCTCACCACCAGCCAGCAGCCTGGAACTGGAGCCACCCATGCTCGCTCCATCGCAGCTAGACCACACGCGGGACTTACAGCGCCCCCCGCGCTCTCCGCGTACCTCGCGCTCTCCGCGCACCCCGCACTCCTCGCGCACCCCCAGTGCCACCTCCTCGGCTACCACAGCCGTGGAAATAATCGCCTCCTCGGAGCCCGTAAACTGTGCGGTCGCCCCGCACACCCGGCCTCCGGTGTCTCCCTCGCCGCCACAAGAGTCGGTGCAAGGCGAGGCATCGACTGCAGAGCTGCTGCAGTCTCTCCTCTCCCTGGCCGTGAACTATGTCCAGAAGGTTCTAGCCGGGGAGGAAGTCTTCTCTGCTATCATGCAAGCCCTAATACATGGTACCCCCATCGTAGCCGCTCTCGCACAGATCTAGCTCCCCCGGCCCTAGCCCGGACCTGCGCCCAGATATCTCCGGCATCCAGAAGCTCCTATTAGAGGAGCCGACCGTTGATTGCCGGTGATCTGTGCCGCGCGTCCCGGGCCCGGGACACAGACGCGTGCTACGCACCGCCCCCCCCGCGCTCCTTGAACGCGTTAATTTTTTAGTCTTAGTTTCAGGACCACCGAACCACTGAGCGAGCGGAAGCCACGCACCCGGCCTTCACCGACGCACTGCCGTGGCAGGCCCGCTTGCCAAACGGCACCCACCCTGCTGACACCAGACGCAGGGAGCATCCCGGAGCCATGCTACCGAGACGCCCCCAAGCGCGGTGCGCCCCCCGACCAGCACCGTTGATCGTTCCCCCCCCCCTACCCCCCGCGTCGGTCACATAAACCGGCGCAACCACCTTTTCGTGCGCCCGGAGCATGACGTGGGGCAGCCGTATTGCCCCACACGTCAGCCCCGTGGTAGCCCTTTCCCCCCCGATATAAAAAGTCTGGGTCCCGGGAAT
The DNA here is from genome assembly GCA_963565745.1 of Phengaris arion. Taxonomy (NCBI): domain Eukaryota; kingdom Metazoa; phylum Arthropoda; class Insecta; order Lepidoptera; family Lycaenidae; genus Phengaris; species Phengaris arion. The sequence goes on along the minus strand of OY751433.1, from coordinate 16,387,705 downwards.
ACCTTTCCACCCCTTCCTATCCCAGGTCGCTCGGTTCCGCGGTCCGGTAAAACACGGCGCGTGAGGGAGTGGACCCCCACGTACCGTTTGGAGCCAACCGTCGGTCAGGTTGTGCCTGGACTGGCATCGTCACTCCCATCGAACAGTTGCTCCCCCACGGGTTTCCCCCGCGTTCTGCCGCGGGGGGTCTTCCCTAAAAACTGACTCTATGCGTCCAGTACTCATACTGGGCGCGTCATCCCACCCCAATTAGAGGGGCTTAGCCCCTGGTATTGGTTTCCGCCGTAAGGCCCTTTTCAGGGGCCCGGCGTCGAGAAGAGTCTCCTTCTCGTACATTTCCTTTTAGAATAAAATTTTCTATAGACTCACAATGTAGTCGTTATATATCTTAATCCCGTTTTTACGGTGAGTTTTCTTTTATATCTGTGTTGTGAATATTTGGAAAATCACGCTTGTAATTAAAACACATTATTTTTTCCTGTAAATTAACACCATTGTAAAATTAGTTGTCAATAGCCGGAGGTCGCGGGTTCGAATCCCGCCGAAGGAACAAAAAGTTTTTCTGTGTCCCTGGGTCATGGATGTGTATTAAATATGTGTATAATATAATAAAAATCTTAAATATATTTATAGTATAAAAGTATTAAATATATTTCCCGTTTTCTGGTACCTGTAACACAAGTTCTTGGGATACTTAGCACGGGACCAGATTGACGTGGTGTGAAGCGTCCATAGATCTTATCTTATTATTATTCTAAAATGTCTACTGTTTCATGACATTGGTATGCTATAAAAAAAAAAAAAAAAAAAAATTGATATGGCCATACCACGTTATATCATTTGTAATTTCACCTTCCCGTTATTGCATTGTTTGTATCCATGCTTTAATTATTGTTTTATTGTATATCATCTTTTATTTTGTGATGGTCACACAGCCCATGATTTTGATCGTTTGGTATTAAGATCACGCTGTGTGACGGGACTCCTACCCACACGTTTTTCATGGATTTTTCAGGGATCTATACACCGGGTTAAAGGCACCGTTATACAAGGACTATTGGCTATTTTCCCACATCCGGATTTCTGAGTGCCGCTAGATATTCCGGACTGAATTGCTGGTTTTGGAATCAGTCTGCACCGCCGATTAGACGAACGAAGATAAATTATATTATGGGATGCAATATATATATCAATAGTGTGTCTCACTGCTATAGACAATGGCTACATTGTCCATAGCAGTGAGACAGACTATTGGCGCGAGGTGAAATGTGTGCGGAGGGCGCGGGTGGCGTGATCCAGCGACACATTTTCCATAGTGACTACAGTTATTATAGTACAAAGGGAATATTGTCTTCCTTTAAGAACACTAAGTCTGGACCTTAAGTGCATCTTTATGCAACCGCCATTTTGTGCGAGTCTGCAGCTTGCATAGGTACTCGTTCTGCCATCTTAGCCAAAAATGCTGCTGGATCTGCTTAGTCGTACGTAGCGCTTGATTTGTGATTCTGCGGTGGTATTGAGGCGGGTAGATGGCAGCGTATTTAGTGGTCTCCCAATTATATAATACCCTGGGGAGTGGAAAAGGAAATCGTTAGGAGATGAGGATAATGGGCAGAAATGACGACTGACTATTCAATATAGCCTCCACCTGTGCAAATAATGTCGAAATTTACTCGAAAGTTAAATATTAATTGCCCATGACACGTCTTTACCTATGAAATTGCCGTTTTGTATGAAAAAATTTAAACTAATTTTTTCATGTATTTTTTATTTGTATTAATCGAAGTTATCACCCATGCAATCAATGCATCTTGCCAACGCAGTGGCAGTTTATTGATTCCCTTCTTAAAGAAATCAGCTGGATGTGAGGCAACAAATTCTTCAAAGGCATTTTGTACTGCCTCTCGGATATTTAATTTTTTTCCCGCCAAGAAGTTATCCAAATCCTGGAAATAGTAGTAGTCTGTAGGCGCAAGGTCTGGTGAGTAGGGCGGATGACGGAGAGCTTCCAACCCCAGTTCTTGCAACTTGGAGATCGTCTGCTGTGCAGTATGAGGTCGCGCGTTGTCGTGCAGGAGCAGCGGAGACGAGCGATCGACCGGTTGCTTTGTTAGTGTTGCGGTTGCTGGTTGGAGATGTGCCGGTACACATCTGCAGTAATGCTCACCCCGTTTGGTAAGAAACTGTGATGAATCACACCAGCGCTAGACCACCAAACAGTGACCATCACTTTTCTAGGGGTAAGTTTTCGCTTATTGTTTAGGTGCTGAACCAGGATCCAACCAGCGCTTGCGGTTATCAAAAAGAATCCATTTTTCATCGCAGGTAACAATGGGTTCAAAATTCCTTCATTTATGTGTCTGTTGAGCAGTGCAAGGCACGTCTCGACGCGTACTTCGCGCTGGCGATCATTGAGTTCGTGGGGCACCCATTTGTCAAGCTTTTTTACCTTGCGAATTTGACGCAAATGGACCAATATTATTTTGACGCTAACGTCAAAAGCTGCTGCTAATTCAGCCGCTTCCACAATCGCCTTTAATTCGTCATTGTCGACCAAAGTCTTCGGACGACCGCGAGGTTCATTTTTCAGGTCGAAATTTTCAGAACGGAAGCGAGCAAGCCAATAACAGGTGGTGCGTTGGTTTGTAGTGTTAGCTCCGTAAACCTCGTTGATGTTGCGTGCCGCTTGTGCCACGTTGCTGCCACGACGGTACTCATATTCCATAATTACTCGAATTTTTAACGTATTCATGATGACGAAAAAGATTGAAATGCGATGAAAATGTAACACTAATCAGTCAACAAATGACTACTTTTGGAAAAAGAATTCCATGTTTTTAAAATTAAATTAATTTGAAATTAGAATTCTTAGCCAAACAAAAATTATTTTGATTTGAAATGGCCAGTTCTGCAGAACGGCCATTTCATAGGTAAGGACCTATTATGATATTTAGCTGATTTTACACCAGCCTCCCAAATACAACAAAAATGAGCGGCGTATGATAGAGTAAAATAAATTTAATATTTGCCTGAGCTGTAAACTGGGACAATGCATTATTATGAATATCGATAAATGAATTCAGTTCTTTAGCCACTCCTACAAAATTTCGTCCAGTATCGGAAAATATTTTACACCGAACACAATTACGAGCGTTGCTGTTGCTAGTAGTAGTTGAGGACCGGCATGCGTATTGCGTATACATGTTCATATCTAATTAATAATTTACAAAATTGATGACAAGAATCTAGCAAAATCGGATGTGTACTTTGTCGTATAGGTATTTAGAACATTTTAGACGTCATTGAACGGAGATAAGGGCAATAGTTTTGATTTAGCACTTAGCTATTTTTTGTCTTGCAATAACATAAATTCTATAGAAAAACTTTGCTGTTGAGCTATTAGACACAACTATTTAAATGAATTTGACAATTTGTCTACGATTAATGGTCCAAGTCGCCTTTGAGAAGAATTCTGAATTTTTGCGTTAAATGCAAAACGTTTGACATAAGCCAATGCTCGTTGTAATCTACGAAAATTAGAAAATCGTTCTAAATTGATAAGAGATTCTACTGTGATTTTAGTAGCGTTTATTTGTATCAGGTACTTCGGCGCCATTAAAATTATGCATATTTAAAGTGGGCCAATCGTCCATATCTTTAAGCAAGAATGACGGTCCATGCAAAGATCATCCAAAGATGAATCTTGTAACTGACTCAAATTAGCATCGCGAGATAGTCTTCTGCGTGGGGCAGCGGGTGAGCTGCCATCTTCGGCGCAGGCGCTTCTTCTCCCCTATGAGGTCGACGATATGGTGGGGTAGAGAGGGCCGCTTAAAATGGCGGCGGATCGGCGACTGCCGCGTCCATTGCAGTTGTGATCACCTCGGTGATCTGCAGAGTAATCGATTCGACGGTCTCCGCAGAATCCACCGGGAAATTGGGCGTGGTCTCGTGCAGCTGCAATGAGAAAGCGTCCCAGTCGCGGACTGGGTATCGAGGGATAGGGGGGACGCTTACGGGGGAAGCGCGTATGATGGCTAGGATCGGGAGGTGATCTGAGCTGTGTGCCAAATCCAGTGCCTCTTGGTGGCGATCGCCTGCGGGACGATATGTTATCGCGACGTATAAGACATCTGGCGAGTGCTGGGGGTCCTCGGGGTAGTGGGTGAGGGTATACATATGTGCCCACCACTGTGTACCCGTCTTGTTCCGAGTCTGTGAGCAGACATCTACCGTCCGCATTTGTCATGCGAGAGCCCCACCCGGGGTGTTTATAATTTAGATCTCCGGCAATGACAGTCGGCTCATCTGCTATGAGCCTGTGGATGTCGGAGATATCTATATGGGACCCCGGTGGCTTGTATCACGCGAAGAGACGGGTGTGATGGTTTCCGAGTGCGCGTTCGATGCCCAGAGCGTAAAGAGAGGACACCGAAGGGGTAGGGAGGAGCTGGTAGAGGAGTCTCCTATCAACCAGGACAGCAAGACCTCTGCACACTCGATCGCCGTCCAAGAAATCTTGTCGGTAGGCTATATAGCCGGGGATATGGAACCAGTCCGGAGGGGATAGGAGGGTCTCACTCAGTAGGGCGACATCCACCTCGTACTCCCGAAGGAGGTGACGAATCGGGGCCACCTTACTGTGGACCCCCCGGACGTTCCAAATTCTTGGCCCAACGTTGGGAGAACGATGGTGCGATACGGGGGAGGGAGGCGGAAACTGCTGCTGGCTTTGCTGGTTCGGTGGCTACCTCTGCCACTTCGGCAGTTATAGTGGCCGACGGAGCAGTGCGTGTTGCACGAGGCGTACGCGAGGGGCGCGGATTGCGCTAAGGTATGGGGGGAGCCGACATAACGGCATCACCCACCGGCAAAACGGCATCAGCAGGGAGAAGGGGGAGTGCAAGAGGTTCGAACTCCGAGTCCGTGGCGGCAGTGGAGGTGGCTCCAGATTTGGCCCCCTTTTTGGTTTTCTTCCTCTTCCTCGGCTTCCAAGCTGATGGCGTGGTGTGGCGGCGGAAGCAGCGGGGCAAGGGGTGGGGTCATTTGCCTCCGCCATAAGGGATGTGGCGGTGGGCGGCGGAAGTGAAACCTCTCTTTCCGTGATTGGGGGGGGGGGGGATGGCTTACCCGATTTGACTTCCGTGTGGTGCGGGCAATGGGGCCCGGGTGACGGTTTCTGGTCTCCCGACGGAAGACCTCTCCTCACCGCACAGGTCTCCCGACGGAAGACCTCTCCTCACCGCACCTGACGCACTCCATCCTGCGGTGGCAGTTTCGGCTGGAGTGCCGGAACTGCTGACAGCGGTGGCATTGAGCGGGGCCCCTCTTTCCACGCCAGGCTTCCACCTTAATGCCCAGCATGTTCAGCAGCTCTACTGTGTTCTACCTCGAATCCCTGGTGGTGAGTTCGGCAGCAATTGCCTCGGTGGGCGTGTTTACCGGTAGGCCAAGGTAGGTCCTTTAGTCCGCGGTCTTGGGGTAGCGCGTACGAGTACCAGCTGACTTGAGTGGACTCACTCAGGTCAGCCAGGTAACGCTGTACACACCGGTACTCCTTTTCACCCTGTGGGGTGAATATTACGCCCTGGCCGTACGGCATCGCATTTGGGACGTGCCCCAGAAGGTCCCTGAGGCGGCGGAAGTGACCTACCTAGTCCTCCATCTTCTCCACAATGAGCGGTGGGCAGCGGGGAGAGGGTGTCGGCGGCGGCGAAGTCATGTTCGTCGCAGGAGTCGTGATGGTCACTGTGGATGTGTCCATGTAACATCGGGGGCCCACGATGTCGAGGCCACAGGAGATCCGGTCGGTACTGGGGCAGTGGTCACCGCGGCGTAGGACGCCGGACGCTCGGCACGTTTGCCCGGCGGCGAGACATCCGACGAGACTTCCTGTCCGTCGTCCCGTCCCGTGGGGATCCTAACACCCCCGCGAGAATGCTGAACACGGCCCGGGGCAAGCGGTGTCTGTCCCGCTCAAGGCTCGGTGGGCGTTAGGTACGCGCGCTCGGATGTGCGCCAGATTGATCTCGATGAGGTGGAGCTGCGCGACGATCCGGAGACGGCGCGAGTGCGGCTGGTGCGATCGCGGCTATACGGCCTCGAGTCGCGGTCGGCCATGATAACGGCACACTTATAACGTGCACCGTATTAAAGTCGGGGACATGTTCACAACTACATAACACAGATGAAACATGTAAAAGTTAACAACAGAAATAGTACTCACAACACAGGTAGAACTAAACACATTTAGTGTTAAAAGTAGTCACTATAGTGTACGTACTTAGCACGGCACACACACTTAGACCGTGGCCCCAACGTTGAAATAACTAAATCTAAACGGGAGGCCAAGAGCAGGGCAACTCCTCAGCAAGGCGCCAATGTTCACCCTATTCTAACGAAGTAGCGTGTAAATTGAAGGGTTAAGTGGACAAAGGTGTTATCTGACGAAATTCAAAAATCTGACTTTTTTGCATGAACATAGGTTTTAACTGATGATAAATCAATTTTATAAACTTAAAACACGCCAAGTCTACTTCGTTACATAGTTACAGAGGCTAGCAAAAGTGTTATCTGCCAATCAAGTATTTATTTTAGACTTGCAAATGTGATATCAGCAGAAATATTTTCAGAGAATCATTATCATTGCTACTTTTAGAATAATATAAGGTAATTATCAATCAATAAATCTTTTGCATCTTCGCAAAGATAAAATGATTAAATCTTAAAAAAATAAACAAAGGTGTTATAAGCTATAGGTTACGTTTGCTAATGTTTAATAGATTTTTTTTTTTCAAATCCTTCTTTACAATGGTTTTAATGTCTTTAATCACCAGTGTTATAATGTGTTGTTGATCAAAGTACTGGTTTTGTATTTCAAATTATAGCATTTTAAACACTTGAACATTTCCGAACGCACGATTTTTGACAATGACATCCCGATCCCGCCAATATTACGTCAGTCAGAACTCAAATGTCAACTCAGTTTTGAAAATTTTCTCTAACAAGTAACAACTACTTAAGAAATTTTAAGAAATAATTTGTTTTTACGGCTTGTGTCTCTTTTTTACTGTTAAATAATTTAAGTAGTTTGGAAAGTTCTCAACACTTGTTACTATGGTCAGATTCTTGCAGTGGGCAAAATAAAAATCAATTTCTAATTGTTTTACCTATATCAGTACATGATTTGACATAAAATGTTTGCATCTATAGAACACAAATTTCCAGAAGTAGGTCACACATTTTTAGATTGTGATAGAGATTTTGGCATGCGGCCAAAATGATGAAAGAAGAAAGAAATGAAAAAATATTTACTCCTAATAATTACAGAAATATAATTAGAATGGCATCAAAAAAGATTCGGTTATTGATGATATGAATCACCACTTTTACGATTTTAACAAATTAAAAGACGATTTATGGATAGTATTACCTAACACAAATACATTAAAACAAAATATCAACTTAAAAACTAATGTCAAGTGGATTCACATTGAAGACTTTGGCAGATATTTTTATAAGACAAACTATGACCTCTACACACCATTTCTGGAAGTCTCTCTCGTAAAAAAACTTGATGTTATCTCAACAGTGTCCATTAGATGTGACATGAATCACAAGGGTAAAGTTTCAAAAGAAAAAATTGGTGATATAAAAGCACAACTTGAGTATATTGATCAGGAGTCTCAGTGGTTATACATAAATATTATAAATAATTCTCAATAATTAATCAATAGTATGTTAAGTACAATTTATGTGGCATACAAATTTTTTATTAATAAAACTATTTTATAAAAATATATGCTATTTTATTTGTTTACCACTTAGAGCCTTTGTAAAGTCTTCATAACTAAACTGATTATGGTTTATAATAAACAAAGGTGTTATGTTGATATTTTCATTGTTTTTTAATAAATTTACATAGAATAACCTAATTTTAAATATTATTTATGAAGTAATAAATCTTATCTAAGTATTAGTACTAATATTTTGTTTTAAAAGTATAAGCTTAAATTGCTGAGTTCATTTGATTCTTTATTATTTTCAAACGCTCATTACTCGTTTTAAACTATTTGCTGGATAGCACCCTTGTCCACTTACCCCTTCAATTGACAATCGCTATTAGGAGTTTGTAAGGCACTGCACTTGTAGGGTAGGGAGGTTTAACCTTCCCTAACATCACCCGGGTGATGTTCAGACCGGATATTGGGGACAACTACGGGTCGTAAGCTATTATTATAACGAGAGAGACGAAGGTCTCTCCTGCTAAGGGGTCCGGACCATTCCTCACTCTCTGAAGAGTGAGGTTGATCGCACGCGGTAGCAAAAACTAACGGCGTGCGAGTTATCGCGATAGAGGAGCTCGAGATTTTATTGGTTTGGGTACTGAGAGGGCCGTCCCTCCCCCTTCCGCGTACGGTCGGGATGACTCGCGCGCGTAAGTCCTAAACGTTACTTAAATGATATAAGACATCGTATAACAATATGTTCGACACACCGATAGCACGGGCTAACTCTGATACAGCGCCATCTATTGGTCAAACAATATTGATAAAACACTAATTAACACCATTGTATTTTGATGTTTGATGAGTTAGGTGGGTTATAGCCGTTCTCAATAACCTATCTATCCGTAATCCTTGCTACTAAAGATTTTTAAGAAAATTTATGCTTTTGTCTTTACTTGCGTTTCAATAACCTACTGACAAATGGCATTTCCTACCGAAGCGGCTCATCTATCGGCGGGAGGGCGGATAGCCTACTAGAGATAGGGACGCCCATATAAATGCCGTCTCCTCTAATAGGCGGAGCTTACTGTAATAACATAAATTTCTTATCTGTCAATATCGGCCGATAACAAAACCCGGAACTTAGTTTTGCCGAGGATATCAATGTGTAACGTTGTTGTTTGGTTATTTCTTCCTAATTTTTGCTATTTTTGCTATTATATTATATCTTAATATGTAATATTGGAAGAATATTTACTTTGAATTAAAATTCGTTAACATGAACAAGTGTAGTATGTGGAAGGAAACACAAAATAGCACGCTTTTTGTAGATGTACTTCAAAAAACGTGCTATTTTGTGTTTCCTTCAAAACTCCCTAGGAAGTTTTAGTAAAGCGTCTACCATTTTACTGATTCGACTGACTTGAGTCCTTGACTACATTTATGATTTATTTGGACTTTATATAGATAAATTCCTTTTCATGAAAGAAGTGCCTTAGACGCGGCGCTGTGATCGCGCGATAAAATATTGCCAGCATTTTTATGGGTATTAGAATAGATCAGCAGAACAGCAGAATCAAGGTATTCCTTGATTCTGCTGTTCTGTTTCACAAAACACCTTTAACTTGAGTATCATTTTTATCGGGCAGCACTTTTTACAACCTCAGGCATTGTAAATAACAAATTACCAAAAGTTCCACTAATTGCCACGGGTGACGGGACATATTATTGACTTCTACTAGGTATTGACCACTGTGGTATTGATCAATTTGAACTAATCGTAATATTATCACTTAAACAACTGATACTAAGGCTACGTTCCTACGAGCAGTTAAAGTGCAGTTTTTTCTGTCGTGACCACAAAAAAACGCTTGTGGGAACGTAGCCTCACTTTTGTGATTTATTTTCTTTAAAATGCAAAAAAAATGTTTAAATTATAGTTGTTTGATTTACCTTTTTAACCCAATAATTGGTCTTAAAATAAAAATCGATAATAATAACCTACGTATAGTTTTTTTTTTTTCATTTTATGCTACAATCTATTGCAATATTGACGATACGTAAAAAAGCTGAAGTATATATTTGAATTTCGAACGTGGCAAGCCACCTCTTATTACGTAGTATATTTACATTATCTTTGAGTAGTTAGGGATTCGCTGGTTCTGCCACATCGCCTCAGCCTCTATGTGGAGTATAATAGGTAAAATAGATATTTCGATGACCATTCGCAAAAAAAAAAATGTTTTGGGGGTCGCTGAATCGATCCCTGTGGTCCGTTTCTTTGTATCTCTTGCGGTTCCAAAGTTACGTTTTGAATTTACCCCTCATTATCTACTATCTCCAGGCTCTATTGTTCGCAATCTAATGCTCGCCTCGGCGTCCTATTGTTCGTAATGAGGGTCCCCGAATCAATACCTGCTTATCACTTACGTCACCTCACTTTCTTACGACATTGGTGGTGACACTAATTTTTGATTTAAATAAACATGAAGCTGGTTGAATAGTGAATGCAACCAATTATTAATTGGCGCCACTACTGTAGATGCACTCAATTTTGTTGAATCTTCATTTAGTATTTTAGCTTTAACATGTATCAATGTATGTGATAGGTCTATGTAGTCATCACCTTTTCCTGACACTTGAAACACAATGGGTCCATCATCAGCAAGAAATGAGATGAAATGAAAAAATGTCTTTTATTTTATTCGGAATGATTTAAAATTTTTTCAGTGCTCTCACTTTTGAAGCAACAGCTGGACTGAGTGTTGATTGAAGTTTGTGTTTTTTTATAAACCCTGAACCAGACATAGTATAAATTTTATCGATTTCAGAATCAGCTTTTCTTTTCAAGTTCGCACTTGCTTCTCTGAGGCGGGTTTTAATGGAGTCTTCCAGGGGGCGTGAACTAACCATGTCCGATAGAAGGCCGACACCTGCACTCAACGCTTCTTTACCAATGGCTCGAGCACTACTAGAGAGTAGCGGTAAGACTGATCTAAATAACCCATCCAAAAAGCTACCGATACCATGTCCACGTTGATATGGTACTCCTTTATATTTAACACCGATTCCTGATCCAGCCTGATGGGAATAATAATGTTCATAAGGACAAATAATTTTTTGACTACTACGAGAGCTGATTCTAATTTTTGAAAGTGAAGTTTAATGCACACGGTACCAAATTGGAACGGCATTTTTTGTCCGGTGCTTGATATTATATCTATCTCGATAGTATCAAACTCCCTGCGCATTACAGGTAAGTAGTGAGGTGGTGAGAATATGTACATTTTATTAGCACCATACATGTATTTTGACGGATCAAGTGGAATAATTCCTAATAATGATGTCATAACATCACCAACTATCTGTGGTTCAACAATATCACAATAAACAAATAACTGAGATGGTAACGCCATGTGTAAGTTTGCAGGACATTTACCAATACCCTTTTCCACTAAATTTAGATTTGGTTCGAAGCCCAGTTGAAGACATAACCTGGTTGATAATCTCGCCAATACAAGTGCTTTGTCCAACACTGTAACCGTTACGAAATTTGATATTTCCTCATAACGAAACTTTATATTTTCTCTAATACTATTCAGTGCTGTTAAGATTTGATTAATGTCATCATATTCATATATTCATATACTATTCAGTGCTGTTAAGATTTGATTAATGTCATCATCATAGCTTGTTGCTGGTATATGTGTTTTATAATAAACCAAAGAAGGTTTCTCTTCGTTCGGCATTACTATATATTTTGCAATGTAAATAACATTTTCATGTTCTTCTACTATGAACATTGTACAGGGATACTGAAATTCAACAACCCCCACAGACCATTCTCCTTCCAGTTTGATGGGTTTTGGTAACTTTGTTGAAAATAATGTTGTTAAATTATCAGGAAAATATTCCATCGAACTATTACCTAGTAGTGTTAAATAAAAACTTTCTTTAGTCATTTTTTTTTTCAAATCAGAAAATAAAACCTGCTTTTTTACTGTGGGTATGTCCAAGAGGCAACATCTAAATTTGTGTTCTCTAAGATTTCTATTAATATTGAATTAATAACTTATAAATTTAAAGTAATTTGTCAACTTACATGTTCTAAGAAGTGCCTTGGACACTTAGCAATTTTATTTTCACACACAACTGCAAACACTACACAGAAGATGAAAACCATGCAGGACATGGTTGAATTTTTTCAATCGCGGATGGAACAATATGAAAAAGCACTGGAGTTTCCTCCAACTAAAGCATCTACATCTTCAACCTCACCGAATTTATCAAGACTTGCTGCTGATTTCAATGGATTTAAGAAAACAATTTAAGACTCCTTAATTAATTAATTAATTTCTTATTTTTATAAGCCATACAATCATATGATTAAGCCGGCTTAATATTAACAATTATAAACTTACCTAGTAGATAAAAGAAATCTAGTCTTACAACTAGAGAGTGTATGACATAACTCAGTAATCTGTCGCTGTGTTCTTCTGTAAAGCTGGAACCCAGTATACTATGGAACTTAAACATTAAATTTTCTATAGAACACTGAGTATCCTCTAAAAACGACAATCGCATTGTCTCGTTTATTTGGCATTCCAGTATCAAATGCAGTAAATCCTCCTCGCGTTGGCATACTACACAGTTAGGACTGTCAGTTTTATGCATCAAGAAGTTAAATTTATTAAGAGGCATATGGTATGATCGCATTCTAAAGCAGAGCACTAGCTCTCTTCTATTTAATTTGAGAGAGTTGAACCATGGAACACGAGGGGGTTCATTCACAAGAGTTTTATACCATATGCCTTTTGTTAATGACATATTATTAAAGAAGGATTTCCATTTAAAATAAATATTGCTTGTAACAGTAGGTATGTAGTCTGAAAAGGTGGGATCTACGTTACGAATGATTCCGTTATGCCGCGCTTCTGATGCTAGTGAGTCTGTCATTTCATTACCAAATATGCCAACATGAGAAGGTATCCACTGGATGCGCACTTCAACCTCATTACGTATCAATCTAAAGATACATTTAATAATCAGGTAAGCTACATTTCTACCCAGATTGCCCGAAACACAACTTAAAAGGTGCCTCTAGCTTTTGGAGTCAGTGAATATTACAACTATTTTAATGTGTTGATTCTATATAATGAAGTGCTTCGGAAATAGCCATCAATTCCAGTCCCATAATTGGAATAGACGAGTTTTGGATTTGAAACTTGGCCTCAACTTTGGATTCAACGTCAAAAAAGGCACAGCTTGAAGAGTCTAGAATTTTTGATCCGTCTGTATAAATATGCTTAAAACCCGAGTACTTCTGATGAATCATGTAATTACTCGCGCTCTTGAGTTCATCTATAGATAGTTGATGTTTAGGTTTTTGAATGGTTTCAACATTTGTGAATATTATTGATTCCCAATTTAATGTTGTAATGAGGAAGGGTAATTCAAATTGTTGCCAAATTTCAAACCTGTCCATGGATAGTTTTCCATATTTCCTGAAACTTTCAATCAGCAAGGGTATTTGATTTTTACGCCAATATTTGTTATTGATTATTGAGGCATTAAGTAATTTTATTTTAGTCGATATACAATCAAGTGATCTGGCCGAAAGCTTCAAAAAATACTTATCACTTAAAAACATTCTTCTAAGGTGTAAGGGTGGAATACAAAGTTCGCTTTCCAATACATAGGTAGGGGTAGTACGTATGAATCCCCCGCACAGACGAAGGTTTCGATTTTGAAGTATGTCCAATTTAGTAAGTAGGTTCGAGCTTGAATTACCATACAATACACTTCCATAATCTAGTCTAGACCTAATTAAAGCTATGTACAGCCGTCTCAAATGTAGAGGATGGACACCCCATTTACCAGCACTGATTACACTGAGTACATTGGTAAAAGAAGTACACCTTTGAGCGATTTCCGTAATATGTCTATGCCATTTAAGACGACTGTCCACCCAGAAACCCAGAAATTTTATACAATTAACGCATTCAATGGGTGTATCGTCAATTATAATGTCTATAGGTGGAGTCCGGTATTTTCTTGTAAACATGCAAATTTTTGTTTTGGTAAGCGAAATTTCTAAACCTATATTTTCTAATATCGACTTAAAAGTAATAAGGGCCTGTTGAATTGATGTTACACATTTATCGATATGCTTACCAGAACAATACAGTGCAAAATCGTCTGCGTATTGCGAAATTTTAACGGCATTTCTAAGATTTTTACACAAATTGATGGTTACTACATTGAATAATAATGGTGACATGGGATCGCTTTGTGATAAACCCTGTCTACAAACTCTGACAGTTTTTCACCGTTCTGTAGCTTATAAACCAAAAACCTTTCTGCTAAAAATTCTCTTATATATCTACACAGAAATAGATCTACACCAAACTTAACTAAACACAATATCAAGGTATTTATGTCTACATTATTGTATGCACTGTTGATATCGCAAAAGGCACCTAGAACGACTTCTTTATTTATAAACGCTGTATCTGTATCAATAATAAAGCGAGATAAATTGTCCTGACAAGAGTATCCCCGACGAAAACCTAAAGTACAGTCATTGAAAAGTTTATTATTTTCAAAATAATATTCAAGCCGCTTCGCAATCATTAAATGAAATATTTTTCAAAGACAGTTAATTAATGAGATAGGTCGATATTTTAATAAATTATTATCACCTCTTTTTGGAATAGCTATCAATTGAATTTTACGCCATTGTTCTGGAATATTACCTGTAGTGTAAATCTTATTGTAAATTGTTATCAGGATCTCTTTTGCGTTTTTAGGTAAATTAAAAATCATTGAGTAAGCAATTTTATCAAGACCTGCCGAAGTATCTGTTCCTTTAAGAATAGCATTAAGTTCAGATAGTGTAAAAGGAAACGGAGAACTGTTAGAATTAAAATTAAATTCATAAGGTTTATGGCTAACACTACCGGGAGTGAGTTCCGATAAAAAGGTGTAGCATTGTCATCTGGCAAGTATTCTTTAGAACTGCGACTGCCTTTTAACCACCTGAGACTTTTCCAAACCTCGGCACTAGATTTGGTTGAATTTAAATTATTACAAAAGGATTCCCACGACTGTATCTTTGCTAGTTTGATCAATTTTCGGGCAGTTTTAACCTTATTACTAAACACTTCATAATTTTCAATAGTACACGATTTTCTGAAGTTCTTAAGTGCAAGTCTCCGTTCTGCTATTGCCTTAGATATATCTGGATTCCACCATGGTTTAGGTCTGAAATTGGAAAACTCGTTGATTGGTTTCGTAAAAGGTATATGATTATTTGCGGACTTTTCAATGATATCAATAAATGTATTATAGTAACTTTGAACATCTTCTTGTAAATTTAGACCCATACACAAGGATTGAATCTCGTCAGTATAGCTTGGCCAATTCGCCATTTTAATGTTTCTTTTTTTGTCGTCAGCTATTGAGTGAGAGAATGACATATTGATTGAGATGAGAAGGTGGTCGCTGCCGAAAGTTTCATTAGTGGTGGATCATTCGAAATCCAAAGCAATATCTGAACTACAGAATGTGACATCAGGGGCTGAACAGACAATTGTATCATTTAATTTTGCGCAGCGAGTAAAATCACCGTTATTAAGAAATATATAACTGAGATCTGTACTAATTTCAGACAGCAATCTACCACGAGTATCAGTTAAATATGACCAAGCAGTATGGTGTGCGTTAAAGTCGCCTGCTATTACCGTATTTTGTGTAAATAAGCTAAAAATTTCTTCGTAATCTTGTTTTTGTATTTATATATTTGGTGGAGAGTAAATACCTATTATATACTTTATTTTGCAATTGTTAAAAATCTCAATACATAAATTGTCAATTTTGTTACATGTAGTTTGAATAACCTTTGGTCTACAAGCCACAGAACGGCGCACCAACATATCCAGGCCTCCGTAGCCATCATACCTATCTTTCCGAAAAATCTGGTATCCGGATATGTTTAATTTTTTCTCGCAAAATAGCCATGTTTCCGACAAAATACATATGTGAACTTTTTCTCAATTTATATAAGTAATTAAATCATCTAACCTTAATAAAATGCTTTTGCAGTTCCATTGTATAATTTTGAGTTTGGTATCTAAATTGTTCATAGTATTAAGTAGTAGGCAATAAATGTTTAGGTAATTTATATATTTTGTAAAAGTTTTAGTTTAGCTATAATCCTAGTAATTCTATTTTTAACACTCCTTTGAGATATATTTGGTATTATATCTTTAAAAAAATCAATTAGAGAAGTAAAGTCAGTAGTATACCTGAGTGTTATATCCTTACTATCTTTGACACCATATGTTTGAACTAAATATTCTTTTACCTGAGACCCGGTTAGTGGGTATATTTAATCAGAGCTAGCAATAAAATCGTTAATGAATGTTAGGTCTAGTAAGTCGATGTCACTTTTAGGGGTTTTCTTCAGTTTTTTCATGTGATTAATTTCGTATATTTCATCTGTACTTGATTGGGACAAATTGTCACTGTAGTAGTTAGTTTGTTTGTCTTCCGTTACTTCCAAGTAGTTTATGTTTTTCTCAGACTCTTTTTGGGGTTCTAGGCTCGTCGTTGACTCCGTGGGCGGATGTGGTCTTTTGAAGGGCAGTCCTGGAGAAGTTGGACGTCTTGAATGTTGTACCGATTCTTCACTATCGTTATTTGCAGGCGTAATTATTTGCAGGGTTTCTGTACATTTGGAGGCAACGTGACCTACTTTTTTACATAAGAAACAGGTAAGTTCGTCCGATGATAGGTAAATCCAGTAATTTGTATCATCGTATTCCATGGAAATCTTATCTGGTAGTCGGCTGAAATCTTCTGGTGATATGTATACTTGTCTTCTAAAGCTAAGAATGTGACTGTAGCCTACTTCGTTAAGGCCAGCACGTAGGAATGATATTGGTGACATAGGTTTTATTCCGATTTCTATTAATTTTTTTTCTATTTCACTGTAAGGAATTATTGGGCAAACATTAGACAAAATTATACGCGTGTTGCGGGTAATCAGCTGTCTAATTATAAGCTTTTGACTTTGGATGGTTATACTGCTTTTTTTATCAACTAATTTGTCGGAGAGTAACTTTGAGGCTAAGTAAATACAAATTCTATTATTTGAAATTCTTGATAAAAATCGAATCTGCGACGGTTCTATTATTTGTCCCAATGCCATGCATAATCTTTAATCTGAACGTTATCAACCGCGTCAATAATAATTGCTTGGTCTTTCTTGGGGAACATTGTTGTCTGAGTAACAGTGGCGTAACTGATGGTATTATTTATCGTTTGAGCACTCATTTTGTTTATGTAGTCAGAAACAAGTAGCAGTTATAAACTATATTATGTATCAAGAATAAAGAGATACACTCACTATTCTTATCATTATAGATATAAAAGCTTGAAAGATTGTTAGGTATTGTTCGCGTAATTACCGCGTGAAACACGATGACGCGTGCGGTATCTGTGATAACTACCGGCGTACTGTTAAGACTCCTTAAAATTATTAAAAAACCAAGTACAATTGTTGGCGACTGCTATGGACTCTCAAGAGATGCGTTCACGTCACAAAGTGCTACTCATTCACGGGTTTGATAAAGATGATCGTGAGAATCCGACAAGGTATGTACATTTATAAAAGATGAACTTTAATGACCTCACATTCAGTCTGATAGTATTGATATGTCTCAGACTTGGTGCTAAGAAGGACAAACCCAGACCAATGTTAGTCCGCTTTACCACTTTGAAAATCAGGCATACTATATGGTCCAATAAAACTAATTTAAAAGGCTCTGGCTTTTCTATGTCTGAGTTTCTGACCAAATCTCGACAAGAGGTCTTTGATGCGGCTAGGAAACATTTCGGTATTGGAAACGGCTGGTCTGCAGATGGGATTATACACATGATTCTTCCTGACAAGTGCAAGAAGAGAATCGTATCCATGCAGGAATTTCATACTGTCGTTGCCAAATTTCCTTTGTCTCCTACTGCAGATACACGGTCTCTTAGAACCAGGAAGGCGAAAAATGTGGTCAAAAAGTGATCTTGATTCTTTATAAGACCTCATATTCAAATACCAAGTTTTACCATTTTCAAGGTATTTGCCATTGTAATTTTAAACTAATTCAAACTTATAACGTTGTTTTAACGGCCTGCCCATATACCCTTTGTTTTAATGACAATTAAAGTAACAATTTATAAAAAAGTAAACTGATTTTTCGATCACTTTGCGTAAACTTTTTAGTTTAAATGTCAAACGCCAACTCACAACTGACATAATGTCAGCTGTCAGTAGATGAAACGTATTTTTTTTCTCTTCCTTCTTCTTCTTCTTTATAATGGCCTCCCTTGAGGAGTTTCTCTTCCTTTATAATGGTAAGTAACTTGACTTTGAGCTTTTCATTTTTTTTTTTTATTATTCTTCCCCTTTTGAAAAATGCATGCCAATTTTAGCGATAATTTTAAATATTAATTTATTATTCAGTATATAAACATGATGTTAATCATATTATATTTGGTGACACTGTGTTTTATCCTGGTTGGTTTGTGTTTAATTTGAATTAGATATCATTGTAAGACTTGTAAATGGTTTAGTTATAAATTAGTCATAAATGTAGTTATACCTAATTGGATATTGTTTGCTGTGTGTAATTAAATGTTTACTTTATTAATATTTGCTTTAGTGTGCAGGATACTAAGGATTTGTGTGTTTTAATAAATTTTGAATTACTGTTAATATTATTAGATTTTAGTTAATATCTAGTTTAGTTAGGTAAGATTATATTATATTAGACATAACTTTTATATTTATCATATATTATATTGAAGATAAATAATATTTTAGTATTATAAAAATGAACTATAGTAAAGATTTATATAATATCTGTGAAGATAGCTTTTGCTCTTGTGCCTCATCTGATGACTTTCTCAGCGCCACCAGTGAACCTATACTATCTGACGACAATTCCATAGCTAGTTTCGTTCCGCTTGATATCAAACTAAAGCGTGAAATTTTTGCGCGGAAACATAACTGTCTTAACATCGATCATATTAAGGCCCAAAGTATCCCGGCTCACTATTCGGACCTCCTGGCAACGTTCAATGTGTAAACGTAACCGTAATGTACCGGTGGATTGTATTATGGTGTCGGAGTCTTGGCTTAAACCTTCTTTACCTTCTACGCTGTATCCGTTATCCGACTTCACTATTGTGCGCAACGATCGTGAAATCGGCAGGGGTGGTGGTGTGTGCATCTACATCAGGAAGAACGTCCCATATAATATTGTATGTCAATCTCCAAATACTTCCCGCGACTGTCTCGAATATTTATCGCTCGAATTATGCGTAACACATAGCGAAGTTCTTCTTGGGGTTATGTACAGTCCTTCCTCCACTGTCGACTATTTCGGTGATCTTGAAGTCTTGCTTGATCAATACTACCCTTGTTACGATCATGTCATCATAATGGGCGACTTGAACACTTGCTTGATTAAGCATAATTCAAGATCCCATTAATTACAGTCCCTCATGTCATCCTTTAATTTTCATATTTTACCTCTCTCTATCACTAAATTCTCTCCCAACAACGACCCGTCCCTTCTTGATTTAATTTACTTAAGTCTCAGTTTACGTTAATACGTAAACTGAGACGTGTAGGTCAAATCAGGATGCAGCGTAGTTTTGCCCGCTTGGATCTTGATATACTTCGTTGCGACTTTGCTAATGTAGTCAACATTAGCAAAGTCTATTGTTTATGAAGCAAGTACTATCGACTCTAAATCTGTTGTGACTAAAATATATGACCTACATGCGCCTGTTAAACCGATACCTACTAAGCGTATTCCAGCTCCTTGGCTCAACTCGGAAAAAAGGACTTTGATGACTAAGAGAGACATAGCCAAAACTAAATGTAAGCGTTTTCCGTCTGCATCCAACATTGCTGGGTATAAAATACTTCGCAATCTGTGCAATAGAAAATGTCGTGGTGCCAAACGACGATACATACACTCTACAATTCAACATCTACCTCCTGCTCACACTTCGAAATTCCTTGGTTCCCTTGGAATAGGAAAAACATCTACTACTCCCTTTAATTTTAAAGATGTTAACATATTATTAAATAAACATTTTACTAATCCGCCTCTCTTATTAAGCCCACAAAACAAATGTAGATGCCTTAACTTACTATCTGAGCGTAACAATCAAAACAATGCATCTTTCACTTTTAAAAATATTAATGAGGAAGAAGTTCGTAATCATCTTTTAAATATTTCGAAATTTATCGAAAGCGTTTGGATGTGACGGACTCAGTAGAGATATGTTTATTCCAGTAGCTGACTTACTCACTCCTATCATCACACACATACTTAACTTCTCTCTCAGTACTAACACTTTTCCCTCTTCCTGGAAGAAAGCCCATGCTATACCCTTACCCAAGGTTACCAATCCTAACTCTCCTTCACACTATCGCCCTATTTCAATTTTGCCTATCCTGTCCAAGATTCTCGAGCAGGCCGTAAACAAGCAACTAACTAACTTTTTACAATCCGGTTTTAGCGCAGAGCATAGCTCTACTACTGCACTACTGAAGGTGTCTGAAGATGTTTGTCAAGCCATGGATAATAGACAACCTACAATGATTGTCCTTCTCGATTTTAGCTGTGCACTTAATTCCGTGGATCATGACGTCTTGCTCGCAATACTTCGCTCGGTTGGTGTATCGACTTCGGCTCTAGAGTGGTTTGACTCCTACCTGAGAAATCGACAGCAGTGAATCTTTACACCGGAATTCATCTCTGAATGGTCAAATCTCGTTGCTGGTGTTCCTCAGGGCGGAGTCTTATCACCGTCACTTTTTTCGATATTTATCAATGAAATATCTTTGGCCATAACTTCATTATTCCACCTTTATGCAGATGATCTACAAATATATAGGCATACCACGCTCTCTGGTATTAACGATGCAGTGCACCAGCTGAACAAGGATCTTGAGAGCATAAACGAGTTTGCGAATACCTTTGGTCTAAGTAGACCTTGGTTCCTAAACCTAGGGGTTTCTTGGGGTTCACAAGTGTGATACCCAAGAAATCGCAGGCTCTCATTATAGGTAGTAAAAAATTGCGCATCACTCATGACAATATAATAAAGATATCCGATGAGGTAAAAAACTTGGATGTAATCTTTGACTCGAACCTATCGTGGTCGGCGCATGTCAATAACGTCAGCAGCCGCGTGAATGGTGCTATGCATGCGCTTAAACGACTACAGAATTTCCTCCCTATTCCAACTAAGCTGCTACTGGTGCAGTCTCTCATTCTTCCACTTTTTGACTATGCTGATGTTGTCTACTTGGACCTGACAGAAGCATTACTAAATAAGCTTGAACGCCTGCAAAATCTAGGTATCCGTTATGTGTTTGGTTTGCGTAAATATATACACATCTCAGACTTTCGTAAGCGTCTAAACTGGCTTATTGCGGTAACCATACGGTTGCGCAGAAACTCGCATATGCTCACGCTTCTCTTTAAAATTCTTCGCTCCCATTCTCTCTCCTATCTTTACGAAAGGTTCAGCTTCACGCCGCCTAGCGAGAGACCTGTTCGCACTTGCACAGTGAAGAGGCCACTAGAAATCGCACACTGTAATACAATCTTCTATGAGGGCTCGTTTTCGTGTGTTGCAGCGCAACTCTGGAATGGACTGCCGGAGCACACTCGGCACATTTTACAGTCAACTTGTCAATCTACCTGCCCCGAGTCATTGAAGTTTGATAAAATATACTTGTTTCTAGAAAACCTTCTTTGAACTGGTCTATGTAATGTATATGTTTCTTGTGACTGTAACCACTTCTTTACATCTTTTTTTTTAATTTTACCCTTCACTGCATTTGCAAGTTTATCAATGCCACTATAACCAGCAGGGTGTGATGGGTCATAATAAATGTTATGCATTTCTAATAAGGGGTCCATTATTCCCAGTCTAACTTTTTTCTAACTTTCCCGCTATGCTTTTCTCCACCAATTGTTGTTGGAAACACTGCTTCAGTTGATGCACACTCTCCGATATATTTTATATGAAGGTTATTTATGTATTCACTTCTTTTTGGGTTTCCAATGTAAGTAAGAGGTATTTTAATTTCTTGTAGTGCCTTAGCAAATGTTTCTCATCCTATAGGATCACTTCTTTTTAAAGGTCTTAGAGAATCGTTTATCAAGTCAATAATGTTACTCCCAGGAATTTGTTTATTATCTATAGTTACTGTACCGAAATCCAATTAATTTTATTTTGACTCATAGAAATTAAGTTTAATAATACGAGTAACTCACCCTTTCTTGAATATGATTTGGGTATTAAACTTAATATTTGCTTTAATGTATATATAGGATTATTATTAACAGTTATATCCTGTTCATTTACGTCTTCAGTTGACGCCCAAGGAGTAACTGATTCTTTACGGCTCGTATCATGATTTTTATTAATAGTAATTGTAGGTTCACTCTGAATATTAGAATGTATAGGTAATTCATATGGTTGACGTTCTTCTTCTGTAAAATGCAAATATCTCTGTAACGTTTGTAAGTATAAAATTCATTTTTTACGATCTTCTACGTTGCTTTTTAAAATGTTTTGCATTTCAGTATCTAGCCGAGATAAGGGATTTTCCCCATTACTAGGTTGTTTTAACCTTTCAATAAGACTTGGTTCGATGAATAACATTTTTTTAGCATTTTCCATCTTAAACAAGGCAATTTATCAATGCACTCAAAACAGAACCAAGAATTATAGGTAAAAACGCACCCCCTTTTTGATATAATTTTTTTTTTCTTAATATTTTACTTTTCCCTTTTCGTACTATTATTTCGAAGAATATCTTTTTACTTGTTAAATTTTTTTTTTTCCTTTTCTTTGAGTGGTACTTTACCTTGTAGAACGTTATGAATATACTCACAAATGCAATTTATTTCTTCGTCATCACAAGATTTCAAAAGAGCTTTAATATATTTTGGTTTTAATGTATGTAGTGCACGTAGCAAATCCTTGTGCATATTTAAGCTTTGATGCATTATTTATGAATGATTGGAATTTGTTCATTTCTAGCATATTTATATTCTTTAGTTGGTACATAAACAATACAATGACCATCTATAGGAAATATTTTAGTTTTCAATCGACACATGTCATTGGTTTCTTGTTTTAAATCCACCATTAGATATCCATGTGGTTCATTTGTTGCATCTCTGTAAGCATCTTCAATGAATTTTGGATTTTCAAGGAATACTTGTCGGGCTAAATAGCGAATTTGTGTTTTATCCCGAGGATTTTTAAAATAGATTATATAACCCATATTCCATGATATATCTCTTTGTCCTTTACCTTGATGAAATAAATTTTGAGAAATATAGAACACACTCAAGTTCCTGTGGTGACTTCCTTTGGTCAATATATCAACAGCACGTCCATCAGACTCTCGCATTAAATTATCAAGTATAAGAAGTCCTTTCCATCAAACATACTAAGATTTGGTATATCTTGATAATAATTCACATTTTTAAAATTATATTATAGCTGCATGTCATCAAAACACCATGTTATTTGTGCAAAGTTTACACTACAAATTGATTTTATGTGTTTTATAAAGTTTGTTGTTACAAAAACGGATTTCCCACAACCACTTGGACCAGCAACTATGGCAGTAAAAGGATGAATAAAACGAAAAATCTTCACGTCTATATCCGAAAAGGTTTTTGAAAATAATGAAACAAGCTTTAATAAATTTGAAATATATATTAAAATTTTGTTCGAAAACTCTTATAAGTAACATATTTAAAACTTAATGTTTTTAAGAAAATCTTGATTTTCCTTTGATTTGACCTTTTACTTTATATTTTACAATGTTATAGTACTATGAAACATCAAAAATTAAACATTCAGTACAATATTATACATAAAAGTATAGCTACTCGAAACAAAGTATTACAAACTAGTTTACAAAAGGAAAAAAAAATTGTTGAGATAGCAACACAAATATTTCTTTATAATCTGTAGGATAGACTCTTTTTGTTATCTGTGGTTTATGAAAACTACTTCTTGCTTCCGGTAAAAAAATGGCTTTCTAGAATGATGTGCTAGGTATGTTAGAAATAAGTAAAAGTAATAAAAGTGAGTTGTTTCAAGTTAATGCAATTTAATTACAAGAACATTCTTCTAACACACATATATTCCAATAAAAATGTTCATTAGCACAAAATTATCTCATAACGAAGTATATCTTACGTAAAACAAATTAATCTTATTGACTAAGCTTAAAATACACTTTCACGTTACAATGACAAATCACATACAAACACAATATTTTTAGAAGGTTTTTATTTCACATAACGTTTCTCAATTTATAATGACCCCAAGCTAAAGTGTATATATCATAAGACAAAATAAATCTTTTAGTTTCATTGTATGATAAACATATTTTATTTATTTCTTGAGAGAAAATACTATGTTTGATTGATTTGAATCTTATAATTGAGCATAATTGAATATTTTTATCAAACAAACACGATTTATAATTTTCTAAATTCATTGTTTTTGTGACATATTTATTGACTCCTTTTGCCTTGGCAGTTAAACGATTGTCTACATCAAACGCATACATTTTTGATCTCAACCCTACAAATTCTTTCATTATTTTTCCGTTGTTTTCATCTTTGAAAAAGCCTATTTTTTTCTTATTTATTTGAGGATAACCATACCTATTATCAAAAGGATAATCAGATGTATCAAAATATTTTGGAAGATCCTGTTATATCATCATAGAAATTATGTGTTTATATTTGATATATTAAGCTATCAGTATCTGTATATAACAATTTAATATTATTTTTAAATTTATTTATCATATAATTGTAGTAGAAATCATACATTAAAGTTTTTGAAATATCTAAAATACAAAATCCTAAATAAATTGGTTTGTTATGAAATATTTTGGTTTTACGTAACTGGATAGCCACTAAATTTTCTGAAAAAAACCGATAAATTATGAAATTCTGGTTTTGCTATTAAATCTTGTGCACCTAGAACTTTACCATGATTATCCCAATGTGTTTATAATTTAACATTAACTCTTTTTTCAATATTTTCCATTGTTTTGTCAAATACTGAATTATTGATAAGTTTATAAAAATCTTTTTCGAAATCTGATTTGGCAATAGTTCTTAATTTGGTATTTAAATCTATATACTTTTGCAACCATGGTAGCTGTCTAAACTTTAATATTCTATGAACTTTAGTGAATTTCAATCCTATTTTATGCATTGTTTAAGATTCCTGTAATTAATTTTGTATTTAGTTTTATTTTTAAGAATTGTAACCAATTTAATCTCTTTAGTATTACACATACATATATTTTCAGGACATAACGGAAAGTCTGAATGTGAATCATGCAGTTCATATGGATATTCTAAAACTACTTCTAAAACAAAACCGAATTCGCTATTATCTGGTACATCAAAGTTAGTTTCCGGATCTACCCACTTAAAATCTCCTACAGGAAGATACTGCGACATGGCCCAACCATATATATTATTCGCATCAAAGTAAATAAAAATAAAATAAATAAATAAAAAAATAAAATAGCGTAGCGCGTACGCGTAGCGCGTAGCGTACGCGTTATAGCGTAAATAGGACTCAGGTAAATTTTTATTATGTTCGTCCATGAATCTGTTATTTGCCTTCGCATAGTGGTTACTACATTGAGATATACCTCCTCTTACACTTGCTCTGATAAATGCGATCATGTCAATGTCCGTCAGTAATTCCAATTCGATTTTAGTATATTTCAACATGGCATTCTAACTTAAGCCGGGGGCTGTATAGTAATGTGCTGGATCTAAATCATATGTATTAATACACAGATTTCTAAAGTTTTCAAATATATCGGTTAATAGTAAAACATCTGTTTTTAAATACAGGTTCGAGTAATCCGAGATATTATTGTAACATTTAAAATGGCACCAAACTTTTTCGGCGTGGGTGTAATCTTCAGTGGAAACATTTGAATCGGTTAATGAACTATAAAATTGATCTTTACTAAAGAGTGATGTCAACTTTGAGTTATCGTAGGATGTCGTATACTTATATGGATAAATATCCTTCCGCCTAAGTCGTTTAAAATCTTGATCACAGGGAAAGTTTCTTTTTAACGTATTAAATTGATCGTCATGTAAATTTTTTGCTTATTGATCAAGACTGCATGGTAAAAATTTTAACGAGTCCACAAAACATAGACCTATTTGTTGATTATTTACAAACATATTTTTTGAAAATGAAATATATCTCTCCTTATTCTGTGGAAAATTCAATGGTCCCTTCAATAAAATTTAATGCGTGGACAATGAAATGTGCATCATAATGACTAAGAATATGTAAAAATATTGGTATGTGACGTGGTGTACTAAATTTTTTCATGCAATTTTCATGAGCAACACCTCTGAAACTACCAGTATGTCAATCGAAATCATGGCTTCATTCGCCATTTAGGTCATTTTCACATATATGACGAGTGTTACTGTTAATAGCATTTAATTTATTTTTATATTCAAGTGAAAGAGGCAAAGGGGATCTAGAAAGCAATTTATTTTAACAAATTGTTTTTAATCTTCATAAAAAAAAATCATAAATTGTTAAGCACAGTTGGACAATCTGTCATCATAAGAACATTTTACGTAGTAACTGAAACTACACATCATGTTTATGAGTATTATTTGTATAAGATTTATCTGGATTATTTGATGGATCGGATTTAAAAATGCTTCAAAATCAGCATAAACCACAAACGGTACTTTTAATTTTTAACGAACTTATCAAACTGAAGTTTATTGTTTGGTACTAACTGTCCTAACCAATTTCTTTATGTTGTATCCCCCGATGGTAATTCCGTGTTTATATTATGTGAACAATCATGTTCTTGGTGGTTAGATAATCTTTCTTTTGTTAAAAAGTGCAAGAAATATCCATCACTAATATGAACAGATCTTTCTTGATTTCAAAGTTGTTTACTTACTAGTCGCGACATGTTTTAATATAACAATAATGATTATTTGTTCCGTTTGAGATCAATAATAAATTTACATGAATAGGTTTACGGCATTTTGTCATGAACAATGGACTTATAACATCATGCAGCTTTTTATTTGTGTTATATTTTACTTTTGGTATCCCTTAACTTCATGGGGAAAGTTAGATTATCAAATTTTAGTTTGTTTAAATGTTGACTGTAAGAACTAACACGATCGGAATTTTTGTGGATCAAATACAAGGCAGAAAGTAATGACCATTTAAAACATACATAATCTGCATTTTTCACATTGATTATAGCTTTTTTTGCTCTTATATCTTGCGGTAAATCGATATATGAAGTACCACATAGGGGGTTAAACTTATTTATGTTCATATCTAAATATTTAATATTCTTAAGACTCCAACCACTATCTTTTTTTTCGAAAGCACTAATTTTGTTTGTTAATATGTCACAAAGCGATGAAAAGAAAATGTGCAAATCATCTATTAATTATGTAATTGCAAGTTTGAAAATCAAAAGAATTAAAAATTTGTTTCGACTGTTGAACAAAGTCAGCCTGCAAAACAAAATTTACTTTAAAAACATTATGTTGTTTTATAGAATTTTCGATCAAAAATAAAATATAATTTTTAATCGAATTCAAAAATAATTCCGGGGTTTGAAATACTCCATCACAATTTGTACCATTAATTTTATAACTAATTATTCTCTGTCCGAAAGTTTATTCGACAACTAACACGTTTTTTTAAGTACTATGTAATTTCAAATGGTTATTCTTATGCCTATTACTTTTTAAATAATTAGAGAAATACCGCTTTTTGATGGGAACTTGACATGTACTGCAATTAATCTAGTCACAATCATTGTCTTCTGTTACTTGATCTACCTCCACAGTTCTCGAAGTAGATGCATTAGAATCTGTGTATTTTCTCCTATTTGCAGGTTGGTATTTGTCCTTGTTAACACGCTTTAGAACTCCTCCAGTTTGTTGTGTTGATTGACTGTGAAACAAAAATCACATTAAGTTCACCTTTTTCTT
The DNA here is from genome assembly GCA_963565745.1 of Phengaris arion. NCBI lineage: Eukaryota > Metazoa > Arthropoda > Insecta > Lepidoptera > Lycaenidae > Phengaris > Phengaris arion. The sequence goes on along the minus strand of OY751433.1, from coordinate 16,359,831 downwards.
TGTTAACTCGCTTTGAAGTTCCTCCATATTGTTTTTTCAATTGTCAGTGAGACGAAAATAAAAATAAGTTGAGTAAAATCTATAATGTACATACAGTATATAATAACCTATAATTTATATATACTATGATAAAAATAGACATATTTATTTCAGTAAACTACTTGATTGATGTTTCAACCGCAGCACAAATACTGATGAGCCTCGTCGTAGATCGGATCTAATAGTTCACATTTTTCGACTTCTTCACACAAGTTGCCCAGCTCCACATCCATGTTATCGTTGAAGAAAGCGCTGACACATTCATGGTTTATTATTGTAAAATGGACTTTAATAAATCAAATGTAAGAAGTTATCAAGTTAACTTAAAATTAAGACATATCTAATTTTTACAATAATTGATTATTTATTATTATATTGATATTTCGTACAAGTAGTTTTTCCTGCAATTTCCTTCGTTATTTTATAAATTGACTCTTTTGTTAATTTATAGATATTATTATTTTCGTTTGTATAGTACTTTGTCCTAGAGTAAGCATGTTTCCAATGTTCCGATTGAGGGATCTTTTCTAATTTTTTAAAATCATATATCTCGATTTTCATGAAATGGGTTGCTGTCTTTCCATCATCCATATTAGTAGATATATAACACATTCCACCATCCCTATTGGATCTTGAAACATTTGAGGATTGTTTCTTTTGCTGTTTTTTTGGTGCAGTGTCAAAAAATTCATCAAGACTTTCACCTCGTTTCCTTTTAGTGGTATATTTTTCGTTAGGTACACAATCATTACTTTCCACATCAGTCGGGGATTGTGGGTAATGCTTAAAAGTATTTTCTTCGTGGTCCATTAAATTGAATGAATTCTGAAACAATGGAAAGCTAATCTATTATAACAGTCCATAGAAACTATCAGTTAAAATATTGTAAACACAAAATTAAATCAGACAAAAAAATAAAAAATTAATAACTTACCTCCATTGGGATGTACTCAGAAGTTGCACAAGAGTTTAACTACACTAATCACTAGACTGATTTCACCCACTCACTTACTCGCACAGTAATGGTATCCACAATGAGAAACAGAGGGCTTATATAGTGAAAATTTGAATGGTTAGGAATGCGGTTTTGCAATCTTATCTAATGCCCCAACCATTAAGTTTTCCTGTTCTGGCAACGACTTACAGGAATAATTAGTAAAGAATGTTAAAGTGTATCTATTGTGTGCTTTATCACTAAATGGATGTTAAGTATGAGTCAATGATTGTGAATATTGGTACGTGATATTACAACATTCCACTGATGAGAAAAAAAAAACGCTTGATAATATATTCCTGGGGCAAGTACCCAAAAGCTGTATCATAGGATTTATAAATAACGCATCATTTAATGGTAGCATTAGTAAGAATCCTTTCAATTTTGAAAATTATCGTATGAATTCATTTTGTTTATACATAGATGGACAACAAGTGCCTTCAAAAACCCTACAACCATCCTTCAATAGTAATATGTTCACTTCAGCCTATCATACATTATTTTCTGGCACTGGTATACATTTCCTTAATGAAGGAAATGGGATATCAAGAGAAAAATATGCAAATGGTTATTGTCTATTAGCATTTGATTTAACCCCTGATTTATCATCAAACACGAACAGTCATTGGAATCTAATATTGATATTGAAGATTGCTCTTGCCTCGCAGCGCTTGTACGTAGTGGACGTGTCACCTGTGCTTTTGAATTTTTAAATTTAAATTGAAATAAGTTGTGCTGTGCCTCGGACTTCGCCCTGTGGATCCTGGAGCCGCCGGTGTTCGCGCTGACCCCTTCAATGTAAGTTAAAGAAACTTACAAGAAATACAAAAAGTGCCAGGCGAGATTTGAACGCGGGACCACTGGCGTTGCAGCCGGGGTGACTTAACCGTTGCACCAACGAGTAGTTACCGGCCACTTCTGAAACTTAGCAATACCTTGCTACGCTTACCACGCTACAAGTGTCAACACTAAATTATTGACATGCATCGCACCCCACCTTCAACCGATGGAGAGAGACAGCATCAGTCCGCCGCTAGTCGGTCTAAAACTGACCAAGAATCGGACTCGGGCAAAGTAACTCGTCGCCGTTTAAAGAGAATGCGTAGCCCCGAATTGGACTTGGATGCGACACTGACGTTTAAATTAAACACATTTAAACATGACATTACAGAGCATATTACTAACCTATTTACTAACCTCCAAGAAAGTCAGGACAAGAAATTATCTGCAATATCATCAGATATGAGTGACCTGAAAAAGGAAATCAAGGACCTCAAAAAATGTCACTTTGACCTAGAACAACAGGTGTCTACACTCACGTCAAATTTTGAAATGTGTATGGAAAAAAACTCCAATACATTAAAAAAAGTTCAGCAGCTTGAACAACAACAAGTAAAATATCGAGAATACATTACATTAATGGAGGACAAGCTTGAGGACATGCAGAGGAGCTGTCGCAAAACTTCCATCGAAATAAAAAATGTTCCCAAACATATCACGGAAAACAAGGAAGATCTCGTTAACATGATGCTGCATCATGGCAAAACAATTCACTGTAACATCAGCAAGAATGACATCAGGGACATATATAGAGTACGCGAAACCCGTAATGGTCAGACAAGAACTCACATTATTGCTGAATTATCCTCCACTATGGTAAAAACTGATATTTTGAAAAAAGCGAAGTCGTTCAACTCTGAGAAAAAGATAAACTACGAGCCAAACACTTGGGACACAAAAAGGACGAAGAAACTCCCATTTTTGTTTCAGAGCAGCTTACTTTAAGGGGCTCACGTCTTTTCTTCCTTGCTCGGGATCTTGTTAAGTCTCAAAAGTACAAATACTGCTGGACGTCTTTCGGTAAAATTTATCTAAGACAAGCGGACAATACACCGGTTATACAAATTAAAACTGAAAATCAAGTTCAAAGTCTGTTTCAGGCATCATGGCTATTTTACACTGTAAGAAAATGTACGATAGTACATAAGAGATAAATAAAATTCTGAAAACTTTAGTCTGATTATATTCAGGTTTTTACAACTTTAAAATAATTCTATATAAAAGGCCAATTAAAATGTGAGTGTCCACGAGTAGGGTTGTAGGCGTAATGGTTTTGCGTCGGGTATCGCCGCGAACATTCCCGTGCGTGTGAGTGGGACAAAAGAGCTCCGTCGGGCGCGCTCGTATGGGATCTCGCATATGTGCGGCGCTAACGCGCGAACATGCACCCGGCCCTGGAAAGCTCACAGCTTTCCAGCTTCTTCATCAGTATTTGGAGATACCCTTGGCTTGGCTTGATCTTCAGGATTAGGGAGCCAACACACTCGATTGAGAGCGCGGCGGACTACACCTCGGGAAGTAGTAATGTCGGCAACACGGGTAGCGCCATCGGGTCCCGGGAAAGTTCGTTCTACCCGTCCAAGTCGCCAATACAGGGGTGGAGTTTCCTCCTTCAATATCACCATATCGCCGGCTTGCAAATTTCGTTTTCTTATACGCCATTTGGTGCGTGCCTGTAGCTCGGAGATGTATTCCTGGCTCCAGCGTTTCCAGAAGTGCTGCTTAATTTGTTCAATTCGCTGGAAACGGTCAAGACGATTGGTAATAGTCTCAAGTAGAGATGGAGATGGCAGCGCCTTTAGCGGTCTTCCGATCAAAAAGTGGCCCGGGGTTAAGGGGTAGAGATCATTTGGGGAAGAACTTAAAGGAGATAAAGGGCGGCTATTTAGGATAGATTCTATCTGAGCAAACAATGTCGAGAGCTCTTCGAAAGTTAAATGAGTATGGCCTAATATACGCGCCAAATGAAATTTAGCAGACTTGACGCCGGCTTCCATTAACCCATTGAAATGAGGCGCGTATGCTGGGGAAAAGCAAAATTCGAGGCCTTCTTTGGTTGCAAAATCAGATAGAGCGTTCGCGTTAGAATTTAGGAATTCCTTAATTTCTTTAGCAGCCGCTACGAAATTGCCACCATTGTCGCAATATATTTTTTGTGGAATGCCTCTACGAGCAATAAAACGACGGAGGCATAATATAAAAGCATCTTTAGATAATTCAGAAACTGCTTCTAAATGTATGCATTTATACTTAAAACAAATAAATACGCATAAATAGCATTTTGTAATCCTACCATTTGTAACCACGACCCTTCCGATCCGTGATCATAAATGGCCCAGCAAAGTCAGTTCCAACAACAAGGAAAGGGAAATCTGGCGTAATTCTGTCGGACGGTAAATTACCCATTCTGTTTTTAGCTATTTCACCTTTAAACCTTCTACAAACATTACAATTTAAAACTATTCGGCGCACTAAGTCTCTACCATTAATAGGCCAGAACCGCGATCGTAGAGATGCTAAAAGAGCTTGCGGACCAGCGTGTAAGAGCTTGAGGTGTTCGTGTTTGAATAACAGTTTAGTTAAGTGATGTTTCGAGCTCAGTAATATAGGATGTTTCATATCAAAACTATAGTTAGAGTCTTGAATGCGACCACCTACTCGAATAACACCGTTATGCACAAATGGGTTAAGTGCCGCAACATTAGATTTAGGATTTAGAGATTTTCCTTTTATTAATAAGGCGAATTCTTTAGAGAACGACTCAGACTGGGAAATATGAATTAGATATAGTAGCCGTAGTAGCAGTAGAGAAATTAGGAGCTAATTTTACGTTTTTATTTTGGCAATCTTGTTTGTTACGAAAAACTGACTCGAGTACATCGGCGCGAGCCTTTAAAAACGTCATAAAATTGTCAAGAGACGGCATATCCGAAGAATTAACGTTAGCATGAATATATTCCTCCCATTTAATTCGAGTGTTGTTGTCTAACTTTGCTGAAATTAAATATATAATTAATGTGTCCCAGTGTTCCGTGGGCTGGCTTAAATTATTAAGGGCACGTAAATTTTTTGTGACATGATCAACAATAAATCTAAGTGACTTGTCAGATTCGCGAGCTTGCTCAATATTTAATAAAAGTTTTAAATGGTTATTTATCAATTGCCTAACATTGTTATACCGTTCGCATAAAAGATTCCAAGCTTCAGGATAATTACTGTTAGTTACTTGTAAATTACTAATGACTCGAGCAGCTTCACCTTCCAAATATGAATTTAAATAATGGAATTTGTGTATGTTTTTAATCCTAGAATTGTTGTGAATGAGCGAGCTAAACGTGTCTCTAAACTCAAGCCATTTATAGTAGGTACCATCAAAGTTACTAATTTTAATAATAGGCAAACGAAAACCAATAACCTCCTGGTCATCGTCATCTGCGCTAGCAAAACTGTTTTGACCTTGATCGTGGCATGATTTTTTAGAAACTGAATTTTGTTCAATAATTTCCTGAGCGGCAGCTATAGAAGTATAAAATGCTAGTTCTATAGATTCCCTGGTATCTAATTCGTTACTTAAATTACCTGCGTCTATTCCCTCTATTTGACTTTGCACGCCATCGAATTCAGCGAATAAAGCCTCAATTTTTACTAATTTTTGTGCTAATATGTTGACATCAGCTTGTGTGATTTTAGTATAAGTTTTTAAATCGTTAATTTGATTAGCGAATTTAGTAACGCGACCTTTTATTGAGGCTCGTTTAACATTTAAAACTTTAAGTGATGCCTCCATGTCACAAAGTTAGCACGCAAAACAAAGATAGGTAAATTAATTATAAAAATAAAATGTATACAATACGGCCTCGCTTCAATGAATAGAACAGCTGACTATACTGATAACGTTGGAATTCAGGATCAGTAGGTACTGCGCTGCAGGCAGCCGGCGTCAGTCGATGCACACTCCCAGTACGTATGCACTCTCGGATGTATGAGGTTGCTGTCACGCGCCGCGCTGTGACCCTGGAATGGAATGTTTCGATCTTTTCTATTATTGAGAAATTACACCTGCAGGTATATTACCTATAGGGAGGGAATGAAATATGAATATGCAAAGCCTTTGAATCACTAAGAATGTAATTTAGGATGTGAAATATATTGAAATAGTGGAATGTGAAATTAGTTTAAATATTCTGTATCACTATTAAAGTTGCAAATTGAAATGAAATGTGATAAGTGATTTTATAATGTAATATAATGAATTGATGCGCGTGCGCAGGTAAGCATAAATAATCTTAAATATTAGGCCAAATTGGTTTAGCAATTTTTTAATAAATTTGAATGCAGGCAAATAGGTACGATTATATTGTAATTTAGACTTTCAAGTCGAAAAACAGGCATAAACGCAAGGGTTTAGGGAATCTGAAAGCGACAAATAAGGTCTTGACTTTCAGATCACCAAGTAGACAAATATGCAAAATAGGCAAATTGAAAGCGAATGGTTGTTTAATAATTATGAATTTAGACTTTCAAGTCGCAAAAGTAGGCATAAATGTACAAAATAGACAGTCGGAAAGCGACACTCAATAGTCTTCGACTTTCGACCGCAAAAGTAGGCAAATATGCAAAAATAGGCGCTTTGAAAGAAAATGAACAATTAAAAATAATGAAGAAATGTACCTAAATGCATTTACGAGCTTCAACAATTATTGCAAACTCATATAGAATGTGGGTGAATATGGTGATCAGTGAATAAAAAAGGAACGGACTCACTTTATTTTGGTGAAAATACCAAATCTTCTTCTTAATCCCTTATATTTGTTGGATATTATCATAAATATCCAATAGATTTCAATTAATGGTTAACTATTGCCTCTTCGTTGGCTGAGAATGACTCGGCAAAATGGCTGGAACTTTCCAGTGACTTCGATCCGATGCTTTGTATCTGCTGAAAATCTAGAAATCTTCTTTTTTCACGGTCGCCACTTTATGTACGATAGTACATAAGAGATAAATAAAATTCTGAAAACTTTAGTCTGATTATATTCAGGTTTTTACAACTTTAAAATAATTCTATATAAAAGGCCAATTAAAATGTGAGTGTCCACGAGTAGGGTTGTAGGCGTAGTGGTTTTGCGTCGGGTATCGCCGCGAACATTCCCGTGCGTGTGAGTGGGACAAAAGAGCTCCGTCGGGCGCGCTCGTATGGGATCTCGCATATGTGCAGCGCTAACGCGCGAACACACAAAAAGGACGAAGAAACTCCCATTTTTGTTTCAGAGCAGCTTACTTTAAGGGGCTCACGTCTTTTCTTCCTTGCTCGGGATCTTGTTAAGTCTCAAAAGTACAAATACTGCTGGACGTCTTTCGGTAAAATTTATCTAAGACAAGCGGACAATACACCGGTTATACAAATTAAAACTGAAAATCAAGTTCAAAGTCTGTTTCAGGCATCATGACTATTTTACACTGTAAGAAAATGTTTAACTTATTTACCAAATATAAAAATAATAGTCCTATTTTGTATACAAAGCGCAAACATAACACACACCACATTCAAACAACATAGTACTTACAATAATCAACCTATAACACATATCTACATCACAAATTATTACCATGAAATGACAATCTATCAGTTTACTATGCCACACTTTGTATACTCTACAATAAAACGATATACTCATCCATATTTTTACATAATGCTCAATGCACCCTGACACATCTTGATAATACTGTAATTCCTATAAAATATCTTAATGACAAATAAAAATATAAGTGAATTAGATTGTTCCGAAATAGCCCACTCTTTTGGGTGCTCGGTTGAAGACTTACCCGTCAGTTTTCCTAAAAAACACTCCGACATTAGTATTTTTACACAGAATATACGAAGTATTTATAAGAATTTTCCCGATCTAGAGTCTAACCTTACCTTACTGAATATTAATTTTGATGTTATAGTTTTGACGGAGTGCAGATTATCAGAACATAAAAATATCCCCAAATTAACAGATTATAACTTTTGTAACTACATCTCACCTTAACCAAAATGACGGAGTTACAACATACATTAAAAAATGTCATACCGTCCGGGTAGAAGAAATAATATTAATTAATGCATCTTGTCTCCAAGTTCTCATCCAAAATATTATAATTCTTTGTATCTACCGCTCACCATCAAACAAAAATGCTGACAATTTTATGGACTCCCTAAATAAACATTTAGAAACGATTAAAAATTATGAAACCATACTAGTAGTTGGGGATATCAATATAAATACTTTACCTAGAGACTCTGAAATAACTTATGAGATAAAGAACAGACAAAATTACTTAAATGTACTATCAATGCATGGACTCCTGTCTGGTCATAATCTTCCAACAAGAGAAAACGCATGCCTAGACCATGTTATCTTAAAACTAAACAAACATAAAAACGCTGCAACTATTGCTGTAGTTATACGTCGATTGCGGACCATCTAACAGTGTTAATTATTATATCTAAAATACAAATCAATAATTCTTTAACCTATAGGACAAAAACAGACTATGAAAAATCACTCGTAGACTTAAAAGAATTTAGTTTTGTAGACTTCCTTCAAAATGATGATCCAAATTATTTATGTGATAAATTAATAACTACTATACAGCAAATTCTCACTAAGCATACAAAAAAAATCCGTGTACCTACAAGTAAACAATTGATCAAACCATGGATTACCCCGGGCATATTACGCTGTATTAAAAATAGAAATAATATGCAAAAAAAGCTACGGAAGAATCCTAATGATGAAATAATTGAGGTGAAGAGAGTCATAATGAGTCTGAAATCTGAAAGTGCGCCTGGCCTTGACAACATACCTACGACTTTCCTGAAGTTTGCTAAGGATACTCTTACACCAATCTTATGCCATCTAGTAAATGTCTGTTTTAATAAAGGTGTATTCCCAAGACAACTTAAAAAGGCTATTATTACACCGGTATTTAAGAATGGGAATAGAGACGACATTAATAACTATAGGCCAATTTCAGTTCTTTCTTCAATTTCTAAAATACTAGAGAAACTTATTAACATTAGATTACTCTCCTACTTTGAAAAATTTATTCTCAAACTCACAATACGGTTTTAGGAATGGCCGTTCAACTGAAGACGCTATTGCTGCTCTAACCAAGCACATTGTTGATCAAGTAAATCGTAAACAGAAATGCCTAGCCCTTTTCCTTGATTTGAAGAAAGCGTTCGACACCGTCTCTATTCCCATTCTTATCAAAAAACTAGAAAATAAAGGTATACGGGGAAGGCCCCTAGATTTGTTGTCTGACTATCTTCAAGAGCGAAAGCAAAGGATAAAGATTGGTGAGGTCGTTAGTGAGGACGAGGATATTTGCTATGGGGTTCCACAAGGCAGCGTACTCGGTCTAACCCTGTTCCTCGTCTACATTGACAAACTCTGCCGACTCGAACTCAACAACGCCAAAATCTTCTCCTATGCAGATGATACTGCTATTGTTTTCACTGGAAAATCATGGGAAGAAGTTAAACAAAAGGCTGAAGCTGGGCTTAGACTAATATCTGAATGGCTCAATAACAATTTTCTTACCCTCAATGTTACTAAAACCAACTTTATGACTTTTACAAAGTACAATAACACACAGTTAAATAACTACAGTGTAAAAATTCACTCATGCAATCGTAATGCTCCTGTATGCCCCTATCCTGAAATAACTAAAGTTAAGACAAACAAGTACTTGGGCATAATGATTGATCAGCGATTGTCATGGCATGCACAAATAGAACTGCTGGCGGGTAGAGTAAGGAAACTTATCTGGATATTTAAAGGTTTGAGACATTCCGCTACAAAACCTCTACTAAACCAAATTTATACTTCCTTAGCAGAATCAGTTATAAGCTACTGTATAACCGTTTGGGGGGGAGCCATAAAGAGTAAATTAATAGAAGTGGAAAGAGCACAAAGGTCTCTCATTAAAGTAATGTACTCTAAACCATACAGATATCCAACTCACCTGCTTTATACTGAATCAAAATTGCTTACAATCAGAAAATTATATACCTTACACACAGTCCTAAAAGTTCATAAACAATTAAATTATAATAATAGCAAAACAACACAGCGAAGAAATAAAAACATTATCAATAAAGTCATAGTAAGATCCAACTTTGCTGCAAGACAATATGCATCTCAATCCACCCACATTTACAACCTAATTAATAAAAAACAGAATATTTATGGCTTAAGAAAATATAAATTGAAACAGATACTAAATAAATGGCTACTACACTTAAGCTACGACGAAACGAAAGCACTGTTTGATAGGTTATGTTAGGTTTTCCTTATCCAAAACTAAATAGTTTCAACCCAGAATGAATATTGCTCATTTATTAACATACAAATATACCGAACATCGTCACACACAACACAGACACACACGCACATCACCCACACCCACAACACTCACACCTACAACACACACACACACACCCAACACAACACACACACACACACACACACCCATATTCACCTACAGACGTACATACGCGCTCGCTTTCCAAATATAGTAAACTCTATATTTCTCCTTGTAATAATAGTTACTAGCCTCACTTAATATACTTCCCAAATTTTATTGTTTACGGCAGAGCGAGTTTCCCCTAACACAGGTAAACTTTACTTAAAAGGGGGTCTCAAACACTGTTATTATATTGTATTTTAAGTTTGTGAATAAAGATTTTGTTTTGTTTTTTTTGTTTTTTTTTGATAAGACATGGTAGTGTGAGGTTAGAGGTTTGATTTGATTCTAGTCTCTCTCAAACAATTAACTGTATTGTATATGCAGAGTTTGATAATGTTATAGAAATAGATAAAACCGTAATGTAACTGTAGACAGTAAAAGTCACATGTATGATCTATTTAAGTTATAATGTGTAACGTGTGTGTACCTATTAGTGTGTGTGTGTGTGTATATTATGAAATAAAATTTTTGTACCAAATTTATATTTCTTTTATTTATTCATTCATTATTTTCATATGTAATACCCCTCTTAGTAAATACATAAACCATACATAATACGGATATGTGATATAAATAAAAGATCCATAGACCAGATCGGTTCTGTGATAATACAGTATGAACACAATAGAGGTCCATAATTATTTGAGAAGAATTCGTCTACCTATATGTACATATATGTTCAAACCCCTACATACATTATTAGCAACTTAAACCCTGATAGTAAACCTGGATCTCACTGGATAGCCATACACATAAATAAAAATGGCTTCGGACAATACTTTGACTCTTTCGGACGTGGCCCTATGCGATATCACAAGGCTTTTATGGGACGAAACTGCAAGAAATGGGATTTTAACACGTGTAGATTACAAAATTATTTCCCATCAGTTTGTGGAGAGTATAGTTTAATGTATTTTTTTTTTATTTTTTTATTTATTTTATTTAAGGTCGTTTTTTAACATCTAGGTCATTTAACGACCACCTTCAATACAAATATTATTAAACTTAAATAAATTTATATACATTAATAAGTTTTAAATATTTTAAAGTACAATCACAACCATTTCCATTCAAACACTGTGCTAAATTATTAGGTAAGTTACATTTTCTTTTTTGTAAATGAAATTCTACACAATCTATGAGTAAATGTAAGACTGATAAATCAGATCCACAATTGCACTTATTTATGTTTCGTTTAGTTATAAGATGAATATGGGTTATGTTAGTGTGTCCAATACGCAATCTGGTTATCGCTACTTGGTCATTTCTACAATCGAACGAACTAGGCGTCTTATCAAAAATTGATTTCCTTACCCATAACAGTTTTGATGAATTATTTTCTTTCCAATTATGATCCCAGAGATTTTTAATTTTGTATTTTACATGTTTCTTTAGATCCAACCAAGAGGAGTTAACAGAACTGCAAATATTATTTTCGTTTGTTGCGTTTTTAGCTTCTAAATCTGCTTTATCGTTGCCGACTATACCTTGATGGCTTGGTATCCATATTATTTCAAATTTATATTTATTTTCTAAAAGGTTAATCATTAACAATTTTATTTATTTATAACAGGGTTATTGTTAGTATCATTTATTATTGCTGTTAAGCATGACTTTGAATCTGTATAAATTATGTAATTTTGGCTATTTGGACTATTTTTAATAATTTCCAAGGCTTTGAGAATCGCTGTTGCTTCACAACTATAGACAGAGAAAAAATCCCTAAGTCTATATCTGTAAAATTCACTGTTTAATACTATAGAACAACCAGATCTTCCATTTATGACTGATCCGTCAGTATATATTTTATTATAATTACTGTATTTATTATTAATTTCATTAAATAGATTTATATATAATATGTACTGTGGTGTTTCTTCTTTCTGATATTTAGTCATTTCAAGGTTAATTGGTAGATCATGCTTATCCCAAGGTTTGAGAGGAGATATGGTTTCCTTAAAGATTGGTGGTGCTTCAATATTTAGATCACTCAGATACCTAGCCGCTCTAATACGAAAAGGCTGTACTAATTGAGGTTTAAGTCTGTACTGGGAATCTAATATTGAAGTCTTAGTGTAGTAGTTGTAGGTTGGATTTTGAGGTCTTGACAATACTTTCATTGAGAACATGATCACTAGTTCTTTTCTTCTAAATTCAAGTGGCATATCTTCTGCTTCTGCTAAAATACTCTTAACTGGGCTTGTTTTAAATGCACCTATGCTAAGTCTTAGGGCTTGATTTTGAATCACTTCCAATGATTCTAAAGTGCGTTTTTTTGCAGAATCGTGAATAATACATCCATAATCGATTTTTTGTCTGACTATAGATTGATAGGCTTGTAATAAACATTTTCTGTCAGCACCCCACTTCTTAGATGATAATACTTTTAATATATTTAGTCTTTTGTAACATTCAGATTTTAAATTATTAATATGATCTATCCATGTCATTTTTTTATCCAATATTAGTCCTAAAATTTTCAGGTTTTTCACTTCTCTAATTTTAAAGCCATTTAATGTTAAATTTATATTTCTAGTTTTATTTCTTTTCTTACTTAATATTATAAATTCCGTTTTAGTTTTTGAAAATTTAAATCCCGTTTTCATCGCCCATTCTTGTAAATTATTTAATGCATTTTGAAGAAGTTTTATGGTCGGTTCAAGAGATCGGCCACCACAAGAAATAGTTAGGTTAGGTTAGGTTAGGTTTATAGCAAATAGAAAACCTTTTACCGGTCTATTAACACATGAAAGAACGTCGTTGATTGCTATCAAGAATAAAACAACACTAATTACAGATCCTTGAGGTAAACCGTTTTCCAATATTTGGGGATTAGATAAAATATTATTTAGTCGAACTTTAATTTTTCTGTTTAGAAGAAAGTTCATAATAAAAACTAAAATATTTCCCTTAATATCCATATCATTAAGTAGTTTTAATATTCTTTGCTTCCAAACCATTTCATAAGCTTTTTCTATGTCTAAAGCTATAATAATAGTATAGTTGTCATTTGTAAAATTATCTAGTATTTCTGATTCTAAGTTAATTAAATGATCATTTGATGATCGATATTGTCTAAAACCGTATTGGAAAGGGGATAAGTAATTATTAAATTCTAGATACCACCTCAATCTCCTACTTATTATTTTTTCTAATATTTTGCACAAATTGCATGTCAATGATATAGGTCTATAGCTCGAGGTTGAGGTCTGTATTTTACCTGGCTTTAATATCGGAATAACTACGGCTTCTCTCCAATTATCTGGGAATACTTGATTCGTCCAGATATAATTATAAATTTGTAATAAATATTGGATTCCACTATGAGGTAAGTGTTTTATTATAGTGTTAGGTATATTATCTGGGCCTGGGCTGGAATTACCAATTTTAGCTAGAACTGTTAACAATTCGTGTAAAAATATCTCCCTATTAATTGGATTTAAGTTGTCTGATGTATTAAGACTAAATTGAGATTCCTGATTACTTTTATAAGGAATAAAATTATTATCATAATTATCACAACATGAATTACTAGAAAAGGTCTGTGCTAATAGGTTTGACACTTCAGTAGCACTTGATGTGTAACTTTCATTTTCTTTCTTCAGTGTAATTGTATTAATTCTTTTATTATTTTGATCTAAGCAATGTATTTTCTTCCACATATCACCTACCGCCGTTTTTGGGGTAATTGATGAAACCCAATTTTCCCAATATTTTCTTTTATTTTCTTTAAGAATTCTTCTGCATTTTGATCTTTTTTTCTTATAATCTATTTTGTATATATAATTATCAAAATTATTAACATATTTTTTATATTGTCTATATGCTTTTTTATATTCTTTTACTGCATTTTTACATTCTTCGTTCCACCAGGGTAGATTCTTTTTATTTATAATACCGGATGTTTTAGGTATTGATTTATCAGCTACTTCTAGTATTAATTTTGTAAAATTTTCAACGATATCATTGATTGAATAATTTATCATGTTATTGGAGGGCGGTATTTGATTTATATTTTGATTAATCTCATCTTGAAATTTGTTCCAATCAGCTTTATCAAACTTCCATTTTTTTGGGCATTTCGAATATTCAACATCTGACATTTGAGACTTAATTAAAATTGGAAAATGGTCACTGTCATATAATTCATCAATAGCATTCCAATCAAAATATGATACTATATTTTGTGAAGCTAACGCTAAACCTATAATACTAGTTCGACCAGTATTGATGTCAAAATGAGTAGGTTGTCCATTATTTAATAAAATCATGTTGTCATTGTCATCTATCCATTGAGCTATTATCCTACCCCTGGTGTCGCATTTTTGAGAACCCCAGTAGAAGTGATGGCTGTTAAAATCACCTAATATAATAAATGGAACTGGAATTTGTCTAATCATATCATTTAATTTATGTAGGTTAAGTTGTTGGCTATTAGGAAGATATATATTACATATTGTAAGAGGAATAGGTACTTTAATTTTTATAGCTACAGCTTCTATGTTTGTTGTTAATTGTATTTCGTCCGCGATTGTATGTGGTTTAATAAATATGGCTACACCTCCACTAGCCCTATTGCCCGATGTTCTATTTTTGAAAAAACCATCATAACCTTTAAGAGAAGCACAACGATTGAAGTTAGTTTCTTGTAAACAAATGCAAGTTGGAGTTACGCGACTTATCAATAACTTAATATTTTCTAATCGTCTAAAATAACCGTTCACATTCCATTGTAATATATCCATAGTGTAAATAAAAATAACAATAATAAAAGTTGTATAAGAAAGGATAAGAGATGTATATAATATAATTTATACCTATTTTTCGATGACTGATTCCCGTAACGATTCATGTAATTTTCTTGTTAGTCTTGAACATCTATTCTTAAGACTTTTATTCATCTTACAATGAAGTGAATTACACATTTTTATTAAATCTCTAATATTATCAGTATAGGAACCAACTAATTCATTTACATGTTGTTTACCGCGTGAATTATCGAGTAGGCTAATGAATTGGTCCAAATTTATTGGGAAGTCTTTATCTTTATTCAATTCTTCTATACAGCTTTCAATATTTTTCCACACTTCTTCATCTGTTTTCGAATTACTCCTTTTAACCTTCTTCTTTATTTTAGTTTTTCCTTCTTCTATCGATATATTGCTACTTGATTCGTCAGTTTCGTCCATAATTTCACTATCTTCTTCTCTCCTATAAGTTTTAAAAACTTCCATATTCGATGTCTCACTTGCGGTTTCCGAATGAATTCGCTTAATTCCTTTTTGGTGGTCTTGATAATATAGTTTTGGAGATTCCATTGTAGTAGGCGGAACAGCTACTAGGTTAATAATGTTTTCGTTATTATTGGTTTCTTTGAGAGGAGGGGACTCGGTTTCTATAGTATGAGGAAGTTTTACATTTTGTTTGCAGTTCTTTGCTATGTGACCCATTGAATTACAGGTAAAACATTTTAATGCATCGGTAGAAATATATATCCAGTAATTAGTTCCTTCAAATGTTAATTGGATCGATTCAGGTAGGGAAACCTCATCCTCCGGGCTGATATAAAATTGTCTTCTAAAACTTAGGATATGAGAGAATCCGGGTTCAGAGGCACCAATTTTCATAAATGTTATCTGAGACATAATTTTTATTTTCATTTCTTCGAATTTTTGTTCTATAAAAGAGTTAGGTATTACCGGACACACGTTGGATAAGACAATTCTTTTATTTCTTGTTACCAAAGGCTTAATTTCAAGGCTATGGTTTTGGACATTAACTCTTTTTTTATTGTCTATTAAACTATCAGCTGTTTTCTTACTGTCGAGGTAAATACATATCCGACTGTTTGCAATACGAGATACAAATCTGATAGCTGTTGATGGTATTACTGAAGCTAAGGCAACTATGTATTCTCTTAATGGAATTCCTTCAATGGAGTCCAGTATTATCGCTTGATCCTTTTTAGGATAACATGTGGATGACGTCACGTTTGCATAACTTGAAGATTGACTGGCAGGTGACTGAGACATTGTGTTAGTTTGATACATTGGGTTAGTAGACAACGTAGGGTTCAGTGACATTTTTAAAGGGTCTCCTGTTACCAGGAGATACCCTATTCACTTATCGATCGTTTATTCCTTATCTCTGTGAACGTAAACAAGCTCGGTCGCGAATACCTACTACACGGTGAGCGGAGTAATACACGCGCGTCCGTTGTGACTTGTGAGCGCTCACGCGGAACTCGTTTAATGTATTTGTATTATAAGTTCAATGGGAAAAGTCTATTAGAGTATCAAAAGTTATTTAGTAGCAACACTTTATGTAATGATATAATATTATACAGTATGTTCAATACATGTTTCAATGAATGTAATAAAAGGAATGTAATGAAAAATTGTTTTGTTTTACTCATGTCGTAAGAAAGTCAGGTGACGTAAGTGATAAGCAGGTAGTGATTCGGGGAATTCATTAGGAACAATAGGACGCCGAGGCGAGCATTAGATTGCGAACAATAGAGCCAATACAATAGAGGAGATAGTAGATAATGAGGGGTAAATGCAAAACGTAACTTTGGAACCGCAAGAGATACAAAGAAGCGGACCACAGGGATCGATTCAGCGACCCCCAAAACCTTTTTTTTTAGCGAATGGTCATCGAAATACCCATTTTACCCATTATATTCCACATAGAGGCTGAGGCTGAGGCAGAACCAGCGAATCCCTTACTACTTCTGTGCTTCGAAGTTTGATTTCATTTCGAATTTCACATTCCTTTTCACGCGACTCCTAGCGTCAAACTGTTATATTTCACTATTAAATTTGATAAAAAATCATCCCGAGTTTTGATTTTTAATTTTAAGTACAATATTTTTGCTATTAACTAATAAATACATTAATTGTAAATAAATATATAATTGTTTAAAACACGAATTGTGTTAAAATCTTTCAAGCTTATGTCACCTAAACTACTGCGCTGTTCTTCCCGCTTTATAAGTATTTGCGCATCAAGTTTAGAAGAAACAAAAAAAATAATTAAAGTCTCCCAGTGGTCGGTAGTTTGACCTAGGTCAAACCACCGACCACTTTGACTGGCTGGCACACAGTTTGACTGGCTACAGCGCTTAGGTTTTTAGTGACGTGGTCAACTAGATAACGTAATGAACTGTCCGATTCACGATTAATCTTGTCAAGGTTAAACAATGCTTTTAAGTGATGGTTAGTAAGAAGTATTTTGTTATTGTAACAATCATAAAGTAATTGAAAAGCGTTATTGTAATTTGACGATGAAATTTCAATATTAGAAATGACACGAAGTGCATCACCTTCTAGGTATGAAACTAAATTATGAAATTTTTGTATTAGAGATAAGCGTTCGTTATTATGAATTAAATTAGTTAAAGTATCACGGAATTCGAGCCAGCGGAAATATGAACCATCAAACTTAGCAATTTGTATTTGCGGTAAGGTAACGTTCGTGAAATAAAGATTCACGAAGTTTTTTGTCGTGTTGAAAGGATTTTAATTCATTTTGTTCTTCGACCATATTTTTAGCCATGGCAATACAAAATATGAAATCTTTCTCAATGCGTTCCCTAATCGTAATCTAACTCCATGTCAAAATTCTCTGAATTAATCAATTCTATCTGAATTTGTAGCTCATCGCATTTAGCTTATAAACTTTCAAACCAGCTTATCCTCAGCGATAACTCAGCTAATTCAATACTAGTTAGTGTAGGTTGCTCTGTTATTATTTAAATAATTTTAATATTCGGTTATTTGCCCCTTTATAGAAAGAACTTCTTTTTAATGTTAAATTCTTTAAAGTAGACTCTTTGATTTCAGTAATTTTGTAATTTTAAAATCATTAATTAATGTACTTTAAAATAATTAATGAATGAGTTATAAATTAAGTGTATAAAACTATTTAAATTCATGTAAAGTAATCACTCTAAGGCACTACAGAAACTAGATTTTTTAAAAATATCATGGAAATTTCCTATCTGATACGCTCAGCAAATGGTGGCAGTCAGAAACCCGGTGAGACGGTACAGGATAGCAGCTGATCTCGCGAAGCAAAGGTCGGCACCAATACGCGTCGTGGACAGGAAAACTGAAATATTCGGCAAATTGTTTAAGTATTTAAGCTAATAAAATTGAGACTTGTTGTTTGCAATGCAATTATCAAGGAATTGTGCAACAAACTATTGTCATCATGTTAACCTATTTGAGGAGGATATAATATTTCGTAATAATTTTTTACAAAATATCTATTTAGAATTATTTATTATTATGGTTTAGTATTTGTGTATGATTGAATGATATTTTGATGATTTTATAAAACCGACACGTGGTCACACGGTGAATGCTATCTTGAAATTAGTATAGGAAAAGTGGTAAAATTGGATGTAGGATGGTATTTAGGAAATGAAGGAAAATAACAGGGTACTTATCTTGCGATCTACGCTGCGAGGTGATGCTTTAGCTGCGTCACTGCCTGGCTCATTGTGGTCGTTGGCAGCGGTGAGAATTGGTGTTCCAAGTGTTCGGCATGAATTTCTGCTCTATCCTCTGCACGGTACCTTCGGTTGCCGTCAGAGTGTAGCAGAGGACTAACGGGGGCAGTGGCTCTGGTAAGACTGCGGAAAAAGCGGTGAAGGGAGGGCCAGTCCTCGCCGCCTCCTGGATGCGGAGGGTCCAGTCTGCAGAATTTAGGTCTTCGAGTTTGCTTTACCTACCAGTGAGGCGGTTGAACTGGATTTTCATCGCGAGGCAACGAGTGAACTGCCATCTACGGCGGAGGCGCTTCTTCTCCACAACTAGGTCAGCGAAGTGGTGGGGTAAGTTTGGACCTTTTGTACTGGCGGAGGGAAGACGGCTGGGTGGCCGCGTTCATCGCGGCGGAAATTGCCTCGGTGATTTGCAGAGTCATCGAATCGACGGCCTCCACATAATCGACCGGGAAATTAGGTGTGCTCTCGTACAGCTGTAACGTGAAAATCTCCCAATCACGGGCTGGGCGAGGAGGAAGATGGGAGATGCTCGCTGGAGATACGCGGATTATGGCCAAGACCGGAAGATGGTCTGAGCCATGGGCTACGTCGAAGACCTTTTGGTGGAAGTCACAAAGAGCCGGTGTGTAATGGCCACGTCAAGGACGTCTGGCGCGTGCCCACGGGACCAGATCGACGTGGTGTGAAATCGTCTATAGAGATTATTATGATATATTATTTTAGAAAAAAGTTAATTAATTGCCTTTCGATATACCTATGTACAATTTACATTGATTTACTCAAGTGAAAATACGACATCGACAAATTTCTTCTTGATCTTGAAATGAAAATACCTAGACAAAATTAATACTTATTATCTATCGTTACATGCTTATATGCCGCACATGTGCCTACAAGTCGAAAATTTAATATATAAATTATTCATCACGGTCAACTTTGTCTGCGTAACAATAAGGCCAGGTACACAAGAATAGTTAGGTAGATGATATTTTATAATTTCCCCTTTGATACAATTTATAAGCAATTAATATTTTGTGTACCTATGTAACATAATATGTATTATTAATTTAAAACCAACTATAGTCTCGGCTATTAGCCGGATAAATGACTCTGGTACGGGCTTTTGCTTACGTAGTAACTATTTATTAATCTGTGCTTTTCCCAAGTATCCTGATTCATGATAAGAAGAGTTAAGTTTGAGGTGTAGTGAAAGATGATGATGATGATTGAGGAAACGACGAATTATGGAACAGGTATCAATGAGAGTAGATTTAAGCATTTTTATGTATGTATTTTTAAGAAGATCTAATGTTTTATGTGCATTAATAAGGTTTATGGGGACGACGCCAGTAAAGGAGATGATAATAGGGACTATTTTTATATATATAACAGTATTTTGACACCACGTCTGCTTGATCTCATCTGCGAGGGGAATGTATTTCTGGATTTTTTTATTATGTTTTTGTTTCAGGATGTTGGTGTTCGGGACGGTGATGTCTATGAGATATGTTGTCTTTTCAGGTTTTATTGTGAGGGTTACGTCAGGTCTACTGCGTAGAATGGTGCGGTCTGCGACAATGTCGTAACCCCAATAGAGTTATGCAGAGTTATTTTTCGCAGACACTGCTGGATTTGTATTTATAATAAGGTGCGTGTATGAGATTGTATTTCACTGTGAGTAGTAGGTGTATATGATTGTCTACATTGTCGTGACGATGTGTTTATTCTTTACTGGCTAGAGCGCTACATCTTCCAGTGATGTGGTCAATGGTTTCAGTGGTTTGATGGCATAATCTGCATTTGTCACTTTCTATACCTTCTTCAAGGATATATTTAGAGTAGTAACGTGTTTTGATTATTTGATCCCGTATTGCTATGAGGAAGCCTTCTGTCTCACTAAATATGTTGCTTTTTGTTAGCCAGCTGAAGGATACATCTTAATCTACATGGTATTATTATAACGAGAATATTTATTATGGCATTATGTAATTCACTTGTGTAAGCTTTATTTAAGTATTATTTTCTAAGGTTATTTATTTGATTGTAGTGTAGATTTTTGATATCTATAACACCACGACCTCTCAATTTTTTTAAAGTATAAATCTTTCAACTGCTGAATGGATGTGATGGATATTGTGTTTATATAATAGTTTAAAGTTCGGGTTGCAGTGCTGAGGACTTCGAGTTACAGATCTGTCCGTTTAATTATTCCGAATGAGTAAGTTAGTATTGGTATATCGTAAGTATTATTAGCTTTTATCTTATTTCGCCTCGATTGTTGAGCAGATAGTATTTTATTTACTCTTTGTTTATATTTTGATTTTATTGTATTCTTTACATCCTTATAATTTATTGTTGTACTTTGTATATTATATCCTATGTATTTATATGTTTCATATCTAAATCTAAATATTTGTAATCTTTTGATTGCATACTGTCTATGACATCTCCTTGTAATTCTAAATTAAGTGGTTCCGTTTGTTTTTCCTGATTGTAATAATAAGAAACTGCGCATTTTTAAGCTATAAAATATGTTTTTTCTTCATCATGCAACAATATATCAATAATTTTGACTCATGGCAGTTTGGTATGCGTATGTATTATTTTTGATTTGTTCGAAAACTACCACAATGTTAGTTGTCGAACAAAGCAAAAATTATACAATGGGATCGAATATCGTTCAGTCCTTCCAAAAAAAGGAGGCGGTTATAGGTTCGGCTGTATAAATTATTTTTTCGACCGACTTCCAAAAAAGGAGGCGGTTATAGGTTCGGCTGTATAAATTATTTTTTAATGTATATGATATAATCCCAAATTGGTCCTTTTGACATTAAGGTGGTGACCTGATGATGATTTAAAATTTATATGGACACATAAATTTTACATTTTGACTTTGTCTGAGATAGTCCAAGCATATTAGACAAAAAAGGAAGCTTTTGCACTAAGGTATACCCTGGATCCAAAAGTACTGGGCAGAAATTCTGAGTCCTTATAGATACGTGTTTGGGGATTCCGGCGTTATTTAAAGAACTGCAAGCATATGCCATCATATGAGAGATGGAGAATAGCAGAGGCTCTTTTGTTGTTATAACCCTCCTAAAATGTGTTCATAATAATATAGATAATAAATAAAATATATTAATATTTTTGAAGTCGGTACCAGCAAATTTTAACATGAGTTCTATAACAATTGTAGAATATTGTTTGCGCTGGTACCGACTTCAAAATTAAGAAGATTGAGTAGATTAATGGTTAAAATTTTAGCCGAATTTAAAAGGGGAACTATTTAGAAAATAAGTTTTATTTCATACTTTTTTGTGCATTTTTACTTTGGAAATCATTTTTTTAAAATAATTTTAATATATCAGAACTCCGAGCAAAGCTCAGTTACCCAGGTACTCAATAGTTTTAAATAGTTCTTACACGTATGAAATTCAAAATATTATGAAAATAAACGTAAGATTTTTTTTGAAGTCGTATTAAAAGTAAGACTAACAAGTCACAACAATTTAAAGTCGAAGTTTAAAAATTATAAACAGATTTGTATTCGCCTTTGGAATGCCTTGAACTTCTAACCCTTTTTATATGCGTAAAAACGATTATGTGAGTAAAAAACGATATAGCATCATTGTTTCAAAAAAGGCAAAGTATAAAAGACCGGATAAAAACAATTTGAGTTATTTGTGTTTTCATGAGTGCTGTCGAATAAGTCTCCTATTCAGGTACACTTTTGTCAATTTATAAGTACTAGAGGTCGCCCTGTGGTCGAAATTTTACCATAATTCATGTTATAATTTTAAAAGTTTCAACTTTTTTAGGTTTCTTTTGCCTCTTAGATACCCAATAAAAATATGTAAATGTTGTTTATGGATTGTAAAGCGTCGAAAAAAAAACTCAAGAAAGTACTTAAGATGTTGTTTTAATAAATATGTCGTATTTAAGTACAGCTCTAGGTATCAGAATCAGAATAGTTTATTCCAAGAATTTGGTTACATAGATGTTACATTTTTATAATTGATCACAATTTCGGCCCTTATTGGCATGGACTAACATTAGTACATAGTTTTATAAAAAAAATAAGTAGAATCATATGAGTGAACAAAACATTTCAATTGTCATCAAAATCCCAGTACCATTTACAATCAATTAACTAATATAAATATAAATATAAATATATATATATAAATATAATATAAATATAAACTACTTATACTTATAGCTGTATTAAAGAGAGATTAAATAGATTCATAAAAAAATATATTTTAAAAAGAGATTCATAGTGTGTAGCTGCTGTCAGTGTCAAAATAAAAAAAATTAAACTATAAGAGGTTATAGCATCATGGCTTAAACGTGGCATGTGCACAAAATTGTAACTTTTAACCATGGAGGAACTAAATATAAATTATAAGCAATTGAGAAATCTGTTAGTGTCACATCTTTTATTCGACGAGCTATTTTTCTAAATAACAAATATAAAATTTTGGCGTGAATCATGCTACCTTCCGCCTAAGGTGCATACATCACACGTATATTTTATATATTATATTTATATATTAAGTTTTTTACATTTTCATTGTACGAGGGCGGGTCAATAAGTCCGTGACTTTTGGAATAAAACACAGATTTTTTGATAAATAAATCATTTTATTTTTCAACGTAGTCCCCCTTGAGCTCTATACACTTTGTCCAACGCTTCTCCAATTTTTTTTATCCCTTCCAAAAAATATGATTTGTCGAGGTCCTCAAAATAGGCCTTTGTTTGCGAGATGACTTCATCATTGGAGTCAAATCTTTTTCCACCGAGCCATTTTTTCAGGTTTGGGAACAAGAAGTAGTCACTCGGAGCCAAATCTGGAGAATAGGGTCGATGTGGGAGCAATTCATAGCCCAATTCATGGATTTTTGTCATGGCAACTGCACATGTGTGCACCCTTGCATTGTCTTGGTGAAAAAGAACTTTTTCTTGGCCAAATGAGGTCGGTTTTTTTCAAATCCTCATTGAAGCGGTCCAATAAGTTGGCATAATATTCCCCATTAATTGTTCTTCCCTTTTGAAGATAGTCAATGTGGATTATCCCACGTGCATCCCAAAAAACAGTCGCCATAACTTTATTGGCTGACAAACCCACCTTGGCCTTCTTTGGCGCCGATTCACCCTTAGAAACCCACTGTTTTGACTGTTGTTTGGTCTCTGGTGTGTTGTGATGGATCCATGTTTCGTCCACGGTTACAAAACGGCGCAAAAACTCCTCCATATTGTGATTAAACAACGCCAAAACATCGTGTGAAGTTGTTACACGATTGCGTTTGTGGTCGACTGTGAGCAAACGCGGCACCCATCTTGCGGAAAGCTTTCTCATGCCCAAGTGATCATTCAAAATTGAAACCACTGAGCCATGCGAGATGCCTATGGCTTCCACAATCTCTTGCACTTTCAATCTTCGGTCGGCCAACACCATATCGTGAATTTTTTCGATTGTTTCGGGTGTAGAGACCTCAACTGGGCGTCCAGGACGTTCGACATCTTCAGTGCTTGTACGGCCACAACGAAATTCAGTAAACCACTTTTTTACCATTGAAATCGATGGTGCAGAGTCCCCATAGTATTTATCAAGCTTAGCCTTGGTCTCGGTAATGGTTTTTTTTCGCAAAAAATAATGCTTAATAAGCACACGAAATTCACTTTTTTCCATTGTTTCCTTAAGTTACTGGATAGTCTGATAAAGATAGCTGTAAAACACAAACTAACTGACGCAGCAAGTTCAAATTTTGATAGGAGTCAACTGACAGATGCCTGTTGAGAGGAGTAGTGTTGCTTTTTCAGTAAGGAGGTTAGAAATTCAAAAAGTCACGGACTTATTGACCCGCCTTAGTATATTTGCAGTACCTATTAATACTGTAACTATATATATTGCAGCACCCCAAGGGGATAGAATGTTTTTCTAGAAGTTACTAGCGAATATAAAACAGTTCCATTCTATTCATATTACCACCATATATCATATTTCAAGCCTAGCAAACAATAAAAATAATCCCTCTTATTCAACACAATTAAAAAGAAGTGTCATATTAGTGTACCAATTTAAAATACTTACATACAACTTTTGCTAATTATAATACATAGAAGAAAGATAAAATAATTATATTACATCACAATCACACACTTATTAAATAAATTGGTTAAAAAAATTAGATGTCCTACAATGAAAATTAAAATGTCAATACCGCCAAATCTGGCAACTTTACCAAGGGTAAACTTTGCCAGCAGCAGAGTGCTCAAGGTAATGCTTTCATACTACAGACTACGTATAGTTTTTAGTGCTGTGACTAGTTTTAGGGGAAAATACGGTTATTAACTGGCAACATCATTTTGAATAAGGCAACACCACGGCAGCCATTTCTTGACATTTCAAATTCAAAATCCGTCGGTGATAGAATATTAGTGGCACAGTGCTCCAAACTTCTAATAGTTTTGCGTTAAAATATCTAAACCAGGTACGTACATTTTTGATATAATGTTATTTTTATGGTAAGGAATGGATTAATAACGTTATAAATGCCGAAATGATTGAATTGTGTCGCATAATTGTATTGGCAAAGTTACCAAACTATACCGGCTTATATGGGAGGGCATCTTTGCCATGTTTTGAAACGGCCTAGGGTTGTACACACACTAATAAAAAATATTTATATATTATGTAAAAAAAATTAAGTAACTTATCTAAGTACCTACCTTGTCCATAAATAATTGCCTTTAGCATTGTATTTAAGTAAACTTATTTTTAGGGTTCCGTACCCTAAGGGTAAAAACGGGACCCTATTCATGAGACTTCGATGTCTGTCTGTCCGTCTGTCTGTGTCCAGGCAGTAACTCAAGAACCGCTATAGCTAGACTTCTGAAATTTTCACGATTGTGTATATCTGTTGCCGCTATAAGAACAAATACTAAAAATAAAATAAAGTTAATATTTAAGGGGGGGCTCCCATACAAGAAACGTCATTTTTTGGGCCTTTTTTAATCGTAATCAATAATGGTAACAGTTAGGCACTTCAAATTTTCACAAAATCCTTAATTATATGTGTACTTTAATAATTGATAATAAAATTAAAATAAAATTAATATTTAAGGGGGGCTCCCATACAAAAAACAAAATATTTTGTCTACTTTCACTCTATACCGGTACGGAACCCTTCGTGCGCGAGTCTAACTCACGCTTGGCCGATTTTTTATTTATTTATTCTTTTTAGGAAATGGGTCGCCGTAATCGCCGAAAGCTAGGAGTAAGAACATAAATAAATTATACCCAAGAAATGCTAAATTTGGCCGTTGATCTCGTAAAAAACAAGAAAATCACTTCATTAGAAGCTGAGAAACAATTTTTTATACCTCGACGTACAATAGAGAATAAAGTTAAGGGACTCCATGTGAAAACTCCTGGAGCTCAGATGCGCCTGAGTGCCTCCGAGGAAAAGGACATAGTAGATGTTATGATAGCTGCTGGAGACTTTGGTTCCCCATTATCTCGACTAGATTTACGTATACTGGTATTTAATTATTTAGATAAAAATAATCGTTCTTGCCTATTTTCCGGCAAAATACCAGGTAAATGGTGGGTAAGTAATTTTTTGAGTAGAAATAAGGATGCACTGACGGAGCGAGCAGTGCAGAATATTAAGAAGGCACGAGCAGAGAAAACTGTGGAAGAGTTTGAGAATTACTTCAGTAATCTTGAACGCACTGTATTAGACGTCCCTCCACAAAATATTTTAAACTACGACGAGACGAACTTGTCTGACAATCCTGGTTCAACAAAATGCATTTTTAAACGCAAAGTTAAATATCCGGAAAGAATATTAAACCATTCCAAAGGTAATATATCAATAATGTTCGCCGCTTTGCAGATGGATCTTTATTACCTGTTTATACAGTATACAAATCCGAACATTTATGGTCGGCATGGTGCGTAGGTGGACCACCAGAAGCGAGATTTAATAGAACTAAGTCAGGGTGGTTTGACGCTACAGTTTTTGAGGATTGGTTTAAGAATGTCGTCATTCAATGGGCTGCTAAGCTTGATGGACCGAAGGTTGTTATTGGCGACAATTTGTCGAGCCACTTGAATGTGGGTATTTTAAGAATTTGTGAGGAGCATGATATACGTTTTACGTTTTTACCACCGAACTCTACACATATAACTCAACCTCTAGACGTAGCCTTTTTCGGACCACTAAAAAAATCTGACGACGAATCCTAACAGATTATAAAATAAAAAATCTATCTGAGGCTCAAATAAATAAAGCTCACTTTCCTATATTGCTGACAGAATTACTGGCAGAAATGAGAACGTGTACTAAAGATAACATTAAATCAGGTTTTAAAGCCACGGGCATCGTTCCTTTCAACCCCCAAAAAGTCCTTAGGAAACTGCCAGATTATGAAGAAGAAATAAAATATAATATAGACACACACTTCTAGATTTTCTAAAAAAGACCAAAGCGCCTGCTCCGATTAAGCGAACAGTAGCGAACAAAAAATTAAAAGTTGAACCCGGATGCTCGATTTCAACTCAAGACGCAGAAAAACTTATGAGTGGACCAAAAACGAGACAACAAATAGCAAATAAAAAGTCAAATAAACCAAAAAGTGGTGAAAAGAGGGTGAAAATTTTATCAGAGGTTCTACTAACACCCGAAAACCAAGCTTATGTTGATTTAAAACAATTTAGCTCTCTCGGCTTAACAAAAGTTAGCGCACAAACTAAGCAAGCTCTCTCTAAAAAAGAAGACAACTGAAAATATGAATCCATATGAAAATCCAGTACCATCTACTTCTGGGACCTGTAAAGTAAAGTCAAAAGGAAAACCCCAAAGAGAAATCAAACAAAAAAACGGAAAGTTGATTGCGATAGTGACGATGGAAATGAAGATAATTACTTGCTACGAGATACCTCAGAAGAAGAAACATTTATGTCTGAAGATGAAGATATGGCTTTATTAAGTATTTTAACACATAATAGAAACGATAAGACTGGTTATAATATAAGTGAGATATTGCCAGATATAAATAATTTGGAATTCTGTCTTGAAGTAGAAACTGAAAAGGAAGAAATTCAAAAATTTGATATTGATAAAATTGAAATGCGTGAAAACGAAGAGACTGAAAAGAATGTACACTCGAAGATAGATGAAACTAATATAGAAAACAAAAAGATAGATAAGAATAAGAAGAAACAAGGTACACTATTGGATATGGATGAAGCAGAAATAAATGAAAAAAATAATAAATATGTAAACCCAGATATGGATTATATTAAAACCAAACAAAATGAAAATGTAAATGAACAACGATACGAAGAAAGAGTTATTGTGCACATGAATGAAATTAGAAAAAAGGACAACACTGATAATAAAGGTGTAAACTCGAATATTGACATTAAAATAAAAGAAAAAACTCATGAACAGGACAACAACGGTATGGATATAAACTTTGATAAAGAAGACGAAATGAAAACTAACGAAAACGAAAGAAGTGAACAGGACATTAACTGTATGGATATGAAATTTGATATAGAAGACGAAATAGAAACTAATGAGAACAAAACAAATGAGCAAGTTGCAAACTTGAATATGGACAAAATAATACAAAACGGAAACGTGGACTATAATACGGATCAAATATACATAAAGAAAAATACTGCTATTGAAGGTGTGAACTCATTTCACTCGAATGAAGATTGTGATTTAAGCGAAATAGAAAAAGTCAGAATCAAAAAGACTGATAATAAAAAAGAAGAAAGTGTGAAAGACACTGGAAATTTGGATCTCGGTAAAAATAATGATAATAAACATGAGAGAAAAGAAGGTGTGATCGCAGAAAATGAAAAGTCAATTTATGTAAACCAAAGTGTTTTAGTTAGATGCTATATCCGTAATAACTGGAAATATTATGTAGGATTTATAGAAAACGTTGATGTCCAACAAATGGAAACATATTATTCAATAAATTTCTTGAAAACTGTTAAAAAGCCTACTTTAAGATTTCTCGTTTGCAAAAGAGATCGTGATGTCATACCATCTTCGTCTATTGTTAAAACTGTAAAATTACATTCAGGGAAGGAAAATCGTGAATACTTGGTTGAGGAATGCGATGAACATTATTTTTGAGGTATTAACCTTAAAAATAATGTTTGAGTTTTCCATGTTTTATTTTTATTCAGTAAAACACCAAATTAAGATACCTACCAGGTACCTATTGTTACCTAATTTGTTAGAATACTTATTTTTTGTTTAATTATTAATGTTTGAAAGAGTTTTGTTTCGATTTTTATTTCTAATTTTGTAAGCGTTTTTTTATGTTTCTCCAAAGTAGAACTTACTTTTATATTATGTACCTGATAAGTGATAAGTGATAACTCATAATAACAAAATAAATAAATGAAAATTTTTCATACTAAAAAATTTTTTTTCATTTGGAGCAGCCCTGGCCACATTCATTATCTTTCTATCAAATTTTCATAAATGGGTGATCAACTTTGCCATTTTTTCTGTGGTTTGTTTCATAACAAATATATCTTAAAGATCAAATTCCGAAACTTTTGTATCCTTACTATTGAATATTCTTTACTAATATTGTAACTACATATTACATTATTTCGAAAATAAAAATCTAATTGGCAAATCTGCCACATGCTATAGGTATCTTTGCCAGTTTTGTTTACAGGCGTTAACTTTATTATCCATCATTTTATTTTATAAAACATAATATACATGCATTTTTTGATAAATATACTGTCCGTCGAGTCATACATACTTCAATGGTTTCATACAAGTTGTGGTTAAAAATGTACTATGACTTTTCAACACTAGTATAAAGTGGCAAAGTTGGCAGATTTGACGGTATATTTAAAACAAAGTCATCATAAGTATAGAATACAGATAAAATGTCAATTACAGTTATTTAATTAAAAATGTTTTATAAGCTTATAAATATAAATCCATTTTAATTCTTATTGTAATAATAGTTATTCATGATGTCCTAAAAATTCATTAATGGTGTAAAAACATTTTTCAGTAAGCCAATTGTAAAGTCTTTTTTTAAATAAGTTACCAGTAAGCTCTTATAAATTTTCAGCCAATTTATTATATATTTTTATGGACATACGAGTACAATAGCTGTTTTTATTTAAAAATGTTGTTTTTGTAATTGGTAATACTAACTTGTTCGGGTATCTAGTATTGATCTTACGTACTTCAGATTTTTTAATGTAAAATTCAGCTATATACTTTCGAACGAACATACTTATTTCAAAAATATACACGGATCGGATACCATAATGTTCACATTTGTCCAACAGTATTTTATGGCGTGATCAAAGGCCTTTGTCATATTAAAGAATACCGCTGATACTGAGATCTTTTTGTCAATACACTCTGCGTTTTTTTTTATCAATGAGAAACATGCTAGTGTGGTGGATTTCCCTTTTTGGAATCCATACTGTTCCTTGGTTATAACATTATTTTTCTCTATAAAAGACATGAGGCGCTTGTGTCTTTTTTTTATTTGATATTATTGGCATCAGGGTTATGGGTTTATCTCCATTTTTAAATAAAGGAGTTATAATTGACTCAAAAAGTTTTGTCGGAAATTTACCCTCTTCTAGGGATAAATTTACTAGGTAGGTACGTTAAAACTTGAGCTAGTTCAGATACGCAGTTCTTTAGTACTTTTGTAGAAATTTCATCATACCCTGTAGAATATGAGTTATTTAACGATTTGATTGTTGTAATAATTTCTTTTTTGTTTGGTTCTAAGAAAATGGTATTTTCATTTTGTGTAAGTGTATATTTTATACTTTTATTTGTTTTTTCTTTAATTGCTTGTTCTTGTATAATTAAATTTAAGAAGTTGTCATTTAGTATATTTGCAATTTT
The DNA here is from genome assembly GCA_963565745.1 of Phengaris arion. NCBI lineage: Eukaryota > Metazoa > Arthropoda > Insecta > Lepidoptera > Lycaenidae > Phengaris > Phengaris arion. The sequence goes on along the minus strand of OY751433.1, from coordinate 16,328,995 downwards.
TGTTGGATTTTTTATAATTACATTTTTGTAGTTATATTTTATGTATTATATTTGTTTCTATTTATTATCCTCCACGAAGCTTTGCATTTATTATTTGCACTGAGAATATATCTTTAGTTAGGTACTTGATTTTTGAGCAATATCAAAGCACCTTTTTAAAATCTGTGAATATTTTTAAATTTTATTTTATTTTCCGTGGTTTTACACATATAATATTTTAATCGAAGCTTCCTTTTTCTCATACATGATATTTTTATACCCTTAATTAGCCATTTAACTTGTATATATTATTTTTATTTATTAATATATTATTATGTAATTTTTTATTTTATGCTTTATTGTTGGGAAGCATAAATCATACATTGTGATAATAATTTCATAAAATTCATTGAATTGCATCATTTAATTTAGGAGTCTGATATACATTTGACCATGTAAATTTTTTAATATGTTCTTTAAAAGTGTTTATATTACGTTCACTTAAGTCCCTTTGAAAGATAATTTAATTCATTGGTAAGGTGTTTTCTATAGGTATCGATAAAAATTGTGCAGTATGCAAATAAAATATCTTAAGTGAAGTAAAGCAATCCTAATTGCTTTACTTCACCTAAGGTATTTTCCAAATTGCTTAGACATAAATCTATACAAGCTTTTTGCCTAGTTGCCGTATTGATGTGATTAATAATATTGTAGTTTTTTAATATAATGATGATGATAAAGGGTAATGTTTTCAAGTGGGCTAGGTAAGCGAAATCCGAAACTATAAAGCGGGCTAAACCAGAAGCTTAAAACACTGAAATATTTGCAGAAAGTGTATTTATATTGCCGCTATAACAACAAATACAGAATAAAATATATAATCAAGTGAGGCTCCCATACAACGAGCGTGAATTTTTAGCCGTTTTGCACGCTTACACGCTTTCACACCACGTCAATCTGGTCCCGTGCTAAGATTTCAAAGAACTTGTGTTACGTAATTGTCTGGTGAGACAATCACGGTAATATCTTAATACGTCACTTAATTATTTTGTTTCTTTTAAAGAAACCTCGCTTTACGTCCCATGGAAGTCACCTAGCAGGATTAATTTACTATATATTTCAGCAGTTTACAGTAATTAAGAAACGATTTTTACAGAAGCATTACAATGGCACCGAAACCCCAAGAATTTTCCCCCGGGGCTGCAAACGAATATCAAACAGCTGACCCTGGAAAAGGAGTTGTCATCTCAGGAATCGCGGGTCTCTATCCCAATGCGCATAATGTGAAGGATCTATCTAATATATTATACAACAAGGTAATTAGATCTACTAGTATTATAATTGAAAAATAAAATGAAACGTTTTTCTTCACGGGGCCATCTTTTATATATATATATGTATATATATATATATAAATATAACATAAGTCTAAAGTAGAAAAGTACATAGAGACAGATTGCAGGGGAGCATCTTATTCCCAATGTGTGTGCAATCGTTAACAAAATTATTTACTTTATAATAAGATTTAGCACACAAACGTTCTTTGACTACTTTTATAAATTTATTAATAGAAAGGTTTTGAACGTTTTCTATGATAATATTGTATAGGCGTATACATTGGCTCTTAAAATATTTACTTACTTTGCTAAGTTTTATTACTGGTACATCTAGCTAATGCTTATTTCTAGTGTTTATTTATTTATTTATTTCATTTGGGAAACCAACAGCTTATAAACTAAGTTACATTAGCATAGTTAACATGAAGCCAAGCCAAGGTTATATAGATAGTTAAATATATATCTATATTGTAACTATCCAACTGATAGTTATAATATAAAAAATAAAAAAACTGGTTACGACTTAACACGCGTCATGAAATAGTAGCAAGAATATACAGCATAGACACAAACTAAGTACAAAAATATTAATATTAAGAAATAATAACCAATACATGTAGTTAGTAAAAATAATAGTACTACACAATATACTAACATCAGTCATCAAGCGCACATAATTTTTTTATTAAATTCAGATCTTGCCTTGCAGCTCTTGTAGCAAAAGGATCTAAGTCTATTTCCTTGCATAGAGCATTAAAGCTATTACTTGCTCGCACCAAGAAATAATTTCACGTATAGTTGGTATTGTAGGCAGGTACAGTATAGAATCTCCGAGACCTGGAAGGTACTCGTACATTAAAATTAAGATCAGAGAGGAGCTGCTCAGGACAGTAAACTTTATTACAGTTATGGACAGTTTATACAATGATTATCACTTTTCTTCTTGAAATTGCTTAAGTTTTTTCTAACGTATAATAAATTATACTAAATATTATACTGAGAATCGACGGTCAATACACCTATTTCTTTCCTATAACTTTTCTCACAGAGATACAAAATATATTTTATAAATAGTATGAATACCTCGCCTCTGCAGCACAATATTAATTTAATGTCGGCAGCATTTCCCCATAAAAGTATGCCATAAGACATTCTACAATGAAAGTAGCTAAAATAAACCAGGCGTGCTGTATCGTCATCTGAAATTTCTCTAATTTTTCTGACTGCATATGCTGCAAAACTGAGTCTATTTGCTTGGTTAGCAATACGAGCACCCCAACTGTAATTTACAATGTTGCGTAATACCTAAGAATACAGTGGCGTCTACCAAGTTCGTTTTCTTATCATTGAAATAAAGTAGTAAATTGGTTTGTAATTGCCTAACATTTGGAAAGCTAAACTTTAAACGTTTTGTTTAATTTAAATTAAAAAGTAAATTATTAACACTAAACTAGTTTAGTATATTTGAGAGTAATTTATGTAGATGCGAAAAAGAAATGGACATAAAAATATTAAAATGGACATAAAAAATTGGAAAAATAGTGTTTTATGATCAGATGACTGCAAGTAATTATTGACGAGATAACGTCTTATAATTCGATGGAGCCGGCTGCACGCACGAAAAAACATGACTCATGCGTTACCAAATACTGTTACCAAGTACCGTTACCTGTTACCGTTACCAAGTACCAGCGTTACCTCGCATTTTATTATTATTATTATTATTATTATTGTTGTTGTTGATGTTGTTGTTGTTGTTTTTGGCGTTGTCACGTTCAACTATCGTCAGTAAACCAACTTTACAGACAACCGATATTTTTTTTAAGAAAAAAATATAAACCGGCATCCGAAGCAAAAACAATAATAACACCCTTAAAAATGCACTAAATTATATAATAAGTATGAAATAATTCTTATTTTTAGTTATTGTTCCCAATTTAAATTCAGCTAAAATTAAACTATTTCTCTACTCAATCCTTTTATTTTTTGAAGTCAGTATAATACGAGTAATATAAATAAGTAATATAAATAGTAATATAGTATATCAGCCATACAAATAAAACCTACAATCTAAAGGTGATGTGTGACAGAGTTTTTAACCGCTGAGGGATAAAGATTAATACAGTATAACACGGTCACATTAACTTGACGCATCGCTGAAATGCAAAGCCCTGCCCGCTTCCCCCCGCGTTCCCTTAGCTCGCCCGGTAAACGTCAGTATGGTCAGCATCTCTGTTACAGATACGCGCGTCGATATTTTCGTTAGTTTTCTGTTGCAGATTTTGGACATTTTGTTAAGAATTCGTTATTGTTTTGTTAAGTTTGGACTATTGTGATTGTTATTTTTGTTACTTTTGGACTATTTACTCGTATTTATTTATGAGTCATCCGACAGCCAAAGCGAAGAAGAAGTCAGTGATGATGATATCGTACCAATTGTGATTAAATATTTTTAAATAAATAAATAAATATTTTTTATTTCAGATACCACCCGTATAGTAAATTGAGAAAAATTCAAAAATTAAATAACATTAAAATTAAAATACTGTATACTATCTTTAACATAATTTGAAATTTATAGTAACGTTCATTAAATTAATACATGATGCAACGTGTTGCAAGATTAACAAATAAAATCTATGCTCTAAAATCAAACGTATTTTTTTACCTACATGCTTTTGTTTTCGCACCGTACTTGATCGCCAAAATGACGTCATCAAGCCCATGCGTCAAGTTAATGTGACCGCGTTGTACTTACTAACATTGCTATTAAATAATAGGTGTTGGTGTTAGAAGGGTGAAAACTGAGTGTCATAATATGTATTATAATGCAAAATAATAATCATTAAAATAAAATATTTTTTGGGGTGGCCAATCCTTATCACTTAGGTATAATATGGAAAATAGCTAACAACCTGTTCTCATACCTTCCAATTACTACTGCAAAATTTAATATCAATAGGTAAAGCCATTATGGGGAGTTCTGTAATAAAAACTGTGACACGAGGATCTAATATACTTATAAGATTATAACGTTTTAAAATACAGGTTAATCCGATAAAAAAAACTAGCCGTTGGAATAATAGCAAACATGCTGAAGTATCAAACTATACTGGATACATCCCAGATCTTGAATATTTCGATGCCCAGTTCTTCAAAGTGCATTATCGCCTGTGCAATTTGATGGACCCCATGTCTCGGAAAATGCTCGAACAAACCTATCAAGCCATATTCGACTCTGGTAAGTGATTTATCCTACTACTATAATATTAAATTGTGAAAGTTTGTTAGGATGGATGGATGTTTGTTACTATTTCACGCAAAAACTACTAATGTTTTATTTTAATTAAAAACGGCTTTCGATGAAATTTAGTATGGTATTAGTTTGAGCTCTGAATTAAAAAATAGGATACTTTTTATCCCGAAAAAGTACAGTGTTCCCGTGGGATGCTGTATTTAAGCGGGCGGAGCCGCGGGCAACAGCTACAATGTCAAATAACTATGATTTTAAAAAGATTCTTAGTCTCTTTCGATATTTAAGTTCGCGTACCAATTTTAATTATGCAGGATGCCATCCGGATCATCTGTCCGGCAAAAACGTTGGTGTATTTATCGGAAACTGTTTGTCTGAAGCGGAAAAAGCTTCCTTATATACTATTGATACAAAAACCGGTCTTGGTATTGCAGGGTAAGTTTGATTTCATTATTTTACACATTAATTTTCATATTTTCTGACCACGCTCTCATGTTTTTAATTAATGGCCACGACAGATTTAATTAATGAATATTAATAATTAATATTATTAATTATTAATATTAATATTAATAATTTATTAATAACTAATTTTTAATTAATGACAGACATTTGCAAAAGTTTACCAGACCAAGTTTCTCCTGCGATAACTTAAATATTCGAGATGTCGCAGACAGGAAAAAACCTAGCTGTTAGCATATTATAATATCATTTATAGCATAACATAACAAACAAACATGTATGATTATTGTTTTCTTTTAATTTGCACATGCACGCCAAATTCTTCCTTACTATTTTCTCTACCCGTGGTTGCCTGGAAGAGTTAGGTTGCAATTTAGTAATAAGGTCACAATTGTTGGTGTTACCTGTGTTAATTGTTTGTTGTTCTCATTTCCTTGTAACCCCCGACGCAAAAAGTGGGGTGTTATAAGTCTGACGTGTCTGTCTGTGTGTCTGTACGTGGCGTCGTAGCTCCTAAGCGAAAGGTCCGATTTAGATTTAGAATCCGATTCCGATTTTTTCCGTATGAAAACTGACATGATCGAGAGTGCTCTTAGCTATAATTCATTATCATCAGCTCGCTCACTACCCGACAATTCGGGGGTTATCTAGTTGATGGGAGGTTGTAAGCAATTTCCACTGATCTGATCGATTCAATATTTCGTATCCTGGCCCAATTAGCACAAAAGTGATATATATCAGCAGTATTACTGTCCCGAATGGAATCCAAAGGGGTACTAGCTTGCTTAATAAGAGCTGTAGATGCACTGTAACAGCTCATATAACTTTGATTTGGGCACAAATTAAACAGCTGCTTGCTGAATAACTGTGACATTTGCTGTATATCAGCATTATATCAGCAATATTAAAGGTAACAGTTGTCCCAAAAGCTGAATATTGGCTGATTATTCGAAAATGTGTTACCGTATGTATACCTATGTTATACAGCACAAAGTACACGTTCGGGTTGTTTTAAAATTTCTATGGAGCTCAATGTTCACAAGTGCCAAAATTGTGAACAATTTTGCCCTTGGTCCCTTAGTTTATTTTGAATTGTTGTATCGTGTTCACCATTTTATGCCACTTATGACGTAAAGTAATGGTGAATAATATTAATGGCAAATATTGTTTTCGGGTAAAATCTCGCTTTTACTGCAAATTCTTATGGGAAAGAGAATTCATTGATAAATACTATATGAATACATAAGAAAATTTTCATGCACTCTCAAAATATAACAGTGATATTTTGAGAGTGCATGAAATTTTTATATTCTTAAAAATTATAGTGTAAAATATGTTGATCACAAATGGATAACAAAAGGTTTTTTTTATTATTTTGCGTTTGTAATTGTTCTTATACTGTTTCCGCATAAAATCAATACATTTTCTATTTAAATCAATCAAACTTTCGATAAGAAAATAAAGACATTTCATTTATTCAATGAGTTACATAGAAACAAGCAATGTGATCACAATTACCGCTATGGGCTGTATAAGTATCCACTTGTGGTACATAAATCAGTAACGAGCTGATACTTGTAGTTATTTTGTTAAACAAGTCAGCCACAAACTCTTGTACAGCTTTATAGTGGCTAACATCTACGCAAATATTGCAACTAATTAATTAATCGCACTGATGTGGAATCTACATTAATTTTTCGGCGTGTTCCGCCAAATCGTTTATCTTTCCACGTTAAGCTGATGCTGCAGCATCCATCACCTGGAATCTGTAGGATACACAACTACTCACAAACTTACAGCAGAGGTATCGTGTTTGGGCTCATTTTAGTAATCTCAATAAATAGGACATAATAAATACATAATTTGCACCTGATGATACAATCAAAATGAAAAAATGCATCCAAGTATGGAATCTGCAGAAATCTCTTCACTTAAAATAAAGCAGACGTAACGTGTTTGGGCTCATTAAAAAGGCCCCCTATGAATAGGATGTAAATGTGATATCTGGACCTGATGCTGCAGAGGTACTAGAATCTCGCTTATTACATTAAAAACTGTATGCAAATTTTATAAGTGCTGGTATATGTATCTACAGTCGTCGTATCGATAATCCAAGGAACCTTCCACTTATGGTCAATTAATCAGTGGTAGCATTAGTATAATCAGAATTTCAAATGGAATGGACTTCGCAGAGACCAGTTAGAAGAAGGTTGTAATTAAAAAGTATGAAATTAAAACAAAATTAAAATTTTAAGTAAACCACCAACACAAAAAACTATAAAAGTAAATAAATAATTCTATTTTAGCCTTTCAATATTTTTAAAGGATCTTTTTAATATGTGAGTCACCTAGTCGCAGTGTGAAGATGTTTCTCTTAGCTATAACGATAGAGAATAAAAATGTTTGATATAAATATTTACAATGGCTATACTTTTTAAATCTAGGTGTATAAAAAAATGTTTTAAAAAAATGATTTAAAAACTGGTACCTGCATCTTCTCTATTAGCTTATACGTAGCTAAATAAAAAACTTTTTTACACCGCGGTCCCCCGCATCGGCGATGCACATATTATAAAGATTTTTTTTATTCACTTTTTATAGTTTTTTGTTTCAGGGATTACTTAAATATTATATTCTTATGTTGTGTGCACAATAAAGAATATTTCATTTATATCATTCATTTATTCATTCATTATTATTACCCAGCTAAGAAAGAGTGGTTTTTTAATTAACACATCTACCATTCAGGCGAGTATGCACCTTTTAATTATTGTTTTGCAGGTGTAGTAGAAGTATGTTTGCGAACCGAATTTCGTATTATCTTAACTTGAAAGGTCCTTCTGTGTCAGTTGACGAATCGTGTTGCTCCTCTATTGCCGCTCTAGAGATGGCATATGACGCCATTGCTCGTGGAGAATGTGAAGCGGCTATTGTGGGTGGTGCTAACTTATGTTTGCATCCGCAAACCTCTTTGCATTATAGGAGGTATGTTTAAGAGTGAAATTAACTTTAATCAAACAATGACTGGGTACGTTTTAAGCCATCGATACAAAAAATATGATGTAACTACATTATCATCTTTGGATTCATTTATAAAATTGTTGAATCAGCGCATAATTTTTTTTATATTATTTTGCAATAAATATTTATTTACAAGCAGCTGCCAGCACTATTTTTACGCAAAAAGTATCAGTTATTCATATTAATTTTATCAATAATTAAATTTAACTTATTAATTAAACATTGTATTATTATAATTTTAGAACCATAGATATTTCTATGGAGGGCAAAACAAAATCTTTCGATGCAAATGCTGATGGGTGTGCAAAATCGGAGGCCATAAATGTTATTTTCCTACAAAAAGCAAAGGATGCACTAAGGTTGGTTTTTTAATTTCACACAAAAACTACTGAACAGATTTTGATGAATTTTGGTATGGTGGTTAAAACATTGGCTACATTTTATCCCGAAAAAGTACAGTGTTCCCGTGTGATACCGTATTTGCGGACGGAGCCAGGAGCAAAAGCTACTTTACTATACATTTATTATTATTTTATGGATTGAAATAATTCCAGAATTTATGCGTACATTGTGCACGCTAAATGTGAATACATTCCTCTACCTACATGTGAGACGGGTGCAAAATATGGGTTTTATCATCAACCTGAGGATCTTATACGATTTCTTAGAAACTTTTACAAGGAAGCCAAAGTATCTCCTAGGGATGTTCAGTATCTAGAAGCATTTGGTGCAGGTACAAAATATTGTATTTCAATTAAATATTATAGATTAACTGATAACAATTATTGTTATCAGTTATTCTGTAATATTTACCACACCACCTCTCTATTATAGAGAAGTGGCGGCAAAAGAGGGCTGGAGGTTATTTCTTATTTTTATTTGTAAGATTTTTATAAAGTAAAAAAATAATTTTATCAGGCTCACGGGAATCGGATAAACTTGAACTGGACGTAATCGATGAAATATTCTGTAAAGACAGAAATGAAGCTTTGAAGGTCGGAAGTGTAATGTCTAATATTGGATACGTAGAAGCTGCCACGGGCACCTCAGCTATAGCCAAGGTAATATATTATTTTAAAAGATAAAAATATACCTATAAAAATTAACGGATTCTACAATTATAGAGCTAGATCTAAACACTATAGAACACATTTTTAATAACTTAAAAATTTATTACGCTATGGACCCAAGAATAATAAAGTACCTATAGTAATACACTCATGATTGCAAAATTTATTAGGGGCTGACAGACAGACAAATAAATAGACGGGTGGACAGAGCGAAGCCTTTATTTAAATATTTTTAAGCAAAAAATTAAACCGACTTCCAAAGTTAAAATACACAATAAAATATGAAATAAATACGAGGGCGGGTCAATAAGTCCGTGACTTTTGGAATAAAACACAGATTTTTTGATAAATAAATCATTTTATTTTTCAACGTAGTCCCCCTTGAGCTCTATACACTTTGTCCAACGCTTCTCCAATTTTTTTATCCCTTCCAAAAAATATGATTTGTCGAGGTCCTCAAAATAGGCCTTTGTTTGCGAGATGACTTCATCATTGGAGTCAAATCTTTTTCCACCGAGCCATTTTTTCAGGTTTGGGAACAAGAAGTAGTCACTCGGAGCCAAATCTTGAGAATAGGGTAGATGTGGGAGCAATTCATAGCCCAATTCATGGATTTTTGCCATGGCAACTGCACATGTGTGCACCCTTGCATTGTCTTAGTGAAAAAGAACTTTTTTCTTGGCCAAATGAGGTCGGTTTTTTTTCAAATCCTCATTGAAGCGGTCCAATAAGTTGGCATAATATTCCCCATTAATTGTTCTTCCCTTTTGAAGATAGTCAATGTGGATTATCCCACGTGCATCCCAAAAAACAGTGGCCATAACTTTATTGGCTTACAAACCCACCTTGGCCTTCTTTGGCGCCGATTCACCCTTAGAAACACACTGTTTTGACTGTTGTTTGGTCTCTGGTGTATTGTGATGGATCCATATTTCGTCCACGGTTAAAAAACTCCTCCATATTGTGATTAAACAACGCCAAACCTTCCTGTGAAGTTGTTACACGATTGCGTTTGTGGTCGACTGTGAGCAAACGCGGCACCCATCTTGCGGAAAGCTTTCTCATGCCCAAGTGATCATTAAAAAATTGAAACCACTGAGCCATGCGAGATGCCTATGGCTTCCACAATCTCTTGCACTTTCAATCTTCGGTCGGCCAACACCATATCGTGAATTTTTTCGATTGTTTCGGGTGTAGAGACCTGATCTGGGCGTCCAGGACGTTCGGCATCTTCAGTACTTGTAAGGCCACAACGAAATTCAGTAAACCACTTTTTTACCATTGAAATCGATGGTGTAGAGTCCCCATAGTATTTATCAAGCTTAGCCTTGGTCTCGGTAATGGTTTTTTTTCGCAAAAAATAATGCTTAATAAGCACACGAAATTCACTTTTTTCCATTGTTTCCTTAAGTTACTGGATAGTCTGATAAAGATAGCTGTAAAACACAAACTAACTGACGCAGCAAGTTCAAATTTTGATAGAAGTCAACTGACAGATGCCTGTTGACAGGAGTAGTGTTGCTTTTTCAGTAAGGAGGTTAGAAATTCAAAAAGTCACGGACTTATTGACCCGCCTTAGTATTATGTTCTAATTAATTCCCATTTAAATTCGGCTAACATTTTAACTATTTCTCTACACAATCTGCAATATTTTGAAGTCGGTACCAGCCCAAAAAATATCTTGCTAAATCATTATTTATTCAGCTCACGTTTACTGGTACCGACTACAAAATTATGAAGATTGTGTAGAAAAATAGTTAAAATTTTAGCCGAATTTAAAAGGGGAATTATTTAGAAAATTAGATTTATTTCATTTTTTTTTATTTATTTTTACTTTGGAAGTCGGTTGAATTTTTTGTTGAAAAATAATAATTTTTCCCTTTAAGACATTTGTTAAATTATTATTAATACATTTTAAGAACGTGTAAAATAAAATTGAATACGCGCCAAGCTTCCATTAGGTATTGTAAATAATATGATGATGATGATTACTGTAAGTTGCATAGTGGCATATGCTTGCAGTTCTTTAAACAATGTCGAAATTTCCAAACTCGTATCTTTAAAAACTAAGGAATTCTGTTCAGTGCTTTGGGTCCAGGATATACCTTGGTGTAAAATCTTATTTTTTAGTAGCATATGCTTGTGTTACTTCAGAAAAATTCAAAACTTACATTAAATCCCTTTATTCTTCATTGATCCCATTTCGAAATAAATAAATAAAGGACTAATTTTGAATTATACCCTTTACAACAACAAAAGAATTTTGCAAATAGGTCCATAAACAGCAGAGAAATGTTCAAAGATATCCGTGTCAGTGTAAAATACTATGAGAATATATCATCATGATGTGATGATGTATTCGTCGTCGTCGATGACGTGATGGTGTTATAATGGTGGTGAAGATGGTGATTACTCGAATCGACATAGTGGCATATGCTTGCATTTCTTTAAACAACGCCGAAATCCCGAAATATGCATATATAAGGAGTCAGGAGTTCTGTTCAGTACTTTTGGATCTAGGGTATTCCTTGGTGCAAAATCTTACTTTTTGGTAGCATATTACCTATCAGAAAAAGTCAAAATCACTTTATGTGTATCCATATAAATTTTGAGGAGTTTTCTCGATTCCTCATAGATCCCATCATCAGGTCACCACTTTGATGACAACGAGGCCAATTTGGGATTATCCCCTTTACATCAAGAAAATAATTTTGAAAAGAAGTCATCAGATGGCGAAGTTATTGTTGAAAATACAAAAAAAATAATAAATATATACAGCCGAACGTATAACCGCCTCCCTTTTTTTGTAAGTTGGTTAGTAAAAATAGTATACACACATGAAAGTTAATGTGATGAAAGTATTAGTTAGGAAAGGCTTTTTTAAATTTATCCTTTAGGGATAAATGAGGGCAAAAATACAAATTCTTCTTGTACGAAAGAAGTTACGGTAATATTGTTTTATGCTTATGTATCTACAATTTTAAAGATATTTTTAATGTTTTAACTCTATTCGTATATTAGATTATCTCTGCTAAAATTTCTATTTTAAAGGTGCTACTGGGCTATCACCATGGTAAACTGGCTGCCAATCTCCACTACAAAACGCCTCGTAATGACATAGCAGCAATAAGAGACGGCCGTATCGAGATACTGGCCGACCACAAGGAGTTTGTTCCCACGTACACTGCAATTAATGGCTTTTCTATTAGTGGTAATTTCTCACATGTTCTTCTCCACGGCTATTATAAGAAAAAAGTAAGTTATTATTTATCAGCCCACATATCTTATTTCTTCATGCTATTTTCTTTGACCTCATAACATATAACGTGTTTTAGGATATTAGTAAATATAAATCGAATATTCCACGAATAGTACTATGTTCAGGAAGACAAGAGGCTTCTGTAAAAAAAATTATAGATGATTTGAAAAGTCGTCTGATTGATCCAGAAGAGCATGCCCTACTACATCATTTCTTTGAAACAAGAATAACAGGGCATTTAGGACGAGGTTATGTTGTACTAGGTAAATACTAAATCTCTTAGCAGTTACTGTGTATCGAATAATGTGTGTGTGAACTACCTCATCTGATAATATTCGTTTTGTATTTTAAAGATACGAACCAAAACAATGAAACTGTGACCCTAGCTGAAAACTGTGATTATTTCGACCAAGGAAAACGCCCGCTATGGTTCGTGTACAGTGGGATGGGCTCGCAGTGGGCTGGGATGGGGAAGGAACTCATGCGTATACCGATTTTTGCTGCTTCTATTGAGAGGTGATTAATATGTGCGATGTATTTGTATACTTCTGTAATTTATACATCTATGGGGCTCTGTGTAAAGCAAAATTTTTTACGATTTTAGATGCCACCGTGTTCTTGAACCAAAAGGCATCAACATTGTCGACATAATTACATCGGACGATAATAAGATATTTGATAACATATTGCACTCACTTGTCGGTATAAGTGCTATACAAATTGGATTAACTGATGTCCTACATGGCATGGGCATAGTTCCAGACTTTATAATTGGTATGTTACCTGCTCTCCTCTAACCTGATTAGTTAGGCATATTTAAAATATTTTAAATTTGACGGATCCATAATCCCATCGAAATTCTTAAAAAATGTTGTCAATATTAATGTATCTTACTATACCCTTACTAATAAAAAATTACACACTGCGTATACAGGTGGTCTAAGATTTCTTCTACTAATCATTTTTTTTTTTGACATATGGCCTGTATAGTGATGTTATAATTTCCATACTAATTTAACCAACGGTTATACATGGTAAGACCCTTGTATAAAAGTAATATAGCGTGTGGATAAGAGTAAGATGGCGGATTTTCAATACATCAGTTGATTTTATATTCTTTCGAATCTCGTTAGCGTTCTATTTCTGAGTAACTTATGAGTTGGACTACGTAAATATTAATTCTTATACTATCCTAATTATCGGAAATTATTCTTGCACTCGAAAAAATACAAATGTTTAATGATCGTGATGATTAATTATTTTTGTTGTATTTTTTGTAAGTAGGTACAAGGGTTCTTAGTAGTGCTGTGGATGCAGATGAGGGTCTTCAAAAAGTAAGAAGTATGAGTACTACCTTATACCTATAACTATTATGTAGATTATATATAATTATTGTGATCATAGATCTACTGCTTATGTTAAGATGTTTAGACAGAAAAATAACAACCTAACAGGTATAAGTGACCCTCCGCCTAGCGCAAAACTATTTAAAAAATGTTTCCCCCCCCGAATAGATCATAAGCTCAGAAGGTTCATAATTGATTTTACTAAAGCTTATTATTATAATAGACATACGGAATGACAAAAAAATTAAATTTGTTGAATTTTGAGATTGCAATGACAATCCCTAAAATCTTAAAATACAAACGCTCGAAGTGTGTCATTATTATGTTTAAAATGCGAGTTGCGATTAATTGATTATACTTGCATTTTTAGCACAATTGAAATTATGACACACTTCATGATTGGTATTTAAAGATCCTTGGTGATATCATACTATTTTAATTTTTTTATTGAAATCTGGCTCGTCCAACTATTAACTACCTTTTTTGTTCCAATGCACCATCAATATTATACTTACTTTTATGAGTAAAGCGTCCACTGACATTAATACTTATTAAACCATACAGCTATAATTAGTGTGTGAGCTTTTTCGGCCTGTGCGTTGATATATCAGTCAATCAGCCTTGCCTTATATAAATATATATATAGATAGATTAAGTGATACAAAACAACAAACATATCATTCATCACTTTCTGTGATAGACAACTACAAACATATTATATTATGATACAGTACAATCAGTCACTGAGAACAAAGGGAAAATATACATTACATAACCTATTGTGTATTCTTGGAAACATTTGGAGTGAATTAAAAACCAATGAAAGGCTTTATATTTTCTTATACATGTTTATTTTTATCAATCGCAAGTTGAAAAATAATGTACTAAGGCGGGTCAATAAGTCCGTGACTTTTTGAATTTCTAACCTCCTTACTGAAAAAGCAACACTACTCCTGTCAACAGGCATCTGTCAGTTGACTCGTATCAAAATTTGAACTTGCTGCGTCAGTTAGTTTGTGTTTTACAGCTATCTTTATCAGACTATCCAGTAACTTAAGGAAACAATGGAAAAAAGTGAATTTCGTGTGCTTATTAAGCATTATTTTTTGCGAAAAAAAACCATTACCGAGACCAAGGCTAAGCTTGATAAATACTATGGGGACTCTACACCATCGATTTCAATGGTAAAAAAGTGGTTTACTGAATTTCGTTGTGGCCTTACAAGTACTGAAGATGCCGAACGTCCTGGACGCCCAGTTGAGGTCTCTACACCCGAAACAATCGAAAAAATTCACGATATGGTGTTGGCCGACCGAAGCTTGAAAGTGCAAGAGATTGTGGAAGCCATAGGCATCTCGCATGGCTCAGTGGTTTCAATTTTTTAATGATCACTTGGGCATGAGAAAGCTTTCCGCAAGTCGACCAGAAACGCAATCGTGTAACAACTTCACAGGAAGGTTTGGCGTTGTTTAATCACAATATGGAGGAGTTTTTGCGCCGTTTTGTAACCGTGGACGAAACATGGATTCATCACAACACACCAGAGACCAAACAACAGTCAAATCAGTGGGTTTCTAAGGGTGAATCGGCGCCAAAGAAGGCCAAGGTGGGTTTGTCAGCCAATAAAGTTATGGCGACTGTTTTTTGGGATGCACGTGGGATAATCCACATTGACTATCTTCAAAAGGGAAGAACAATTAATGGGGAATATTATGCCAACTTATTGGACCGCTTCAATGAGGATTTAAAAAAAAACCGACCTCATTTGGCCAAGAAAAAAGTTCTTTTTCACTAAGACAATGCAAGGGTGCACACATGTGCAGTTGCCATGGCAAAAATCCATGAATTGGGCTATGAATTGCTCCCATATCCAACCTATTCTCCAGATTTGGCTCCGAGTGACTACTTCTTGTTCCCAAACCTGAAAAAATGGCTCGGTGGAAAAAGATTTGACTCCAATGATGAAGTCATCTCGCAAACAAAGGCCTATTTTGAGACCTCGACAAATCATATTTTTTGGAAGGGATAAAAAAATTGGAGAAGCGTTGGACAAAGTGTATAGAGCTCAAGGGGGACTACGTTGAAAAATAAAATGATTTATTTACCAAAAAATCTGTGTTTTATTCCAAAAGTCACGGACTTATTGACTCGCCCTCGTAGTTGAACACTATACTTCACAGATGTTCGCAGATACCTAAAACAAATTACGCTATTGCTTGTGTTACTTTCTGTGTGGGAATTACAACTCCAAACAATCAGAATTTATCAGGTTTTAGTAATGTTCTTCCTATTTAGCTTTTGAAAATCTCAAGAACTGCATTTACAAATTTTAATTGACGTTTGACGCGATTAGTGTAAATCTTGTGACAAATGACAATTTTAATGACATATTTTGACATTTTAGCAGATGTGCGTTCAAAAATGTTAGTAACTATACTTTGTAGAACTACTAATATTTACAAAATTTACATACTTAACAACTTGAAATTGGTTGAAAATGTGTAAACATCAATTTTGTATCTAATTAAAATTACAAGGTCCTTTAACGAAAAATGTAAATTTTTATCATCAACACGCAAACATCAGTTAAGTGTTATTTGCGTTTTACTCAATTCCTAAGCATTTTTCTTTGAGTCCTCTGTCTATGGTATGTAGCGTCATTATTGTTAAACACGGACTTTAATATTTTTATTAGTAGACACCTGTATACCCGTCTGTATAACGGACGTATAATTTAAACAGCGAATTTAACTATTCATACATTAAACGCATACTAAGATTTTTTTATTAGTAAGAGGGATATTATATAAAAGAAAGTCGTGTTAGTTACACTATTTATAACTCAAGATGGCAAGAATGGCTGAACCGATTTAGCCAACAATTAGCGGGAGCTTAGAACCAAGAGACGGAGATAGGATACTTTTTATTCAGTTCCCGAGGGACGAAAAAATGGATTGCAATTCCAATGTCTCGCTAAAACTCGAGAACGGCTGGACCGATTTGGCTAATTTTAGTCTTGAAATAATTGTAAAAGTTCAGGGATGGTTTAAACGGTAACAAATATTGTAGCTGTAGGAGTAGGTGTAGGTGTAGGACTAGGTGTAGGACTAAGTGTAGGACTAGGGCGTGGGTTGCATTGTAGGTGTATTTATTTATTAATTCCAATTCATATTTAAGACAGAACAACGTGTTTCGAGATAGCTAGTCTTATATAAAAAGCGTTTGGCACTGGAAGTTAAAAATAAGTTAATAAGTAACGAAAACATGCAAGAAGGTCCAGAAGAACCACTTACATTTTTTTTCTAGGCCACAGCTTAGGAGAGACTGCATGTGCGTATGCAGATGGATGTTTTACGGCTGAAGAAACTATTCTGTGTGCCTACAGTCGTGGTCTGGTTTCCGTACAGACACCATTCATACGTGGGTCTATGGCAGCCGTTGGACTTGGTTACAATGAGGTAAAGCGTATAATTATATAATTTTACAGATGGCTATGATTACAAATTTCTAAATGAAATAACATTGAAAACGATGATAATATTATTTTAGATATTAAAGATGTGTCCACCCGAAATAGAAGTCGCCTGTCACAATTCTGCAGAATCCTGTACAATTTGTGGCCCAGCTGAGATAATGAGCGAATTCATATTTAATTTAACAAGCCAAGGAATATTCGCTAAAGAAGTCCCTTGCTCAAACATCGCCTATCATTCCCGTTATATCGCAGATGCTGGTACTTTATTCTTTATATTACCTAATAATAATATAGCATTTTTAAAACAAAATTATAAAAAGAAAAAATATGTCCCGTTACATCCTAGTACTATTATAAATGTGAAAGTTTGTGACAATGGATGGGTGAATGCATGGATGGATTTTGTAACTCTTTCACGCACAAACTACTGAACGGATCTTGATGAAATTTCGTATGGCAGTAGTTTGAGCTTTGGACTAACACATATGTTACCTTTCATCCCGATAAAGTCCTGTATTCCCATGGGATACTGTTGTGGCGGATTAATTAGCGCCACAATCCTGAATCTTGCTATCAAAGTTTTCTAAGTTCGGCGGTATATATACAACATCTGAAATGACCACAAGTTAAAAATATGTTAATTAAATATGTTCCGTTACATCCTAGTACTATTATAAATGTGAAAGTTTGTGACAATGGATGGGTGAATGCATGGATGGATTTTGTTAATCTTTCACGCACAAACTACTGAACGGATCTTGATGAAATTTCGTATGGCAGTAGTTTGAGCTCTGGACTAACACATATGTTACTTTTCATCCCGATAAAGTCCTGTATTCCCATGGGATACTGTTGTGGCGGATTAATTAGCGCCACAATCCTGAATCTCGTTATCGAAGTTTTCTAAGTTCGGCGGTATATATACAATATCTGAAATGACTACAAGTGGGCTTCGGCCTGTCCGAGCATACCACCTCGCTCGGTCGAAGATCTCCCTTTGGGGCATCCACTCTTCCCACATTGGTGAATCTATTTTACTTCCTTTAGAACGAAACTTACACTAAGCAAATTAAAATATTAGGTAATAATATTCATTTAATTTAAATACAGGACCTGCTTTTCTGAATTGTATGAAATACCTTATAAAGACGAAACGTCCCCGTAGCCCCAGATGGTTGTCGACATCAATTCCTCAAGACAGATGGGACGAACCGCTGGCCAAGTACAGTTCAGCTGAATACTACACCAACAATTTATTGGTAAACACTTGTACAATATTGATTTTGTGCTCATACAACATCTTTGATATAACGTTATTATTAAAATTTTACGAGTAGCATTAAAGTCAAAGTCAAAAAAAAATAAAAATTGGTATTTTTATACAATTTCTGAACGTCGGGCTACATGATGCCTACCACTAGTTCGGGAACTAGGGCGAGAAGATCCGGCGTAAGATACTCGCGTGGGGTCATCTTTTATCAAAAATATGGAAAATTGTTTTTAGGTATATACAGGTGGTTCAACTAGTGACGTCAATAATTATTTTTTTGATTCCTCACACCTTGGGGTGTACGAAAATACCCCATGCATGTTCCGCGATTTTTTGGAGTTTTCGTGTTATATCTAAACTACAAAAAATCGCGGAACATGCATAGGGTACTTTAGTACACCCCAAGGTGTGAGGAATCAAAAAAAAAATTATTGACGTCACTAGTTGAACCATCCTGTAATACAATGTTATTACTAAAACTAGATAACAAGAGTACAATAATATATGAAATTTAGAAGAAGTCTTGCAGGGGGCCACCTCATTCCCAAGGTGTGCTATCATTCATAAAATCATTACCTTTATAATAGGTTTTAGCACACAAACGTTCTTTAACTACTTTTTTCAATTTATGGTTTGAAAAAATTTAAACGCTTTCTAGGATCTTATTGTATAGGCGTATACATTGGCCTTTAAACGAATTCTTTACTTTACTAAGTCTAGTCACTGGTACATCAAGCTTATGCTTATTTCGGGTATTTCTATTGCGGTTGTCACTTTTCTTTTTGAATAGGCTTAATTTTTTTTAACATATAGGTAATAATTTGATAGAAAAAATAAAAATGTCTTATAGTCTTTTTTGCATTAGTGTATTTTGTTGTCGTTCCTTACTTCAATACCCCACATTGATTACATCTAGAGCAAGCATATAATATATATGTGTGAACTTTTCAACCCACAGAGCCCAGTCCTGTTTGAAGAGACCTCGCAACTGATTCCACCTGACGCGGTGCTGATAGAGGTCGCGCCTCATGGCTTATTGCAAGCTATTCTCAAGCGCTCTCTACCACAATCATGTAGTTTGATTCCACTAACACGACGAGGGCATCCTGATAATTCTGTGCACCTACTGGAAGCCATTGGAAGGTATTAAATATAATAATGTGCATCCTTATAATATGTTATATTATAACTGACAATTTTCACTCATATTGCTTAATAGCAATATAAGCACTGTAATACACATCACCTGTAACCTTAAGATTAACCGTAAGATTGTAGATATGGGTAACTACCCATAACTATGGGTGTAGTAGGTAGTTATAGGTAGTATATAGTAGGTAGTACGTAGTAGGTGGAGTTAACGGTGTAAAAACTGTAAGTGTATTTATTTATTCCAGTTCATAGTTAAGACAGAACAACTAGTATCTTATACTTTGAACGAGGCAATCTTGTATATGTATATATCTCACCGTAAAATTGTAAATACTGTTATATTGTGTTAGATAGATTGTCAAATAAACATTCTGCTTACAAATTATTTTTCTTTATATTATAATATAACGAACTAAAACTCGTTAAATAAACGTAACGCTAGTCGCGCGCTGTTTGGTTGAACGACATATGCCCCGCGCCGCCATATATTTAATTAGCTTATTCATTTGTGATCGAATGTTTTTACTATTATATTATAACATCAAAATCACATAGGTTGTATCACATAAAAATATTAGAACACGGGAAACATTATAATTTAGGTTATGTTCGATTACTAACACTATCTAATTTATCATTCAAACTGCACTTCTTTGGCTAATCACAATTATTTATATACTTCCACGACATTTTATACACCTAATTCTAAAACGAATTCAAAAAATGTGTTTTATTTTAATCACGAAAAAAATTAAAAATTACAAAAACACTGTTTATTTACATTAACGATCAAATTAATAACAAACAAATATGGCGGCGTATGTCATAATATTATTATTATGCCGTTCAACCGATTAGCGCGCAAGATGCATTCCGTTTTACAATTATTTGAGGAGTTCCAGTTCGTTATATTATATAACGCAAAATAATGTGTAAAATTGTAAGCAGAATGTTAATTTGACAATATATAATCGTATTCTCGGCAACAGCTGCAAGTATATAAATGAAATTTATTATGCAGGGAGTTTTGGGGGAGAAAATCGGTCTATGTAGGTTTTATCCTTGGAAACTGCGCATTTTTATGTTATATGTTTTTTCTTTCGTCGTGCAACAATATATTAATAATTTCAACTCTATAATGTCAGTCAGCAAGTCCGATCCGAGATTCGGAAATTCGGAATGTGGTGTCATAAGTCAATAAGTCCGTGACTTTTGGAATAAAACACAGATTTTTTGATAAATAAATCATTTTATTTTTCAACGTAGTCCCCCTTGAGCTCTATACACTTTGTCCAACGCTTCTCCAATTTTTTTATCCCTTCCAAAAAATATGATTTGTCGAGGTCCTCAAAATAGGCCTTTGTTTGCGAGATGACTTCATCATTGGAGTCAAATCTTTTTTCACCGAGCCATTTTTTCAGGTTTGGGAACAAGAAGTAGTCACTCGGAGCCAAATCTTGAGAATAGGGTGGATGTGGGAGCAATTCATAGCCCAATTCATGGATTTTTGCCATGGCAACTGCACATGTGTGCACCCTTGCATTGTCTTAGTGAAAAAGAACTTTTTTCTTGGCCAAATGAGGTCGGTTTTTTTTCAAATCCTCATTGAAGCGGTCCAATAAGTTGGCATAA
Source organism: Phengaris arion (assembly GCA_963565745.1). NCBI lineage: Eukaryota > Metazoa > Arthropoda > Insecta > Lepidoptera > Lycaenidae > Phengaris > Phengaris arion. The sequence continues at coordinate 16,307,739 of OY751433.1, read as the reverse complement.
TATTCCCCATTAATTGTTCTTCCCTTTCGAAGATAGTCAATGTGGATTATCCCACGTGCATCCCAAAAAACAGTCGCCATAACTTTATTGGCTGACAAACCCACCTTGGCCTTCTTTGGCGCCGATTCACCCTTAGAAACATACTGTTTTGACTGTTGTTTGGTCTCTGGTGTATTGTGATGGATCCATGTTTCGTCCACGGTTAAAAAACTCCTCCATATTGTGATTAAACAACGCCAAACCTTCCTGTGAAGTTGTTACACGATTGCGTTTGTGGTCGACTGTGAGCAAACGCGGCACCCATCTTGCGGAAAGCTTTCTCATGCCCAAGTGATCATTCAAAATTGAAACCACTGAGCCATGCGAGATGCCTATGGCTTCCACAATCTCTTGCACTTTCAATCTTCGGTCGGCCAACACCATATCGTGAATTTTTTCGATTGTTTCGGGTGTAGAGACCTCAACTGGGCGTCCAGGACGTTCGGCATCTTTAGTAGGTACTTGTAAGGCCACAACGAAATTCAGTAAACCACTTTTTTACCATTGAAATCGATGGTGCAGAGTCCCCATAGTATTTATCAAGCTTAGCTTTGGTCTCGGTAATGGTTTTTTTTCGCAAAAAATAATGCTTAATAAGCACACGAAATTCACTTTTTTCCATTGTTTCCTTAAGTTACTGTATAGTCTGATAAAGATAGCTGTAAAACACAAACTAACTGACGCAGCAAGTTCAAATTTTGATACGAGTCAACTGACAGATGCCTGTTGACAGGAGTAGTGTTGCTTTTTCAGTAAGGAGGTTAGAAATTCAAAAAGTCACGGACTTATTGACCCGCCTTAGTATATTAGAGCTCTGAGCAAAGCTCGGTTGCCCAGGTAGTTCTTATAATACAAATAACGTGCTTTTAAGAAGAAGAAGAAGATTGATATTAAGATTAAGAAGTAGGATCTTGTTCTTATGACAGACTAGCTTTTGCGTGCGATTTCGTCAGCGTGGATCTCAATTGGACCCTCGTAGGGTATGTATTTCGAAAAATCCTTTTTTACTGAATTTCTACTTCATAATAACTATCTGCGTTTCAAAATTCAACGTCAACCGTTTAGTTGTTGATATTTCATTATAATAATTAATTTGGATAATCACTTCACCCCTTTAGGAGACGAATTTAAAAAAACTATAAAATACACCATAAAAAAAAACTATAAAATAAAACCATAATTTTTTAATTTTCACATACTTTTCGAGATCTGGAAAATAGCGGTATGTGAACTGATGGACCACACTCTGAGGGCTGTAGCTCTTAAACTATCTGTTTACAAATTCCCAGATTTGTTCTACAATTTTTTTTAGACTTCCAATAAAATTTGCTATACTTATTTTAGGGAAATTCAGGTAGGTCCGTCAGTCCACACGTACACTAAAATACGTACGTCGTACACGTACACGTGCTCCGTGGCCTAGTGGGTAGACCGTTTGATTCGCAATCGAGAGAGTGCAGGTTCGATTCCCAGGTTGTGAGACACCAATGAGACTTTTTCAGACCTCAAGTAGGTACATTATACATACGCTCTAACAGTAAAGGATAAGATCGTGAGGAAACCCGCACATGGTTGGCCCCACACGTATTGACCATTCATTCCTCTGGACTAGGCTGACTGTGTTGTGAGAATGCCGTTTGTGCTCGGGCAACCATACGACATTTAAAAACCAACTCTCGCAGGCACTATAGTATTTCAAGACTGTTTGGAGACTGGAAAATGGAGACTGTAATGTTCTTTTTTAAGCCAGTAAAATAAAACCAGAACTACTGCGACAACTATTTATTCATTAAAAAATTTACAACTCAACTACCACTACTACAATTAAATTAGCAGTAGTTTATTATATATAATATATATATAATAGTGCTAGATTAATTGGGTCTGGTGTGTGCAATTGGTCCTGACTGTACCAAACAAGGTAGCCAGCCTGGGACATAGGCCTACTATCCCCGGCTCACTCAGTTTCAGCCCGGGCCGCGGGCCTCGCCCAAGCAAAACCCCTATGATCCCCATGATAACACTTAAAATCCGGTGCCTGGCCGCGCAGCAAACCTGCGCTCAGCTGTCTCCGAACCCGGCTTGTGGAGCCGAGAAACAATATTTCGCGCTGCTGTCCGTCGGCGCCGCAGACACCCGTTCGGCTAACTCCGGAGCGCTATCCTCATTCCTCGCAATCCACAGCAGCCGGATGCCACTCAAAATGTAGCCTCAATAAGACGCCTCCCGAGGAGAATGCTAGGCACGTTAATGGCCGCTTCGTTGCCGAGCTGACGATCCTCTAAGAGGCGTCCAAAGCCTATCAGACCAGCCTCAAACTCGCATACGGCACTCCACAAGAGCCGACGCGTTACACCGCGCGACGCCACTCCATCCAAAACTGAAATAAATTAACACCCCGATATAGAACGATGCATCAGATGAATAGCTCATCGTTGAAAACCCTTATTACGGTAAAATTTATAGCGGATTTACTTACCCAATCTAAATAATTCAATCGGACATGTGGACGACAAAATCTAGTGAAAAAATGACATAGATACCATCGACAATCAATCCCTCCTTTTTTTTTTTAAAGCGTTCCGAAAAGCACTGGCAAGGCAACGACAAACATATAAGTTTGAAAAAGGACCTTTTCAAAATTCTGTGATATTACCTCTGACTTGTCCAACCGCAAAGACCTTTCTTTTTCACTAACTACATTTAATGATAGTAATACGAGAGAAACCTCGTCACAGAATTAACATCCCTCCGCCGAGTTAAAACACTCGACTCCAAACAGTGTGACAGTGACAGCTGGATCTGACAGCCGTCTGAACCGTCAATGCCTGACAACCAACATCATTACAAGACTGAAATGAAATCATCCAATAACGAATGAAAAGGCCTAAGATTTTATACGTACACGTTATACGCCACTGCCCACTACAACTTAGGTTATAATGCGTTATGTAATTAAAGTGAAACTTTTATTACATCGTCTCAAACTTTTTCGTCTGTATGTTGGATGTCGCGTGACGGTCGGCCGTGGAGTAGGGATAAAGTGAAAGGCGAAAAGGAAAAGGCGAGCAGCCGAGGCCAATATGGCGGCGCCTATAGTTCGCATCAGCTGACCGTGTAGTGTATAGACTAGTACTCATTTGTGTCAGTGCTCCACGCTATTTTGTTATTAAGTTTCACTTTTACCGTGGTTTAATAAAACCACACAATCCTTTTATTATTTAATCTCCTTTTTACAGATTATACATGCAAGGACTTAACCCAAAAGTACAAGTACTGTATCCAAAAGTAGATTTTCCGGTGTCAAATTCAACTCCGATGCTGTCCCATTTAGTAGAATGGGCCCACCAAGAAAAATGGTAAAATAGTTTTGAATTGGTAACATAATACATTGCATTTACCAAAAAGTAAGATTTACTATTTAAAAAAAATGTTAGTGTTTAGAACATTCAATTATTTTCTGCATTATCGTCTTCAAATAAGAAGTATGTCATGTGCCCAAATGCTTTATTATTACTTTTCGAAAAAGTGCTTATAACATTATAATATACACTATGAAATATTTAAACATTTTTAAATAAAGTAATTATGTTATGTTTTCATTACAATGTGATATATTTTAATGAATTAATTGTATAATTAACGTAAACAAATGTATCATACATGGTTTGAATTATATTAAGTAAATTACTTAAATCTATCATTTTACTGTGTTATAAAAATTCGTTAGGAGTAAGCTGACACACACACACACACACAATTTTTAAATCCTCTTTTTTAGGAGTCTACCTATCCCCAACTCTACTGATATGGTGACCGCTGCTATGTCCGAAACTACCATTTCCACGTACGATCTGGAACACAGCTATTTAAAAGGACATATTATTAGAGGTAATCTATAATAAAACCTAATTCTACAAAGAACATCTATAAATCTGAAATGGCCTTTACTGAAAACACAATATTAAAATATTACAATATCGTTCCAGGGAAAAACCAATATCCGTTTTCTGCCGCTCTCGTATCAGTTTGGGACACCTTGGCAAATAGTTTGAATTTGAAGCCCAAAGATGTGTCAGTACAATTCAAACATGTATATTTACATACACAGCCTATCTTGCATAAAAAAAAAATCCTACGCCTTTACGTAGCTATACAAAAAGGAACAGGGGCTTTTGAGGTAAATATATTATGTGTACTACTTTTTTTTACGTTAAAACGTTTAAATCAATATTAAGTAAAAAAAAAACAACATGATCTATAATTTGATGAAATATAAAGTTTTTACCACTTATAGACGAGGAAGCAACCAACTTGTAAGCCATTTTCAGTTACTCCAAATGGACTTTTTTAATAAAATCATTTTTTCAGAAATCATCCCCGTTTCACAATGTGGATTGTAGAGAGCCACCCCTATAATTATACCCATATCTTATATCTATTCTTGTATATTTATTTATATATATGTTTCTGTGATCTCGGAAACGGCTCTAACGATTTCGCTGAAATTTGGTACATGGAGGTTTTCGGGAGTAAACAATCGATCTAGATTAGTCTTATGCTTGGGAAAACGCGTGTTTTCGAGTTTTCATGCGTTTTTCTGTCCACGCAGAATATGGTCGCTTATTTCGTCTTACCGGCCATTGTCCGTCTGGTCCAGCGGGTTAAGACGCGGACGGCAAGAAACGAGTATTACGGGTTCGAATCCCGCTCGGTGACTTTTTTTTTATATGTTCAAGTTTATATTTTTTTTTATTTTTTATCGTTTTTAGACAAGTAAAAAAATGTAGTTAATGTTTGAGATAACAATATATATTTCTCATAAATATGTCTAACATTTACCTATACTGATTACGTGAATAAGTAGTAAATATTATTGATATATTATATGTGAGACTCTGACATGGCTTACAAACACGCAGTTTACAAATGGACAATGAATAAAGATTACATATTCTAAATACCGTATTTACTAGTTTACAATAATTATTATTTACTGTTCTATTATATGCAGGTTTTAAACGGAAACTCGCTTCTGATGACTGGAACTATTACCGCTGAAATCACAGACGAAAACGAGCTAATTAATACCGAACCTAATGAAATGAATGTCAGTAAGGAAGATATTTATAAACTACTTAACGCTAAGGATTGTCTATACCTGTAAGTGTTTATGTTCAGTTTTTACTATCTTGAACTATATTATCTTAAATCAAACAGTGGAGTTTTAATACTTTAAAGAATGTAATATATTACGTAAGTTTATTACTACTTTAATACTTGATACTAAAATAAGAGAAACGTATTTTTTTTTCATTATTAATATAACACGCTTGAAACTATCAGATTTGTAATGATGGCAAAAATAAAACTTTTATTACGTAAAAAAAATGTAAACTTGTATAAAATCAAAAACTGGTTTAATGGCGGTAAACGATTAACTCTGTTTTATAAGAAGATCGGTAGAGACGCAGTGACTTGTTCGCAAGTAAATTCAAAAGGTCAGGAATACTTAGAAAAAGCAGTTGGCTTTTTCTAAGTATTCCTGGCCAAGGTACAAATGACTCTGGTAGAACAGTATCCAATATGTTATAATTTTTAATGTTAAAATAAAATCTTTTCAGAAACGATTTTCGTAGTATACAATATGCCAACGAATCTCTGACGGAAGCGCAAATTGAATGGAAAGATAATTGGGTAACTTTCCTAGACGGCCTTATACAGCTCAATGTTTTAAGGAGAAAACATCATACTGTATCTAAGCTAAATTATATTAGAAAGATGGTTATTGACGTAAAAAAACAGCACACCAGTATCGTTGTTAAGGATGGCAATGCTTTTGCAAATGCTAAAATAATAGAATTACAAGATAGAACAGTGTAAGTATATTATTACATTTTAATTAGTACATATAATTTGAAAAAGAAAAAGAATAAAAATGTTTTGTTCCATTTTTGACACAATTACAGTACCGTACAATACGAAAAAACAACTTTTAAACGAGCTATAGATAAATATAATATTTTAAGCGTAATTTTAATTGCTAGAGTCGACAATTGATTTATAATGTAAAATCTTTTTATTTCAGTTGCGGTGGTATTGTTATGAAAAATTTAAAATTTGTCGATCTACCTCTACTCAAAGATAATATTGATTTAAAAACATGCGAATTTATTAATCTATTTCCAGCTGAAGCTTCAAATGTAAGTTTATAAATTTATTAATATAGCCGCACAAAGATAATCCAGCTTAAAAAAAGGAGTAACACTAATAATTACTTTTTAGCAAACAAGATCGATGCATATGTTTATACAAATTGTAGCAGATAATATAATTAATAAAGCGAAAATGCACATCGTGGAAATGGTCACTGAAATTGGAAATAAATTTGAAGTAAGCAACACTGAACAAATAATAAATAGTATTGAACCAGGAATCAATGCATGCTATTCGAAGCTGAATATTTCCCATGATAAATTGGAAAATTCCCTAAAAGATGTGGATTTGATAATAGTTAATAATTCATTTAAGAATGATCAAGTAAGTAAACTTACATTAATAATAAGAACAATAAGATAATAAATATAAAAGAAAAGAAATAAATATATACACAAATTTATTTTATCGAATAATTTTACAGACAAAACGAATCCTTAAAAGTCTGCAGCCAAATACCTTCGTTATACTTAAGCAAGATTTAGGACAAGAAGAAACTTCAGCATACCATGTTGTGAGTTCACACGTAGTGGAAGATAGAAAGATGGAATTGATAATTTGGAGACCTACAAAGACTAAACTCTCTAGCCCGTTGTTTATTCGCTCACCAGTAACTCAATCCGCGAGGGTACACGAATTTTTGTACTTTAATTTTAATTGCCAAAATATTTTAATATTGTTTTCAATAACAATATATAAGACTAATGAAAATTTAAAATTACCACATACATGATTTGGTTATAATATTTTTGTACAATTATTTTTAAGGACAGTTCCGGTGGTGAATATTACTTACCATTAGAAGATCCAATTGATCCTGAACTGGGGGTCACACTAAAAATTACACAAGTTGGTGATCTGGACTCCGTCTATTGGGTTAACGAAGCTCCTGAAAATAGCCACCCGGATGAAGAAGTTAAAGTAATAATCATATTAGACATGATGATAATAATACCAATTTAGTCGCAGCTAAAAGTTAAAGTGATATATTTCTTTGAAGGTACACTTCGCTGGAATTAATATTGCTTATGTCAATAAGCTCTTAGGATCAGATTTTCATGGAGAAGGTGGATTAAACAAAAGTATTATCGATTTTAGTGGATTATCTAAAAGGTAAAAAGTTATTTCTTATTCCTATTCTTCATAAGGCGGAGGCCACTAGGATTTTTTAACCATTACATTTTATGATAAACATCCATTACACAGGAACGCAGAAACCATTTGTTGGTGGGATTCGAATCTTTCAGTTATCACTCAGACGCGTTTGCCACTGAAACAGAGAGATGTCAGAAAATATGAACACCTTAATTCAATAAGTTTTTCAGTACACATAGTAATACATGCTCTTACTTGTGTCAATAGATGTAGGTAAATTATGCAAGTTACCTCCCTGAATGCGACTTCCGAATGAATAAAATAATAACTTTACAAATCTTAAGACTTGTACACAAAACTGCAACGCGACGCGAATATATAAACCAACGCCTACTGTTAATTTAATAATTAATACATTGTGATAATATTTGTGATGGCTGTGTAACGTCAAGTTTGCGACACGACGTCGCTTCGCAATTTTGTGTACAATGTAACATGCCTATAGATACGTCCTAACTTTCAATACTGAATAGGTACTGAAAACTGTCGTCCTGCGCCCATAAGCAATACTTAAGTTACCCCCGAACACAAAAAAACTATAAAAAGTAAGGTAAGCAAATTGCAATTTAGCCATTCAATATTTTTAATCGACTTCCAAAAAAAGGAGGCGGATAAACATTCGGATGTATATAATATATATTTTCTTTCTTAGTTGTATGTTCAACGATAATTCTGCCGTCTGTGGACCGATTTTCAAAATATTTTTTTTTATGTAAAGGGTATAATTCCAAGTTAGTCCCGTTTTCACCAAAGTGGTGACCCGATGATGGGATCCATGAGGAATAGAGGGAACTCCTCAATATTTATATGGACACATACGGTGATTTTGACTGAAGCATATGCTACCAAAAAATAAGATTTTGCACCAAGGTATACCCTGGATTTCTAAAGTACTGCACAGAACTTCTGACTCCTTATAGATACATGTTTGGGGATTTCGGCGTTATTTAAAGAACTGCAAGCATACGCCACTATGTCAATTACGGTAATCCTCATCATCAACACCATCATCACACCATACATCACATTATGATGCTATAATAAGTACTTCTCATAGTATTTTGCACCGACATATATATCCGACACCGACATAGATATCTTTGAACATTACTCATTACTTTGCCGTATGTGAACCTATTTGCAAAATTGTTTTGTTGTAAAGACTATAATTTGAAATTTGTCCCTTAGTCACCAAAGTGGAGACCTGATGAGGGGATCCATTATAAATCGAGGGAACTCTTCGAAATGTATATAAACACATAATTATAGTGATTTTGACTTTTTGTGAAGTATTTCAAGCGTATGATACAAAAAAGTAAGCTTTTGTACCAAGGTATACCCCGGATCCAAAATACTGAACAGAACTCCTGAGTCCTTATAGATACATGTTTAGGGATACCAGCGTTGTTTAAAGAACTGCAAGCATATGCCATCATACCACTTACAGTAATCATCATCATCATCACCACCATCTTCACAAGAAACACCAACATATTATTATGATGACATAGGTACTCACTACACATGCTACACTACACGTACGACGATATCAATGTCTTTGAAATTTTGCTATTGCTAAAATTATATTCGTGGTCATCATCATCACTAATATATTTATTTATTGCTTACTGCTGCTGCTGCTACATTTTTTTGTCAACTATTACAATAGATAATATCATTACTGGTGATTGTTTAGTAGGTCCACAGATCGATAATGCTTATTTGGAGAAATACCACGGCCTCTCAGAAAACTGGCATAAAATAACGCTTGTTTATTTTTCCCAACGTTTGTCACGGGGGGGCGCGAATATTTTTATTTAGCTATAACATATAAGCTAATAGAGAATATTATGCAGGTACCAGTTTTAAATATTTTATAAACCTAGATTAAAAAATTACAGCCATTATAAATATTTACTGCGAATTTTTTTTTTCTCTATCATTATAGCTAAGAGAAACATCTTCACACTACGGTCCCCTGACTCGGCGACGCACGTATTATAAAGATTCCTAAAAATATAAAAAGGCAAAAATAGAAATTTATTTATTTACTTTTTACAGTTTTTTTAAGGGGTGTTACTTAAAGTTTTTAATTTTGTTTCTATTTCATAGGTACTTTTTAAATTAATTTATTTAGAACCTTCGACCGAGTTAGAAACTCGTCACTTTGAAGTCCATTCCATTTGAAATTCTGATTATACCAATGCTACCATTGACTAATTGACCAAATGATTACTATTTATCTATATCCTATTCATTGAGGTCACTAAAACCAAACCTATACACTTCTGTAAGTTTGTGAGGAGTGGGGTATCCTACAGATTCCAGGTGATGCTGCAGCATCAGCTTAACTTTGCCAAGTGTAGTCAATATTGTTAAAGGGCCAGGATACGACATATTGAACCGATCAGACCAGTGGAAGTTGACACACACAGACAGACAGATACGTCTAACACCCCTCTTTTTTGTCGGAGGTTAAAAATTTAAATAAAAATCTGAACGAAACTATTGACTTCACCTCAAAACAATCGACGATATTACAATATTACTATAGGTAAATTTAGTTTCCTTAGCACGTCTACACTTAGATAGTTACGTGTGTGTGTATGTATATGAATAAACGTGTGCAGACCGGATTAATCCTAAGCCGGTGCCTTTTAACGGTAATTGCATATAACTTATATGCAAAACTCTTAAGTGGCTAAGTACTTTTTAAATGGAAAACAGATGGATTGCATTTCAACACAATCACAATAGCTCCGACGGTCAATCCGCTTCTATATGCTTGGTGTTTCTTGCAAATAGCGAATATATCACATGGTTCCGTAGTACTACAAACAACCCTTACAGTTTTTCTCCGTCCGTCCGTCTATTCATTTGTTCGATTGTTTGTCCACTTCTGCTAACTCCGCAATCATGGATATAAATGCATAGGTGTAGTTAAATATTGCTATAGCTTCTACTTTTGCCATCAAAGTACAAATATGGACGGTTTCACACAACGTCAAATTGGCCTTGTGCTAAGTTCTCGAGGAACTTGTGTTACGGGTACTAGACAACGGAAATGTACAATTCTTTAAATACTTTTATAATATATATTTAAGATTTTTATAGACATAGAGGTCATAAAAAAATAGAAATGAGTCAAACATTTTAGTTGTAAACGTGTAAAGACTTACTAGATGGGACTAAAATATAAAAACAATATTGTGTTACTAATAAAATGTAAACTGTTTTATTAGGCATATCTATTATACGTTATACAATATGAAAATTCTTTAAATAAATAAAATTAATAAATAAAATGTATTTATAGCAGGTATCATAGACCCATAAAATTTGACTTACAATAAAAATACAAGACAATATCTATTCAGAAACAATTTAATAAATTAATTCATGCGTGATACGAGTAATAAATTAAGAATTAAAATAAATCAATAATTAAATTCGAGAGAATGTCATGGCGTGTCATGACGAGAAATTAAAATAGTTAAATTGAATTTATTAAAAATAACATAAATAAAAATTACTATTAAAAAGTGAAAAGCATAAAACAAAAACGAAATAAAAATTAATATTTAAATTCTAATGTTGCAACTGCCTCTAAATCAGATATGTTTGTCACAGCAGTGCTTGATATAGGGACAGTCAAGTCTATCGGCTATCATAGCCAGCAGCGTCTTGGAGCTGACCCGCACTCTGCGCACGAGTGACGCGCATCGTTTGCGCATGGTTGCATAAAAGCAATCAGTGCGCGCCGCGGCAAACATGCCCGAGGCGCTGCAGAAACGGGGCAGCCCCAGTATAGCTCTAAAAGCGTTATTGAACTGTACACTGATGCCCGCTGCGTATAGTTGGCCCACAGAGCGCAGGTGTACAACGAAGTTCAGTACGCGCGGAAAAGCGTGATCTTCACCCCATCGGAACACTGCGCAAACCTGCGGGCCAGCATATTCGCCCGTACAGACAGCTCCCTCCGCTCCCGCTCCACGTCAGCGTCATCCCTGAGGACGGCGGTGACTATGTGTCCCAGGTATTTAAATTCATAGACTCTGTCTAAGAGAGCATTATTCAACCACACGAATGGTACGCTCTGGGTACACCTAGCACCGCCGGACTCAAATACCATAAACTGACTCTTGCCCGTATTGTACAATAACTCAGACCGTAAAAATGTACGGTACACGGTATATTTGTTTTTTGCTCGTACGAAGTCAACGGCCTAACCGAATTAGGTTTTTGTTTCATTTCAATATATACTATCCTTAAAAGACAGGCATAGATATGTATATATTTTAAGGATAGGTTACTATACCAATTCGAAGTTTAAAAAAATGATCACAATTATTATGGTATTTCAGAAGCTATTGAGACGGATACAATATTACCTAACCTTATCTAGGAGATTAAATCTAGGAGATATCTTAAAATCGAAAAATACTTGTGAAAATTTATTATTAGTACCTATATATTTTTACTCCGTGGTATATTTGCTTTAAAGTTTTTTACCACAAACACCCTCCTACGCGGGCGAAGTTGCGGGTAAAAGCTAGTTTATTAACATATTTGCGGAGTTTTATAAGTGAAAAATAAAAAGAATCGCAAAACACACACTGAAATCACATTACACAAATCACATTCCGAATTTTCGATTAAAGCAAAAATTATACATACGCATGCCAAAGTGCCAATCGGACTGACATAACAGAGTCGAAATTATTGATACGTTGTTGTACGACAAAAGAAAAAACATATTATATAGCTTTAAAATGCGCAGTTTCGCAGGGATAAGACCTAGTTAGATCAATTTTTCACTTTCGAAACTCCCTGCATGCTAAATTCATGGTAATACTTGGGAAACCGATTATATATAATATATACAATACAAGATTATCTCGTTTAAAATATAAGATGATATGTGTATAAGTAGAAGTAATCTTCCTAAAGGTTTCCGTATTCCATTTAAGTAGCTGTGTTAAAAATAAGTCGTAGTAGTAACTCAAGCAACTACGTCGTAACAATTTTATATTTTCGGGTGTCTCCCCAATATATTAAGGAGTTAAGCTACAGTCAGGTCATACTATCTACTAATAAGCCTTTATTACATCCCACCACATTAATGTCCGGTTTCAATAACCTATCTACCAATAACTATTTGTTAAAAACGTCGCTAATCAATCATTTGCCGATTTTTTGTGACACAAATGTGACGTTTTTAACACATGGTTATTCGTAGATAGGTTATTGAAACGGGCCGTTAAAGGAATAAAGATTACTTTGATTGGTTGGCACCAAGGAAGAAACGGGCCTTGGGCCTCTTCTTGGTTAAGCCGGCCCTGAGCGCAAGCCGTGATGAGCACATTATGAAAAAGTCTGTCACACTCTCGTATAAGCTTTTGAGTATGAAGGAGACAAAATATATTGTTTTGTTTTTGCTTCAGCTTAGAGTTCTGTTTACAAATATCTACAGCTTGATACATAATTTTTTAAATTTGTGAGTCTATGGGGTCACTTGTCAAATCAATACTTTTTAAGTGAAGGTTTGCATATAAAATGTCTTCTGAAAAATTGGTTCCGGCAAAACATTGACAGGATAAAACATTTATCATACTGTACAATGAAATTGAATTTTTATAATGGTCGCAACAGAAAAAGCTGCAATCTTTATAGATCTCTGCGTTAGTGCAATAGAGCTGAAAATCGTGTAGAGTTGTCAAATCTCGTAAACGTGCGAGAGCGAAGATGCCATGATATTTAAATTTACCTATATAAAGAAATCATTAGGGTTGTTGTGTTACTTAACAATTTGCCATTGTAGCTTTAATCACCCGAATACGGCGAAGCCAAAAAGGAAGGGTAATGATTTTGTATGTCTATTGTCAGTCTATGTATGTATGTATGTTTCCATCGTAGCGCCTTAACTACTGGTCCGATTTTAATGAATAAGGTGTCAATAGATTCGTAATGATAGTCCAGGTTAACAACCTAAATTATATAGGAATACAGGCTATATAATTTGCGTAGTCGGGTAATAGTTAGTAACTCTTGATTTTTATCAGTACCAGAGTGATGGGACTTGTACATAGTGACACAATATCATCCCGAGTCCACGCCAACGCGGATCTTCTTCTGCCGGTTCCAGACCATTGGACCTTAGAGGATGCTGCTACAGTTCCGCTTGCATATTCAATGGCTTTCTATGTACTGGTAAGATTTTTTTTTTGCGTAACTAATACAAAATATGAAGTTCGATTCTTACAAAAGGAAAAGTCAAATTTTACTGGCCAGTAATACTAGCATAGTTTAGGAGCCCAAGCATTCAGAAAATTTGTTTTTCATGCTGACATTGTCAAACGTACATGTAAAAAAATTCCGCAGTTCGTCGGCGCGCGTGTGAAATCAAGAGACAGTATTTGCGTCCAAGGTGGCGCTGGTGCTTTTGGTCAAGCTATTATAAGTGTAGCTCTAGCACACGGTTGTGAAGTTTTTGCTACAGTTAATAACCATTCCAAAAAACAATTTTTGAAGAAAATATTTCCACAACTCAAAGGTAAGTTAAAAAATGATACGTTCCAAAAAATATTATATTTTATAAGTTATAGCTTATGAAATGATGAGACATTCAACACTTGGGGTAAAACACCACAAAATAATTATACTCGTTGGATTAGTTCATAACCTGGTGCAGTGTTGGTATCCTGGTAGGTCATAAAGTAGGCAAATTCTGAAAGTATTTAAATGATGCGACTGCCCACGCACTCTTGTCTGAATGTGCGAATGTGTGTGTCTCCATCCACCGGCTTCAGGTTCGCGCGCGTAAGTAGGAAAGAGACGAACATACTGCTCTTTTCCTAACCAATCAGAATGGCCAACACATTGGCCCACAATGACTATTACATGGCGCTAACAATTATACTCCTCCGTTCGCACAATTCCAGTAAAACTGTCTGAAAGATTTTGCTTGACGTATTAGTATATTATTATGATGATTATGATTCACATTGCTATTGATTTAGTTATTTTTTGTTAGTTATTGCACTTACTATTAGCCTAAAATGAAGTCGAGTATATTAAAAACCAATGATTTTTTAACTCAGTAACGGCCGGTTTCAATTACCTATCTACCAATAACTATTTGTTAAAAACGTCGTCATTCAAAAATTTGCAGGTTTTTTGCGATACAAATTTGACGTTTAAATTTTTAAAACAAATTAGATATTAGAAGATTGGTTATTCAAACGGGGCGTTCATCATTCACGGCACTTACTAACTTTTTTTTCAGGTAATAATATTATTGAAAATTCACATTCATTAAGTTCGGTTGACAACATTATTTCTCTTACAAAAGGAAAAGGTTTTAATATTTTAGTATCTAGTGCGAAAGACGAGCTCAAAAACGTAAGTACATCAATAATTATAATTTATAAATAAAACAAAACTAAAAAAAAACAATAACTTGCATGGTTGAATGACCAAACTTGCTTGACTACGTCACCGCTCATTAACCTGGTTGTACTTTTTCGCGGGATATTGCTAGATATTATAATATTAATTTAATTCTATGTTATGGACTTCCGCAAATTAACGCCTGATTCTATTAACTATTTTAATAGTGTCAATCACTCAGTAAGTCAGTGGGAACATCTTACTAATAAAAATATTTACACAACGGTTAAGCTATTCAATGTTGCTGTATTTGTCAAGTCAATTTTTCAACGCTTATAGCTAATAGCTTTTCCTTTGTGTGAATATTGTATTAGACTTAAGGGGGATATTATTTGCCATCATGTACAAATAACTTATTGCATGGATGGATTAATTTTCTTATATTATGTTTTTAGATTTTTAAGAAATTGTGTTAAATTTCGTTTTAGTTTTTCTGGAAATGTATCGCACCTTACGGAGTAATGATCGATATAGGACTCGTTCAAAATCGGGAAGATTATAAATTTGGGTTGCATAACTTATCACGTAATAGGATGTACTATCCTGTTGACTTATCTACTATTTTCCAACCTAAATTTGAAGAAGACCTTAAAGTAAGTATTTATTATAATATTTTATGTATGGATCACTAAGCATTTTTTTACAGTATTACATAATTTTAAATGATAATATGGTTCCGTTTGACGTCCAAAGTCCTTTATGAGAGTACATTGTCTTCTTTCCGCATTACAGCCGCTAGATTTCGTTTACCGATATAGATCAGCTCCCAGCGCTCTCTTCTGGTAAGTATGTGAACTAGATGAAAAGCCACAAGCCACCATATTTGATATAACTGATCATTGTTGCGTCATTTTGAAGTCGTAAAACATTTCGTCATTAGAGTTCATGTTCAGTTTTTTACCGCGATCGTAGTATCGGGTAGACGAAAATCACGCGATCGGGTAAAAGTTCGTCATTTGAACTCGTTGTCGATTACTTCAGAAGACGGAGCAGAAAGACGCGTTCGTCGTAAGAAACGATTTATTAGATGATTTTATTTCATGTCATTTCATTTCACGATTATGTGAGGCCGGTAATAATGATCAATTGCACGAGACTGTGCCTAATTCGGTGACCTCCTATCACATTGCGTGAGATCCGAATAGTATTCGTTCATTCAAATTTTAAGAGCTAGGCTCTTGTCGATTGAGTAATCGCCATGTTTATCGATCCTGTGCTTTACTTTTGTCCTATTGATACGGCACAACGTTAGCCTTCTAAATGTGTAGAAGTAATTAATTATTAAAAATACTATTTTTTTAATTTTTACAACTACCGCCAATTTTTTGAATGGAGACGTATTATTTAAATTTATACGCATCTATTCAAGAAACCGCTGTCTTTTCAGATATCTAATGGTCATGTTATGTATTTATAAAACGATTTCATTTCTAAATCATATTTCCGTCCGACAGATAGACTGATATGCGCAGACGCATGCTATGCGGACGGATAAGGTAGTTAAAAATTAAAGCATAAAGTTCTCTAACGTTTTTCTATTGCAAAATGAATTTGTACGTATTGTACGTACAGTTTCATTTTGCAGTAGAAAAACGTAACGACATTATAGAGAATAAAGTAACGTTACTATTTTAAACTATTGGACGTCATCAAAAAAATGCGGGTATTCAAATAAAAATAAAAGTATCGATGCGAGAAATTTCGCGGACCATCCTCACTCCTCAAATACGAGGGAGAGGGGAGGAAATAAAATAGATATGACAACATGTCCAGGAGATCAAGACCACAGATTTTTATTATGATTTTATTAGAATGATTACTCATTGGTTTATAATATAACAAAGCTAACGATCTTTAGAAACAGTATATTTAGATTTTGAAAATAACCCTATATTTACCAATCTTGTTCTTTTTAAGTCGACGCCCTCACGGTAATGACCAATCTCGTTCTTTGTTTAAGAGGGGTAGAATACTTTATACAGTCGACGCCCGCTCTCTGTCTCTAACAATCTCGTTCTTTGTTAAAGAAATACAGAATTTGTACCTCGTGCCGTGCTCGTGATAGAATCTAATATAATCTAATCTAATCTAATCTAATCACGAAAGTTACCAATCTTGTTACTTTTGAACTGGAAGGCTTAAACTGTATTATGTACAGGAAACGTACCGCATTACATACAGCTTATTATATAAACATCGACCGCGACGATTAAATACATTACCTTCTGGTATACTACATCTGACCAAAAATCGTGCTTAAACAATTCTAAAGATTTTAAGCTTAGGTTGGTTGTCGATTACAAATTTTAGTAGCTTACCAAGGACATTGCAATTTGTTAACATATTTTGTTGGCTATTGTCTACACAGTACCCACTACAATAGTACAAGGCTTTACAGTATGCTTCGTGAACTTCATCACCCGCCGAGGAAGGTTGTATCGCCGCACACTAACACGCCCCGAGGGTAATTTTATGGGTTACACTAAACTAAACAAATTCCCTGTTGAAAGTCAATAAGTACGGAACATTAATTTTATTTATTGTAGCATTGCCGTAGACTGCAACGCATGGCTTTCGCGCTATTTGGTTGTCTCTCAACTTACATAAGACAGAAACAAAATCATAAAACGATACGATATAAGTACATTATACGACATTTCTCTCATCGCGAGTATCGAAGACGCGGACGTACTGCGAGTTATTATATTGACATTACAATACCATCCAAAAGACACTGTAGATTTACTAGGGCCTATGGATATTATCACAGTCAGCAGTTGGTCGCACTAGCTGGTCCAGCTTCATAGAGTTATACTTCAACTGTGCAACGGTCATTTCACTTTTCACACACATTTTAGCTGGCATAATACAAAGGCAAGAGGTTTATGGCACACATCCTATTACGAAGTTCCTATTGAAAACCAAGATATCGAAGACATGCTAGATCTCATGTACTCTCTTGGTAGTCAGCAGTTGGCCCCAATAGCAGGCCCAGACTCTTAAGGTTACTTCAGAGAAAGGGAACACTCATCTCATCATACGAAGTTCCTGTCAAAAATTAAGATACCTACTGAAGGCGTTATGCATTATGCAGCTTGTGGATTTATTATTACGATTATCACAAGACGAAGTTTCTATTGAATAGTAAGATATACGTATATGCGTGCACCATGCACTGTGTAGGTACGTGCTAGACATTATGGAGTCTCCTGTGCAGCCATCGGTTGATCCCTCAAGCAGGTCTTGCCTCTTAGGGTTATACGTATATACGTGTACAAATACACTGTATACATGCTAGAGCTTATGGAGTCTCCTGTACAGCTGGCGATTGGTCCCTCAAGCAGGTCTTGCGTCTTTTGGGTTTATCAACTTCGCAACCTTCATCACCCGACCTACGGAGAAGGTTGCCGGCTTAAAGCTCGCACGCTACAGCTTCGGAGAAAGTGAACACTCATCGCAATACGAATTTCCTGTCAAAAAGTAAGACGTAATACGGCTTATAGACATCTCCAGTTACCGGTTGGTCACATAACCAGGTCCAGCATCTTCGTTATATCATTTTTGCAACCTTTATTATACTCTTGGAAATATACCAATGCGACACGGTCCGTAATATAACCATGAAGTTTTTTCCACTTTAATTCTCAGGAGTTGGTTCAAAATTGCTGAGTTTTGATTATTTACCCTAGTACATAGTGCATACTACCTGTATTAATGAGCTGTTATTTGTTTATAGAATCAAACATGGCATACGATCGCATTAAATCGTACGTATCTTTTTAACTCAGCAAGACGTTTAGAACATTGTATTCAACCCTTATCACCAGCCGGGCGCGTACAATACCGACGGTGGTGAACTTGAGACGATAACCCAGTGGCAGATAATTTAATTTAAACCACAATACGCTACAGGTAGAATATTTGTTTCTTGATGAACTCCTGAGGTGTGTGCCTCTCAAAACCGCATGACGTGTTGTAATAAATTATATTTCAAAAATCTTAGCTTTCTCAGATTACAATATACCACGCTCCATCTATTATGCGCCAGCATACACGATTATAATAATTGTGTCGTAGGTGAAACTATATTTGTATTAAACGCCACGCATTGGAAGCTTTAAATCGGCAGTCATTTATGACAACTTATTCAAATTTATCAAGGGCTAAGTCGGATTACATCAACAAAATTTCATCTTAAAAAAATTAAACCTCGAACAGTCTCGTGACATCACATAGATAAACTTTAACAAAATAATCACAAAAATGACTCAAACACTCATTACGGTTTGAGTCGTTTTTGTGATTGTTTTGTTACTTAAAAACTAGTGTCCGGCCGAAACTGGTTTTTACAACCGAATCCGAAAGCAAAAACTAATTTCGGCAACGGTCTCAGTTTCGACCGAAACCGAAACTTCCTTACAAGGATCATGTTTTGAGGAAAAAATTAAGAAAACATTATTAGAGTCAGTCAGTCTTTATTTTTTTTATCTTAAACCCGGTAAAAATGTGGTGAAGAAATGTAACAAGAAGTATGTGGTATGGGTGTGAACCATCCCAGTACAAATTTGGCTATACAACTTGTTCCTTACGAAAAAGCACTAGGTATATTTACTATTGTTTATTTTAAAAGAGCTAAATTGCTATTATAATGTATCTAAAATCCTTCACGCTTGGAATACCAATTCACAAAACGACCAATGGCCGATCGACTAATGGCCGATTTCTTCACTCGTAGTTATCTTACGATTAGAGTTATCCGTTAGTTAACGTGAGTCAACTGGAGATTTCGTTTTCTTTACACCAGCTTAAGAAAAAATCCCCGAATATTTTTGTCCTAAGGATAAATATTGGGCTGACTTTATACCCGGCAGTTAACTTACTGATGTCAGTGAGTGCGTAAAAACTCTACAGTGTAGAGTTTACATGGCACTGTACATGCTTGTACAACGATTCTTCGTATGTCAAATATAAAATGAATAATATTTCCTTCCCACTTGGGAAAATTTTGATTGTTTTAAACAAATGGTGAATGGTGAATATATATATTAGGGTGGCCCAAAAAACCCGACTATTTTTTTTCGATCTCCCATGAAAATTTGTCGGAAAAAAAATGAAAAATAAAACTAGATAATTTAGCGTAAGCAAATAATAAGTAACAAACTTTTATTAGAATGAGTAGTAGAGGAGAAGTAGGTAGTAAATATTTTTTAAGTACATACATTAATTTTGGGTCTAGAGGACCCCTAGAGTAGGTATATAGCTCACAGTCACACATACGTGACCATACACCACCTCCATGGATAGCTAACCCGTCGGTCTGTTGAAGACAACTATCAAAATTTTAACCCTGAAATAAGTATATCTGCCGAATAACAAACTCTAGTTTATCTCTCTCATGAAGAAATCGGTCATTACTCGTTTTGCCTAAATCAACTCGCGAAGTGGCCAAACGAGAGTTAGTCTTATTAACCTTGTAGCATGGCTCTCCCACAATTATGATAAAATAGAATATTGTAAAAGTATCATTTCCGTGTGGCAGTTAAATGTGGTCAAACATAAATTTGGTAAACGTTACATCATTCTTATAATATATGTACAACATTTTAGGTATACCGTTAGGCCATAAACGATTTAGGGATTAAAATGTACAGCGAAGTAGTTCTCAAGCGAATCAGGCAAACGAAAACAGCTCGTAATCCCAAAGGTATTTGAAAATGACGTTTGGGCTAAACGCGAGTCAGTGGTTCTATGAATTAGGTATATCAACCTTAAAGGTCACTTTTCACTTTTAAATCAATTTTAATATTTACTTAACTGAAATCAAACTACAAAGAGTTCTTTTTTTATGAAAATTTTTACCCTATCTAAAGTAAATGCAACGGAATTAAATAAATCATGTTCTATAACAAACTAAGTGTATGGAATTCAAAGCACCAAACATAACCGAGCACAGCGCGATAACTCCCGATTGCAGTTTCGGTTTCGGTCGTAGTTTCGTCAGGTTTGCCGCCGAAACCGAAACTAAACCGAAATCCGTTTTTTGCCGAATCTCTACCGAAACCGAAATCGAACCCTTTCTTTTTTTTCTTCTTCTTTTCTTTCTTTCATTCGGACTTTTATTACTTTCGGTCGGACATTATTAAAATATTATCACATTTTAGCACTATTTACAAGCCACCAGGAGATAATAAACAGGTCTCTCATAAAGTACTTTGGACGTCAAACGGAACAATAATAATATAGAATTTTACCTTTCAATAAAATTAATAATATTATGTTCCAAAAGACGTCCAAAGTCCTGGTAAGAGCTTTCTGGTGTTCAGCTTCATCATTATGAGACACTCACAATGATCAGCTTTATCAAATAATATGACGGCTTGTGGCTTTTCATCTACTTTACAGACTTACCAGAAGAGGGCGCAGGGAGCTGATCTGTAACGATAAACGGCATCTAGCGGCTGTAATGCGGAAAGAAGACGATGTATACTTTATACGTCTTCAAGAATATAATATTAATTTAAAGGTAAAATTCTATATATTTTAGTTAATTCGCCTTCTGATGATCGACGGTATAAGGCGTGGGTACGTGAGGCCACTGACCCGGGTCACATACGAGGCGCGGGACGCTCCGCGAGCCTTCCGACTCCAGGCTGCTGGCAACAACCGTGGTCGTGTGCTTCTTGACTTACGACAGCTTAACTTGAATACTATCCCCAGGTACTCGTATGTTCCTGGATTATGTTTTAAGTTTCTTTCATGGTCAGCATAAAATGAAATTAGTTATTATTCTATTCCAGTATCAGATGCTTAAGTTCTTCATGGCAACTTATTATGTCGGATAATGAAATACTGGCTTTAAAACTTGCTGAAAGATTAATACAGCGTGGTGCAAAGAAAGTGATCCTGCTATTAGAAAATGCTTCTAAATGTGCACAGGTCCAAAAAAGGTACTTATTATCATTAATTAATCACTTAATTATAAAAATACCAATATTTTGTATTATATTGATATTGACAAAGACTCGTTTTCAAATAATCCGATCCGATATCAGACATCGGACCGATAATGAGAAAGACAGGTAAGTATATCAATATGAAACATTTACCCGACACTCTTATTATAGTTCTGATATCAAAAATAGGATCGGATAATGTGAAAACGCTCTTACTCAGAATAACTTTTTACATTTATTTTCATTTTAAGCATGTGGAAAAAATGTGATGTTGAAGTAAGAGTCCTCAATGCCACATGGATGGAGCATAATCTAGCAGATGTAATGAAGGACTATCAAGAAAACCTCCTCGAAAGTATTTTTATTATTACTTCAAATGATGAAGCTGCAAATGTAATCGACACTGTTAGCAAAGTTGCGGCATTCATCTCTAAATCAACTGCTCCCTTGAAGTAAGTCTTACTTTACCCTCCTTCTTTCCTATTATAAAGTCTGCTATTTAATAGACTATAGCTATGCAGCTACCTAACCTTACCAAATATGCAATAAGTATAAACAAGAGAATCAAGGTACCCTTTCGTAAGCTGCCCACCAGAGTTTTATAAGATGGTTAAGTTGACATTAAAACTAATTCATCCTCTTTATAATTCTACCATTTTATTATACCTATACTCTATAGTACCTATTTATTATACATTTATTTTCATTTATAGATATTATTCACTTATAACTACAAATAACGTGAAAGTTGACAAAGGCTTATGGTTTGGAATTAATGGGAACAATAAAATGATAGCCAAAATTAATCTGCCAGAACTGAGTACAGTAAGTACTATGTAGTCAATTAATATTATATTATAGTTACATAAATTTAAAGTAACTAATTACGCGAGTTTATTACTGATTTCATACATGATAAATGAAAGAATAAAAATAAGAATGATAAGTACATGATATAATATACTTTATTTATTTTGTAGACGGTTGATGAACACATTCTTGATACTCCAAATGTAGTATCAATAAACAATGCTATTGATGCTTTAGAACGAGCATTATTCTCTAAAAGGAATAATATATTAGCCCATACATCTAACGCCCCAAGAGAAACATTGTTGGAACAAATATTGAAACTTGCTAGTGAGTACACTATTATTATGCATTTAAAACTAACAGTTGTCCTTATATATTTTAATCCATTTAAGCCAACAAAAATTCAGACAAATTCAAAAGCCGGACAAAGTCTATAAATCCGGACTAATCCGGATGGATGGTAACCCTAGTCTCAACTTAAGTGCCGCTTCGCCGGCAAAACCTCTTGTTTGTGCAGACAAGCTTAGATACTACAGTTTTACAACCACCTTCAAAAGGAAGTGTTTACTAATTAATGGAAAAAATATTTTATCAGATATTTCACCACAACGCATACTGAAAAAAGCTTCTGATTTTACATTGAAAGACTTAAATTTGGATGATGCGAAGCTTTTAGCTATTCATGGCTATTTACGAGACGTATACGATATCTGCTTTAAAATTGAAGACTTACTGGAGCTGTCGGTGCAATCGTAAGTCGTGTTTTGTCATACCTAGCTCCGACCTCGTATATATTTTTATCTCACTGACAAATTATATTATAATTGTTATTAGTATAACCTGTATGCTAACAAATTAAGATACTGCAAAAACTTTCAGAATTGACCAATTGGAAAAAAGTATTATGGAATTTGATTCTCAAGAAAGTCAAGGAATTGGCACCTATTTCCCCAATATGTATACTGATGAGCTCTTATATACTGCGGATATGATATACATGGAAACTTCGGTTTTCTCAACTTTGGTAATATTTTTAATATAAGTCAAAATGCGAGATATTTTTACCAAGTGAAAATAAAGAAATTAATCAAATAATTTAGCGGACCATTCCAGTATGTAGAGGATAAGAAAAAAGAACAAAAAAAGTATTTTAGTCATAACTCATATCTATCTCGCAACATTCAAATAAACATCTCATTTTAATTAGTTGTGACGATTTCAAAACTTTTCATTATATTTGATTATAGTATGAATTATTCAAGTTATATTAAATATTGTATACCAAACTACGATAGACACGAGGGTTCAGTTAGTGAAACTCAAAATTGGTGTCATTTATGAAGTGAGATTCTTGATGACAATTATTTTTTAACTTACAGTATAGCATCGACGTCGACATGAATACAGCACACATATGCATCATTCCTGGTGTAGAAGGTTATCATAACCGCTTTACCGAACTATGCGAGCGGCTGAAACTTCCTGCAATCACCGTACAACCAGGCATTGACCATCCTAATGAATCATTTGCAGAGCTAGCAAATAGATATATCAAAGTTTTAGAAAGGAAAGCAGCGATCAGGAATGGTTTTTATCTGCTCGGCTATGAATGTGGTGTCTTAGTGGCTTTGGAAATGGCAGCTATTTTAGAGGAAAGGGGTAATAATGAACGCATAATTTTTTTTTTGATTACATAGTATTTTTTTCGATCCAGTGGTGTAGCTTGGCTCTCAACTCCGGAGGTAGTGGGTTCGATCCCCGCGTTGGAACAACTAAAAGGTCTGGTTAGGACAATCAGGTGATCGGCCTGCATTGAAAGCACAAGAAAGATGATCCATGCGTCTGATGGGCATGTAAAAAGTCGATCTGCGTCTGATCTCTCGCCAGTCTCTCGCTCGTCGTAAAGGAAGAGACAGTGCTCTTATATAGCGCGCACACATATTTTCACTATAAATTGACTCCTGCGTAGCTCTGGTTTCAATGAAACCGGCCACCGTCAACGAAAAACGGGGTAGAGAGCTATTATTATTTTTTTGCGACGACCAACGTACGTAAATCTATAAAACAACGTATAACTATAAAACAAATTGTTAAAGTAGTCGAACCCCTGAAGTATTTTGGGTTTTGAACGAACGTATAAAATAGTAAATATTTCACACTTCTAATCAGTTGTATTTTTCAGGCTTGACCGGAACAGTATTCTGTATCGGAGGATCACCAGCAGAAATAATTGCAGAATTTAAGTGTAATTTGAGAGGCTACAATACTAGCGAGGAGTTACAAATTGGTGTCCTCAAACATGCATATTCGCTAATAACTAATGAAGACCCAAGCGTGCTAGATCTACTGGGTCAGAATATGGAGTGGAGAGAAAAGGTTGATGCCTGCATAGATGCATTGTGTGGAAAATATCCATATTCCATCCAATACACAAGAAAGTGGATTGACACTATGTACACAAAACTATCTTTGATATTACAAAATACTCCTGCAATAAAAAAACTCCGATCCCAAATAATATCTCTACGTCCACAACATTCTATTAGCATAAATTCACCATCCCTGCAAAATTATTCCGACAAAAAGGTTATTTCCTATCAACTAGAATCTTCGCTGTCCTCAGCTCACCGAGACTTGCTGTGTTCGACAATCATCAACAAGCACTTAGACCATGATACCCTGGAAAGATTCGATAAACGAAATATATGTCATTCTTATGCTGTAGTAAATAACTTTTTAGCGTTGTAAGATTGCGCAACGCACTATCCTATTTGTAAACTGAAAATTTATTTATTGATATGTGTACTACTTATAGCGATCTTGGGCTCAGCTAGAGTTTTGGCTAAACAGAAGTGTAGCTACTATTTATGGTGATTGGTCTTAATAAATGATATAATATTGCTTGGTCTTTTTTATTTATTTATTTATTCAACCCATATTTAAACAGGGTAATAAAGTAATAAAAGAAACTTACTAGGTGTAAGGTTTAGGTTTAACGAATTTTATTCTCAAAAAGACATACATAGTCACTTATATGAGAACAGTGCTTATTACAATTTAAACTTAAACTAATGGTCATCGCAATATTAATATTATAAGTGCATCATAGTGATCTTTTAACATAATATATACTCTCCAAAATATAAATATTATACTACGTTGACGCTTCTATTTTTATAAACTACGCTAGTTACTTGTTAATTTTGTTTAATATATTCTAGTAATATTTTTCTTTTGTATATGTTAAATAGCTTACATTTATAATATCGGAAGGCAATTTGTTATAATATAATTGTGCAGGTTTTTTTTGGAATCTTTAGTATGAAGCTTAGGTTTTACAAGCAAATCTGGTCTGCGATTACTGCGACTAGTGATTTGTTATTTCTTTAAAAATTATAAGTTTATATTTACGCTTTTTGTCAGTAATTTTTCTAACCATTATGCATGTGTTATATACATATAGTGGATTAATATTAAGTATATTGGTTTGCTTTAAATCTTTTTTACGGATGTCATGTATGGGTAGTGAAAAAGGGATTTTATTATTTTATTTTATTCTTATTATATTTATCTGTAATTCTTTTAATTTTGTTTTTGTACCACGGCCCCAGATTTCTATTAAGTATAAAAGGTTGATTTGACTAAGGAGTTGTATTCAAAAATCGTATATTATGTTGGGGAATGCAGCCATGTAGATTACGAAGTGAAGCAGTTAATGATGAAAGTATGTTTTTGATGTAATCCCGTTGGTCATCCCATGTTAAATAATTGTTTAATCTATGTGAAAAATATTTTTCTTTAGTTTTGTGTTCAATGGGGATATTGTTAATGGTCAGAGGTGAATGAGATGAAATGATTTTATATTTGGGTATACATAAATATTAGGTCCTTACATATGAAATTGGCGTTTTGTCGTACTGGCCACTTTGATTTCTTTGAGTACAGCAAACCGACAAACGCGCGTCGACTGCTGTGTTACATTACTCAACGGGCCCAATAATTAAGGGATTTTAAATCTAATCATTACCTGTGATGAAAAGCGGATCCTGTACGACTAAACCCTGGCGAACCAGCTAAAGCCTGCCCCAAGCAAAAATTGACTCAAAAAAAGTTACTTGTGAGCATTTGATGGACTATGCCGGTGTCGTTCACTACAGCTTTCTTATGTCTGGCCAGACGATTACGGCAGATGTCTATTACCAGTAACTGCAAATCATGATGGAAAAGCTAAACAACAGAGGTTCGTCATTCGCTCTAGGCCACTGCTGCTTCAGGACAACGCTAGACCACACACTGCACATCAGACTGCTACCAAATTAGAGGAGCTTCAATTGGAGTGTCTAAGACATCCACCGTACTCCCCGGTCCTTGCTCCAAAAAATTACCATTTTTTTCAAAATTTGGATAACTTCTTGCAAGGGAAAATTAATTAAAAAAAGGGCTTTGTACCCAAAGCCCTTTTTTTAATTAATTTTCCCTTATAAATATTTTATTTATTCCTGTCCGAATGGTTTTTTAGTGAAGGAATAAATTAACTACCTATGAGATGGCAAAAGTGCATAGATAGCAATTGTATATACTTTGATTAAATAAATATATATTGCTTAAAAAAATCGACTATGTTTCTCCTTTACAAAACCGAAATTTCATATTTAATGACCTAATATAACGTAACTAGTATTATCTATGTTAATAGTAAGTAAATTGCAATAAAACCATTCCGTTAAAATGTCTATATGTGCCTGTGCTTGTGCGATTATATCATTTACATTGGACCCAAAGTAGAATAAATATGTGTCATCCGCATAAATAGTTATGCGACCCTTCAGACCTAGTTCTGTGATATTATTTATATAGATTAAAAATAGGAGAGGGCCTAAATCTGATCGCCGAGTGTCTCCACACGAGATTGGTTTTGAAGCGCTTACTATATTTCCAATCTTAACTACCTGTGATCGGTTTTCTAAATATGATCTAAACATTTTTAGAGCGTTTCCTTTGATACCTATGCTTTTAAGTTTGTATATCAAAAGTTAATGGCTAATGTATCAAAGGCCTTCCTTAAGTCGATAAAGATTCCTAGAGCAATACGTTTTTATCTATATTAGTTTTTATTTCTTTTTATATTAATAACTGCAGCTGTGGCACTTTTGGCTCTGAATCCATACTGTTGTTTAGATAATAATTCAAAGGAATTTAAATAATTTGATAACCTAGTATGTAGGTATGTAGTATTTTTTCGATTATTTTTGATAATGTTGGTAACACTGAGATTGGTCGGTAATTCTCAGGATCGGTTTTGAGACCAGATTTAAA
Source organism: Phengaris arion (assembly GCA_963565745.1). Classification (NCBI taxonomy): domain Eukaryota; kingdom Metazoa; phylum Arthropoda; class Insecta; order Lepidoptera; family Lycaenidae; genus Phengaris; species Phengaris arion. Next base: position 16,279,798 of record OY751433.1, on the reverse strand, counting down.
AATAGGTGTGACCTTTGCGATCTTAAAAGAATTTGGAAATTCACAATAGTTTAGCTTATTTTAACAAACTTATGTTAAATAAGTTTGTTGAGAGACTGTGCTAAGCCATTAGATATAGAAAATTGTAGGTATTTAATCATCTTTGTGCTTATTCCGTCTACTCCAGTTCTTGAGTTAGAGTCAAGATCCCGAATAATTTTGCTAACTTCATTTGCGTCGCAAGGTTGTAATGTGCATAGTTCGGAGTCGGGCTGCATAAGTAATGTTAATTAATATTTAGTATGCATCAATTTATTTTCATGATACTTAACCGTTTTTTTTTTGTTAATTCAAGTCCTGTTGTCGAAAACTAATTATTAAACATGACAGAAATCTCATTAGTGTCTGCAATTAATTTTGAATCAAAAATGAGCTTTGAAGGGTCATACCCGTATATACATATATACATGAAAAATTCGGAGGATGAAATTCTGGAACAAAAATTTAAACGGTAAAGAGCCATCGTAGTAAAACTAATTCAAAATACAAAAATTCTAACTATTTAAACATATTCAGGAATTGTACAAATAAACCTAAAAATATGTGGTCACTTATTAAAATAATCTAGCTCGTAATAAATTATATACGGGCATACGGGTATATATATATAATTTATTACGAGCTAGATTATTATTAATAAGTGACCACATATTTTTAGGTTTATTTGTACAATTCCTGAATATGTTTAAATAGTTAGAATTTTTGTATTTTGAATTAGTTTTACTACAATGGCTCTTTGCCGTTTAAATTTTTGTTCCAGAATTTCATCCTCCGAATTTTTCATGTACTGCGTCCATAAATGGTCCTTGAGACTGATTCCATTAATTATATTTTTATTTATCCAATCTTTTTTGGTGAATTCATTATTTTAGTTTTTATTATTTTATTGTTTTTTATATATGTGATTTCAGTAGGTCTTCATGCAGTGTATTATTATCACACAATTTTATAAGTGCATCTGATTCTATTGATTCTTTTAAGCATCGTAGCTCGAGCAAATTTTTTGGGGAGGCTTAAATTTTTTTAGTTGTAAGTAAATCTGCTTATGGTCAGACATAGCAGAATTGATGATAGTAAAACTGAAGTCATTTTCTTTCAAGTTTGTGCTGACATGATCCAGAAACGATTTCTCGGTGATAGAGTGTACATGTATCTCCTTGTACGACATATTTAATTGTCCTTATTTATTAATCTATAACCGGCTTCGTTGAGTGTTTGTTTATACATAGTAAGTTTTCTTACTATGTATTTACACATTTTTTGTTAATAAATCAATATTGAAGTCCCTGAAGATTATAGCTCTATTACTATGCTGTAATTGTGATTCATATACTTCAAGGAAGTTTATTAAATTTGTATCTCCTGGATTGTACATTATTTCTATATTAAGTGAAAAAATTTGTATTTGTATCCAGAGATAGTTATCACCGTCTTTGTATGTTGATTCAATTAAATCAAAATAGCATTTTATTCGACGATGATACAACAGCTATAATTAAACGTGAGAATGTAGACTCGTTCCAAAATGACATTTGTAATACGGTTGACAAAATAATTTCATGGCTTAAATATAATAATCTAAAATTAATATCAATAAAACTAAAATTATTCAATTAAGGGACTATAGAATACGACAATTGACTTAAATTTAACCTTTGATAGCAATATTTGAACTTTTCTGTGACTTCGAAATGCATATAATTACAAAACTACACATAAAATCTTAATTCTTTTTACTTTTATCAAGTTGTAATACCTTTTTTTTTTTAACAGGCAATTCGCCCACCACACTTACCCACCACTGCAACTCCTGTGTAGCCAGGATCGACAGTGGTAACCAACCGTAAAAACCCTTTGATATGATCTCAGGGGTGCCCGGGGGACATGTTAAATCTGTCTTGGAACCCGCAACGATATTAATCAGAAGATTGTAGGAGGAGTAGGAAGTATTCCAGTTTCCCTCCCCAAGCAAAGCGGGAGACAGCAAAAATTGTGATGACACAAAGTCAGAATTAAAGGGGAAGCACCACGGGAATAACATGTTTTTTTTTCTTTTTTTTTATGACTACAAGACAGAATGTAATTAAATGTTTTAATTAATAATATAACCATTAATTACAATGCATTTATAATGACAAAAAAGTGTTGCATTATTTCCAATAGTACTTATGACAAAAACGTTTGAAAGCTTGGAAGTTCTTCGCGCAGCCCACGAGATCTTCATAGTACTCAACCCTAGAAACACAATGGACGCTGTTCAACATTTCGATTCTTTCGTCATACCAGAGATCACACTCCCAGAGTACGTGATGAGCAGTTTGTTCATAAGGGCTACCTTCGGTCGCATAGCGGAGACGAGACTAATGTAAATCCAAAAAGGTTCGCTTTAAAGTTTCCGTGTCCTGTCAAAAATTGTGCGACGTAGTGATCTATTTCTATCCATTGCTTCGAGAGTCGATCGCGTACCGAAGGGAAGAAACTATATTATAGGTGACGCCCTTTGATAGTGTTGTCCCACCGTTCCTGCCACTCAGAAATTAGGTTCTGTATAGAAATATCTAATGGCTCGAATAATTTAGTTATCTTATTACTGTCTTTCGCGCTTAAAAACTCAGGGTTAGTCTTTTTTTTTTATAATATAGTGCTGCACGACGCTGTATCTCTAAATCTACTGGTAGGATTCCGGCTAAGACTGAAAGTGCTTCAGTACTTACGGTACGGTATGCCTTACATAAAAATATTAAGGCGAGACGTTGGCTTTGCAAAAGTTTACGACGGGCCGCTCCTATTGCAGCCCTATCTGCCCAAGCCGGTGCGCCATAGCATATGTTGCCGAGGTACGTCGCATTATAAATTATTTTTAAATGTTTTAAATGAAAGGCCCCATGTCGACGTTGATATTTTTGTGAAATAATAGAAATTCCTTTTAGCTTTCTCACTGGTCTGTAGTTTATGTTCCAGGAATGTAAATTTATTTTCTAAAATAAGTCCTAGGTAACAAAGTGACTGTTTACGTTTCACATTGATGTTGTTCCGTTTAATGCAAGGAGTTGATATTAATGAACCTTTTAAAAGTACTTGAAAGGTTTAATGTGCTGCAAATTCTAATCTATTTCTGTGGCCCCAACTCGATATTTTTGTAGTTGTAATACCTAATTAATTTTGAATTTATTTAAAAAAAACAAAATTTTTACATGTTGTCAAACACCCAATTGGACCCCGCATTTGGACATCCGAAATACCAGGTTAGTTATTTGCGTTCACGGTCTTTAAAACCCGAAATAGTATAGTATAGAATACTCTTGGTATTGCGGCATCTATCCCGGTTTTACCCTAAGTGTAATATAATGCGATGCCCGCGCTGTTCGCTCCTAAGGCCACGTTTAGACACGGCGTAAAAATTTCCTCACGGTTCAGTGTGAATATTATATACATACTATAGGGTTACCTATATGTACATACTATAGTATGCAGCAATGGTTGTCTAGAAGAAACCGCTGACCTACAAGGTCAAAAATCAGAAATAAATTCTGCTAAATTTATTAAAATAGGTAACTCTATAATATATTAAAATAGGCAACCCTATACTATGTATATATAGGCAACCCTATAGTATGTATATATAGGCAACCCTATAGTATGTATATATAGGCAACCCTATAGTATGTATATATAGGTAACCCTATAGTATGTATATATAGGTAACCCTATAGCATGCAGCAATGGTTGTCTGGACGAAACCGCTTTAAGCGGTAAGACCGCCATTTTGCACATTCCTTTGTTTTAAATTTTATGTTAAACTATGTACTGTATTTTATTTTTATGCAAATAAAGATTTTTTTATTTATTTATTCATGTACCTGTGAGAACAATTTCAATATGAATCATACTGTTACTGCAATTACATAATTTTCGGGTACGGAACCCTAAAACCTAGTAAAGACTAATAAAAAGTAATACTTATTTTATCCTTTCAGCATCAACAAGAAATAAAATAATTAAGTACAAAGTTGATTTTTTTATCAACGTTGAACTTAGGGACCCGTAGTCACTGCAGTTTACCTACTCGTCATGATGTAGCATTTATTAAATAATACATTTATTAATCTTAGCCCTTGTTCAGATCCAACAGAAATCACGCGGTTAAGAACCACACTCAGCTTAGTACAATGGTATCGTACTAGAACGTTCACACTGAACCGTGCGGAAATCGCGCGGTTCACGTCGTGTCTGAACGTGGCCTTAGGAGCGAACAGCGCGGGCATCGCATGATATTACACTTGGGGTAAAACCGGGATGGATGCCGCAATACCAAGAGTATTCTATACTATATTATTTCGGGTTTTAAAGACCGTGAACGCAAATAACTAATCTGGTATTTCGGATGTCCAAATGCGGGAAACAATTGGATGTTTGACAACATGTAAAAATTTAGTTTTTTTTAAATAAATTTAAAATTAATTAGGTAAGTACTACAACTTGATAAAAGTAAAAAGAATTAGGATTTTATGTGTAGTTTCGTAATTATATGCATTTCGAAGTCACAAAAAAGTTCAAATATTATTTTTAAGGTATAGTGTATAAACCTACATAATTAGTTTACTTACATCAAATACAAAAAGATTTACTATGGTATGTATCAACATAAACGCGCAAAATTACGAGATATCAGAAATTTTGTGCCATAGATTTCGTAGCAACTTACTAGCGTGTGACGTCACTTACTAGTACGATTATTATATGGGGCGTTTTCACGAGACTCACAAAGGTGCTTCAAACAATCCGCAATATCTTTGAAAATTTTGGTTTTTAGTATACTATTCCCTTTGTAAACTGTCTTATTTTCAGAGCACTATTCATTTATGTAATAAAAAAATACAGGATAATACCGAGTTTCGGTGAGGCCATGTTATTTATCCGGTTGAGCCGGCCAGTTATTGCCAAAGCATCAACTCAAACCTACAACTTTTAAAATGTAGATTTTCATTTAAAGGATTACAGAGTTAATGTTAAGTGGCCCCATACACGGTCCGGTTTTCCTTCAGTTCGGCCTGAACGGATGCAAAATCGTATCGTCTGTGTGCAATTTCGAGATCGCATCAGGCGGCCGTATGGACTGAAGCAATTTGTTCCAATGTTGCCAACTCTGTTTTTGTAAAACTACTAAACTCGCGTTGTTTTCTACAAAAAACTACTAAAAGAGTACCGATAACTATAAAAAAGCTACTAAACTTAGGAATCCATAAAAATCTTTTTTGGGTTTTTTTGTGTACAAACATACATACATTTTCAGGTTTAATATTTAATCCTTAAATTAAAAAAATAAAGTAGGAAATATTACATATATAGAAATTAAATCGATAGTTTGAAGCGACTTACGGATGCGTGCTACTATGTGATATTATTATAAGGTCATAATAGCACATAGAAGCAAGCTATTTTGCATATTATGATAACTGTCTAACTATTTTCTACAAAACCACTACTCACAACTAAATTCCTACTAAGGAAGGAAATAAAATACAAAATTTTGTAGTAAATAAACTAAGTTGGCAACATTAATTCTGACCTGCACGGATGGACTGAACGGCAATAAAATTGGACTGAACGGTAATAAAATTCGAGTGTAAAATAAAACCGGTCAAGTGCGAGTCGGCAAGATGAGTTCCGTACAAAACGGAAAAAAAATACGTTTGTTGTATGTGACCCTCAAATTTTTATTTGATTCAGTTTTTAGTATTTGTTGTTATAACGACAATAGAAATACCTACATCATACATTTGTAAAAATTTTAACTGTCAATCTATCACGGTATAAGAAGGTTAAGATACAACCTGGCGACAGACGGACGAACAGCAAAGTCTCAGTAATAGGGTCCCGCTTTTACTCTTTGGGTACGGAACCTTAAAAATGGCACGTCGTCAATAGGTTTTCATTGAATTACTACAAAAGTTATTGTCATAAATTTATTACAGAAGCTAGGAGAGCGGCGGACAGACAGACAGACGGATGGGCAGAGTGAAATTATAAGGGTTCCTTAAGTATAAGGGAACCCTAAAAACACGACCAAAGCTCGCGGCAATTTTCCGTGTATGTGCTCGAATCCGTTCAGGCCGAACCTTAGATTAAAACGCCTAGAAACCGGGTACGCGCATGAATAGTGAAGTATATCATACTCAGCCATATCGGCTCAGTTTGTTCAAACGACGTCAGTTGGCAAGGTCAAGCGCTAGTGCATGACATCTCCGACTAATAAAAACATTATGACGGTTTGTGTCGTTATTGGGTGTCACAATGCATCGGAAAAGAATTGAAAAAGCTTCGGACATAACATTTCATATGTAAGTATGAAATGTTATGTCCGAACAATTTGACATGTATTAAGTCAAATATTTAAAACATTTTAAAATAAAATCATATTATATCGCCATCTTGCTGCCCTATTGTGAATTGTGAAAGTATTACTAGTAATAATAAATTTATTTAAAAATTTTCATGGCTAACTAATAGTTGCAACTAAGACAAAGTTTTATAATATTTTCAGATTTTTTAAATTATGATTTTAAAGTATTGCCCGTATTAACATAATCCTTAATATATTCCTTAATACCCGTTTAATATAAATAATGTTCACAAATTGTGTTTAGATGGTTTAAAATGAATATGAGTTATATTTTTACATCTCACGATATTAAGAAAAGCAAATTCAGTAATCCCAATTTTAAGAGTAAACACTACACAACTTTAAAGCTTTGTTTGTGTGCGTGTCGGTATGTAATGCTTACGCCTACATCTATCTGTTGCTTGCTTCACTTTGTACGATGCATTTGTTTGAAGACTATCTAGGCGTTATTAATCTAAGGGCCGAACTGACGTCAGTTCGGTCGGATGCAATTTTCTACGTGTATGTGCTCGAATCCGTTCAGGCCGAACTGACGTCAGTTCTAACTGAAACGATCGGCCTCTCGTCTGTGGAGGCCTTTTTTTAATGTTCATATGACTCATGAACGACAAAAATTCAGACCGCTTTATTACAAACGATATGAGGGCACAAAAAAGGTAGAGAAATGCTTCAAGAAAAGATAGTACAGCCGCGTAAAGGCTGCGAGATCATTGCCACGCTATCAGATGATACCGGCTAAAATTGAGCTAATATTGTATTTCTAGGAGAGGCAGACCTATAAAATAAAATATTTTTGATTGCTTTATAATATATTTTTATTTCACATCTATAGTTAGGTATAATCTTTTACATAATATTATTATTTCACTTACATAACTGTACTACATTTAATATAATATTATAGAGAGTAAGTACCTAAGTACTACACACACCAGCATATTTAGCGGAACATAAAATAAAGGTTTGATATCAGTATCATATAAGGTTGCTGGCTGGTTTATACGTCATTTAATTTAAAAAGAAATATTTTCAAATTAAGAAACCAACTGAACATCACATTTTATGCAATTGTTTTAATTTTATTCAAATACACCTTACCTGGAGCGAACTTCGAGTATTTCTTCCTTCTGAGTTTGATTTAAAATTTCATTGAAATACTGTTTTTTGTTAGTTTTTTTTAATAGCGTATCTTTTAGGAGTTGAGGACTACATTATGCCTGACTTAGCCCCAACGGAGATTGCCAGGGCACTCGAAATGCGAAGAAATGGTCAAACCTACAGAGAGATATCCAGAGATCTTCGTCGACCAGTTTCAACGATTCATCGCAATATCCAACGGTTCAGGGAGACCGGTACTTATGTGAGAAGGGCAGGATAAGGCAGAAAAAGACGCACTTCGAGTAGGGATGATCGTTTCATTCGGCTTCGTGTACGTAGGAACCCCCGTTTGACGGCCGTCCAAGCTCGACATGAGTTAGAAGCAGTACGGGGTGTAACCGTAAGTGAGCGTACGGTACGAAGAAGGTTCGAAGAAGCTGGTCTGGGTTCATTTGTGCCCGCCAAGGCTCCAAAGCTCGAGGTAAATCATCGTAGAAACAGGTTAACTTTTGCTCAGGAACATCGACTTTGGAACGCGGACCAATGGAGTAAGGTATTGTTTAATGATGAGTGCAGAATTCTCTTAAATCAAATTGACGGCAGGCAAAGAATATACAGGCGCAAAGGAGAACGATACATTCAGACAAATTTTGAAACTACAGTTGCATACGGTGGTGGAACTATAATGGTTTGGGCGGGCATTTGTTTGGGAGCTCGCACAGACTTGGTAGTGATTGACAGAGGGAGTCTGACTGCAGACCGCTATATCAGAGAAGTTTTAGAAGAAAATGTCGTACCGTTTGCCCCATATATCGGTGACGATTTTGTTTTTATGCAGGATAATGCTCGGCCGCATACCGCTCGGGTAACTCAAGCTTATCTTAATGATATGAATATCACTGTTATGGAGTGGCCGGCGAGATCACCGGATAGGAACCCAATAGAGCACGTTTGGAACTTGCTGAAAAGAATAGTTAAGTCCAGAATTCCAGCTCCTGCCAACGTGGGTGAACTGCGAATCGCCGTAGTTGAGGAATGGCGGAGACTATCCCAGGAGACAATCGATAACATCATTCTCAGTATGCCTAGACGGTTAGAAGCTTTAATACGAGCACGTGGAGGAAATACGCGATATTAATCACCAGTTTTCTAATTTAATTAATTGTTATTTTAATATTAATTTTCACTTTTCCCGGTTACATGAAAAGTTCAAAAATGTACCATTTTTCACAAATAGCCTTTACTCGCAAAATCTGTTCTTAATGTGATCTCATTTTAAGTAAAACAAATGAAACTTTAAATAACAAAAGAAGTGTAAGTAAGTAGATTTTAAAATAAAACCATATTTTTTTAATTATGGACCTTTTTTTTGTGTTCCGCTAAATATGCCGGTGTGTTTAGTTGTAGATTTTAGTTTGTAGGGGGAAATATCTGGATCTACTAAGCCGATTTTGAAAATTCTTTTACCAATATAAAGAAACATTATTTGTAAGTATCTAATTATAAAGATAAAGGGTAAATTCCAATTTTTGACGGGCGAAGCCGCTGGCAAAAGCTAGTTTAATAATGACATTAGTTGCACACGAGATTTGGTGTCACACATTAGAAACAGGTCTGTCACACACCAGAAACCTTTAGGTTTACCCAATGCACATTCTTACCAGGTTAAAGAGAATTTTGCACATGTACTTCAATATTATTAGGATTGATTAGATAAATAATTACATTTTAATGGAATTTAATAAGAAAAACTATTTGGAGAAATATTTTATTTTTATGAATATTGTTTGTATTTTATAAGTCCGTTTAGATTTTTTTCCTTAAAAATAATATCTATCTCATTTGGAAAGCTTTTTTCAGAAGAAGTTGGCCAAAAAAGCCTTCCAGATCTTGATTTCAACTATGGAACCAACATCTGATCATAAGCATCGATAGCCAAGGACTGTTTTGATGGGAGCAAAATAATATTTAATTACAAACTTAATGTTCATAAAACAGCTTATGATCATAATATATTATGTAATCTTTTGATAAGAGTATGTATGGCTGAGCACTCCACACTCCCACACTCAGCGGCCTAAAACGTATAAAAATTTTGACATAAAAAACCTACATACTTATTTTACTTATATCAAATACAAAAAGATTTACTAAGGTATATATGAACATAAACGCGCAAACTTCGGAGATATCAGAAATATTGTGCATATGGCCATACATTTCGAAGAAGCATTAGTAGCGTGTGACGTCACCAGCTTGTACAACTTTTATATGGGGCGTTTTTATAAGACTCACAAAAGTACTTCAAGCAATCCGATTATCCGATCCGATTAATATTTTTGAAAATATTAATTTTTAGTATCAGCTTTGCACGGGTGCGTTATTATACATTAGCTAGCATTTGCATAGCTTCCCTTTGAATTCCGTTGCTTAATTTAAAATATCTATTCAAACAGTAAACTGAGTGACTTTATACTGTGTCTAACTAGTCTTTTTTTTCTCGCATATTTTAACTAATTGTAAACTTACTTGAACAGAATATCACTGAAAATCTTTACACAGTATAAAATTAAGTCGCTCAATTTCCTGTTCGATTAGATCTTTTAAACTAAGCAGCGGATTTTAATGCAGTTTTCAGCAATGGATAGAGCGATTCAAGAGAAAGCTTTACATGTATAATACGCAATATATAGCCGTGCGAAGCTAGAGTGGGCCGCTAATATAAAACAATAAAAAATAAAATTCCAATTTCTTTCAAAAACCCCCTCCTGAGGTGAATGTCGATAAACAAATGCATACGAAATCTGTTGGTGGGTGCGGACAGTGCCCATACAGTTTTTTGCATGGTCCTTTCTTACACTGTAACTGAAATTTGAAGTAAAACTTCAGTTACAGTGTATAGATATTGCTAAGCTTTTTGTCTGTTGTCTCTTTATTTTGTGGTTCTATTTTCAGTCGCTACAGCATAAGTATGACAAATATTTCTTTTATTAAATATTTCCAACGTTTCACAATCCAAGTGAGAATTAACGATCGTAGCACACATCATATTCAGGTGAGCATAAGACAAAGATGATTCTATTTGATACGTAATGATTTTTTTATCAGAATAATTTTCCAGCGATGTATCCACACTACTTAAATATTGTGGGCGTATAGATATTATTTGCGAGTTAATTTTTTTTATTTCAAAAGTAGTTTCTAATATTGATGATAATTGTCTGTATACATTATCTATCCACTTTTTAGTATATTCAATGGAATATGGAAATTTACCACGCATTAGGTCCATGAATTCAACAAGCTTATTTGGCCATTCTATATCCTTACGCAATATATCTAATACACTTGAATCTTCTTTAGATATGAGAGAGTGTGCATGTTTAAGAACCCCTATTTGCAACTGCTCCTGAGTCGTATAATTTTTCAGGTTATTTCTAAAATCTGTAATTATTTCCGTTGGTGTTCCGCCAATACAAAAGACTGTCCCAGTCAAACCTAAAAAAACAAAAGCATGTTAAACAAAAAATCCTTCTATGATCACTATCTTATCCGTCCGTCCATCTATCTGTCGATATCCTTTATCTTGGGAACACGTGCGTACGTTAACAAATTCATAATTAAAACCGTACTCAGGCTTACAGGCCATAGTATTCTTAATCTTACTATGAATAAAAGAATAGAAAAGAAGTCACTTGGCATTTTTCATAGTTCTAGTTTAACGAGCTAAAGGGCCCAATGAATTTTGATTCCCATGAGAGTATCGAAATATTACGCATTTTTGCGGTATAAATGGCCTTTTTTACATTAACTTAGAAGTTTTTTAACAGCTTCAAGGGACCCGTACAATTGAGTAAACGGTTTCAATTTCAACTCGATATCTCCATGGGTTTCCCCTCAAGTTGCCATTACTATTTGAGTGTAGAGTGTTCGCCAAAGATAAGTAGCATTTTACAATAAATTGCTTTTCCTTACCCTTGTTCTCTAGTATGGCTGCCATCTCCAAAGCAACTAAGACACCACTTTCGTAGCCGAGTAAATAAAACTTTCCATTAAGCGCAGCTTTCTTTTTCAGAACATTAATATATCTATTTGCTAGTTCCTTAAATGTTTCATTGGAATGATCCAAGCCTGGCTGCAGAACTATTGCGGGGAGCTTGAGTCGCTCACATAGTTTTGTAAAGCGTTCATAATAACCTTCTACGCCAGGAACAATACACAAGTGGGGCTTAATCATGTCGATATCCGTATTAGACTGAAATAAAAATTTGCAATAAATACATCCACAGCAGTTTTAGATTTAGCGACGCCATTAGATGTTATGAGTAAAGAAGCCTCTATAGTTTAAAGGTCGCTTACATAATATATTATAATTGTCAATATAATCAATATAATTGTAAAAAATTAATAAGAAAATATACCAATGAAAATTATGATTATAATATATCTAATAAATAATAAAAGCAACTACTCGTACTTATTATAAGTATCATATTATATTATTAAGTGTGTAGATTGTACTTAACGTAAACTTATTTAAAGCTGGAAATTATTTAGTTTTTACTTTCAGTTATCCAACTGTGGCAAATATTTAACAAAAGGTACAAAGATCCTTACCGTAGCTGAAGAGGCTAAAGTGGGAAGGAATAACATGTCTGTAGTATATAAAAGCTCATCAGTATAAAGAGCCGGAAAATATGATGCTATTCCATGTTGTTCTTCAAAATCGGACTCAATGCAGCGATTCTCCAATTCGTTTATGCTAAAAAGATATTTAGTTAAGTGTATAATATAAGTTATAAAAAGTTATAACTACACTCGTTACACAAATTATACCACTATGATCAATCAGTCACAACTCACGCCATGCATTTATATATCATACATTTTATTGAGAAATAAAAATACAAAATCTGTATTATAATAATAAATCACAATAAAATCAGAATACCTGCAGACGATTATAAAATACGTTAAATATTTATTAATTTAATAATTTTATAAATGGGACATACAAATGACGTAGTATACCCATCATTAAAAGTCTCAGTAAATATTTGGGTAGGTACCAAATGATATATTTTTTTAATTAATACTAAGTTTCTCTTTGCATATTTCAAATTAGAGCTTTATGCCGCTACTAAAGTATGATGCTTTTGTTTGGTTTTATTGATGATTTGTGTGATTGAATTAGAACTTACGATTTCACTGTAAGTTTTTGTATTTCTTCGATGTTTAAGCTTAATTCATATACATCGCGCAAAAAGCCCTGGATCGTTATCAATTTTGAGTCGTCCATATTAAGCTCCTTCAAAGTGAAATCAAGAAATGAAGGCTGTATTATTATTTCTGGATCAATATCTGATGAAAAAATATATTATATTAAATTGATACGTAATACATAGTATTATGATAATGTTACTAAAGGTATTCATAAGTATTTATAATGTCTAATTGTGAATCTTGCTTTAGACTTGATAAATAATATATTATAAACATTCTAAAAATTACCTCCAAGTGACATAACTTCTTCCAGCAATGTTTTCCTTGGAGTGTCAGATGTGTGAACCAGTATAACCTTTTTCTGTGAAGTCAATGCTCGTTCCAAAGCATCCATTGCGCTGTTCATTGATATTACATTACTCTTGGTAGGTTTACAGTTATCGTCATACTTCTACGGAAATTTGATTATTATCAAATTAAGATTGTATATTTATTTGAAATAGAATCTTTGAAAAAAAAAATTGCCGTTCATGCCATATTTTTAGTATGCTTAGAAACATAGTATGTAATTTTTAATGTGTTCTGGAATTGGTATCTTGGTCTTTAAAGTACATAGTAATCTCTGTAGCTATTTTTAAGTTGATGTATACATATAAAAATGTACTTACCATATCTATGTCTGGTAACATAATTTTAGTTATCATTCCAAAGTGTCCGTTTTTTTCAATCCAGGAACCCGGCTTAATGTTAATATTGCCCACTGTTATAAGTCCAAAATATCTAAAAAAATGTATTAATTAAATATTTTTTGTCGTTAAAATATCATAATAATATATATATATATATATATATTATAATAATGATATATACTGTATATCCAGGAAATACAGTCTAGAATTATGTATTTAGGTATTATATTATACAAATAGTACAGTCAATCCGAGTTTTTTTAATAGAGCACCTTTGACCTATCCAAATCACCCCCATGTATGTTCTACTATTTTCTATAGTTTTCGATGTTTCACTTTTTTGTGAAAGACTTCCTCGAAGCATTTTTTCTATCAAGCAATTTTTTTGTAAGTGTATTAATTGGTATGAGACAGCCAAAACATTTACAAATCTTCTCGATCGTGGTAGCTAGCTGGAGTAGCAGGAATCAAATATGTCGATTCCACATAGAAAATATATTTTTGATAGATCAAAATCTTGACATTTAATATAAAAAAAAATTGTTTCCCAAAATTCCCCATACCACTGTCCAACGGTTAAAACATTTATTGATTATGAAGTAAAAAATGTGATTACTATATAACAAGCAGTTTTTTTGGGTATCCTAATACTTATGGAACCATTGTTTCGCTCTATCCGTCCGTCTGTCTGTATGTTCGCTCTCCTAGCTTCTGTAATTATGAAGATAAAGACATGTCGTGACATGCTATTGGTTAGATTATTTTTAGTACAGACATCTGCTGAATTGAACAGCCACATAAATTTCCAGTCCTAATTCTAAGGTTTTATGAGAACTTATTATTATATTATAACTTATTATTATGTATCCTTCATTTCTCCTTCATTGATACAGAAAAATAAAAATTTACAGATATCTGCATGTTCGTAACGCATTTTGATGACCTAAATGTTCCTAGTGTATGTACTGTGGCCGCCGCGCCCTTGACCTCTCGTTTACTAATTTTGCGTAATATTTTTTGTATACTTTGTTAAAATATGGTGTTGTACGATGTTGGCTAAAGGTGTAGTGCAGTAAATAGGGGAAATGATCAAGGTTATTTGCTCAAAGCAGCACCATACGTCTTAATTAAAAAGACTCGTCGTCAAAAGGAACTAATACACCGTCAATGCAAATTATGGAGACTATTTTTGTCGTTCGCAATAAAACTTCGAGATATTATGATTGTGTTGAACGGTGCACCCGTCTTATAAACACCAAAAACTTACTTAAGGGAGTAACGAGATTTCGATACAAATTCCTCAAGCATATTTACAATATCAATCACTTTTGTAGCTTTATCATTTGAAGTTATGACGAGTACACTTTCAAGTGTGTAATTTTTTTTGCAATCTTTTATTAATTCTGAGTAATCATTAGTTGTCCAAGTAGTTTTTATAAGTCTTACATTAACGCCATCTTCTTGCCATTGTCTGAAAAAATATTGTTATATAAGAAATAGTATTAAATATTCTGTTTAATTTAATGTTAGTCATCATGATAATATATATAATCTAAAACCCATTTTTACAAATCTTTAAAAATAATAAAGATACAATGATAAAAGTATAAAAGGAAATTTTCTTCAAACTGAGGAATTTCTCACATCCTCTTGCTGATTTTGCTTTCCAAAGTTTATTTTCAATAAAAAAATATATAACTATAAATATAACTAAAAATATATAATATTCGTTTTAAACATTTTTAAGGGTTCATATGCAACACATACTAATTACTATTTAATGGTATGCATAATATACATAATGTTTTCTTATCAGTTGGTATAATTCTTGGCAAGTGCTACATGGATTTATCAAAAATCTAATGACGCAATTTTAGTTTTATTAAAATCAGGTTCGTAAGCTTTTCAGCATTTTTCGCTGTTCTTTGTAGTTTCGTATTTCGTCTACCACGCCCATTTAAAATATATTATTGTTTTATTATAGATATTATACATTATACATCCAAGATACTTGCCGTTTTCGGAGATTTACAACATTTGTCATTTTGTCCAGTAACAAGAATAGATTTTTAGCACCACGCTTAATAAGTCTCTCTGCGAGTTTTAGTACCAACTTCTCGTTATCCGATGCAAGGAGTTGCCATGAAGAGCTCGAACATGTAACTCTGTAAAAAGAAATGACAACAAGTAATATATAAAACTAGCTGTTACCTAATACTATGTGCAATTGCAGTCATGTCTCGTAAAATTTTTAACCGACTTCAAAAGAAAGGAGGAGGTTATACGTTCGGCTGTATATATATAATATATAAGTACTGAACATCAACTGTATTTGGGGATTTTGGCGTTGTTTAAAGAACTGAACATATATATAGTGATTTTGACTTTTTCTGAACTAACCTAAGCATATGCTACCAAAAAGTAAGATTCTGCACCAAGGTATACCCTGGATTCAAAATCACTGAACAGAACTCCTCAGTCTTTAAAGACACGCGTTTGGAAATTTAGACATTGTTTAATGAACTGCAAGCATATGCCATTATGTAACTAACAGTACCTAATGATCATCATCATCTTATATACAGTACCTAGCGTACGCTTGGCGGGTATTCAATTATACCTACATTTGATAGTTTCTTTTAAAAGTTCTTAAAATGTGTTAATAATATTATAACAAATATGAATAAAAAGAGAAAAATTATTATTTTTAAATTAAAAATTAAACCGTCTTCCAAAGACGTCTTCCAAAGTAAAAATACACAAAAAGTATGAAATAAATTATACCCCTTTTAAATTAGGATTAACTTCACGTCACTTTACGTCAATTTTATTTGAGAATCTAAGATTGAAGTTAATCTAAGATTTTAGATACATTCAAAATTTAAAAAAAAAAAAAGATTATTCAGGATATTGTTTAGGCTGGTACCGACTTTAAAATAATGAGGATTGTGTAGAGAAATATTTCAAATTTTAGCAAAATTTAAAGGGGGAATTATTTAGAAAATAAGATTTATTTCATACTTTTTTGTGTATTTTTACTTTGGTTTTGCATACATAAAATCGGTTACCTACACCTAACTAATATTTATTATATATCTATTGTGGGAAAACTTTTCAATAAATCGGGGTTGAGACACTTTTGTATTTAGCCTGTCTATAAGATAGATACGTGTTACATACACATTACACTGAATGATGAATATATTAATGTCCACCACTTTGTTAAAAGTGTCGATGTTGCGACCGTCAATCAAATATTCAGAATATAAATGTTAAATGCTTTTTAATTTATTGAAAACATTTGTTGTAAAATGTATACTAACTACTATAAAAAACCAAAGCTGTTGAGCTTCTATAGCAAAATTGTATTGACCATTAGCCAGAACACGAATTTGCCTGTGTCATATTATAGGAAAATTAAAAAAAATATATGTACCATAATAAAAATTCTGGCACTTGTTCAACTGATATTGTAGGCAAAAATTGCACGCTATCTTTGAACACGTCATGGAAAATTTATTTCCTGCTCTTAATAAATGCCCAACTTGATTGTGCTAAGAAAGGAGTTAGTTACAGAATAAGCACAATTTTCGTTTATTTTTTTTCTATCCATAAGTTGTATCCAAGTTCTTATGTTGCATGAGGAAGGCCAAGGCCAATTAAATTGTTCGTACAAAGTTATTTAATAGGCAATATTTGCTAGCCATGTTTATGTGAACCTTACATGAAGTCGTCGCAAAATGTCTCAAAAAAGCAGTGCGGGTCCTTTATCATTTTTTTTTCATAAAGCCGGCGATAATGCGTGCATTTAGCGCAACCAAAAAAAAAAGTATCTATATAGTCGTGAGTCCAAACACTCATCCAAAGACAATTAACCGCCAAGGATAGAAAGTGTCCTTCTCACAGAAGGAGCTTTAGCTCCTTTCAGGATGGTACTGAAGGCGTAGGGAGCTGGTACAACGCTTACTGCGAATTTTACAGCGCTCCAAATATTCAAAGTGAGTCCAATGGATCCACGACTACATAACAGTTAAGGGGTAACAACGTTTCATTGTGAAAAAATAATATACTTAATCTAAATATAATAAAGAATAGGCACCTGGGAATGATATTATATTGTTTGAGCTGCCGTAAGTCAAGAAGAACGCGACCACGGTTGTTGCCAGCAGCCTGGAGTCGGAAGGCTCGCGGAGCGTCCCGCGCCTCGTATGTGACCCGTGTCAGTGGCCTCACGTACCCACGCCTTATACCGTCGATCATCAGCAGGCGAAGAGACTGTAATGCAATACTTAGATTAAACTGTCGAAACTACCATCACAAGATTTATTGTATATTATCATTCCAAACTAGGTGCGTGAAGCTAGCAGTCGGGTTAATAATTATAAATCAATCGAACAAAATAGAAAATAAAACATACTTTTATATCTTCTGCAAATTTTGGTTGAAATATAGTTGAGAAGTCGATAGGATAGTACATTCTTTCCAATGTCAAGTTATTCATTCCATAATTGTAATTTTCACGTTGAGGAACGACGACTGTGTCTATCATTATTCCACCAGGTCCAAGACATCTAAAAGAGAACTGAAACAATTCATAGCATACTTTTATACTTTAAACAGACTAATCTTGTATATATATAATGGTAATCTCAGAAACGGCTGCAAGTATTTCCATGAAATTTTGGTATGCAGGTAGTTTTGGAGTGAGCAAAATCCATATAGAAGAAGGAAAAAGAAAGTAACAACATTTATTTTCAATACACAAAAAGACACAAATTAAAAAAATATATAAAAAAGATAGAAATCCAGAAATGCAGAGGTACAAAACTGGCATCTAAGTGTCAGTTCACACCGAGATGCGTCGCTTCTAGGTATGAGCTGACTATAAGGCCTAGAGAAGTCTCTAGAAAACGCGTATATATACGTCATACAACATGTATACCCCAAGATAGATACAGACGGCTGCGATTTGACATTTTCGGATTTGACTGTTCCGAACTGTATAAAGTAGGTGCGACCACGGCTCTACCTTGAGCATTTTTGTACCTATGCATTTCTGGATTTCTATCTGAATTATTTTCTTGTTTCGGCCTTTTTAGACCCCTTTTTTACCCCTTTTTTGGTTTATAGCTTTTTTAACTTATTTTTTTATTTCGTATTTTTCTGTTTCCCAATCGAACATATTTTTGGTATAATATTAATAAGTAATCAAAACACTAAAAATTAAAAATATCTTCCCTAATTTTTTTTCTAGATTTAAAGAACAATAATATTAATATTATGATAATCAAGAAACGCAATTGAGATCATACAAATACTGCGATTCAGAAATATGTAAGACCCGGCTATCGAACGATTAAGTAATAAAAGTGCTAATAGTTTATTTCATCTGAATTTTCTTATTAAAAACGGATGAACCGATTTTAATCTAGTTTTTTTGTTTGAAAGCTGACACGAGTGAAGGTGTTCTTAGCTATAATTAATCATCATCATCAGCTCGTTCATTGACAATTCAGAGATTATTTTTTTTTATTTTGTTATTATGTATTTTCTATAAAAATTACATTTATAAAATAAAATATATTTTATGAAAGTACAATAATATATAAATTATATTTCATAGTCATAAATTACGTAATGTTTGATAATTGGACAACTGGGTTGTACGAATTGTATGACCGCATTTTAAACGTGTATTTGATATTAATCAATATGATATAAAATATATTTTTACATATTTTAATGTGCTTTCCACCTTTCTTTTGATACCAAACATATGATGATTATTTTGGTTTAATTTTTTTAGATGTTAGAATCTAAGGGTCAATTTTCGAAATACGAAATAGGTACAATTAAAAAAATTATATAGTCTTTGTTACCCGCGGCATCATTACGAATCAATTGACACCACATTTATTAAAATCGGACCAGTAGTTTAGACGCTACGAGGGAATAAACACATACATTGACTGCCATATAATCATACCCTTCCTTTCGGCTTCGCCGTAGTCGGGTAGAAATAACAAATTACAACTTAAACAATAACTACAAAAAATCAACAATAATAGCGAGCCCACAAGTTGTGCCTTAATGTGACCAAAAAAAGGTCCAGTTCGGCTTAGGCCACGTATGATACAAGCATTGATCTATAAGAATAAGAATAAGAATAAGAATAAGAATAAGAATAAGAAACATTTATTTGCAGCTCTACTAAAAACTAAAAATAATAATTAAGCTTATATTTAAATACAATAAGAAAAATACATAAATGAAAAACATCTAAAACTAAAACAGCGTAGGTAGCCGCAAATTGATTCTTTCTTGATTCATGACCAAAATCGCAATTATAAATTGATATTGTACATTTAAGAATTTTGGTCTTTATTTTAAAATAAGTGTGAAATGTGAATACTACCCATAACCTAACACCAACAACAGAAAATAGTTTATGAAAACAACTAATTAAGGATGCCAATCGAATCAGTAAAATTTTTAATACAGGAAGCAAAGTGCAAAATAAGTAACCTGAAACATACACCTATAATACACTTATATCATGTCGTAAGCATTCCTGTGCTTTCTGTTCGCGTAAAATAAATTGTCGGAGTTACTTATTAATAGTAGCTAGACTTTTTAGATTTCTAATCGGCGGCGGTATGTTATTCCAGCATTTGGATGCCGAATAACGAAAGCTGCCCCTGAACGACGCTGTATGATGTTTCTCGATGGCTAGCTGTACAGAACTTTGCCTTGACCCACAAGAGCTAGCAGTTCTTGAGAGTTTATCATATAGATATCTAGGCTTCCTATATATTAATACGTCAAACAAAATACAAGCTAGATGAAGTTTTCGCCGATGCTTCATTTTCAAAATAAAATACTCATTCAAGAAGGGGGTCACATGCCTTCTAGGTGAGATATCAAAACAGTAACGGGCACAGGCATTCTGAACTCTTTGTATGAGCTTTTTAGTTCCAGATGTTAAACGTGGGCTAAAAACAACATCTGTATAGTTCAACTTTGACAGCACCAATGACTCTACAAGACGAACACGCATTTCCACTGACAGAAACGGTCTCACTCTGTATAGTATCTTCAGTCTGTAAAAGGAGTTGTTGACTAGACTAGTTATATGTTCTTGGAACCGCAGATTACAATCAAGCAAAACACCCAGATTATCGCCGTAATTTAGTGCCGCATAAATGCGTTCAATTGGTTCACCCATTAAGTTTACGTCACTTCTAATGCTCAGATGTTTGAGTTGAATAATGGAGCCACAGATTAAGTATTTGGATTTAGCAGGATTAAGACACAAGTTGTTTTTTTGGGCCCACAGCATTATACGATTAAAGTCCTCATTGAGCAAAGCAACTGCTTTTTCTATATAACTTGGCCTACAAGATATATAAGTTTGGGTATCATCAGCGTAGAAGTGAAATTTACAGTGTCTAATATGGGTTCTTAAATCTGCTATGTATAAAATGAAAAATATTGGTCTCAAAATAGAACCCTGTGGTACTCCATTTCAACATCCAACCAGTCAGATAACAAGAAGGAACCGTCACTAAGGGAAAGCTGCACACGCTGGCGACGATCACTGTACTACTGTGACGTTAGCTATTAAACCATTTCAATGTGTAGAAAGCCCTGGAAAAGTCCAATAGATAACATAGTTTAAGAGACACGGCGAAGGCGTACCTCGACGTAATAATTCCAGATGACAAGCCGGAATTGGACAATGATTATCACCGCGAGATAAGATGCAGAATGTTAGACCCCATCAATACGCCGGTATCTGACTTACCTACACTTGATGAGTTCACTTCAACAGTTAATTTGTTACTTACGAAAAAGTCAGCAGGTGAGGATAAAATATCTAATATTATGATAAAGCAGGCGTGTCTAGCGGTAGGCTCATCTATATAACAGGTTTTTAATAAATGTATTGCAGAAGGCACTTTTCCAAAAATCTGGCGAATCGGCACAATAAAATTAATTCCAAAAGTTGGTGATAAACCACCAGACGATCCGAAATCCTACCGTCCTATAACGCTATTATCATGCTTAGGTAAATTATTAGAACGTCTTATTGTTCCCCGCTTGCTACCCGGTGGCCCGAAATTTAATAATCAGCAATTTGGATTTACCGCCGGGAAGTCAGCAGTGGATGCAGCAATCGAGGTCAGAAAAACAGTAAATCTATCGGAGTGTAAATATGTAGTAGGTATCTCTCTGGATATCGCGGGTGCCTTCGATAATGCCTGGTGGCCAATGCTACTACTGAAGTTAAGAAACAGAGGCTGCTATCGTAATATTTATTATTTAATTTACTCGTATTTTTGCAACGGCGTAACAAAACTCCAACTCGGCCATTACACACATTTAAAAACTTAACGCGCGGCTGCCCTCAAGGATCAGTACTATCGCCGCACTTGTGGAATATAAGTTTTGATGATTTATTATGTGTTCCCTTGCCTCCTCTGTGCTCTCTGATAGGTTATGCTGACGATGGTTTTCTTATTATTCAAGCCAATTCGCGATCTGACATTGAAAATAAGGCCAACAAGTGCCTCAACGTAATATCGAGTTGGGGCCACAGAAATAGATTAGAATTTGCAGCACATAAAACCTTTCAAGTACTTTTAAAAGGTTCATTAATATCAACTCCTTGCATTAAACTGAACAACGTGAAATCAATGTGAAACGTAAACAGTCACTTTGTTACCTAGGACTTATTTTAGAAAATAAATTTACATTCCTGGAACATATAATACCGATGAGAAAGAGGTGAGAAAGCTAAAAGAAATTTCTATTATTTCACAAAAATATCAACGTCGACATGGGGCCTTTCATTTAAAACATTAAACATAATTTATAATGCGACATACCTCGGCAGCATATGCTATGGCGCACCGGCTTAGGCAGATAGGGCTACAATTGGAGCGGCCCGTCGTAAACTTTTGCAAAGCCAACGACTCGCCTTAATATTTTTATGTAAGGCATACCGTACCGTATTTCAAATTCCGAACTTTCAAACGTTTTTGTCATAAGTACTATTGGAAACAATGCAACACTTTTTTGTCATTATAAATGCATTGTAATCAATTGTCATATTATAAATTAAAACATTTAATTACATTCTGTCTTGTAATCATAAAAAAAAGAAAAAAAAACATGTTATTCCCGTGGTGCTTCCCCTTTAATTCTGACTTTTTGTCATCACAATTTTAGCTGTCTCCCGCTTTGCTTGGTGAGGGAAACTGGAATACTTCCTACTCCTCCTACAATCTTCTGATTAATTTCGTTGCGGGTTCCAAGACAGATTAAGCATGTCCCCCGGGCACCCCTGTGATCATATCAAAGGGTTTTTTGCGGTTAGTTACCACTGTCGATCCTGGCTACACAGGAGTTGCAGTGGTGGGTAAGTGTGGTGGGCCAATTGCCCTTAAAAAAAAAAATCCGTACCGTAAGTACTGAAGCACTAACAGTCTTAGCCGGAGTCCTACCAGTAGATTTAGAGATACAGCGTCGTGCAGCACTATATTATAAAAATATAAAATGACTAACCCTGAGTGTTTAAGCGCGAAAGAGAGTAATAAGGTAACAAGATTATTCGAGCCATTAGATATTTCTATACAGAACCTAATTTCTGAGTGGCAGGAACGGTGGGACAACACTATCAAAGGGCGTCACCTATATAATTTCTTCCCTTCGGTACGCGATCGACTCTCGAAGCAATGGATAGAAATAGATCACTACGTCGCACAATTTTTGACAGGACACGGAAACTTTAAAGCGAAACTTTTTGGATTTACATTAGTCTCGTCTCCGCTATGCGAGTGTTCGACCGAAGGTAGCCCTTATGAACAAACTGCTCATCACATACTCTGGGAGTGTGATCTCTGGTATGACGAAAGAATCGAAATGTTGAACAGCGTCCATTGTGTTTCTAGGGTTGTGTACTATGAAGATCTCGTGGGCTGCGCGAAGAACTTCCGAGTTTTTTTAATCGTTTTGTCATAAGTACTATTGGAAACAATGCAACACTTTAATATATGCATGCAATAAATGCATTGTAATTAATTGTCATATTATAAATTAAAACATTTAATTACATTCTGTCTTGTAGTCATAAAAAAAACATGTTATTCCCGTGGTGCTTCCCCTTTAATTCTGACTTTTTGTCATCACAATTTTTGCTGTCTTCCGCTTTGCTTGGGGAGGGAAACTGGAATACTTCCTACTCCTCCTACAATCTTCTGATTAATTTCGTTGCGGGTTCCAAGACAGATTTAGCACGTCCCCCGCGTACCCCTGAGATCAAATCAAAGGGTTTTTGCGGCTCCTGTGTAGCCAGGATCGACAGGGACCACTGTCGATCCTGACTACACAGGAGTTGCAGTGGTGGGTAAGTGTGGTGGGCCAATTGCCCGTTAAAAAAAAAAAAGTCCAATAGGATAAGTAGGGTACAATGACCTCTATCTTGTGAAGTTAAAATACTGTCAGTGATATCAAGTAGTGCAGTCACAGTACTCCAACCCTTCCTAAAGCCAGATTGTGTCTCAGGTAACAAATTATTATTTTCCAGGTAGCCTGTAATTTGCTCACACACCACCTTTTCCAGTATTTTTGAGAAGCAAGGCAAGATACTAATAGGACTGAGATCTTTTATTCTCTAGGTCTAGGTCTAATTCCTAGGAATCTGCGCATTTTTAAGTTATATAATATGCTTTTTCTTTTGTTGTGCACTAATATATTATTATCAATAATTTCGACTCTAACTATCAGCCGGATTAAAATTTGGTATTTGTATGTGGAATTTTTGCATTCTTCGGAATGTGGTGCGTTAGAACCCCGATAAAATATTTTTGTGATTCTCCGAGTAAAGCTCGGATACCCAGGTATTTGTTATTATTTTTAAACAAAAAATAAAACCGACTTCCAAAGTAAAAATGCACAAAAAAGTGGGAAGTAAAATTTATTTTTCAATTAAATCCCGTTTTAAATTCGGCTAAAATTTCAACTATTTCTCTACTCAATCTTCATATTTTTGAAGTCGGTACCAGCAAACTTGAACTCGAGTTCTATAAAATATTGTTTTTATCAGAATATTGTTTGGGCTGGTACCGACTTCAAAATTATGAAGATTAAGTAGAGAAATAGTTAAAATTTTAGACGAATTTTAAGGCGAATTATTTAAAAATAAGTTTTTTTTTCACAATTTAATTTATTTTAAAAGAGATTAGAATAGCCTCCGCTATTCTAATCTCTTTTAAATTTTTGTCGACAAAACAAACTCAAGCGTTATTTTATTCCAGTTTTCTGAGAGGCAGTGGTATTTCCCCTAATAAGCATTACCGATTTGTGGACCTAATAAACAATTACCAGTGATGATGATGATTAGATAATATATTATTAAATAATTATTCTATATTCTAATTATCTATTGTAGTAGTCAGCGGAAAATGTAGCAGTAACCATTATATATTATATTATAGTGATGATTATGATCACGAATATAATTTTGGCTATAGCAACATTTCAAAGACATTGATATCGGTGTACAAAACTCTTATGAGTAGTGAGCACCTATGTCATCATAATATTATGGTGTTTCGTGTGAATCGGTAGTGATGATGATGCTGATTACTGTAAGTGGTATGATGGAATATGCTCGCAATTCTTTACACAACGCTGGAATCCCCAAACATGTATCAATAAGGACTCAGGAGTTCTGTTCAGTACTTTTGGATCCAGGGTACACCTTGGTACAAAAGCTTACTTTTTGATACCATAATATGCTTAGACTAACTACTTCAGAAAAAGTCGAAATCACTATATATGTGTCCATATAAATTTCAAAGTGTTCCTTCGATACATCATGGATCCCAATCATCACCACTTTGATGTCAAAAAGACTAATTTGACCTTTATAACAACAAAAAAAATTTTAAAATATAGACGGCGGAGTAGGTACGTTGAACACAAAAAAATATACCTACAGCTGAACGTATTGCCTCCTTTTTTGGATATCGTTTAAAAGTAAGTTCGAAAGTTTTTAAGTATATGATTGTATGTAAATAATTATAAAGTTCTCTATATACCCTAATCCCTAGACTACACCTACCTAAGTCTAACCTTACTGGTCGTAGTTATGTAAGGTAGAATAATGTGAGTGTAGAGGTTTGTGAGAATTAGTTTTATTTAGAGTAAACATAAAACGTATACGTATTTTACGTCATATTAACTAGTCTTATAATTATTATGTTTAGTTATTAATAAGAATTAATTTTTAAGTGCAATAAAATTAAGAGCACTTACATTTTTGAGCTCGTTTGTTGCGCAAGATATTAAAACGTTACATCCTTTACCATTTGTGGCGCGTTGTATATTATAAACAAAATTGAAGTCACGAGAATGGTTAATAATGTGATCATCTAAAAACAAAATAATTATTATTACACAGGATGTTTCATTTCGAGAAAGATTTTCTATTTTAACTATAGATAGAAAAAATTTAAACACATTAATAAATATAATATAAATTTTCCTTCAAATTACAATCAACTGTTGAAACAATTAAAAGAGTAAGGTATCTAGATATTGAGATCTAAAACTTTAAATTTCTTAGGCATGTCGATAATAGAATCGGTTCATGGGAATGGCCATTTAATTTGTCTCACTGGGTGCAAGATATTTAGCTGCACGTTGTTAAAAGAGATATGATTTAGTTTATTTAAAGCGTTAATACTTTTGCTCTATTTCAACGAGTGTGTGAATGGGAGATGCAAAACGGGCGAGAGCTTAATAATCTGGCATGGTACCACACTTGTAATTCATCTGATGTCGAGGGTATCAAAGGGTTGCGGTAATCTCTTAATATCAGCCGCCGTGGTATAGCAATTTTTTAGAAGCTCAACGAACACAAGCCATTATTCCCACAAATATTTTATTCCGGCTACTTACATAAAGCAATTACAGATTTGAAGTTTTTTTATTTTTTGCCATTTTAATTGCTTACCTTTAAGTTGTGGAATATTTTGTTTTAAAAATAGTTTTTTGGAACTGCTGCTCACTGTAGCAAATACTTTACAACCGTGTGCAAGAGCTACATTGATAACGGCTTGACCAAGAGCACCCGTAGCTCCTTGCACGCAAATTACGTGTTTCGAATTAATGCGTGCCCTAATAACCTGAAAATAATTAACTAATTATTATTTGATGTATTTAAACAATTATTACTAGTCAGTTGGGGTGATTGTAGAAATAAAGCTTTTGGTTTTTAAGGTGAATAAATTATTTTATAATCCCGATAACTGTTTATATAATGCACCTCCAAGTTGTAAGAGACAGAGAGACAGCGTTGAGTTAGAAAATATTAAAATACGAATACTCAGTCAAGATTTCGAGGGAAGGGGTCAAATTAACGCTGAAGATTATAATGAATGTATTACTCACTAAAATGTAAAGAGCCATTGAATATGCGAGCGGAACTGTAGCGGCATCTTCTAAAGACCAGTGTTCTGGCACTGGCAGGAGGAGTTCCGGGTTAGCGTTCACTTGAGATGATATCACATCACTATGTAAGAGACCCATTACCCTGGAACCGCTGTAAATAAAATACTTATTAAAAAAATTAAAAGTTGCGTTAGAGCGTTTTTACCATGGATGTTGTACAAAGAGAAGAGGGCATAAGCAACTGTGCACTATGATTTTTACACGGTCCGAACGTCTGTGTTCGTTCAGAGAGTTGTCTCTCTGATAACGATAAATTTTTGTACTTTTCGAGTTTCTAAGAAGAAAAGGATGAAGTGTTGTGTTATCTTATAAAAATTACTTGGATAGGAGTTCTGGTGCTATTGAGGGCATTACATTTCATGTGGAAGTAATTAAAAACTAAATTTATTATTATTGTTTTAGAAGAAAAGTTTCTTAGCGTCAATTATATTATAAATCATTCTACTTACCCATAGATGGCAATTGCTGTTTTTAACTTTTGAATACGAGGATCATAAATATATTCTAGATAGCTAGATTTCAATATTAACATATTATTTTAATCATCATACGTACAAAAGTTTTTTTTAAAGTTTTTTGCTAAACTTTTCAGTCGTAAAGTAATATTTAGTTTTCCATCATTTCTTAAACGCCATCTACCGTCGAGTATAAAACCCAAAAGCAGGGGCATATTTCGATTAATTTTGCCCATATTTTTTACGAAAACATATTGTTTCGTACATGGAAAGTAATTTACTTAACTATTATTTATTTGATTTCAACGTAAATAACATCGTTACTTACATAATAAATATACTTTATTTTAACTTGGTATGTAATTGCATTCCCAATTGATATGAACACTACATCCTACTTACTATTATAAATGTGAAAGTTTGTGAGGCTGGATGGATGGATTTCACGCAAAAACGGAAATGACGGATTTTGATGAAATTTAGTATGGTAGTAGTTTAGGCTCGGGATTAAAACGTAGGCTACTTTTTATACAGAAAAAGTACAGTATTCCCGTGGGATACCCGATACTATATTTACGCGGGCGGACCGACGGAAGGTCGGATGAATGGCCAGACGGACCTCCTCCAGTTTTTAATCGGTTAAAAATGCCCTAATAATTCTTGAACCATTTTTGTTAGCTCTCTTTTACTACCTCAATATCTAAAATATGTTCTACATAATTTAAAAAAACGAACGAGCGAATTAAGAAATTCTTAATAGCCTAAAATCTAAAATCAAATACTTAATAGTCTAAGAGCGCCAATTGCGTAAATCCACCACTGTTGTTAGGTTCTCTTATTGAAAAATTATTAAGATTATGAAATTGTTAGAATAAAAAAAATATGGTAAATGACGAAGAAGATCAATACCGTTTCAAAAACTGAATGTAAGATCAAACAAATTCCATTCGTCATTTACCACAATCCATTTAATTTACATAACACTTTTATCATAATAATAATAATAATATTTCATTAAATAAAACATAACGAGATGGCTTACAAAATAAAGAAAAATTACTCCCTGGTTTAAAAAGTCTTAGTAACTACGCCCCTGTCGACCAATATGTAATCATGCGTTTTGTGCCATCTAGTGTGAGATAGCAAAACTACGTAAGGTCGATAACAAGAGAAGTGGGCGGAGTCTCATACCCTCTCCCCCCGCAAAATGTCATGCTTTGCAGTTAGTGCCATCTAGTTTGAGATAGCAAAACTGCGTAGTAAGGTCGATAACAAACGAAGTGGGCGGAGTCTTGTCAGACCAAATTATCACGCTTAGTTTCATACTAAAAATTAATTACAACGACTCCTCTTTTTACTAGTACCATTTTTTTTACATTGCGCGGTGCGATATCGTACCGATAATTTACTAAGGTGTGAGATGGACAGCGATATAATTGAAAATGAAACATTGTGTACATGTCTCTGTCATTATCGGTGCGACATGCGATAACGGTAAGTATGTAAGAAACGCACTTTTGCCAAAGATATAAGAGATGCGATATCACACCGCATAATGTGAAAACGCTCTTAATATGTACAAAACTAAAATAGACACTTGTCTATATCTAAAATATGCTTACTAAAGCTTCTCCCAAAATCTTGTTATAAAGTATACCGTACATTATTATATTTTGGGAAAGCTAAACTAAATAAAAAACTTTATCCTAACAGATCGAAATGGTGTATAAAAACCTGTAGATGCCTAAATTGAGATTCATTAAGAGGTAAAATAAAAAATATACTCAATTTATACCTTTTAGTTCGCCCACTAAAATCAATAACACTCTTGGTGGGTTTGCTGTCTTCATGAAATTGAGTTCCTAAGAGCTTTTTGACGTAAACAATGTTGACACCTACGTAGTTAACCTTCATCAAAAGTTTTATTAGGGGTTAGTAAATTGATTTTTAAAAGAACCTTATAGTTTTCTAAACACACCTATAGAAATTAAATTACCTTAACTTGTACATCCATTTCATTATTTTGTAAATCTTCATTGGCCCAATATAATGAACTTAAATCACCAATTTGTCTTATTTTTAGTGTGACACCTATTTCTGAATTAATCTCATCTTCTAGAAGTGCAAAATATTCACCTCCTTGTATATCCTGTAAAAGTAGATCGTGTAATACATTATTTGGATTTTTTTTATCTTTGATCACCGAAAGATCAAAATACTATTACTATGTTTCTGTTGCTTTGTTTTGTAAGTAATAGCCTTAATATATTATGTAGTTTCATCACTGTGAAAGAAAAAACTAAATTCTAGTACTTAATTGACGCCTTTCAATTAACATGAAAGCAATTTTATGAAAAATATTATACAGAATAATATTATTGCTGATAGTAAAGGACATACTTTCGATGAATAATTTTTTGGCGTGCGTAAAACCAACGTGTTTGAATGATCGGGCTTAGTAGGTCTCCAAATAGCTAGCTCCATTCTTCCATCTTCTATGTTATGAGCACTCACTACGGTATATAAAGGAGTCTCTTTTTGTCCTAGATTATGTTTATGAATAATAAATGTATCATGACGTAAAACACTTCTTAGTTTTTGCCACATCTGCAAAATTGTGGAGAAATTTATATAAAAACCAAATAGTTAACTATTACTTGTATGTTAATAAGATTTACCTTCTCATCTTCTAACAGATCGGTAGTTAAAATAAGATCTACGTTCTCAAATCTATCTTCGTATTTATCATTTAAATTCAATTGGGAGTAGTTTGCTTTCACACCTGGGATTTTATTGATTATTTTTTCGATATTACAATATCTTGATTTCACACTGTCGATATTGATGATTTCAACTATATTTATTTTTTCTTTTGTAATTAAATTATCAGCTACAATTTGTAGGAACATATACAATGTATTCGTCTCCTAAAATTTTAAAAGTCTTATGATTATATTCTCTTTATCCTATTTTACTCCACATAACTAATGGATATATGAAAAATTTCGTACATTTTTTTTTCTCGCAGAAAAGAGTGGCATAAATTCGCATGTTTTTAATTCAACATTATCGTTTTTAATTACAGGAAGATCGACAAATTTCATGTTTTCTATAACAACTCCACCGCATCTGAAAATAAAATACATTTTCATATGAAAAATACACAAATGAAAACTTTAAAATTTAAAATCAAAGAGTTTATATACCAACAAAGACGGTATCTCAAAAATTCTATAATTATTATTTAAGCTTGGTAGCTTTCGAGTGACTCAAGTTCGAAAGATTAGATCGGTACCAGCCACTAGTTGTATGAACACCACCAACTCCACAATCCCAGGAAAAGCTTCTCGAGCAAGTAATTTTTACAATTTCTTTGTTTCTTTTACTAACCTTATTTTGTAATAAAATATAACTCGGAAATCACTACTAGATCTACTGTATTACAGTCTCTTAATAGTACCCCTATTACTACAGGACAACACGTTACATGATACATTTCGTTGGCTCCCAAGCTATATAAGGAACTAGTTACTAAAAAGTATTTACTACACTTACATTGTCACATCATGTAATTCTAGCACCTTTGCTTTAACTAGGACTCTATCATCATTGGCAATAGTACTATTGTGTTGCTTGTCAACATCAATAACAATCCTTCTGATATGGTTCAATTTAGATACCGTATGATGTTTTCTCCTTAAAACATTGAGCTGTATAATGCCGTCTAAGAAAGTCACCCAATTATGTTTCCATTCGATTTGCGCTTCCGTCAGAGATTCATTGGCTCTGTGTATACTGCGGAAGTCATTGCTAAAAAAATATTCAGTAAATTTTAAAAAAGGGCCAAACTGAACATTATTATAATTATAATACATCATAATGGTGATTGTATCTATATATTCCTAAATTCAACCTCTAGGGAAGTGGTTACAACGGGACTTAAAATTTAGTAAGACTTTGATTAGATTTCTAAATTGTTAACTGTTTTGTGGTGATTATAATTGCTACTAAATGCAAAAACGTTTCTTAAAACTAACTTGTCTTAACAAATTATAACTTACTGATATTGATATTCTTTGGCGTAGAGTATATTTTCATAAATATCATCAGTGAAGACATTTGTTTCCGAGGTAGAAGGAGTATTTTGCAGCTCTCTATCACTTGTTATTTCAGGTATAATAGTTCCTGTTATTATGAGTGAGTTTCCATTCAATACCTGCCCAAAATATTTACATTTTTTTAATATCCCATATTACTTAATATACCTAATTTTAAGCAAAACGTAAGCGTGTTTGTTTCACGGTGCCTTGTACACCAATCTTACTAAATAGTGTTTTCCTCCTACACTACAAGAGAGTTACTAACTTTTTTTGGAATAAATACTAGCCTTTAATACTTAGATTAAATCAAAATGGTAAAGATACGGTACATCCATATACTTGTCAACTGAAAAACGGGCCTAAAACAATAAAATAATCTTTTTGCGTAACACGGCCGCTTGTGTCACTCGCCAATTATGATTGCAATTAGGCGACGAGCGCCTGATTTGAGCGGTCCACGCGATAGAGTCTCTTGATCTTCGCTATTTTGATTTAATCTAATCTAAGCTTTAATACGATAGTTCATGTTATGAGTATGAGCTGTGTGCTAAATCTCTCAAATCTCTCAGAGCAGTATTGCGGGTTGCTGGTATTCAACCTTCTATGTGATTATAATAATAGTTTCTATGTGTTTACTTGTAATGAGATTTTTAGTTTAATAGCTTAACAAAAGTAATCCATCTAATTTTACCTCAAAATGACCCGTCCCTTTTTGTATAGCAACATAAAGACGCAACTGATGTTTCTCGTTTAGAATTGGTTGCGAGTGAAAATTCACATTTTCAAACTGTACTGACAGGTCTTTCTTTTTCAAGTTTAAGCTCGCAGCTAAAGTGTCCCATACAGATATGAGAGCCGCAGAAAACGGATAAAGATTTTTTCCTGCAATCATTATTTTAGTTACATTTTAATATTTATATTGATATTATATTGATAACATATTTCATAATAATAACCAAGAAAACACTGGTCTGCAAAACTAAGCATGACACTTTTAACGTTGCAATTACTTTTTAACCGATATCCAAAAAAGGAGGCTGTTAGACGATAATTCCGCCATCTGTCAGCCAACTTAAGCGTTAGTTCTATAAATAAAATATTGTTTTATCAGGATATTGTTTGGGCTAATACCAACTTCAAAATAATGAAGATTGTGTAGAGAAATAGTTAAAATTTTAGCCGAATTTAAAAGCGGAATTATTTAAGGTTTATTTCATACTTTTTTGTGCGTTTACTTTGGATGTTGGTTTTCATTTTTTGTTTATAAATAATAATTGAGTACACAACATTTAATATACTTGAGAAATAAAAAGGGTCTGAAAAAGAGTTTAAATTTGTATATAAATAGTTCAAAATCGGTAATCAAAGACGGTTAAAAAGTGGTAATACAAACTGACATTTTTTAATAAAACAAACATTCTGAATACAAATCAATGTTACAAACTAACATACCTCTAATAATATGTCCTTTTAAATAATTATGTTCTACATCGTACGTAGAAATAACATCATGTGATGTTGCAGCAATCCTCTTATTAACAGCAATAGGCTCATGTAAAGACCTAAACGCAAAAAATAATTGTCTTATAATAACTAGATAGATTAGATTTTTAATCTAATCAAAAATAATATTATAATTTTACACTTTACCATTTTTCTTGATACACCCAGTCAACTAAATGCGACAA
The DNA here is from genome assembly GCA_963565745.1 of Phengaris arion. Classification (NCBI taxonomy): domain Eukaryota; kingdom Metazoa; phylum Arthropoda; class Insecta; order Lepidoptera; family Lycaenidae; genus Phengaris; species Phengaris arion. The sequence goes on along the minus strand of OY751433.1, from coordinate 16,246,585 downwards.
CATTGGGGTAGATGTTGAAACTGGAAACTCCACTTTCGGATATAGCGCTTGTATTTTAGGATTGTATCCTTCAATGTACAACCTAGAAATTGTAACAAATGTTGACATTTTTTTATGTACAGCCATAACTGTAAGATTAAATTTGTGAAAATGGTAGGGACGTCCGTAACTCGGTCTGGTCGTGGTTTTTTGCGTCGTCAACAAAACTATTACATATAAATTGGGCGCGATTCGTGCGTTTTTGAGCACAACTAGACCCGTGACTCTTCCGGTCAAGGTAGCGTTTTTGAAGTTGTCAGTAGGTATTGTGTTCATAATGCTATTTAATTATTCATAAATTTTACATCTTTCCTAATATGTGACTAAAATAATCAAAAAAATTAGTCTAACAATAATTGTAAGACTCGTTTTCCGGAACAACTTTTTAATCGAAAAAGGAAATTAGTCACTAAGTAATCAAGAATTAAAAATTTTACGTCGTCGTAAAAGCGTAGAACTAAAGTCACTTTTTTATACTTTATTAATAGAAAGTAAGAATTATAAAGTTGTACCGTCCAATGGCTTCCAGCAAGTATCGTGAATTATCAGGGTGTCCGCGTCGAGTCAATGAAAGCTGTATGCATGTTGATGGCAGGGAGCGCTTGAGAATAGCTTGTAACAATCCGTGAGGCGCGATTTCTATCAGCACCGCATCAGGTGGAATCAGATGCGAGGTCTCCTCAAACAGGACAGGACTCTAACGAAGTGCAAAATATTACATAATTTAATATTATACGCTAACAAAAGAACGTTAATAGCATATACGGTATTACCGCTATAAGGTATGCACTGTGTGTCGATCGTTAATATCACATAACGCATAACCTCAAATAGGCTGCACATTAGAAAGGGTATATTATTATTACCAAAAAATTGTTGAGGTGGTATTCAGCTGAACTATATTTAGCCAGTGGTTCATCCCATCTGTCCTGCGGAACTGACGTCGACACCCAGCGAGAGCTTCGTGGACGAGGTGTCTTGATCAGATCTTGCATATACTTTAGCAAGGCTGGTCCTGATATGCACAGAATTTGAATAGCTTATGAATATTGTACTCATTTAAGTATGTGCGTGTGTAACTAAAACTGTGGTTCAACGATAAAAGATTGTCTTGTCTCCTTGCATAACGAAAGTAGGAGATTTTTGTATTAGCCCAAATGTGTCATATTGTAATCAGTATGAAATTTACTAGCTTGGTAGGTTAAAATAAAAACCGGTTAAATGCCAGTCGACTTTTTATGCAACAATTTTTTTTTACGGATTAATTCCTTTACTTGTGCTATTTTCCCGAAAAAAATGTCATAATCTCTTCGATTGTAATTAGAAGTAAAGACATGTATGAACTTATAAGCTAGCCATACACGTAAGGGCTTACTGCACATTGATATCTATCGGGTAAGCTTGAGCTGATACTGTTGGTACGGAAACGTGCACTGTTACGGCTAGAATAAGACCAATATTACAACATCTCACTTATCTTAAAAGCAAAACTAACTTGAAAATGTAGTTATTTCTTTAAAATATAGAAAAAGGTTTTCTAAGAACTAACAAAGATTTTACCGGCATCAGCAACGTAACGCGAATGGTATGCTATGTTGGAACACGCTACTTCTTTGGCGAATATTCCTTGGCTTGTTAAGCTGAAAACAAATTCGCTCATGATCTCAGCTGGTCCAGAAATTGTACAGGATTCCGCAGAGTTGTGACAGGCCACTACTATTTCTGGTGGACATATTTTTGACATCTGAAACAAACTTTTAATTTTACCCACCTTGACACACCAATAATACATATCCGAATGATAACCCGATTAAATAAAGTAACGTAGCGGTACAACGCATTCCCTGTCATGTAAACGAATTCAAGTACAAGATCCAAGAGCCTACACTTAAGAAGTGCCAAGTAGTTAAACTCAGAAAATTAACGAGTGTTAACCTTAATATTATGTGCTATTAAAAATTTACCTCTTTATATCCAAGTCCCACGGCTGCCATAGACCCGCGAATAAACGGTGTCTGTAGAGAAAACAGACCACGACTGTAGGCACATAGAATAGTTTCCTCGGCCGTGAAACAGCCATCCGCATAGGCACAGCAATATTCTCCCATACTATGACCTAAAATATTAATTTATTTTAATAAAAGTAAAAGATGGGTGTAAATCATATATATCGAGCAATGTATATCGAGCGACAGAAACAAAACATGCAAATAAGCTATCTGACACTCGTCCCTAGATTGTAAAACAGATTCTAATTCACTTAAATAATATTCAGATCACATTTGAATCCAGTATTAATAAAACTTTCAATAATGTAAAAATAATATTATTATTAATTGAAAGTACCTAGCAATAGCTCCCCACACCGATTTCGGTGACGGTGGCCTGTTTCATTGAAACCAGACCAGCTACGCAGGAGTTATGTTATAGTGCCCAAGTGTGTGCGCAGTACACAAGAGCACTCTCTCCTCCTTTAGTCTCGTAACCCAGTGGGACGGATAACCGACACGACTGGCGAGAGATTAGGCGCAGGTCCGACTTTTTTACATGCCCATCCGACGCATGGATCATCTTTCTTCTCAGACAATCAGGTGATCAGCCTGAATTATCCTAACCAAACTTGGAAACAACATTTTTTTGTTCCAATGCGGGAATCGAACCCACGACCTCCGAGTCGAGAGCCAAGCTCTAACCACTAGACCACGGAGGCTGTTGAAAGTACCTAATATGATGATGAGACGTATGAAAAACCCAAACAGAATTCATGATCTATATAGTTAAATTCATTGACAGGTAGTAAAAAAATCATAATTAAATTATAATGCCGGTAGCATTAGGGGCTTGTTGTCGGTAAAATTAAATCTTTTATCTCCTACTAAAAGCTTAAAGCCTCACAAAAAATACAAAATATCCTGTATCTTTGACATTAGTAATTTCCATTTTTTTATGATAAGAGTATAAAAACTAACCGATTATCATGTCTGGGACAATATCCATTGCTCGTAAGACATCTGTGAGTCCGATTTGTATAGCGTTTATACCAACAAATGAGTGCAATATATTATCGAATGTTTTCTTATCGTCTGATGTAATAATATCAATAATATTGATGCCTCTTGGTCCAAGTACACGATGACATCTGCAATTTGGGATTTGTTAAAAGAGCGAGCTGCTCCCCAAGCCCTAACTCAATTACTAGTATAAAAACTAGGGTATTTTTTGGGTTACAATATTCTACATAATACTATCACCGCTACTTTTACAAACCTTTCAATAGCAGCAGCGAAAACTGGAATACGCATCAGGTCCTTACCCATCCCAACCCACTGTGAACCCATTCCACTGTACACGAACCACAGTGGGCGTTTGCCCTGATCGAAGTAAGCGCATTCTTCATGTAAACTTATTGTTTCATCATTTTCATTTGTATCTGAATAAAAAAAATATTATCAGATAACCAATGAGATAAGTGTTTAGGGAGGATAAAAGTGACATACCAAGTATAATATATCCACGGCCCAAATGTCCCCCTATTCTCTTTTCATAAAAATGATGTAAAAGAGCTTGTTCTTCTGGGTCAATTGGTTTACTTTTGAGGTAGTCAAAAATTTTTTTTATTGACGTCTCATGTCTTCCTGAACTAAGCATAAGACGTGGAAATGCCGCTTTGTATCGTTGAATATCCTACAACATGTTCAAAATAGTAAGTGACTTTGCTCTTATTATCGAGCAATGGCTCTCCCATATTTATATTATTTTAAAGCATAATGATTAATGAGCAAAATTACATCGGTCGGTATTTCTTCAACTTGTGGTGTTCCATAGTTAATACTACTTACTTTCTTCTTGTTATAGCCGTGAAGAAGAATATGGGAAAAAACTCCAGTCAAAGATAAGTTATTGATTGCAGTGTATGTGGGAAGGAATTCCTTGTGATCTGTCAGTATTTCAATCCGTCCATTTTTTATTGCTGCTATGTCGTCTCGTGGCGTGTTATAGTTGAGATTTGCAGCCAGCTTGCCATAGTGGTAGCCTAATAAAACCTAATAAATATAGTTAAAAATCTTAATTAATAACTAATTACATGTACAGGCATAAACCTGTATATTATAGACGAGGTATGTCGAGTCAAAAAGTGTGTGCACTTAAACTAGACTATGATTGGGGTTGCTTGGGGCAGTCGAAGTTTGACATTTGTCATCTTGACATTTTGACATTTGCTTTCCGCAGTATAATCAGTCCGCATATAATTGATACATAAATAGATGAAGTCTTCTGGAATCAAGATAGCATAACTTTGTCTTCCTTCAGAAAAAAGTTACGCCATAGCCCATCCTTAGTTTTGAAATAATTTTGTTTTGAGAAACAAAAAATTATATTAGATTTATTTGTTATGGATCGCACTTTTTCGTGAAATCGGGGCCTATACTGTTGCGAACCAAAAGACATTTAAAATGTCAAAATTCTTTAGTTAGATTTGACTTCTTTCAGACCTTAAACATTACATAAAGGTACGGAATTAAATAAGCCACAAATTTCGAGAAATATAGTAGACAAATTTATATTGGAAAAGTTTAACAGGAGGACATTTAAATCTCATCGGGTGAATAGATTTGAACAGGAATTATCAATTGTTGAAGATGGAAAGAAAATTGAATTATAATAGCATTTTTAGATGATCTAGACTGGTATGGACCTACATGATGATTAAACATACAATTAATTCGGAATGGAAAATATGGAAGGAATGTTTCTGTGAAACTTATACTGACAATGGTTGGTCCCCAGATAGATATGCAATTTTATTTCAATACAGACAAGGTTATTTATTAGACTATGCCTTGAAAACGGAGAGACTTTTATTGGAAGTGAACAAAAGCATTGATGTTTGTACATTGATTCATTGATTGGTTTGATTGCAACGGGGCTACCTACATTTGTGATAGATAAAATTGACAGAAATATTTTAAGAACAACAGAAGATTTATTTAACCAAATAAGTGGTCTAGAATATTTAGTTACCAGAAAGAATTTTGAAAACAACTTTAGAAGGAATGCTGACAAGAATCAGAGAAACAAAATAATACAAGAAACTCACGAGCAGTAGGAAAAAACAGATATCCGATAGTTAGAAGTTAAATTAAATGAAATTGATCCAAAAACCTTGATATCCCGCCATTAATCGAAATTGAAGTTGAATTAAATGACTCCTTAAAAATAAAAGGGGTTTATGATTCAGGCTCGAATGTGTCCTTAATAAATTCCAAAATTTTGCCATTAAAAGGTAGCCAAAATAATAAGTACGGCAAAAATGCGAATCTCAAGACGATTAATGGCATTTAAAAAAGTACTGATATCATAACTCTCAAAATAAAGATTTTCGATTTAGAGAGGAATGTCAATGTAATTGTCGTAGAAGACCATATAGATGTTGTATAGAAGATAAAAAAGAGATAGAAATGCAGGTACCTTAATTATAGGAAGAAAATTTAAATGAAGAATCGTCCTTTTGCAGCACCTGTTACATATAAAATATCGTCTGACATATAAAAAAGAAGACGGATAGCAATCCAGATTATGCATTGATTTCCGAGATTTAAATAAAATTGTAATACCACAGTCACAACGGTTTCCCTTAATAGAAACTTCGTGGTGAAAACTCGAAATTGTAAATACTTCACAACACTTGATGTTAATTCGGCATTTTGGTCAACCTTGCTTAGAACTGAAGACAGGCATAAAACAGCTTTTGTAACTCAAGATGGACATTTTCAATGGACCTACCTAGCCTTTGGATTAAAGACTTCACCAGAAATTTTTCAAAGATTATTAAGCAATATAATAAGGAAGCACAAACTATCGAACTTTAGATTAAATTATATTGATGACATTTTGATATTTTCTAAGACGTTTAAAAAACATATTACACATTTATCATTACTAATGGAAGCAATATCAAAAGAAGGACTTAGACTGAAATTTTCAAAATGTAACTTTGCACAGATTCAGTAAAGTACCTTGGTCATATAATTAAGAACAACACGATTGCTCCTTTGAAAGAACATTTAATTGCAATAAAAAAAACCCCTGTACCAAAGACTCAAAAGAACGAATGTAAATTTTTTTGAAAAAACATTTTTATGGTACATACATACCAAATATATAAATTATTTTAGACCCCTAACATTATTTATTGAGAAAAGGGCAACAAATTTGTTTTGTTGCCCTTTTCTCAATTGGTTTGAAAAAGTGTAAAAAATCTGAAAAGATTGTTGATTTTTGTCTGTTGAAAGTATTTTTGTCTGATTTTTGTAGAGTTGATTAAAAATCGAATGTGCCAGAAGCCTATATTAACTATTTTTGATCCTGGTTTACCAATACATATTTATACTGACGACAGTATATTGGGTATTGGCGATGTCATGAAACAGCCATATAGCTTAATGGAGAGGAAAAGCCATGTGCATATTTTACAAGAAAACTGAATGATACTCAGAACGTTTAGCTATATAAAGGAGGGTGTTAAGTATTGGCAACATTGGTTACTAGTAAAAAAGTTTATAATTTTTACAGATCATGCCTTTTGGAAGAAATGAATGTTAAATCTCGACCAGCTAAAGAACTAAGAGATCTTCCATATTTTTTTATCTCAATACAATTTTGAAGTTATTTATTCGCCGGGTAAACATAATTTGGAAGCTAGTCGTAGTAGAAAACCAGCATTGGAACCAATTGTAATCATGATGATTTTTTGAAAATTTTGTTAAAATAGAAGATATCAAATGTGACCAGCAAAGAAATGAATACTATAAGACAAAATAAAAACAAATTAAAGTTTCAACATTTAATATACTATATAAAGTCAAAGAAAAAAACAAAACATACTAAGAATTAAAGAAGAATTAAGTAAAAAGCTACTAAAAGATATTCATTACCTCTACTGTCATATAGGAGCAGAACAGATAAGAAATAAAATAAGCTCATTTTATACTGCAAAAACTTGATAATAACGAATATGTGTGACACATGTGAAGTGTGCAGAAGAAATAAGTTCAGAGGTAAACATTATTATGGGCTATTGTCTCAGTTAGGACCAACTTCATGCTTATGAAATAATGACAATAAACACTATTGGAGGATTTGGTGGATCTCGATCTACAATAAAATATTTACACCTTTTAGTACTCGTAGATCACTTTACAAGATATGCTTACATTTACACCTCGAAAACAAAGAATTCAAATGATTTTATAAAGTTATTGCAGAAAGTAACATAGGAACATAAGATTGGTATTATTTTATCTGATCAATACCCAGGTATAAATTCAAAAGAATTTAAATCATTTTTAGATAGAGAAGATATAACTATATTTTCTCTGCCGTGAATGCATCGTTTAAAATGGTTTAAATGAGAGATTAAACCAATCTATTGTAAATAAAACAAGATGCATGTATCAGAAGATATAATGATCCAGAACATATTGTTACAAAGTTTACACCTCAATATCTTTTGGAAGGCAAAAATAACACCGTTCTACAAACTAAATTAAAAACAAATTCTACAGTTGAAGATTGAAAAAGGGACAGAAAATTGGCATTTGAAAATCTTATGAAGTCACATTTATACAATAAGCAAAAATTTGATAGAAAGAGGTGAGATCTAGATTTGAATGTTGGTGATTTTGTATATGTTGAAAATTAAAATAAACTAAATAGAAGAAAGTTAGATGAATTAAGGGTTGGGCCATTTGAGGTTTTGGAAAATATATCTACTTCTATATACAGAGTAGACACTGGTCACAAGAAATGTGAATCAAATTTCTATCACATTACGAAGATGGTTCCAGCTCCTACAGCTGCAGCGGTCGGAGTCTGATCTGGAGGGGGAAGATATAACCTCATTGCTTCTCCTTGATATACTTTTTAGACTTGACAATGAATGTCAACTGTCAAGTGAATGAGACTTATATTTAAATTCATATGAATAAATTGTGTTTGAAAATATTATTTAAATTGTGAAATATTAGCATTAAATGTTGTTTCTTTAGTTGCAAAGCAACATATTATTTTTTATTTCCATATTGTTAAAAAATCAGGTTTGAAAGATGATTGTGTAGTGTGCGCAAAAGAGTAAGGATTTGTTTTTAGGAAGTACAATTTTGACGGTGAAGGATGGTAAGATTCCGATTAAGATTTTAAATACAAGTGAAGATGACATTACCTACATTCGTGCCTAAAGTTTATGCATTAAAGGATTACAATATATGTAATTTTATTAAAAAAGTAGCAAACGAAAACGAGATGATACTTTATCATCAATTTTAAAATTAAAACATTTAGATACCGAGGCGAAAAAATTAATAAGTGATATTTGTAGCAAATCCGCGGATATTTTTCATTTACCAGGTGATAAACTTACAATGACTAATATATATGAACAAAACATTACATTAAAGCCAAATTCTAGTCCAGTTTATGTAAAGCCTTATAAGATTTCTCAATCTTTAAAACCTGAAGTTCAAAAATTGAAAATATGCTAAAAGAAGAACGTAAAAGAAAATGGTCTAGTCCGATATTATTAGTTCCTAAAAAGGGTGATGAAATAGGAGAAAAGAAATGGCGTTTAGTCGTTGATTTCCGAAAGCTAAATGAAAATATTCAAGATGATAAATTCCCGCTTCCAAATATTACTGAAATTTTAGATTCACTTGCAGGTTCCATATACTTTTCTCATCTTGATTTAAATTCTGGATTACCAAGTACCCATTAATGCAGAAGATCGTAAATATACAGCTTTTTGTACTAATTCAGGTCAGTACCAAATGAAACGTCTACCTAAAAATTAAAACCTGGTCTAAAAATTTCACCAAGTGCGTTTAGTAGAGTTATGTCGGTAGCTATGTCGGGTCTTACGTTTGAAAAGTGCTTTATATGTCTAAAGAAAAAAAGAAATTTAGAAATTCATAATAAAAATTTAATTGATATTTTTGAGAGACTTAAAAAAGTTAATTTGAAATTAAGCCCAGGTAAATGCCAATTTTTGAAAAAAACTAATTTTATACCTTGGACATGTAATTTCTGCTCAAGGCATATTGCCTGACTCCGAAAAAGTGTCAGTGTGACAAAGAAATCCAATTCCAAAAAATTCTGACGAAGTGCGACGTTTTGTAGCATTTTGTAATTATTACAGGAAATGTATACCTTCTTTTGCTAATGTAACAATACCTCTCAATAAACTGACTAGAAATAATTCAATATTCCAATGGAGTGATGAATGTCAAAAATCATTTGATATTCTTAAAAGCTGTATGGTATCTCCACCTATTCTTCAATACCCAGATTTTGCTCCAGATAATGAATTTGTGCTTCACACAGATGCTTGTGATGTGAGTCCGCTACCAAAAAAATACGATGACAATGTATATTTTAACAGTTCAATGTGAACTCAGTAAGTTTATAGAGGCTTATCCAATTAAGAATAAGGAAACAGTTAGCGTAGCTTAAGCTTTAGTAAATAATTTTATTTTAAGATACGGTACACCTAAGGTTATGCAACCGATAGAGGAGCAGAGTTCAGACCTTTAACCATAACTGAGCTATGTTGACTATTAAATATAGAAAATATAGTATCAACCGCATACCATCATCAATCTATAGGAGCTTTGGAGAATGCTTACAAAAATTTAGGTTCGTTTTTACGAATTCACTGTGACAAAGATGTGCAATCTTGGTAGTATTGGTTACCATACTGGTGTTTTAGTTTTAACAATACAATCCATACCGAAACAAAATACCAACCGTTTGAATTAGTATTTGGTAGGCAGTGCAACATACCAAATAGATTGAGTAATGTAATAAAACCCTTGTATACCCCAGAAAATTATAATAAGGAATTTGAAGGAATAATTTATTAGAAAGTAAGCTTAATCGTAAAATAAGATATGAGAAGTATGTAAGTCCTATATGTTTTATTAAAGAAGATTTAATTTAGAGTAATTAGAAACTGGTGGAAAGCTAGATGAACTGTTTTATGGTTCATATGTTGTTTTAGAAGACATGGGACCAAATGTTAAAATAATGAAGAATAATAAAATAGACATAGTAACAAAAATAGGACAAAAGAGTTTGTTAAGTAAAGTTGTTTTGATAATAATTAAAACTAGTATTAATAATAATAATAAAAAATATATTAAAATTTAAAAATATAAAATGGTGTGACAATTAAAAAAACTATATGTATTAAAACATTTTTTTTTCTTTAACCCCCGGAGGTGAAGTCTGCTAATAATACAGATAATAAATTATAGCATAGTATTAGAATTGTTCTAGCACATCATAGCATTTAGCATGTTATTAACTTTACGTGTAATAATCTCGGGTGTCCCCCAAATAAGGCGGACCACCCAGTAGCGTAGTTTCTTAGTTGATGTATTTCAGACATTATGATTATGAAATATGGATTGGAAGAAAGTAGACGTTTTTCTTTACCTCCTAAAATCACATTATTTCACTTTTGGCATCAAAGTGGTGACCTGATTATGGGATCCATAAGGAATCGAGGGAACTCTCAAAATTTATATGGACATATATGGTGATTTCAACTTTTTCTGAAATAGTCCAAGCATATGCTATCAAAAAGTAAGATGTTGTACCAAGGTATACCCTAGATTCAAAAGTACTGAATAGAACTCCTGACTCCTTATGTATTCTTCTCCTTATGTATTTAACATGTTTAAGGATTTTAGCGTTGTTTAAAAAACTGCAAGCATATGCCACTATGTCAATTACAGTATGCCAATTACATCATCATTACAACCATCATCACAACATACATTATCAAATTATAATGATATAATAGGTACTTCTAGTAGTATTTTACACTGACGCGGATATCTTTGAACATTACTTTGCCGTTTGTACTATTTCGACGGTATAAAGCGATTCTCCTGTAAACCGCACTTTCGACAAAAAAAAATATTACAGATTTAGAACCAGAAAATCTTTCTGCGTCAAATGGCGCCCTTTAGAAATTGTTGCACAGCATTGGAAAATACCCAATTTTTTTAAAATTATTGCATATTTGCTGTAAAAAGCAAAAGAACAGCTTTTTTCTAAGGCCCATACACGGTCCTTTTTTCCTTCAGTTCGGCTTAAACGGGTGCAAAATCGTATCGTCTGTGTGCAATTTCGAGATCGCATCAGTCTCTCTCTGACCAACTCCAACTCTGTTTTTACGTTACAGTTTTTACTATACTCGCTCCGTTTTCTACTAAAAACTACTAAAAGAGTACCGATAACTATAAAAAAGCTACTAAACTTAGGAATCCCTAAAAGATTTGTTTACGGATTTTGTGTTTACAAACAAACATACATTTTCAGTTTTAATATCTAACCGTTAAATTAAAAAAATATAGTAGGAAATATTACGTATATAGAAATTAAATCGGTAGTTTTAAGTGACATACGGATGTCTGTTACTATGTGCTAATATATAAGGTGTCATAATAGCACATAGAAGCAGGCCATTTTGTATATTATGATTACTGTCTAGCTATTTTCATTAAAACCACTACTAAAAACTAAATTCCTACTAAGGAGGGAATAAAATACAACATTTAGTAGTAAAACTTTGTAAAACAACTAAGTTGGCAGCATTAGTTCTGACCTGTACGGATGGACTGAAGGGCAATAAAATTGGACTGAACGGTAATAAAATTCGAGTGTAGAATAAAACCGATCAAGTGCAAGTCGGCGAGAGGGGTTCCGTACAAAACGGAAAAAATCACGTTTGTTGTACGTGAGCCTCAAATTTTTACTTTATTCTGTTTTTAGTATTTGTTATTATAACGGCAATAGAAATACATACACCATACATGTGTGAAAATTTTAATTGTCGAGCTATCACGGTATAAGAATGTTAAGATACAGCCTGGAGACAGAGGGACGAACAGCAAAGTCAAAGTCCCGTTTTTACCCTTTGGGTACGGAACCCTAAAATGTCACATCTCAAGAAATTTATTAAAGTTCATTGAAGTATTTAAAACTTTAGAGCCACAATGATTGATAAAATCTAAAGACTATTACTATAAAACAAAGAGAAAAATGTATGACACAATAATTGGGTTTCGTCGATAGCGTCATTACAATTGCAGCAAAATACAATTAATAAATAAAATAATAGCCTAAACTGACCAAGAGCATGTCACGACATGTCTAAGGAGGGTTCCGTAACTATCAACGCGCAATAGGTTTTCTTTGAATTACTACAAAAGTTATTGTCATAAAGTTATTACGGAAGATAGTAGAGCGGCGGACAGATAGACAGACGGACAGGCAGAGTGAAATTATAAGGGTTCCTTAAGTATTACGGAACCCTAAAAACGCGACCGAAGCTCGCGGCAATTTTTCCGTGTAAGTGCTCGAAGCCGTTCAGGCCGAACCTTAGATTACTCGTAAAACGCCTAGAAACCGAGTACGCGCATGAAAAGGGAAGTAAATCATACTGAGCCATATCGGCTCAGTTTGTTCGAACGACCCGTCAATTGTCAAGGTCAAGCGCTAGTGCATAAATCTCCGACTATTAAAAACATTATGACGGTTTGTGTCGTTATTGGGTGTCACAATGCATCGGAAAAGAATTACAGTTTCGGACATAACATTTCATACTTACATATGAAATGTTATGTCCGAAGCTTTTTTTTGACTTGTATTAAGTCAAATATTTAAAACATTTTAAAATAAAATCATATTATGTCGCTATCTTGCTGCCGTATTGTGAATTGTGAAAGTGTTACTAGTAAAAATAAATTTATTTCAAAATTTTCATGGCTAACTAATAGTTGCAACTAAGACAAAATTTTATGATTTTTTTGACTATCAATTTAAAGTATTGCCAGTATTAAAATAATTCTTAATATATTCCTTAATATCAGTTCAATATAAATAAAGTTCACAAATTGTGTTTAGATGGTTTAAAATGAAATATAAGTTATATTTTTACATCTCACGATATTAAGGAAAACAAATATAATAATTCCAATTTTAAGAGTAGGTACACACTCCACAACTTTAAAGTTTTGTTTGTGTGCGTATCGGTATGTAATGCTTACGCTTACATCTATCCGTTGCTTGCTTCACTTTGTACGATGCGTTTGTTTGAACTTTGAAGACTATGCAGGCGTTATTAATCTAAGGGCCGAACTGACGTCAGTTCAGTCGGATGCGATTTTCTCCGTGTATGTGCTCGAATTCGTTCAGGCCGAAATGATACAGTTACTGCAACACTCGGGAAGGCGTGATATGCGTGTTGTTGCAGTTTTACGGTGCTTGCTAACAAACTGGAGTCATTTTAAATCGTAAGTTTTTTATTGGTATTATATTAAAATTATAATTTATACATTATAATTGTCTTCTTAATAAATTTTCATTATATCTTAAACCATTTATTTAATCTAATTTAGAAATTATATTTGGTATGGATAAGTAAAGTGAAGTATCTGGTTTTATTAACACGCTATTATTAGCTTCACAGTCAACTTGTAAGGATATCATTATTATAACTATGAAAACAAATCTTGCGAAAACAAATCGATTTTAACCCAAGTTATCAAAGTTATCGTATCGTAATGAGAATTGGTCGTCATGTATTTTTCTTTTAATATAATACAGAAAGAAACTCTGTCAGCCTGTTGACTCTTTACGCCTAAACATTTAAGGTCCGAGTAAGGACATAATTAAGATATTTTTTATCCCGGGAACACTTAATTTTCTGTGATAAAGGGGTTTCCACGAAAATTAAGCTCCGGGTGGGTCGATAGTCCTTATTATGATGACATAGGTAGTAACTACTCATCAGAGTTTTGTGCACCAATATCAATGTCTTTGAAATATTGATTTTGCCAAAATTGTATTTGTGATCATCATCGTCACTATATACGTAATATTATATTTTAATGCTTGCTGCTACATTTTTACCGCCGACAATATAACAATGGATAATAATATTTATAAAATAACTTGGTATCTAATCATTATCATCACTGGTGATTGTTTAGTAAGTCCGCAGATCGGTAATTATTATTTGGGGAAATACCACGGCCACTCAGAAAATTGGCATGAAATAACGATTGAGTTTTTCAAGTAGGAAAGTTGATCACATATGGAAAGCTGTTTATGTTAATTCCTGAAAGTTTGGATACTGACTGGAAAAACACTCGGTATATATATTTTTTTATATTTTTTGTGTATGTTCAACGATTACTCCGCTGTCTGTGGACAGATTTACAGAATTATTTTTTGATGTATAGGATATAATCTCAAATTGATCCTTTTGACATCAAAGTGATGACCTGATGATGGGATCCATGAGGAATCGACGGAACTCCTCGAAACTTATATGGACACATATGTTCAGTTTGACTTTTTCTGCAGTATACCAAGCATATGCTACCAAAAAGTAAGATTTTGCTCCAAGGTATACCCTGGATTCAAAAGTACTGAACAGAACTCCCGACTCCTTATAGATACATGTTTGGGGATTTCGGCATTGTGTAAAACTGCAAGCATATGCCACTATATCAATTACAGTAATCATCATCATCACAACATACATCATAAAATTATGATGATATACTTACTTGCGTGGGTAAGTAGAATTTATACTTACTTAGGTACTTCTAGTGGTATTATACACTGACACGGATATCTTTGAACATTACTTTGCCGTATTTAAGCCTATTTGCAAAATTATTTTGTTGTTGTAAAGTTTATAATTCGAAATTTGTCCCTTAGTCACCAAAATTGTGATCTGATGATGGGATCCATGATGATTGGAGGAAACTCTTTAAATTTATATGGATACATATAGTGATTTCAACTTTTTCTGAAGTATTCTAAGAATATGCTACCATAAGTAAGTTTTTGTACCAAGGTATACCACGGAACCAAAAGTACTGAACAGAACTATGATATACATGTTTGGGGATTCCGGCGTTATTTAAAGAGCTGCAAGCATAGAGCATAATATGTACTTGGAGTAATCAAGTCAAGTCAAGTCAAATTTTTTTATTCAATATTGGTATTTTTATACACTTTCTGAACGTTGGTCCACATAATGCCTACCACCGGTTTGGGTACTAGCCCGGGGAGAAGAACCATCATCGTCATCATCATCATCACCACCGTCTTCACACGATACATCAAAATATTAATATTATGACATAGGGACATAGGACACCACTCATAAGAGTTTTGTGCACCTATATCAATGTCTTTGAAATTTTGCTATTACCAAAATTATATTCGTGATCATCATCATCACTACAATATATTTAACGCTTACTGCTACATTTTGCCGCCGACTATAACAATAGATAATAATAATTATTTAATAATATAGCATCTAATCATTATCATCACTGGTGATAGTTTAGTAGGTGCGCAGATTATAAACAAAAAATTTATACCGACTTCCAAAGTAAAAATGCACAAAAATGTATGAAATAAAACTTGTTTTCTAAATAATTCCCCTTTTAAATTCGACTAAAATTTTAACTATTTCTCTACTCAATCTGCTTAATTTTGAGTCGGTACCAGCAAATTTGAACGTAAGTTCTATAAAATATTGTGGGATATTGTTTGGGCTGGTACCGACTTCAAAATTATAAAGATTTTGTTGCGAAATTATTCAAATTTTAGTCGAATTTAATTAGTCGAATATAGAAAATAAGTATAATTTCATACGCGAATATACGAGAATGTAAGAGATAGCTTTATTATTTTTTATATTGAAACATATACCTTCTTATTTATTATGTTGCCTCTTAGATAGAAAAAAGTAAAAAAAAAAAAATGTTGTGACAGGTTGACAAATGTGAACATGTAAATAATAATATTATATCAATCGCACAGTAGGTAATAATGTAACAATTAAAATAATATTAGTCCAGTTCCATTAAAATTAGAAAAACTAAAATTTCACTCATGTTTTTCACGATAAAACTGAACGTCAAAACTGATTGGGATTGACAATAATAAATCGACTATAAATCGATATAGTTTTGACAATTCAAATACACGTTTTGTTTGACGGCGATTCGAAAATCGATTTGATTTCAACTAATAACTTTCTCGATGGGACAATAGTATCGATCAAACTTCCTAAGGGTACAACACTACAAATTTCAAACACAATGTGGGCTTTAGCTTATTGTGTATGTATGAACCAAATCCATGATAGTGTGTGTTGCTTATATTTTCTTTAATTTAATGTAAGTATTTCTAAGCATTATTTTAAGAATCTTAAGCTTTTCGCACGCCTTCCTCAGCTTAAAATTTAATTGTGCCTAATATCACTCTCATCCGTACGCACAATTCTCGTAAACCTGTACTTGAAAATTTCGCTTCACGTATTAATATATAGATTTTGATCGTTTACATAGAAAAGAACAGAATAAATACCTTAGTCACAGACGACAATCCTGAAGCAGCTTCAACGTAGCCGATATTGGACATTACACTTCCGACCATTAATGGTTTACTTCTGTCCTTGCAGAAAAAATCATCAACCGCCACCAATTCCGCCTTATCGCTTTCTCGTGCACCTGAATAATATTTCAACGGGTCATTGGCACCGTAGCACTGCTGAGGCATGAGTAATATATTATACGCTAGACGGTAAGCAGCTAGGCAAGAAAGTAAATTCATTTGTTGAACGGCGCCCTTGCCGACCCCCGTGGCACCCTGATTGATAGCTACTTGCCTAACGTGCGCGAGCGATATTTCCTGTATAATTTAGGTAATACATAAGTGTGGATAGTTATAAGTCATAACTTGTAACTATGGGTCAGTTTATAAGGGGTCCCATATACGGTCCGGCCTGATCGGATGCAAAATTGTATCGTCTGTGTGAAATTTCAAGATTGCATCAGTCAGCCGGATGGACTGAAGCGATTCGTTCCAGTGTTGCCAGCTCTGTTTTTACGAAACTACTAAATTCTATATCTACTAAATCTCGATTTCTACTAAAAACTACTAATACTGAAAACTATAAAAAAGCTACTAAGCTTAGGAATCCCTAAAGCACCCAAAAAACCTATTTTATATTAAAAAATTATTAATTATTTTATCGTTAAATTATAATATACTAGGATCTATTACGTATATTATAGTAATTATTAAACGAGTAGTTTAAGCAAATTACGAACGAATTATACAATGAATTAATATGATAAGGTATCAATTTTTATTTGTTTTTTTATGCCTAACCTAGGCCATTTTGCATATGATTACTGTCTGGCTCTTTCCTACTAAATAATAACTAGATTCCTACTAAGTAAAACTTTATAAAATAACTAAGTTGGCAACATTAATTCTGGACTGAACGGACCATGTGTGACAAATCGCTTCAGTTAGAATTTTACATATCCTTAAAATAAAAAGTCAATTTATAGTCAAATTATAGGTAGGTACTGATTGGCTGGAAAAATGGTGAGTAATATCAATAATCACCTGCACCAAATGCTTCCACAAATTGTATTTCTTTCGGTGAAACATTGGCTTCCTTGTAAAATGTTTTTAAGAATCTTGTTACATCCGTAGGGTTACGATCAAAACCACCTACAGCACCGATGTCCGATTTAGGAAGCGATAGAAATTCACTTTTAGCGTGGACAATACGGGCATAAATTCTGACAAATAAAAGGGTGAAGTCGATTAAACATTATACAGATAATCTTAATTCTAATAATATACTGGCCTGCAAAAGAAAACACTCCACTATTATATAATATATTTTTAACTGTATTGAAAAGGAGGTGGCTATAAAACTTTTTTATTTAAAATGTCAACTTCTATAGTTTTGAAAAAAATTAAATTTTAAAAGTGTAGTTTTTTCTTTTTCTAGCCAGTTTGCCTACATACTTTTTTGTTTCGGGGGAGGCTGTGATCCTTTGTACAATGAGACACCTTCGTCAAAGAATATATATTACTAACGCAAAGAATCGCCACTCCACAGATTTACACGAATGACAGCACGCGGCTGTGTGTGCGTGGCTGGACGTGACTTTCGTTCCAGCCAGGACTTTTGTTCACGGGGCTGGCCGCTGATCGTTTCGTGCTTTGACATAAATAACAGTATATTTTCATAATATTCATGATAGATTAGTCTGACGCGACGTTTAAAATTATTGTGGTGTCAAACGTCAACATTGTTGACATTCGCCGATTCTCGAGCTGTCATATTTTGTAGTGAGTGTCGTTCGTCGCCTTCGTTGCATATTCTGCTAATCTGTGGCGTGCGCTTAGGGCCTGTTTCACAATCTACTGATAGTGTCAGATAGCTTATTTGCATGTTCGACACATAATTGATAATTGAGAAATAGACTCTTAGTCCGGGTTATGATCGCAGGTAATAAGTGGAATTATAAATAAATCGCGGTACTCGCCACAACCAGTCAGCTAAAAAGTACTTTAGCGTCGTTTTACGTCCTATTATTATATAATTATATATATATATATATATATATATATATATATATATATATATATATATATATATATATATATATATATATATATATATATATATATATATATATATATATATATATATATATATATATATATATATATATATATATTTTATAACCTATCTATCTAACTAACTATTTGTTAAAAACGTCGCTATTCAATCATTTGACGGTTTTTGCGATACAAGTTTCTAACTAATATTATTGGTAGATAGGTTATTGAAACGGGCCATTAGAGATAGCCTAGTCATTTGGTAGTTCTACCTGGAAAGTTTTTTTTTATTATTTTAAACCAATTTTATAAAACTTCAATTCGTTTGCATAGTACCTTAGCGCATCTTTGGCTTTTTGGAGAAAAACAATGTTTATAGCTTCTGATTTGCAACAACCATCTGCATTAGCATCAAAAGATTTAGTTTTCCCGTCTTTGCAAATATCGATAACCCTGAAATAAATATATTTTATGTGTGTTATTAATGATAATATTTTAAAAAAAGTTATCAAAAAAGTCTCCTGCAATTAATGGACGCCCTCAAATGCTAAAGCAACCTTTTAGAAAAATACCAACCTTCCATAGTGGATCGATGTCTGTGGATGTAAGCATAAGTTGGAACCCCCCACAATGGCTGCTTCACATTCTCCTCGAACAATAGAATCGTAGGCCATTTCCAAGGCTCCACTTGAGGAACAACACGACATATCGATAGTCATAGAAGGACCTTTTATGTTAAGATAATAGGAAATTCGGTTCGCAAACATACTGCGATTGCACCTGAAAAGATAGTACAAGACACAACAGGTGAAACAAAAAAATATTATAAGCACTATCAGTGAGTATTTATAATGTTCAAATGTCTTTGCCCATTTTGTGACTCCGGATACAAATACCCAGTATAAGTATAAGTCAATGGGTTGAACTATTTTGTGGGAGTTCTGCTATACAAGAAAATAAAATTACCACCGAAGAAATGCGTTTTGTCTAAACAAGAATAGAAATACTGACAGATTGTATGGACAAAATGACAGAATTTTATTACTACTAGCGAAAACTTTTAATTGGCTTAGTAATTGTGTATTCTGTTTCTACATGTATTGTATCTAGCTGTAAGTTTTCCATATATTTTAAAATAAAATAATCTGTAATTTGTCTATTCATCCGAAGAAAGAAACCACTTCTAAGGTGCAATGTATTCTTTTTACTTACCCAGCTATGCCAAGACCTGATTTTGCATTTAAAATGTATAAAAATGACTTTTCAGTTTCAGAAAAACAGGTTCCTACAAAAACTCCAATCTTTTTTCCTGATAAATGTTCGGGACTATAACCTGCAACATTTTATTTTCTTATAGGTTATATTAATTTTGGAACAACAACCATCGTTTTCATAAAATAACTAGATTATTATAACAATTATAAATGTAAATTAAAGGCAAATAAAAATTATTCACATGTTACATAATAATTATGTATTAGGTATTATGTAAGTTTTATCCAATCATTAAAGTAGTTTAATGTTACTACTCACCCTCATTATGAATATATAGAGAGAGTGGACTCAGATCCCACTCCCGCCAGACTACCCTTATATTCTTACAGATAAAATTTAAAACATATTGTAATATTAGTAGGTATGTACAATAAACGTATGTCTAGTGCGTTCCCGCTAGTTTGTGCGGTGGGCTAATACTCGAGTACTCGCCAAAAGGACAAAAAAATTGTACTACCTTTTCTTACAGCCTTTCAAAAGTACTTTATAGTAGAATAATATCAATTTAATATTTTAAAGTTGAATTTAAACCAATTACTTATTTTTATGTTGTAGTTTTCATAAAAATGACAATTGGTAAATCATCCACGTAGAAATAAAAACTTCTAGCCTTTAAATCACTGTTCATACTAAGTTTCGAGAAAAATGACTTTTTTAGTTTCATTCCTTACATTATTCTAAAACCAAAAAATCAGATTGATACTATAACAGAATGTAAGTTAAGTGAGTACAATTTTCCGCAACTACAGGGCCTTGTACCCAAAAATTTGCTTACGGCACAAACTAAATATTATGATATAGATTTTATCAGTAAGAATGTAATGGTAGTCCGGCGGGCCTGAGATATCAGGCCATTAAAACCAGTCCTTCTCTCTGATATGGCATTGTTTTATTCTACGCGTACCCACGTAATGCACAGGCATTGATGAGTATTTAAAATCGTTAAAACTAAAAAAATGAATACAAACCAGCATCGAATATGGCTTGATACGTTTGTTCAAGTAGTTTTCTAGACATAGGATCCATTGAATTGCTAAGGCGATAGTGAACTTTAAAGAACTGAGCATCAAAATATTCTGGATCCGGGATAGTGCCAATATATTGCTGAGCTTCAGGATAGTTACTAGTCCAACGATTAGTTATTTTAACTGGATTTATCTGTAAATCAAGACGCTTGTTTTGGTAGGGTAAGACAACATAATATAAAACATAAATGTTGACCTTCCCGCAATGAATAGCTCCCCACTCCAATTTCGGTGACGGTGGCCGGTTCCATTGAAATCAGGCCATACGCAGAAACTATTTTATAGTTCCCAAGTGTGTGCGCAGTACTCAAGAGCACTCTCACTTCCTTTACTCTCGAAACCTAGTCGGACGGATAACCGACACGACTGGTGAGAGATTAGGCATAGGTCCGAATTGTTACATGCCCAGCCGACGCATAGATCATCTTGCTTGTCAGACAATCAGGTAATCAGCTTGCATTGTCCTAACCAAACTTGAAAACAACAATTATTTGTTTGTAATGCTTTGTTAAAAAGCGGGAATCGTACCCACGACCTCTGAGTCGAGAGCCAAGCTCTAAACCACTGGACCACGGAGGCTGTTACGTATATTGGCCTGGAACCTAGGAAGTATATTGTTCTGCAAAATCAATTACAGAAACTTTAAGGGTCCCATACACGGTCCGGTTTTCCTTCAGTTCGGCCTGAACGGATGCAAAACCGTATCGTCTGTGTGCAATTTCGACATCGCATCAGTAGGCCTTATGGACTGAAGTAATTCGTTCTAGTGTTGCCAACTCTATTTTTGTGAAACTACTAAACTCGCGTCATTTTCTACTAAAAACTATTAAAAGAGTACCGATAACTATAAAAAAATAAAGTTTCAGTAATATGGTCCCGTTTTTAACCTTTGGGTACGGAACCCTAAAAATGGCACGTGGTCTAAAAAAATTAATTAAAGTTCATTGAAGTATTTAAGACTTTAGAGCCACTATGGTTAATAAAATCTAAAGACTATTACTATAAAACAAAAAGAAAAATGTATGACACAATAATTCGGTTTCGTCGATAGCGTGATTACAATTGCAGCAAAATACAATTAATAAATAAAATAATAGCCTAAACTGACCAAGAGCATGTCACGACATGTCTAAGGAGGGTTCCGTAACTATTAACGCGCAAAAGATTTTCTTCGAATTACTACAAAAGTTATTACAGTAGCTAGGAGAGCGGCGGACAGACAGATAAACGGACGGGTAGAGTAAAATTATAAGGGTTCCTTAAGTATTACGGAACCCTAAAAATACGACCGAAGCTCGAGGCAATTTTCCGTGTATGTGCTCGAATCCGTTCAGGCCGAACCTTAGATTAAAACGCCTAGAAACCGAGTACGCGCATGAAAAGTGAAGTAAATCATACTGAGCCATATCGGCTCAGATTGTTCGAACGACCCATCAGTTGTCAAGGTTGAGCGCTAGTGCATACATCTCCGACTATTAAAAGCATTATGACGGTTTGTGTCGTTATTGGGTGTCACAATGCATCGGAAAAGAATTAAAAAACTTCGGCCATAAAATTTCATATGTAAGTATGAAATGTTATGTCCGAACAATTTGACTTCTATTCTGGTTTAAAACATTTTAAAATAAAATGATATTATGTCGCCACCTTGCTGCCCTATTATGAATTGTGAAAGTGTTACTAGTAAAAATAAATTTATTTCAAAATTTTCATAGCTAATTAATAGTTGCAACTAATACAAAGTTTTATAACATTTTATGATTTTTTTAACTTTCAATTTAAAGTATTGCCAGTATTAAGATAATCCTTAATATCAGTTTAATATAAATAAAGTTCACAAATTGTGTTTAGATGATTTAAAATGAAATATAAGTAATATTTTTACATCCTACGATATTAAGAAAAACAAATACAATAATTCAAATTTTAAGAGTACACACTCCACTTTAAAGTTTTGTTTGTGTGCGTGTCGGTATGTAATGCTTACACCTTCATCTATCTGTTGCTTGCGTCACTTTGTACGATGCGTTTGTTTGAAGACTAGGCGTTATTAATCGTAAGGGCCGAACTGACGTCAGTTCGGTCGGATGCAATTTTCTCCGTGTACATACAGGCCGAACTGACGTCACTTCTAACTGAAACGATCGGCCTCTCGTCTGTGGAGGCCTTTATGCACATAATTTCCTGTTTTTAAACGCGATTTTTTTACAGAATACATTTTAAATATATAATTTGAATAATATGAATTCGAAATATTTATAAAATATTTAAGACCCTCGTTATGTATATATATATATATATATATATATATATATATATACTCGTACTAGATTTTTTTAAACAGTAAATCATTTCCCGAAAGTTTCTGTATTTTATTTTGCAAAAAGTTATATTAAAAATAATAATCGTTAATACTTACTGTACCTACTTTCTATAAATAAAGTATCACGTCTTTTACATGCATATTTCCAGTAGCAAAAGCCAGTAAAAAAACCAGCAAAGATCCAGTACATTTTCAAATTAAAATTTCAAAAAAAAAATTTAAGTATGCTAATTATACATATAGTAAAAACATTGTAGTCAAGTAAAATATTACACAAATAATTCAATAGGATGACCTCTGGCATAAAGAACGCAATAACAAATTTGATTATTCCTTAAAACAGCTAGCCACGAACGACTACGCATACATATCATAAATACGTTCAATAAATTTAAAAAAAAAAGAATCGTAATTACAAACTGTCGATAATGTATTCATCGATAATGAAATTTGTATAATGTATATATCAACTAACGGCCCTTTAATTTAATAAGGTCTCAGGTGGTGGACCAGACAAAGGGATGTGTGAAATTCGAAGATGACGAATATTTATATTTTTTCATTAAATAAATATAGATAGGTATATTTTTTGTTGTTTTACTGCTCGTTAGAAAAACATACTTTCTAGGTTTTTGACAGTGCTGATTGTAAAAAAAATTGTCCATGAAATTATAATATGGCGAATATATCTTTTTATTAAAATCAATAATTATGGATTTTTGAGGGTGCAGATTATAAAAAACATATTCTTTTTAAAATTATCTGATGTCCACCACATATAATTTATTCCAGCTTACTTTAGCTGCATGACGAAGTAGCTCGTCGCCACGACAAGTAAGTAGGTACTTCATGAGGAGGCGAAGTACTTTGACACGTATTGTTTAATTTTCAAAAAAAATACTTTATATTACTGTACCTGCGGCTAAACAACTTATAGTCGAAGTAACAGAAACATATGATTTATTTAAGTTTTGTATAAGTCATATATATACTTATAAGTATGGGAACACAGCGAACGTACTTAATTTGTTGCATATTATAGTAGTTATAAAAAGTATATTATAATGTCAATGTCTGAATGACAGATGTCACTTTGAGGCCTAAGCCTAAGACAGTCTAATTTAGCCAAAAGGCTATGTAGAGTATAGACGTATCTGTGACAAGCATCTCTCTGATATGTATAGTGTTACACGTAAATAAAGAAGATTCAATATAAGTGTTGCTGTATCGTTAGTATACCCTAACATAAGAAAGACATGCAAGAACCAATGTGGCGAGCTCACAACAGACACCCTTTAAGGACCACCCAAAATATGTCCTGCACACGTGCTGCCTCGCTCAGATCCTGAATATTATGTCAGATCAATCTGACACTTTCATACGATTTCGTTAATTTTCACTGAATTTGATATCCATAAAGGCGATCAAATTCAGTATGTGTATTACAATTAAATTTACCTTAATTAAAGGTACCCAAATAGCACAAAAGTGCTGTATATCAGCTGTATAACTGTCCAACATGGAATCCAAAGGGGTACTGGCTAACTTTAATAAGAGCTGTAGAGGCGCTGTAACAGCTCATATAACTTTGATTTGGGCACAAATTAAACAGCTGTTAGCTGAATAACTGTGACATTTGCTATATATCAACATTTTATCAGCAATATCAAAGGTAACAGTTGTCCCAAGAGCTGGATATCAGCTGATTATTAGAGTATGTGTTACCTTTTATACAGCACAAAGTACACATTCGGGTTGTTTTAAATTTTCTATGAAGCTCAATGTTCACAAGTGCCAAAATTGTGAACAATTTTTACCCATGATCCCTTAGTTTATTTTGATTTGTTGTATTTTGTTCACCATTTTGTGCGACTTATGACGTAATGGTGAATAATATATTAATGGCAAATATTGTTTTCGGATAAAATCTCGCTTTTACTGCAAATTCTTATGGGAAAGAGAATTAATTGTGAAACACTGTATGAATATATAAGAATTTTCAAGTAAACAGTGATATTTTGAGAGCGTGTATACTATATATATATATATATATATATATATATATATATATATATATATATATATATATATATATATATATATATATATAACCTGAAAATTGCGGGCAAGCTATGTGATTACAATTACCGCTATTGGCTGTATAAGTATCCACTGGTGGTACTTATGATACTTCTCCTCATTACTGATTTATATCAGTAACGAGCTGATAACTGTAATTATTGTGTAAAACAAGTCAGTCACAGATTCTTGTACAGATTTATAGCGGGTAACATGTACGCAAATACTTTAAATAACCAGTTAACCGCACTAATGTGGATTCTACGTTAATTTTACGGCGTGTTCCGCCAGTTATTCGTTTATCTTTTCACATTATGAACAATACAATCCAAATATTAGGTCATTACATATGAAATTGGCGTTTTGTAAAGGACGACAATAAAGTCGTTTTTTTTTTAAACATAATATATTTATTTAATCATTTAAGTAACCATTGCTATCTATGCACTTTCACCATCTCATAGATAGTTCATTGATTCCTTTACTAAAAAAACCATTCGGACAGGAATCAATAAATCTTTGAAGGCGCTATGGACTTCCCCATCGGAGTTGAATTTTTTCCCTTGCAAGAAGTTATCCAAATTTCGAAAAAATGGTAATTTGTTGGAGCAAGGTCCGGACTTTGGAATATCTAAGACATCCACCGTACTCCCCGGGGAGTCTTAGATATTCCAATTGAAGCTCTTCTAGTTTCGTAGCCGTCTGTTGTGCAGTGTGTTTTCTAGCGTTGTCCTGAAGCAGCAGTGGCCTAGAGCGAATGACCCACCTCGGTTGTTTAGCAGCTATCTTTTCCATCGTGGTTTGCCGTAATCATCTGGCCTGATTTAAGAAAGCTGTAGTGAACGACACCGACACTAGTCCACCAAACGCTTGCTTTAACTTTAACTTAAACTTAAACAAGTAACTTTTAAGCTATTGCATAGCTTCCATCGCGGGCCTTGAGCGCGGGGACCGAATCCAGAAATTCCATAACGAAAAAACCTCACGCTCCGTGCATCGTCTAACGTCGTTTCAGTTCGGCAGTCTTCGACACGGCGTTGTGTGCGTGCGATTAGACGTATTGTACGACTCTACGAAACTCGCACGAATCGAGACGAGCTGCTCCGAAATCGGACGAATACATAAGCAGCTGTTTATGAGAAAGTAATTGTAAAAAATAATAATTTAAAACCCACATATATTGTAAAATAATAAAAATATTTTAAACAATATTAACTTTTTATTTATTTAATAAAAGAAAAATTTGTTTTCTTATCGGTCACCACGCTCAAAAAGTGTAACTTGAATTAATATCAAAGAAAAAGAAATACTGCATAAATAAAATAAAATAAATAAATAATTATAATTGCATAAGTTGATACAAAATGCTATGCAATAGCTTTACCGCGGCAGTCCCCGAGTGCCACACGTCTTTTTTTGAGTCAATTTTCGCTTGGGGCAGGCTTTGGCTGGTTTGCCAAGGTTGAGCCATTGCGATGAGCGTTTCCGATCATCGTACAGGATTCACTTTTCATCACAGGTAATGATTCGATTTAAAATCCCTTCATTATTTTTCCCGTTGAGTAATGTAACGCAGCAGTCGACGCGCGTTTGTCGGTTTCGGTTTGCTACACTCAATTCATGAGGTACCCACCTTTCAAGCTTTTTCACCTTCTCAATTTGCTTTAATTGGATAAAACAGTTTTATCACTAATACCGCAGCCTGCATCTAACTCGGACGTGGTTTGCGATGGATACGCTTCCACAATAGCCTTCAATTATTCATTGTAAATTTTGGTCTCCGGCCGTCCACGGGGCTTGTTCTGCAGGTCGAAATTTCTACAACGAAAACGTTGGAACCAAAAACGCACGTTTTCTTTTGCGATACCGCCGCCATACACATCATTAATCCTTCGAGTCGTTTCTGCAGCACTGGCACCACGGTGGAACTCGTACTCGAATATAATACGATAATTCAAGTTTTCCATTTTGTAAACAGAGTGACGCAAAGAAATAACCAAAAGAGGAAAAAACAAATGAATTACGGTTTTCGAAACACAAATGCACGAGTAAATAGCGGTATTCATTTGAAATTGTAATTCCTAACCAAAAAAGATATATTTGAGATCAAAGTTGGCGTACAACAATGCGCCAATTTCATATGTAAGGACCTAATATACATCACAATATCCGTACTATAATATCAATACCTTGGGGTAGAAAAGATATACCGTTTAAATTACCATTTTACCCAAATTAGTTATGAATGTAGTCTTCTTTAAAAATTTGCGTTCTATCGATTGGTCTATGTGACACTTTCAAATTCGCTAAAAAATGGTTTTTACGGACCCAGATGACTGGAGCATCTAGATAGAGTTTTTGTTGGAATGTAGGATGTAAGAATCAAAAAAATATAAATTGCCATGACTATTTGGTGTAATGTCATATTTATTATTAGATAAGGTCGTAAAAGCCAGTAGATTTGAGTCAAGTATGGGGTATTACCAACGTAACAAAGGCACTTGATCGTAAAAACCAAAGTTCAGTACAATTCTGATTACCAACATAACAAATGCGCTTGGATGTAAAAACCAAAGTTCAGTACGATTTTTAGTACGATTTTTTTTACAATTTGGTTTAAATATAAAATTTAAATAAAGAAATTAAATAAAGTAGATATTAAGTACCTACCCAATGTGTGAAGATTTTGAAGATGAAGAGAAGATTGATTACTGACGTCCAAAAATTTATGAACTACTTAGGTATTTAATTTAGTTTAATGCAGCAACATACCTACTAGCTCATTTCATTTGGCAATTATGAAATAAAAGTAGATAGTAGGTATATTGCTGCCTGAAACCAAATAAATAATATTGTTATTGATAGTTTATTGTTTTATATTGTTATTTAACGTCGCCAAAGTTATAACGTTATTAGGAAAATGTTATTAGGAATGAGGCAAGGTGATTCTTTAAAGTAGTTGATTAGGTGGATACTTGACTCATTTTTCTTTTTCGGTCTTATATTTTGAATTATATTTATCAATTCCTTATAGCAAATATAGTACTACCGCTTATTTACTCAGATGACCCCTTGAATTAAATACGACTCAAGTTGCTGCAAGAGTCAATTACCATATTATATTATTGAATCCTAGATAACTTATGATAACTTTGATCTCAATGATTGTTCTAGGCATCATAATAGGTCTTTACCTATGAAATTGCCGTTCTGCAGTATTGGCCATTTCAAATCAAAATAATTTTGGTTTGCTAAGAATTCTAATTTCAAATTAATTTTATTTTAAAAACATGGAATTCTTTTTCCAAAAGTAGTCATTTGTTTATTGATTAGTGTTACATTTTCATCGCAATTAAATCTTTTTCGTCATC
The DNA here is from genome assembly GCA_963565745.1 of Phengaris arion. NCBI lineage: Eukaryota > Metazoa > Arthropoda > Insecta > Lepidoptera > Lycaenidae > Phengaris > Phengaris arion. Next base: position 16,217,954 of record OY751433.1, on the reverse strand, counting down.
ATGGATACGTTAAAAATTCGAGTAATTATGGAATATGAGTACCGTTGTGGCAGCAACGCGGCACAAGCGGCACGCAACATCAACGACGTTTACGAAGCTAACACTACAAACCAACGCACCACCTGTTATTGGTTTGCTCGCTTTCGTTCTGGAAATTTCGACCTGAAAAAACGACGGGTTGCACTCAGGGAGTGCTGGCAGAAGTGAAAACTTGAATATTAACGTTGTGCATTTTTGATATTTTGGAATGGTTAGAGTATAATTTTGTACGAATTGCTTTCATTATCAGTATAAAAGTACTATTATTTATGTGGTGGAATACAATATTCATTTATTGCGCTATCGTACACAAACATGACAATTTATATTACATTAAAAATTTAACACTTCAGAACTATTACAATTATTTTACATAATAATAATAAATAATAAAATAAACAAAATAAATTAATAATATTAATCTCATCCATGGATGCGCGTGGCACGCTGTAACATTAACACACACGAACATTCGCGCAAGCGCCCTGCGCCACCTGTGCTCTCTCCATCCGTCTTACGAATTTTAGATCAGGTCACGTGTCCTGACGCGAGTTTAGAAAGTTTTACCCATTCCAAAAAAAGTACACAGCGCCGCTAAAGAAGTTTTCACTTCAAAATTAACCTCGCGGTCGTCCGTAGACTTTGGTCAACAATGACGAATTAAAGACGATTGTGGAAGCTGATGATACACATTCTACGGCTGAATTAGCAGCAGCATTCGACGTTAGCGTCAAAACAATATTGGTCCATTTGCGTCAAATTGGCAAGGTAAAAAAGCTTAATAAATGGGTGATGGGTGGTGGTGTGCCTTGCACTGCTCAACAGACACACAAATGAAGGAATTTTGAACCGCATTGTTATCTGCGATGAAAAATGTATTCTGTTTGATAACCGCAAGCACTCAGCAAGTTGGTTGGATCCTGGTTCAGCACCTAAACAATGCCCTTAACGAAAACTTACCCCTAGAAAGGTGATGGTCACTGTTTGGTGGTCTAGCGCCGGTGTGATTCATCACAGCTTCTTACCAAACGGGGTGAGCATTACTGCAGATGTGTACTGTGAAGAACTGAACATAATGGATGGAGAAGCTGGCACATCTCCAACCAGCATTGGTCAATCGCTCGTCTCCGCTGCTCCTGCACGACAACGCGCGACCTCATACTGCACAGCAGACGGTCTCCAAGTTGCAAGAACTGGGGTTGGAAGCTCTCCGTCATCCGCCCTACTCACCAGACCTTGCGCCTACAGACTACTACTTTTTCCAGAATTTGGATAACTTCTTGGCGGGAAAAAAATTCAATACCCGAGAGGCAGGACAAAAAGCCTTCAAAGAATTTGTTGCCTCCCGTCCAGCTGATTTTTTTAAGAAGGGCATCAATAAACTGCCACTGCGTTGGCAAAGATGCATTGAATGCATGGTGATTACTTCGATTAATACAAATAAAAATACATGAAAAAAATTAGTTTCAATTTTTTCATACAAAACGGCAATTTCATAGGTAAAGACCTAATATTATTATCATAACTAAAAGTAATTTCCTATTTCATTACCACATTAAAAAATATTATAAAGCTGGTAACGTTGCTGTCTTTAACATAAATAATAAAATAAATTAATGAAACTACGTAAAAACCCACCAACAACGTAAAAACTAAAAAAAAAACAAGAAAGACCAGTTAATCGAGACTTTTGTTATAGAATATTATTGAATAAATATACCTACCATTTAAATAGTTTGGTGATCGATACATTCAAAAAGAAAACATTCTATTAGTATTAGAATAAGAATAAGAATATTTTATTTGCAAAAATTAGGAAACATAATGGTTTTAATAATTGGGATTCGGGACCGATTACGTATAAGGAAGCCGGATTTTTGATGGGTCTGCACTGTTAAATTCGTAATATTATTTATTAAAACGTTTTCATTTATAATGTATCGATAACGAAACTATGTCAATGGAAGGTATAAGTTATTCAATAATATTCGATAACGAAAGTCTCGATTACTGGAATATTTTTTTCAGTTGTATTTCATTTACGCAGCCGGGCTTCTTTTGTAGTTATTTTATTTTACACTTTTAAGTTTTTTTTTTCAAAACTGGACAACGCGTTTGGTCTTAATCACTGCCCCAGGTGTAAATACACGAACATAGGCTGATAAACACATTACCATTCCTTTTTGTCGCGCAGTAGTGTAAAAACAACTTCATACTATGTTCTTAGAAAATTAATCACTTCATAAATTTGACTACATTTGATTTAATAACTGATAAAAATTGATTTTTTTTCACCCATAGATACAAGTAGGTAAAGCGGGGTATTTAAGTATGATGGCTTTTGTTACCCAAGTTTCTAGTGATGTATGTATTATTAGCATAAACTTATTGTAGTTACACATTCAAAAGGTATAAAATTCTAAGTGATTTTATGACTCTCTTAATTTTTGATCGTGGTATATGAGCTCAATTACAACGACCTACTTCTAGTTACGACTCATCACAATAAAATATCTGAAAGAAATATGAGGTGTAAAAATAATTTTTACAAAAAAATTTTGGTCGTAAATCTAAGATAACTTCTAAACTAAGAGACTGACAACAAAATAAGGTTTTCCATTGCAAAGAACATAAAAAAATAACATATCTCACTTAAAAGAGGTAATATACATACAAGAAAAATAAGTTATGTATTTAGTCAATTTATTTTTTTCAATTTTGTTTTTTGCTTCTCCTGTAAAGTAAGAGTTTTGGCTTTTACGCCCTTTCTACCCCAAGGTATCGAATTATAATCCGTACGCTAATATGACGGACGAATTAACTGGATATTTAATACCTACACGGCGCTGACTAGTTAAGTCTTTAAAGTACATTATTTCAGCTGTAATTTAGCTTCGTAAGAGTACACCCATAGTCATGTGGGACGATTGCGTGTAACAAGCTGACTAACACTGCTAAAGTTCTACTTTATGCAGCAAGACACATTTATTAAAATCACATGAGAACTGATTGCATTATAATAGCTCACATGTTATTTCTCAAAATGCAAGCGGTCTGGGGGTACACTTGTGGCCTTCAATTCAGAATATAGCTGAGTTAAAGTAATCGAAAATGCTTTATTACAGCTTACAGTTCTATTTATTGCTAATAGCTCTACGCTGCGCTTGCAGCTTTACAGTGTGGTATCTGTAACGCGTAATAGCGTTAATATATAGGCGAAAGAGTAATTATCAGCTGTTGCAGACAATTTATAATGTCCGACATGTTGGAATTAAAAATTTTGTTCCCCTTAGATTATTAATGGTTTGATGCTCTATTGCTCTAAGCAGTAACCTAAAAACGTAGAAGATGTCGCCCCTAAAATGTTGCGACAAATGACTGCCCAAATCTAATCACTGAAATAACGTGTGTTTTAATTTTACAAAAGTACAAACCTTATTATACAATATCTCTGACAGTTCCTTTAAGTCACGTGAATTTGGGTAGAGTCCCGCCATACCAGAAATGACAACATCTTCTCCGACAACAGGTTTTTCCTCGGGATCATTCTGTGCGTACTCTTCAAGTATCGGAGTCATTTTACCGCTACTGTGAAAATAATAGTAATTGGAAATCTTCACACCAAGATTTTCTTCAATTTCAATTCAATCTGGACCCGTGCTAAGTACCCGAAGAACTTATGTTACGGGAACTACACAACGGAAAGGACCCATATTTAATACTATACAAATATTGAAAATTCTTATTAAATTAAATTTATACACATATTTGGTACACATCTGTTACCCAAGAACACAGAAAAATTATTGTTCCTTTGGCGGGAATTGAATCTGGCTTGAGCGTCAACAAGCCAATAAGTGATCCACAGAGGTCGTCAAATAAGCAGCAATAGTCAACATATTATATATATATATATATATATATATATATATATATATATATATATATATATATATATATATATATCGCACATCCTCTAAAAAACTGTCATAACATAAAAAAAGCTAGTATTGAGATAAAAATACAGTTTGATGCATTTTTTTCCCTCCTATCGCTCAAGAAAACAGCCATAATGTTAGTGCAAATAGTTATCATAAGATGGCGGTAGTGTCAGTTTTTTACGAAGCGTAATCCCGCGCACCCCGCTCCACGACAGTGCCGCATCACTGCTTGTGACGGGTGAACGTGTGCAAGTGCTTGTGAAAATAGTCATAAGTTGTGTTATAACTGTATTTTAGGTAAGTCGTTTTGTCATTATTGTACATTATTGAGTAAAAAACAGTCGTAATACATTTTAAGACTATGTTTTAGAAACTAAAACTCAAAAATACTTACATGCCTATCTAAAATAGTGCCACATTATAGGTTATGACATAATTTGTGTTCTTCTTAGTCTGAAAAAATGTCACATCATAGGATAAGACGTTATTGGTGTCAACTTTGCTGTTAATTTGTAAATTATTATTGTAGAAAGATGTCACATAATAGGTTATGGCGTTATCGTTCTCAACTTTGCTGTTAATTTGTAACTTATTCTTCTAAAAAAATATTGTATCATTTATTGTGGCACTGTTTTACTATTCGATCCTAGATTATTGTTGACTTACAATGTATAAAACATAAATGGAGTTGGAATGGAATGTTAGTAACTTTTAGTTTTCTTTTTTTTAGGTATAAAATGGCTAACCATTTTAAAGAATGTCGAGGCAAACGGTTACTGCAAATGTGTGAAAATGAAAACAATAAAGATAATAATAACATGAACCGCACAGGTGAGCTTTAAAAAATACTTTTCTACTTGCTATACTCGCATCTTTTGGTTGTTCTGTACATTGCTTACTTATCTACATTGACGTCTGTTTCTTCGTTTTTTGTGTATAATGCGTATAATAGTAATATAAATAATGATAATACTACTAAATAATACCAATGCTAATACTACAATTACTAATTTCTTCGAATTAACTAATAATAATAATAATAAATCCCCAGACATACACACCGACTATATGGCCCCTAAAGTAAGCAGAGCTTGTGTAATAGGTGACCGTATAGCGAACCCGGGGGGAACCCGGAATATACATACATATTATATACATATACACATCCATGACCCGAGTACAAACTTTTGAGTTCGTCACACAAATGTATGCCCCGGCCGGGATTCGAACCCGGGACCTCTCGCTTCGCCTGTAGGGCTACTACCGACTGAGCTACGAGGCCGACAATATAATTTGCTAAAATATCATATTGTGTATTATCTTTTGTAAATATATTCATTTTTGCAGATGATTTAGTCATTATTACCAGACCAGGTATTGTATCAGACGGTACCGGGACAATAAACGATGATCTTGAACAGACTCTGAACGCGGAATCTTTTTCTGAAGATGATGACGATTCGGTGAAGGACCCTAACTATTCGAGTAGTTCTTCCAGTAGCACATCCAGCTGTTCTTCCAGGAGCTCTTCCAGATCTTCTCCGGTACAGCATGTAATCTCATCAACCAGTATAAATGACACACAAGTGTTAGGCGACCAAAACTTAAGACTATCGAGCCCTCATTATGAAGAGAAGAATGAAGTTACTGATAGGGTCCAAAATATTGATCTATCCATCCAACGATCTGTACAGGAGACCAAAGATGAAGAAGATGTTCAAGGTATCCAATTACCGTCACAATCTGTTCAGGAGAGTAATGAGGAAACTACTCAAAACTTTGGACCAACGTCACAATCTGCACAAGAAAATATAGATGAAGAAGCGGCACAAAATTTGACTGAAATGGAAAACAACAGTATTGTTAAAAAAGGCAGAAAACGTCTAGCAAGAGTTGATGAGTGGCTAAGTGTCAAAGCAAAGAAATTACGTAATACCGGTCAGTCTTATGTTTCGAGATCTAAAAAAAAGAAAACTGTTCCTGCACGTGCCATGAAATCACCATGTGAAATCAACAAAATATGTAAAATGCAATGTTCGGTTAAAATTGAAAGTCAAGACAGGATGAAAATATTTAGTAAATATTGGGAATTAGGAGACATTAACTTGCAACGAAACTTTATAAATAACTGTACCAAAGAAATTATGCCTGCAGTTCGTTTTACGGGGAAGCAAAAACCTCGCAAACACAATAATGCCTATTATTTTATCGTGAATAATGAAGAAATACGCGTATGTAAAAAGTTTTTTATGGCTACATTAGACATTAACGACCGTGTTGTAAGAACAGTTTTTAATAAGAGAGAGCTAGGTTTTGTCGAAATAGATAAAAGAGGTAAACATGGAAATCATAAAAAAGTTGATGAATCGATTAAGAAATCTGTTAGAGACCACATACATTCTATACCACGTATCGAAAGCCATTATATTAGAAAAAATTCAAGCAGAGAGTTCATCGATGGTGGTAAATGTATTGCAGATTTATATGAAGATTACAAAACAGAATGCTTAAAGCAAGGCCTTCCAGCAGCACACTATGAAATGTACGCAAAAATCTTTAACCAAGAATTTAACATAAGCTTCTTCATTCCTAAAAAAGATCGTTGCGAATTGTGTGATAGTTATCAAAATGCAGATAGCTGTGGAAAAGAGAAATTGAATATTAAGTATACAACGCACTTAGAAGAAAAACAACTGTCTAGACTAGAAAAAGAGAAAGAAAAACTTAATGTGAGTACAGACTATATTGTTGCAGTGTATGATTTGCAGGCTGTGCTGCAAACGCCAAAAGGAGATGTTTCTGTCTTCTATTACAAATCGAAATTAAATAATCTAAATTTTACAATAAGTGAACTTGGATCTGATCACACCGAATGTTATTTATGGCATGAAGGAGAAGCTAATAGAGGCGCAGACGAAATCGGATCTTGTATACTTGATTTTATAGATAAGAAAATGGTAGATTATGATGGACCAGGGATTGAAATAGTATTTTTTTCAGACAATTGCTGTGGACAGCAGAAAAATAAATTTATTTTTTCAATGTATATTTTCGCTCTGTTAAAGTATCCCAAGATAAAATCAATAACTCATAAGTACCTCATCACCGGCCACACACAAAATGAAGGTGATTCTGTACATTCCACCATAGAAAAGGCTATTAAGAAAAACCTTAAGTCTGGCCCCATTTATGTCCCCAGCCAATATGCACAAATTATCAGAACCGCAAAAAAAAAAGGTAAACCATACCACGTGAACGAAATGAGCTTTAAAAATTTTTTTTCAATGAAAAGTTTGTCAGAAGACATCGGCTTTATTGCGAAGAATTTGAAAACTTCTGATTTGAAAGTATTTAAGGTGATCCAAGGCGAACCTAACAAAGTTTTTTATAAATATTCATATAAAGATGATTATTTTAAGGAAGCTGAAATCAGCCGAAAACAAATCAACTCCGAAAATATTAACATTAAAAGGGCGTATAGATGTCGCCCTAAATTAAAAGAGAATAAAAAGAAAGATCTCTTAAATTTATTAGAGAATAATCACATTCCCAATTTCTATTCTTCTTTTTATTCCCAACTTTAAGGAAACTATTGTTATTAGTTATGTGTTGTACAGAAGATAGTTATGTTGTTTTTTATTTCTGTGATTTTAGAATACTGAATAAGTAAATACGATGTAAATGGTGAGTCAAAGATGTTCTAATATATGGACGTAGATTATAATTATTTGTGATTTTAAGAGTTTCTTTAAAATAATACTCGGATTTTGTTGATTATTTAGAGTTTTTGAAAGTATTTACCTCGCTATAATGTTTAAGAGGTTTTATTTTAATATAATATGTTGCTAAGTAATGTGAAAAAGAGTCACATTATCGGACACAATATTTTCTTTTTTTTAATAAATACATTTTTTTTATACAAGGTGTTTCGTTTTTCTTTCTGTAAACAAGCTTAATAAATTCTTCACAAGATTCTGTTTTTGAAAGTTTCAAATCAATAATAATAAATTAGTAATAACAAAAATAGATAAGAAAAATATTTAAATTGCGTTTTTCCCAAAACTTATTTTTTTGTGATATGACACTTTTTTAGAGGATGTGCGATATATATACTAATAAACCACCGGCAAACGACCAGACGAATCACGTCATGGCAAGCATTTACCGACGCCCATGGACTAGATTAGATACAAATTTAAGGGCACGTTTACGAATTTGACATAAATTAGCTGTTTTTTTGCGACGAAATGAAACGAAATTCTATAAAACTAACAATTGTCACATATATAGTACCTATAATAAACAATTATCATTTTTATTTGTATGATGCAAACAATTTTCTAGAACCACTTCATCCAAAATTTAATAGAAGGGTCGGATTTAGGATTATTTGTCTGCTCTTATGTACATTATTTTAATTGTTTTAAAATACTCAAAGATATCGGAAATAATCAACTTCAATTTGATTAAAAAATAATCTATTAAAATTAACAATAATAAATATAATTAACATTAATAAAAAGTTGCAAAATTTTCACGTGTTTTGCTATTATATACGAGTACAATAATTTTAATTTTATTTGGTCACTGTCAGGTTTTGTCGCACAAAATATTTCTAATATCTTTGCTCTCCATACTCGGAAACCCATCAAAAACTTTTCGTAAATGCGTCCTTAAAACCCCCAACTTGGGCCTCATCTAGTGGGTACTCTCACACACTTGGTAAAAAACAACGCAAGTGTTAATTAACGTTGGTTGATCTTAAATATGTCAGGTCTATGATTTTTCTCGGTCGAGCTGATCAATTCGTGGAGAAAAGCTCCAATGCTCTTCCGGCGTAGATATGTAGCTGAGAACGGACTGAAGCTCTTTCCCTTCTTTCCCTCGGGAACACTACTTTCTCGTGATAAAAACTATATTTTAATGAACAGCCTAAACTGCCATACCAAATTTCATCTAAATCCGTTCAGTAGTTTTTGCGTGAAAGAGTAACAAATCCATCCATCCACATTTCCAACTTTCACATTTATAATATTAGTAATATTAAAAAAAATACCTGTAACTTAAACAAATTTATGCACTCATTCACTAAATTATGGCAAATCGGTAAATCGGTAAATAACATTATATTTTTATGTTTACGCTTTTATATCAAATTGACTGAATAACATTAACATTGTATATTCATTTTAATTAAAATAGACAACATTGAAGGTTTTAAGAGTTCAAGACCACATACCTAAGGGTAAATTCACACTAGCGTAGAGTCGAGACGCAGCGGAGCGAAATTATTATGAATATAATAACATTTACCCTTATGTTCACAACGTAATGCCATAATATTCCTTCCGAGGTAAAAAGAAAACGATCAAAAGACGTTGGGCATTTTATACTATGGACCAATGATTATTATTGTCCACGGTGGTCACTGGTCGGTGAGCAAAGACAAAGACAATTTTGTATCATCACTACATAGTATAAAACAAAGTCGCGTTTTCTGTCTGTCCCTATGTATGCTTAGATCTTTAAAAGTACGCGACGGATTTTGATGCGGTTTTTTTTTTATTGTTGCTGTACAAAAGTAACAAAAACACATTTTTAAGTTATATTAATACAATGGCGCATTTTAATAGATAGTAATTCAAGAGGAAGGTTTATATGTATATAATATGCATAATATAGTAGAGAAACACTGATAATTTTAGATTTCTAATGTCGTAAATAACAAATATTTTTTCGCTTACGGGCAAAAGCTAGTATAATAGATTTATATTATTATCGGTAGCTCGAAAACGGCTCCAAGAATTACCATGAAATGTAGTATGCAGGAAGTTTTGGGGGAGGAAAATCGATCAAGCTAGGTCTTATCCCTGTGAAACTGCGCATTTTTAGGCTACATATGTTTTCTCCTTTCGTCGTGCAACAATATATCAATAATTTTGACTCTATTAAATGTCAATCCGATTAGCACTTAGCAATTTGGTATGCGTATGTATTATTTTTGCTTTGTTCGAAAATTTGGAATGTGGTGGTGTGGTGGTGGGTTCGAATCGATCAGATAAATATTTTTGTGATTCTTTTTATTATTATTAATTTATCAGAACTCCGACCAAAGCTAGTACTTATATTATTATGTGAATGAAAAACTTAAATAACAATTTTACGAGAATTGTGCAACGGATATTTTTTTAATAATGCTTAGTAAAACAAAAATAAATTAATAAAAGTAACAACATACACTATCTCAATATAAACACACTATAGTGCGTTTGATAGCTGATACAATTTTGTTACACGTTGTCAATATTTACATTTTTCTTCTCTTTAAGAGGCAAAAGAACTCTTAGCAAGTTAAAACTTAAAAATATAATATTAATTAATAGAAGCGTTTTACCTACCAATGAAACGCATATTAATTTACTTACCTTATTCGAAGCTTATTTAATTGAGATAGGCACTACGGTCCCGCCATCATATTATTGCTATCCTTGTTTTTCCGGTTGTCCCCACTATCGTCCCACCATGGTGAAGAGGTAGGGAGTTTATAAAAGCGAGCTAACTCGTCTGTCAAATTGTTGCGGCTAGAATCACCAGGCAGAATTTAAACTATAAGCTATAAGGTAAGTAAATTAATATGCGTTTTATTGGTAGGTATAGCGCTTCTATTAATTTGACTTGTTTATTCGAAGCTTATTTAATTGAGAATTGTTTGTTATCGCCTGGTGGGATCGAAAGTTTATATATTATGTAATAGACGCCAATGTGAATTAGACAAAATTATATTTGATTTTAAGTTTATTATATAATAATAATTATAAAAACCATACATAATACAATGTTACTAAATGCAATTAACTGATTGTTAATCAATACAAATTAGTTTTAAACATACATATTTTATTTATAATATTGATTGAAACAAATCTGTTTATTCGATTGCATCAAAAATCTTGTTACGGACTTACTTGAAGCCGATGCGGGTAGAAATTCACGCCTATAAAATTTACTTTAGAATTAATTTAGAATACTTTTTGTATTCTGGGATCGCCAATTTCCCCTGGATAAAATATCTTCCATTGAAAAATTGTCCAGCCATTTTTTTGACCAACTGCTGATCGAATACTTCCCGGCGTTGCAGTTATAAAGAGCAGAACATAAAAGTAGTAAAATTGATGTGTGTCTTTGTACTTGGAAAGGGTTATCATGTTCTATGGTGTAAGTACTTAGAGATATGACGCAAGACTATCTATATTCCAAATTGGAGGTTTGGAGTTAGTGGGTTTTTGTAAAGCTATGAATTTCAATATCTGTTTCACAAGGATATTAGAACTAATTACTCCAGCCGAATTCGGATTACAAAGAGTTGATACAACAGACTTGTGCAAAAGAATAGTGTTATAAGATTATGAATTAAATGAAGGTCTGATAAAAATCTGGCTACATCTTCACCCTGTGGATTATGTGGATCAGTCCGATTTTGATCTGACCATTGTAACCATCTTTTCCAAGCTACATTATACATACACCAACTGGGTGGCTCAAATTGTGGTGGTTACTGGTGGTCAAAACTGGTGGTTACTGTCGCAAAAGCTTTTGGCGCAGTACTTAGCCCAAATGTTAAACACGTTATTTCCAAGAGTTGTTTTTGGTATATCAGGCGTAGGAACCTGTGCGACACGAATGTGAAAGTATGCCTGTGACAGGTCCACTTTGCAAAGCCAATCTCCTGGATGTAGGAAATCTGGCACCCGAAACATGTTCAAAAGTTTGAACTTCTCTGTCTTGATGTAACGATTTAGAGCCTTTACGTTGGAGACAGGTCTTGCACTACCGTCTGTTTTGCGAACTAAAAACATCGATGAAAAGAAGCTTGGTGATGGATTGCATCGCTCCAAGACTCCCTGTTCGCTCATTTTGAGGATAGCAACAGTCATGTCGTGAGAACGAGGAACTTCTACAGCTCTTTTTTGTATCCCCACATGAATAAGGGGGGGCTTTTTTTGAAATGGTATACGGTACCTGGAAATTATTTTTATAATTGTGTCTGGAGCTCCTAACTGTCTCCATTGGTCCACGTATTGAGCTAGACGGCCTGCTTGAAAATTCGTGTTAAAATCGACGTCGCTTAGCATCTCCTGCGTTGCGGGAGGGTGAAGCGGCACGCTTATGTCCAGAACCTCTTGGGTTCTGGTGTTTGAAGTGTGTACGCGAGGAGCCGCGTCCACGAAATGTCCCACGATTACTCGGAGTGACTGAATGAGAACCGTAGTGACTGCCACCTTGCGTAGATAGATCGTTGGAGTAACAACCACAACAACCCTGTGAGGGCTTTTTAATCGACACTTGCGTCTCCTGTAAGGAGACACTGGGCTTTTTACCCTCTGCCTGCAAGGTGGTCGTACGAGATTTTATTAAGGGCCAAAAACACTTCCGAATTCCACCTGCTTTTTCTACTGTAGAAGTGAATTTTTCTGCATTAGAAAGATTGGTGCACGATGGAGGTATTTTCAGTATCACAGCTTTTATTGACGGGTCACGAACTTGCTTTGTGATAACCTCACATCTCATCTGCAGCACCTCGGCTCGGTGACCGCTCTGTAACATATCTGAGGAGATTTTCTGGTAGTCACCTTCAGAAAACAGCTCTGACAGCTTATTGTTCATACCTGTATATTAATCAGGATTCTCTTCTTTAATCCATTTTGTGAAGTTTATTAGTAATTTTTGGAGAGAATCCCGTTGTTTTATAACGCACATAGTGAGTGCCCCAAAAGCTTTATCTAATTGTATTAGATGGCGAGAGGATTGAAGGTTCAAAACTTCATCATTGGTTTCCAAATCCGTGAAACCAGGAGAAGAAACATATGATTTCTGGGCTTCTGCATACCTTATGTCATTCCAAGATGTATCATTTAAGTGTTGAAGGTCAATTAAAAGTTTTAAATGACTTTCTGAAGACTTCCGAATAGATGGTTCCTTTAACCTCGTCTCAATATTAAGAGTCAATTCTTTCTCTTTTACTGTGTCACAGTCAGAAATTCCACCGTTAACGTCGTAAAGGTTGCGACTTACGTTAGAAAAAACTGATATATTATCTTCGTCTTCATTAAAATTTTGTTCATTACTCTGATGTGGCCGAAATTGGTTGGCTAATAATTTTTTATATCGTGCATTTCTTTAAACATCTGAGTGTATTTATGATCAGAGCAGTGTTTGCGTTTGCCCTTCCTCCTTTTCTTGCTTCTAGAATGGCGGTGCTTAGCCGAGTCTGAAGATCTAGAAGAGGAGCTATCGCTGTCAGAGCTAGAGTCTGAACCGTCATATACCTCTCGCCGAGACGCAGAAGGTCCCGCAACTGGCTCATTAGTACCAGACATTGCACTACCGTTTTCATTCATCCTAAAAATTAGAATAATTAAAAAAGTTCATACACGCGTTTATCCCAACTGATGTTTTATTATTACTTTCTTAATTTATTTTATACCAATAAAATAGCTGTTGCTGTCTAGTAGACACAACTGTGTCCGGCGGGAAACAAGACGCCAATGATTTGACAGACGAGTTAGCTCGCTTTTATAAACTCCCTACCTCTTCACCATGGTGGGACGATAGTGGGGACATCCGGAAAAACAAGGATAGCAATAATATGATGGCAGGAAACGTAGTGCCTATCTCAATTAAATAAGCTTCGAATAAACAAGTCAAATTAATATAGACTAAGTTCGTCTAGTTGTAATAAAAAAACGTTCACAGTACACGTTTCAAAAGTGGAACTTCGTTTATCGTTTAAAATTCAAAAATATCATCGTGCCTATATAGAAAATATATAATATTATGCCTATGAAATATCATACACACGTACCAATTTGGTCTGGAGCGAACCATTAGGACAGCACGACACTCGTGTGTTTGATTTTCAGCTCTATTGTATTAGAAGAGAGTACTATTGTACTAGTGTAATGCACTGTAGCATTCCGATATTATTTGTGCAGTGTTCCAACTCTCAAAAATATTTCTCCCCAAACATAATTAAACTGATATTTAAAGAATTAAAAAATTAAAGCATACTTCAAAAAGTTTATTTTCTACAAGTCAATATTGATATCGATAATATCGATCAATAGATTAATTTGATTAAAAACAAATAAAAGCTTCAAAAAAAAGGATTTTTTTCCCTAATTTTAGGGAGAAACTCCTAGGTTAGCAACCAAATACGTGGTCTGCTGCGGACCAAATCCATACGTGTGTTAATATTTTAAAGAACATCAAGTAAAAAAAGGATAGAAAAATGTGCGCCTAGTGGCATCAGTGTGATGAGCCTTATTTTAGAAAGTTAGTTGTTATATAAAAAGTATAAGTAGCTTCCGATATATGGCGTTATATCCAAAATCGTGGCGTGGCATCAATTTCGCTAAATAAGTTTCACTTCAAAACACCCAATATCTTTTGAGAGCATTCACGCGAATCGCGCTTCTGTGCTCTAATTCTGTGCCAGAATGATATAATATTATATAACATTTTCCATTACGTTGTGGACATAAATGTAAATTTGCTATATTACGTTTTCAGAATTTCGCTTCGCTTCTCTTCGATGCTAGTCTGAAATTACCCTAATAGTAGTACCGGGTTTTTATTACATACAAAGTGAAAAGTAGCAGTGGTATTACTTTTTAAAATACCTTGTAATGAAATATGGTTGGGAATTAATTTAATATTTTTACTAGACGTCTGAACATATAGCAAAATATACTTAGTTGAAACTTGCTCATTCTTTTCCTATACACTTCATAAGTTGAAGAGTCTGTGTATCTGTGTAGGTAATCGGTGTGTGTGGTGTCGTAGCTCCTAAGCGAGTAGACAGATTTTATGTGTTTTTAATAGAAAGCTAAAGTAATAGAGAGACATCTCAGCTTCATCTCATTATCATCAGCTCACTTACTGCGTGACCAAAGGGATTCGGAGATATAAAATTTTATTTTCTTTCTTTAATTTATTTGCTAATACAATATCTAGGATCGATCAATTGATCAATTTTTTTTTCATCTAATGGAAGTAGACGGACACTTGGTCCTTACGGGAGACTTGGTACACTCAAGTTACACAGCCTGTATTGAAATACGATACCCGGTAACTTTCTAAAGTGAGAAGACCTATCAGATCCGCCACTTTTTCAAATGATTGACGACAAACAGTTTTTGTCGCTAAGAATATTCATTCTTCGTGTAAGTTTTTATTTTGATTATTTATATAAGATGTACAGAATATAAAAGAAGCCCTTATCTTTCTTTAAATGAAAACGTTTATCTTTATCGACTTTTAAATATAATTCATTTAAAACATAAAACATGGAATTGTGGCGGAGGTAACTCTATTCCTATCGGCTTCACTTACTACTTAACTTTTGAAGACCCTCATCCAAATCCCAAGTATAAATACACAAAAAAGTATGAAATAATTCTTATTCTCTAAATAATTCCCCTTTTGAATTCGGCTAAAATTTGAACTATTTCTCTACTCAATCTTCTTAATTTATTTTTTTTTTTTAATTTATTTCATACTTTTTTGTGTATTTATACTTTGGAAGTCGGTTAAATTTTTTTGTTTAAAAGTAATAATTTTTCTCTTTTTAGTGACATTTGTTTAATTATTATTAATACATTTAAGAACGTTTAAAATAAACAATCGAATGTATAATTGAATATCCGCCAAGCTTCCATTAGGTACTATAAATAAGATGATGATGATGATTCCTGTAAGTTACATAGAGGCATATTCTTGCAGTTCTTTAACATGTATCTATAAGGAGTCAGGAGTTCTGTTCAGTACTTTTGGATCCAGTGTATACTTTGGAGAAAAATCTTACTTTTTGGTAGCATATACTTAGACTACTTCAGAAAATGTTAAAATCACTATATGTGTCCATATAAATTTCCGCCTCCTTTTTTGGAAGTCGGTTAAATGAACAGGCTACGGCTTCCCTATGAAGCTTCCCTACCAGCCTTCGCCATTGGTAGGTACAGTCTTTCTAAAAATTTAATGTTAATCCTAAAACTGCTGACAAGTCGCAACTTAGTTAATTTACAAAATTTATAAGAGCATGAACAGTGGTTGAGCGCGTCGCTCCAGCCGGCTGCCGGACTTTTGTGTTCCAAATTAACTACGACCAACACGGTGCTAGTTCATTTTTTGCATGGCTGCCAAAGGGTTTAATATAATTATGTATAGTATACAAGTATTTAATGTTTCCGTTGTCTGGTAGGTACCTAACACAACTGCCGTGCTTATCATTATACAACGCAATTTTAACTTTTAATTTTTTATTTTACGTTAAAAGTGTTCATTATTTTGTTATTTATAAACAGCGTATCCATTCCAAACTAATACCAAGCGTAATCAACTCATGTATGGCAACTGCGTGGTATATGTCTAGAAAATGTATTTATGATGTTTATGGCTCTTTGTTCCTACGTCCTACATAAAACTAAACGCATGTGAGCTCATCTTATCATTCTTTGCTAGTCTCAATGGACACATTTGCAACAATATACGTTATAAATCTGAACTTTCATCTAAGTAATCCCATCACCTTTGCTAGTCATAAAAATCAGAAATGCATTTCCTAGACATAAACCACGCAATTGTGACACATTCGTTGATTATGCTTGGTAAATTGATATTATTGCAGCCCATATTTACTAGTCTTGAACAATTTTTCATCTTTTATATTATTTAAATTAACTAAACGTATAGGTAAATATTAGGTCTTCACCTATGAAATTGCCGTTTTGTATGAAAAAATTTAAACGAATTTTTTTCATGTATTTTTTATTTGTATTAATCGAAGTAACCACCCATGCAATCAATGCATCTTTGCCAACGCAGTAGCAGTTTATTGATGCCCTTCTTAAATAAATCACCTGGACGGGAGGCAACAAATTCTTCAAAGGCATTTTGTACTGTCTCTCGGGTACTTATTGAAATTTTTTCCCGCCAAGAAGTTATCCAAATTCTGGAAAAAGTAGTAGTCTGTGGGCGCAAGGTCTGGTGAGTAGGGCGGATGACGAAGAGCTTCCAACCCCAGTTCTTGCAACTTGGAGTCCGTCTGCTGTGCAGTATGAGGTCGCGCGTTGTCGTGCAGGAGCAGCGGAGACGAGCGATTGACCAATGCTGGTTGGAAATATGCCAGCTTCTCCATCATTGTGTTCAGTTCTTCACAGTACACATCTGCAATAATACTCACCCCGTTTGGTAAGAAGCTGTGATGAATCACACCGGCGCTAGACCACCAAACATTGACCATCACTTTTCTAGGGGTAAGTTTTCGTTTAGGGCATTGTTTAGGTGCTGAATCAGGATCCAACCAACTTTCTGAGTGCTTGCGGTTATCAAACAGAATCCATTTTTCATCGCAGCATAACAATGCTTCCAAATTCCTTCATTTATGTGTCTGTTGAGGAGTGCAAGGCACGTCTCGACGCGTACTTCGCGCTGGCGATCATTGGGTTCGTGGGACACCCATTTGTCAAGCTTTTTTACCTTACCAATTTGACGTAAATGGACCAATATTGTTTTGACGCAAACGTCTAAAGCTGCTGCTAATTCAGCCGTAGATTGTGTATCATCAGCTTCCACAATCGCCTTTAATTATTCATTGTTGACCAAAGTCTTCGGACGACCGCGAGGTTCATTTTTCAGGTCGAAATTTCCAGAACGGAAGCGAGCAAACCAATAACAGGTGGTGCGTTGGTTTGTAGTGTTAGCTTCGTAAACGTCGTTGATGTTGCGTGCCGCTTGTGCCGCGTTGCTGCCACGACGGTACTCATATTCCATAATTACTCGAATTTTTAACGTATCCATGATGACGAAAAAGATTGAAATGCGATGTAAAATGTAACACTAATCAATAAACAAATGACTACTTTTGGAAAAAGAATTTCATGTTTATAGAATAAAATTAATTTGAAATTAGAATTCTTAGCCAAACAAAAATTATTTTGATTTGAAATGTCCAGTACTGCATAACGGCAATTTCATAGGTAAAGACCTATTATAATATCGCAAATGCAAAGTTCACATTTAAAGGTAGGTACCAAGCAAAACAAAAATGCTTGGAATATTCCTGTTACTTTCATATAGACAACAAAATAAAGAAAAAAACTTTGGGCGTGATTAACTCGAAAGTTACCTTCAAGCAAGTGTGTTTATGGTAAGGACGGCACACATGTTCTTCGAGAACCCATAATGGGTGATTGACGTGGTGTGAAAGCGTCCATAGATGCGAGAGAAACTGGGCATGTTTTATATGAAAAATGTTATGTGTAAAATTCTCGTGTCACGGTGTATGTTAGTTTTTTAGAGAACTCCTCCGAAACTGCTGGACTGATTTCAATGAAATTTTGCTGGTTTATTCAGTGAGTATGAAAATAGGTTGTAAACATAGGTTTATGGCGCCAAGATGGATAGTCTTTATACAAACGTATCGTACAAAGTGATGCCAGCAAAATATATATGTAGGCGTAATCTTTACATAGTTACGTTCGCCGATACGCACACAACCGAAACTTTAATGTTGTCAGTTAAGGAACAATTTCCCCGAAAGTGGGAAAATATTGCTCTTAAAATTTTATTTGTATTTATCAATGTCGTGAGGTATAAAATATAACTTATATTATATTATAATATAATATTAATATAATAATATTATAATATAAGTATTAAAATGTGTCTTATTTTAATACTTATATTTGTATGAAAATAAATATCTAGTACACATACACTTTTAAGGAATATATTAATATTTTTAATACTTTTTATGAACTTCTCATAGGGTCTTCTTCTCTTTTATATCTTCTTATTTATTACGTAAGACGATTTAGGGGAGGAAGGGTGTCAACTATAGTCTTTTCGCGTTAAGAAGACGTATAGTAAAGATATGAAATGTCAAAAAATAATAATAATTTAATATTATCCAATGACGCAAAAGTCGTGTTCACATTATCCAATAACAATAAGCCATTTTGACATAATATGTACGCGTAATTTATTGACATTTACTGTCTTGTTTATGCCAAAAGACTATAGTAAAAATTATATTACGTCTAACGTGTAAATATTTAGACATCCATCAGAGACAATTGGGTCAGATGGAAATTTAAACAAAAAAATATGAATATGCCATGGTCTAAATAAAACAAAAATAAGACATTATCATCCCTTCCTCGTAAATAATTTTGCGTAATGAATGAATGACCCCAATACGTCTTATTGTACTATACTATTAAACTTTTAAACTGGTGTTAAGGTAAATATTAGGGATTATATTTAATACTGGCAACACTTTAAATTAATAGTTAAAAAAAAACAAAATTCTAAAACTTTGTAGTTTTACTACAAACTGTAGTGCCTAAGACCTAAGTTACAAGTTGCAACTATTAAGGCGCGTCTCCTGCGCGTGATTTTTTTCGAAACATTACACAAAACATCGAAACATTGGGGCGTGGCTATACACATTTGTGTAGGAATATACATTATTTTTGTCTTCCGAGACGGTCGCAAAACTTTCCCCGCGCGGGTAGAGAGGGGAAGCAATGTTTCATTTCTTATCAACTGTTACATCATTCACATGACGATTAAACATAGAAATACGGAAGAAATTATTTATCAATCCCAAATCAGTTTTCTATTCGTAACTCCAGATATATACTAAAATTACGGATCAGTAAATATGGCCTAACTCGAAATCTGGGGTCTAAAAAGGCCATTTTAGATGTTTCATATATTTTTTTTCAAACAAAAATCATGAAATGAAATGGTAAAATGGCTACATGATTCATCATATTAGAAAACATAAATTCTGACAGTTTTCAATAGAAATGCGTGAAAAAGCGCACATAATATGAAACACCTAGTTGAAAAAATATAGTATGAAACACCTAAACAGGCCTTTACAGACCCCCTGTGTTTTCTCCTAGATTCTGCATCTGCCATCGCTAAAACTGCAAGTGCTTACGTCTTCCTCATCGGAACCCATGATCTTGTCTACATGTCTACATGATCTTGTCTACATTTCGAAAAAACATGAGCAGAAAATGCCCCTTTAGTTAAGCCATTTGGGAAATTATTTTCTTATTACTAGTAATGCTTTCACAATAACAATATGACGGCAAGATGGCGGCATAATATGATTTTATTTTAAAATGTGAATATTATTGGCACAATACAAGTCAAATCATAGTAGTTACAAATGAAATGTAATGCCCGAAGCTTTGTTATGTTTTTGCGATGCTTTGTGATTGTGACACTCATTAACCAACCGTCAAAATGTTTATAATTGTCGGAGCTGTATGCACTAGCGCTTGACAACTGACGGGTCGTTCGAACCAACCATGACAATAACGACTTCTTTTTACATTATTTTATGATTTGGTATTAAACGCTCAAATTTAACCCCTCTAACACTAACTGCCATTGTTTAATAACGATATTAGTACTGTAATCTTCAACATTCAGTGGTCGATAACTCTTACACACAATATGGTCTGTAGGTTGTAGAGTAGGTAGTAGGTGTAGTTTGTAGGTGTAAGTTGTAGGTGTTAGTAGTAGGTATAGGTAGTAGGTATATGTAGTTGGAGATGTAGGTAGTAGGTGTAGGAGTAGATAGCAGGCGTACGTTGTATATGTAGAAAGTAGATGTATGCAGATAGTTATTTTATATTTATTTATTCAAGTTCATAGATATGACAGAACGTCTGTTGGGTAAAGCTTTTGTATTTGATATAGGTAAGTAAACTAATCATGTAGATTTATTACGCTAACTATGTAAATAAATACACCAACATTTTTGGACCTTTGAAATGCACTTAATTACAAAACTACACATACATTTTTAGGCTAAAAACTAAATATTTTAAATATTGTAGTACTACACCTACCCCATTTGGCAATAATTTTTGTTTTATAAGCAAAATTAATGATATTGATAACTTTTCCCTGTATAGTGTTTAATTTCTTTTTTACTCTCATTTTATATATATTTTTTTTTACTTATTTACCCAGAACATAAAATTATGATCTATAAATTTTAAGTACTATTAACAAATAATAGAAAACAACAATTGGTAATGTGCATTTATTTACACGTAACATTATTTTAACAAAATTACAAACAATTTTTTCATTTTCAATTAATGGCTTAGCTTCATATTATATACAGAGTTACTACGGAGACACTGCACAAACATTACTCATTCTGAGTGTTTTTTCCGTCTGTAGAAAAATAAAGTAGACGTACCTATCACAGATGGCATACTTAAGTATTCTTTTTTTTTTCTTTTTGAACATGGTAGAACAATTTTTTACAACATCACATTAATAATTCAAAATCATTATTTACTAATTTCAACATTAACAATTTTGGAATTAAATATTATAGAAAATAATCATTGAAATTATAAATAAAATTTCCGAAAATTAGGTGATAAATTCGAAATTCGTCCCTTGGATATTTATTCTATAAGAACAAAATTAAAAAAAAAAGTTACCCTCTAACTATGAAAAAATTTATGCATTGATATCGAAGTAACCTTGTATAATTTTAATTTATAGTCTTCCAATCACATACCTACTATAAATTATATTTAATACAAAATAATTACAATTTATAGTCTAATTCCAATAACTATCCAATTTTAAGTTTTTAAGAACATAACCAAAACATACTTACGTAATAATATAAATTGTATTAAATATATATAAAGAATACATATTAACAATACATTGCTTGGAAACGAAACATTATGTATGTGTATACAGAGAGACATATATTTTACTATGAAACAATTAGCCACGGTGACCAAAGATAAATAGATTAGTAGGTATTTATAGTACTTATATACATCTGGATTACAAACGGTATAGGTCGCATATCTGCAGGAGGTGGTTTAGATACTCATTTCAGTGAATATTCATATAAAATATTATTTATTATTGACTATCTCCAATTCTCCATGGATTTAATTAAAATAATTACGGGAAATTAAATGTCAATGAAAATTGTACAATCCACCACCAGGTTTGTGGTCACCACTTTTTTATTTATTTGTATTTTTATCAATTTACATTAATAATTACAGAAGTTAGCGTGGATAGACAGACAGACGGACATAGCGGAACTATAAGGGTTCCTTGTAGTACTACTTAGGCCTTTTCATCCGTTATTGGATGACGATTTATATTCTCCGTGCGAAGTAACCACTCTTGAAATTCTTCATACAGTAGTGCCTGGGACAGGCGGTTTTAAATGTCTTGTGGTTGCCCAAGCACATACGGCATTCTCATTTTTTTTCCCTAAGACACACAATATGATAATCTATAACTTTTCTGCATATTTCTCAAGTTTTGTGTTCATGGGCTTTATAATGATATTATGATTCTTTTATCAGGAAGTTCGGGCGTTCACTCTTAAGTGAGACTGTATAATGTGTAGCTATAATGTTTTACGATTTTTTTCTGACACACAATCGGGGGCCCCTGTAGCCCGGGGGCCGCGGTAGCTACGCCTCTGCCCTTATACTTAAAATTTTTACGACACCAATAATATTTTAACTGTCAGCTCGGAGTACCAACTACCTGAACGTAACCTTGAATTTAATGAATTGAATAACTTTTATTGATCGCAGGATTCGCAGGGCGGAAAATCTTACGCTTTAATATAATATAATTATGGCTTTATTCGCTTTATCGTCTTTTATACTTAGACTTGACTCAACTGGTCCCCTTTTACCGCGGGGCCCTGGGCTTAGCCCCATTAAGCCATATGGTAGATCCGGCTATATGTAAACGCGTTTTAAAGCTAAAACGATACGACAAGAAGTTAGGAATATACTTAGGTCGTAAATGAAATCAAAATCATACGAGATATGATCGAAGAATATTACTGAAATTCCAGAGCAGTCGGGAAAAATTACTAGTTTCAAAAAATATAAGTAATCTGAGGTTTGCTTCGCCAAGTAAGCTAGATACTTACAAAAAATATACAATAAATTAACTTAACATCACAGCACGGCTTAGGGCCACCCTGTACAAAGTACATAATATTACTTTGTTCTTCACCAATTTCATCACATAAAGGTACTGCTAGGTTGGCATACCCCAATTATTGGCTTCTCCCATATCATATAAAATACTGGTACTAAAATATGGTTGTTTTTTTTATACTTCTAAATACTTAGTTTAGCTTTTTTTGCTTATTTATATATAAATGAAAGGTGGCCAACACAGAGTATGTACTTTAAATCTTTGAAGCCAATAATTGGGTGGATGACAATAGGTCATCTTCCATAAATCACATTTCATTTACATGTCACATTCATGCAACTAATCCATGTTCATTATAAATAAAAATTCAAAACTTATAGTCTACTTGTACTATCAATTGGAAGTGTTGGCCGTGGACTCCTGACGAGCTCATCTTGTGTGAAAGCTATGTTGTCTAGTCCCTCTGGTTTGCCGGTGGCTTGTCTGTTCGTTTGGCTCTGATTGCTCTCCACTGGCCCGTCCATGACAAACATTGTGAGGAAGAACAGTATACTGCCTGTAACGATTACATAAACGTATGTTATTGATCCGACGTCTCAAGTCTTACTTAAAGAATTAGGGTTAGTTCACTCCGCGATGATACGTTACGCTACGCGGCGCTGCATTCTTAAAAAAGCTATTCACAGTTGAAATTTATTCACAACACAAAAAGAATACACGTGTCTTATTACATCAGCACATGCGCTGTGCACCGCGGTGCACCTGACATTTGAACTCTTACAATGAAACGTGTATCACCTTATGAAATGAATAAAGTTCAATTTCGAATAGATATCTTACAAATACAGAATTATGCAGGATTTGGTGTTAATTGACCCTTAGAAATAGATAACGTAATTAATACAGCAGTACAAGTTTATCTTATTAAGATATTTAAAATTCGAAGTCAGTTGCACATAAAATCCAACTCTTTCGTAATCTAATTGGTCAATAACAAGTCTAAAAAGTCTCAAGAAATATGCTCACTGATTCCGTAGAAGCCAGCGTAGAAGATCATGATGGATTCTCTGTATCCTATGGCCTTGGATACAGGATCCACGAGGATTGGCAAGTTTCCACCGACGTTGTTCATCACGAACAGGAATACTCCCACGGTTGTCGAGCGGACGGAGAGAGGCACGATCTCCACCAGAATAGCGAAGACGATGCCAAACCACATCTCAGCTGTAAAATAAGAAAGGTATCTAATTGTGTATATGAAAGGTAATATTTTACTATTGCTCTCCATGCACATTTCTGAACGTTGAAAGAGTTTTATGTATTGACAGCATGCCATCCTTCCCGAAAATGTTATATAAAGGCGTCATGACAATTAAACCTCCCCCACATTCAAGGCTTGTCAGCGATGCGGGCACTGTGTGCGCCCCGCTAGCACACTGCATGTCAGCGATGCGGGCGCTGCTCGTGCCACTCACACGCCCGAGGAACGCGCACGCCTAATGTGGGGTCAGGCTTACCAAATCGTTAACCTGGGATCAAGGTAGTGCATCCGCTCTGCCGAGCCGAACCAAGCTAAGCGCAAGGGCACTACCAAACCACAATTTCTCGAAGCGTTTCGTCGATTTTTTAACTGTTATAACTTGGGTTTGAATTATACCAGACAAGCGAAATTTTCAGGATATATTTAATAAATTTTCAGCTCCCAGTAGCGTACTTAATAAACATGTAAAGTTTAAATTGCATAGCTTATACTTTGGATATTATTGATATAATCTATATTATTATCTATCCTATACATATAATAAAATCGTAACTGGTCACTGTCTGTACATGGAAGATATATAAGAAAAGCTATTACTTATTATTACGACATTATGGACGACATAGAACCTAATACAATGATTTTTAGAATTTTTGTCTGTTTATCTGTTTGTCTGTACGTTTGTACGCGCTAATCTCAGAATGTGCTGAATGTATTTTGATGAATTTTGGTATTGTAGTAGTTTAGACTTTGGATTAACACATAGGATTAACACTTTTAATTGCGAAAAAATGTACGTTTCCCGCGATATTTGTTTTTGCGCGTACGAAGTCAACGGCTTAACCGATTTGAATGCGGTTTTCACTAATGCGATTTGATTACTCCTCTCCACTTAAAATTTAATGAACCGACGGCGGCGAAAAAAAGGAGGCGGTTATACATTCGGCTGTTTCTTGTTTTTATTTTTTTGTATGTTCAACGATTACTCCGCCGCCTGTGGACCGATTTTCAATAATCTTTTAATGCTGTAAAGGGTATAATCCCCAATTGGTCTTTTTGACACCAACACCACGCCTGATGATGGGATCTATGAGGAATCGAGGGAACTCCTCTTAATTTATATGGACACATATAGTGATTTTGACTTTTTCTGAAGTAGTTCAGGCATATGCTCCAAAAGTACTGAACAGAACTCCTGATTCCTTATAGATACATGTTTGGCAAGCATATGCCATTATACCACTTACAGTAATCATCATCACTACAATCTTTACATGAAACACCAACATATTACTGGGATGATATAGGTACCTACTCACTACTAATCAGAATTTTGAACCGATATCAATGCCTTTGAAATTTTGCTTTTGCTAAAATTATATTCGTTATCATCGTCATCACTATAATATATTTAATGCTTACTGCTACATTTTTTCCACCGACTATAGCAATAGATAATAATAATTATTATTATTTAATTATATTAAATTATAGTATTTAATCATTATCATCACTGGTGATTGTTTATTAGATCCACAGCTCGGTAATGCTTATTTTGGGAAATACCACGGCTTCTCAGAAAACTGGCATAAAATAACGGTTGAATTTGTTTTGCCGAGAGAGTGAGAATAGCAGAGATTTTTTGTATTTATAACTTTCTTAAAATGTGTTAATAATAATATTATAAATATAACTAAAAAGTGAAAAATTATTATTTTTAAACTGACTTCGAAATTATGAAGAGTAAGTAGAGAATAATATTTTAGCCAAATTTAAAAGGGGAATTATTTTGAAAATAAGTTTTATTTCTTTCTTTTTTGTGCATTTTTACTTTGGAAGTCGGTTTTAATTTTTGATTAAAAATAATGATTATAAACGCGAAAGTTTGACGTATGTATTTTCGTTAGTCTTTTACGCATTTAACAACTGAATGTATTTTAATTAAATTTGATATGGTAGTAGTTTAATCTCTGGATTAATACATAGGCTACTTTTTATTGCAGGAAAAATACGGTGCTCCCAGGATTTCTGACTTTCTCGTCGCGGCTAACGTCTGGACTATACTAATATTATAAAGAGGTAAAGCTAATGTTATAAAGAGTAAAGTTTGTTTCTTTGTGAGTTTGTAACTTACCGAGATTTTAAGGACTAAACTCTGGATCTACTTCAACCGATTTTTAAAATTATTTTACCAATAGAAAGCCACATACATTATTTGTGAATGTCTTAAGCTATATACTAACTCAAAAAATAATAAGTTTTTTCGTGGTAGTCAGATTTGCAAAAGAAATCGTTTGATTGAAACGATTAGAGATGAAAAGGATACATTAGAGTTCTAGAGATACGTTTTTGCTCGCGGCTTCGCCCGCGTAATATTGGGTTTAAAACGATATATTTATAATAATTTAAAACTTTCATCCCCTATTTTACTTTCATAAGGGTTGAGTATTGGAAAACGCTAAATTACGTAACTCATTATTTTCCGTACTCAATTCATACGAAATTTCATGCAAATATGTCCAAGGAATAAAAAGTTTCATACAAACTTTTATTCTCTATTTTACCCACATGGGGGCTTGAATTTTGAAAAATCCTTCTTTAGTGGATGCGTACTTTTATATCCACGTTCAATTTGCGCAACATGCTGAGCTAAGGCAAATTTGATATATATAAAGTTTCAGCAGCGTGGTTTTCGGCAGTTGAGTTATTATTTTATCGGTACGGTTTGGTAGTTTAGAAAAGTAAATAGAAAGTGAAGTGAATAAGTGAGTTTAACTTGTTTTTGTGATTTTATATAAATAAATTCTCTGTAGACTCTCTGTGTTTTTTTAAAGACAATAAAGAAGTACCGCGTAACAAATTGGTGTCAGAAGTGGGATGAGTACTGTAAATTGGCTCGTTGACTAGAACCCAGGCTCAACAACCGCAGCGCTTCTACTTGAGCGGCAGGAGTGTGAATGTTAGATATGCCGGTGTGGAAGTGAGCAGGGGGACCGACAAGGGGTGCGTGCAGGGATCCATCGGTGGACCTATCCTGTGGAACCTCTTGTTGGACCCCCTGCTAAGGATGTTAGAGGAAATGAATGTGTTCAACCAGGCGTTTGCGGACGACATCTTTCTAGTAGTTAGCGGCCCTCGAAATTAGGAAATGGGGGGAGCTAAGCAAGTTGAAATTTGCCCCCCATAAAACTTGCGCGCTTTTGTCCACAAGGAGATTAAAATTTGATGTGCCGCGGCTCGATATGGGGGGTGTCGATTTAAAATATTATGACAACATAAAAATACTAGGTCTAACGATTGACAGAGGCCTGACATTTAATGCCCACGTCACTGAAATATGTAAGAAGGCTATAGCACGCTATAAGCAGCTTGCCAAAGCTGCTAGAGTAGGATGGGGGCTTAACCCCCAGATAGTTAGGACAATTTATTATATAGCCGTAATAGAGCCGACTATCTTGTATGCATCAGTAGCGTGGGCACCCACCGCGGAAAAGATGGGGGTCCAAAAAAGGCTCAACTCCGTTCAACGGGGTTTTGCCCAAAAGATCTGCAGAGCATATCGAACCGTCTCCCTGAATTCTGCAATGCTGTTGGCTGGGATACTCCCTCTTGACCTCAGAATACTCGAAGCATCGAGGCTTTATGAGATCAAGAAGGGAGTACCACACCCGGTATTGAGAGACAGGGAGGTGGAGCGAATGGCTCCTGCGATTGAGGACCCACATCCGGTAGAGCAGGTAGAGCTGAGGTTCGGGATGGTAGACGAGGACTCATGTAGACGTGGTTAACAGCCACGTCCATAGGATCTATACGGACGGCAGCAAGATTGAGGGTCGAGTCGGAGCCGCACTCTCCGTATGGAAGGGTGAGGCCGAGACGAAGGCCGTCAAGCTTGCATTGCCGCCGTATTGCACCGTCTACCAAGCTGAGCTTCTAGCGCTCCAGAGAGCAGTAAGTATAGCCTGCAAAAGTGGAATAGCGAAGGTCGGTATCCTTAGCGATTCCAGATCGGCTCTCCAGGCAGTCACTCTTAGTTCCCCTCATCCCCTGGCAGTGCAAACTAGGGTAGCCTTCCGAAAAGCTGCATCGCAGAGGCGGGAGGTCTCCCTGTTTTGAATTAAGGCGCACGCAGGGTTGAGAGGGAATGAAAGGGTTGACGAATTAGCCAAGGAGGCCGCGCTGCGATTGAAAAGGAGGCCCGACTACGATCTGTGTCCTGTTTCATTCGTCAAGCGTATCTTAAGAGAGGATACGATTGAGGAATGGGACAGGTGATACGAAGTGGGAGGGATGGCCGGAGTTACGAAGCTCTTCTTCCCAAGCGCTGCTGCTGCCTACAAGATAGTTAAAAAGATAGACATAACACACCACGCCACATAGATCCTGACCGGACATGGCGGATTCGCCTTCTACTTGAACAGATTCAAGCTGAAGGAGGATCCGTCGTGTTCGTGTCAGCCGGGAGTTGAGGAGACGGTTCCTCACCTGTTACTGGAGTGCCCAATTTTTGCTAGCAATAGATATGATATTAAGCAGAAATTGGGCATCGCGATGACGGTTGAGAACCTGCCTTCAATCCTGGGGGGAAAGCGCAGGGAAATTTTCCTTAAATACTGCGCAAAAATCATAAAAATAGTAAATAAGAGAAATTGTAGCGGTGAGGTGAAGCTGCTGTGATACTAGTTCGTAGGCCTTTTAAATATTGTTATAGTTATAGTTTTAGTTTTTTGCTTTTGTCATTTATTTAATGTATCGTCTATTATTCATTTACATAAATTTTATTGTTATTGCATCATTATATTGTGTTGTGAATATTTTATTGTGAATTATGACTTTTCACATTGTATTGTGAATTTTAAAATTATAGCATAGTAAAACTATAGTATTATTATATCTTTTGTACCATTCTTGTTAGTATTCTTAAGTTGTAGTGTTGCTGTTGTATTGTCAAATTATTGTATTGTAAACGAAAAATTTTAGTATTATTATCAACTTGGCACTATATTGTCATTATATTTTAATTGTAGTAAACAGTATTAGACTTTGTAAAAGAGAAAAATGTAAATATAAATGGAATAAATGGAAATGTAAGGCAATGAAAAAACAAAAGAAAGACAAAAATTATAAGCAAAAAACGATCCCTGTTCATGATCCCCTATCATCACTAGTGTTAAAAAAAAAAAACCGCAGCGCTTCCGTTGTCCATCAGACCGACGGTAAGTCTCAGCTCGTGGGGCCTCTCTCTGTTATGGGGCAGGGGCTCTGCCCCATACTGCAGGGGCTGTTATGTCTGGACATAACAGACGAGACGCTGCGCCGCATTATCAGCTGACGCATAGTGCAGTGATGTTCCTGATTTTATTGTGAGTCAATCTTTCCCATATCCGTGCTATCAGTGAAATAAAATGCAAAATCGTGGTGTAGAATATTAATTGTAATTTGGAATAATTGGTTAATTTTAGTCAAAAATTTTCGGGACTGCAATTGAAAATTTAAAATCTTGTTAAATTCAACATTCCATCATGTCCATGGGAATCTAGTGAGTCAGTGTTTGTAAAAATCACACTAAGTGTACTCACAAAATTCATAAAACCTTATGATGGGAGTAGAGAAAACCTTTCCTCATTCATTACTAACTGCGAAAATGCCATATCCTTAGCAGCCGAATCGCAAAAAAATATTTTATGTAAATATATTATATCATAAATAGAAGGCAAGGTACAAACTGCTTCTTGCCCTTAAACTTTTGGCGAGAGGTAACATAGTTCCCATTAATAAATTTACAAAATTTCCGACAGTCTCACTCTGAGTCTGTCGTACAATATTCTTTAAGACTTGAGATGTGCTTAACTCGTCTACAAACAGACATCCAATATCAAGTCGACATCCAGGCCGTCTGGCGGCAATGGAAGATCTCGCTCTGAATACATTTATTTTAGGATTAAATCCAAACCTCGGAAATATGGTCCGATGTAGAAACGCCTTATCATTAAATAGTGCAATCTGTCATGCTATTGAAGAAGAATTTGTTTTAAATTTAACAAGAGTCTCATCATAAGCCTTCGTCGTCAAAATTTTGTAATATAATTATGTATGTCTTAAATCTCGTCTAGAAAATTCCAGTAACATTGCGCAAAACGCTTCCGCCTGCGCCGTGACATTGCGCAACTTGCATAATATGTGCAGCGCAAGCGAAAATTATATCGTAGAACATTGTCAATTTCCAGAAGCATCGACTTCAGCTAATATTTAAACTAGCATTGATTTCGACCACGTGCCATCCAAAATCATCTATCCAAACAGGCACGAAAAGTAATACTAAATCCTATAACAAAATTACATCTCAGCCCAATCTGTTGAGTCTTTCTAATTCTCATAATATTCTAAACGCATCTCAACCGAAAGCGTTGAGTCATAAAAAATCTTATATTAAAATTGCATCTCAGTCAAAGCCGCTGAGTCCAAATATTTCTAATTCTACAAATTCTACCAATTCTACAAATTCTACAAATTCTACTAACCCTACCAATTCTACTAAATCTATATCTCGATCTACTGAACCTTAATCAAGTGAAAAAATATTAGAAAATAAAAACATATCGGATTCAAATTCTAACTCTTTATCTAAATTCATGAAACTGTAATTAATCAATGTAAAGTATCATTGCCATTTACTTAACTTAAAACTAAACATTCTATATTCAATAAATTAATAATAATTGTAAAACGATCATGCCTCGTGAACTTGCCGAAACTATCCGCTGACGTAAGTAAATTAAAATAAATGATATACTATAGATTCTTATAGCGTAACATTACGTTCATTTTCCTTAGAATTTAAATTATGCGATGAATTTTTAGTGACAAATTTCACGTTATTAAAGACGATATTCATTTAAAATACGATGTAATAATTGGTACAGTTTTTCTTTAATATTTTAATTGTAATATAGATTACAATTCTAATTCCATTTATTTACAAAATCATACTTTATCTACATATATTATTTGATAAGCCCACATACATTATTAACCATTCGAACCGTAAACGACGTGTTCTCGATCTAATTAGACACGAGCATTTCAATAATGAAGAAACATAATAGAATGCATTTTGAATTTTCATAATATCTTTTATCTCTAGATACGGGCGATCTAGGGCGATCCCATAACTTGTACAAATGCTCTTCAACATTCAATTAATACGGGAAATGCTCCCCTATAAATGTTCAATCTCATCGCTTCCCTACATGTCACGAAGAGGAAGTTGACAGGCAAAATAAAAAGATGCTTGATCAAAATATAATCCGACTTTCGATTTCGCCATGGAATGCACCAGTATGGGTGGTCCCTAAGAAAATGGACGCCTGTGGTAAAAAGAAATGGCGCATCGTTTACCGCTGACGTCACGGTAAATTATACTTTTCCCATCCCGTTAATTACAGATATTAGGTATTTACCTATGAAATTGCCGTTTTGTATGAAAAAATTTTAACGAATTTTTTTCATGTATTTTTTATTTGTATTAATCGAAGTAATCACCCATGCAATCAATGCATCTTTGCCAACGCAGTGGCAGTTTATTGATGCCCTTCTTAAAGAAATCAGCTGGACGGGAGGCAACAAATTCTTCAAAGGCATTTTGTGCTGCCTCTCGGGTGTTGAATTTTTTTCCCGTCAAGAAGTTATCCAAATTCTGGAAAAAGTAGTAGTCTGTAGGCGCAAGGTCTGGCGAGTAGGGCGGATGACGGAGAGCTTCCAACCCCAGTTCTTGCAACTTGGAGTCCGTCTGCTGTGCAGTATGAGGTCGCGAGTTTTTCGTG
The DNA here is from genome assembly GCA_963565745.1 of Phengaris arion. NCBI lineage: Eukaryota > Metazoa > Arthropoda > Insecta > Lepidoptera > Lycaenidae > Phengaris > Phengaris arion. The sequence goes on along the minus strand of OY751433.1, from coordinate 16,185,855 downwards.
CAGGAGCAGCGGAGTCGAGCGATTGACCAATGCTGGTTGGAGATGTGTTAGCTTCTCCATCATTGTGTACAGTTCTTCACAGTACACATCTGCAGTAATGCTCACCGCGTTTGGTAAGAAGCTGTGATGAATCACACCGGCGCTAGACCACCAAACAGTGACCATCACTTTTCTAGGGGTAAGTTTTCGTTTTGGGCATTGTTAGGTGCTGAACCAGGATCCAACCAACTTGCTGAGCACTTGCGGTTATCAAACAGAATCCATTTTTCATCGCAGGTAACAATGCGGTTTCAAATTCCTTCATTTGTGTGTCTGTTTAGCAGTGCAAGGCACGTCTCGACGCGTACTTCGCGCTGGCGTTCATTGAGTTCGTGGGGCACCCATTTGTCAAGCTTTTTTACCTTGCCAATTTGACGAAAATGGACCAATATTGTTTTGTCGCTAACGTCGAAAGCTGCTGCTAATTCAGCCGTAGATTGTGTATCATCAGCTTCCACAATCGCCTTTAATTCATCATTGTTGACCAAAGTCTTCGGACGACACCGAGGTTCATTTTTCAGGTCGAAATTTCCAGAACGGAAGCGAGCAAACCAATAACAGGTGGTGCGTTGGTTTGTAGTGTTAGCTCCGTAAACGTCGTTGATGTTGCGTGCCGCTTGTGCCGCGTTGCTGCCACGACGATACTCATATTCCATAATTACTCGAATTTTTATCGTATCCACGATGACGAAAAAGATTGAAATGCGATGAAAATGTAACACTAATAAATAAACAAATGACTACTTTTGGAAAAAGATTTCCATGTTTTTAAAATAAAATTAATTTGAAATTAGAATTCTTAGCCAAACAAAAATTATTTTGATTTGAAATTTGAAAAAAAGACCTATTATTTTAAATCAGTTAGGTCATTCAAAGTATGGCGTCGGTATCGCAAAAGAAAACACAGTGCATATTTTACTCTGTGCTATTATTATTTACCATATTGCAGTAGATATACTTATTTTCTATAGAAGTTTTTTTTACCACGAACACTCTGCCACGCGAGCGAAGCTGCGGGCAAAAGCTAATGAAATAAATAAGTAATTACTTTAAATACCTATCGGTATGTTTTATGTATACTCCATGGTTTTAGATATACAATCATAATGTTAGAAAATTTAAAGCACCTAATCAGCACTTACCGAAGAAGTACGATATGGCTAAGGTGATCATAGCCCACAGTGGTCCAAAAGCCACGGAGCCGAAAGCAGGCAGAGTCGCCACCAGCTGCGACAACGCCAGAACCAGTACTCGCGACCGTATGCCCATTCGAGACACGAATCTGCCAATTTTAATAGAGATCAATGGCAGGGGGTTACTACAACTCCATTCCTGTCGGCTTCACTTACGACTTACCTTTTGAAGACCACCATCCAAATCCCTTGGTATTATATAGGCTAGGGCTTCCCTATGAAGGAGAACAAGCCTTCACCACTAATAGAGATAGCTCATTTTTATACACAATGCCTACTAATGTTTTTCAATGCAAATCATTACGGTCAATGCACACCGTAACGATACGCGACATGGCGCTGAATCATTCATAATTTAACTTTATATATTACACTATAAGATACACGTTTTATTTGAAGAGTTCTAATATAAAGTGGCAGATCGCTGCCCAGCGCATCTGCAGCGTATGACTGATGTCATATGAAACGTGTATCTTTTTGTGTAGTGAATAAAGTTCAATTTCGAAAGCTGTCTTAAAAGTGCAGCACCGAGTGGCGTCGCGTATCGACGCGGTGTGAACTGACCTTTAGGCTAAGACAAAACTGTCAGATTCAGACTTGACTCACTTGTCAGAAATGAGACCACCAGCGACCACTCCCACGGAGCCAACACCGACGGTGACGGCGAACAGCCACCAGCCCAGGTCCACGTCGGGGAAGTAGTCACGGTAGTAGAGGTCTGCGTTGTAGGCGAACGTCATTCCACCTGCAAAGTTAAAAAAATTAAATATTTTCCTATGCTTGACATAGGAATAGACATTTTTCATCATTGATTTTTGTTATAATTATTATCATACCCACTCCTTTCATTGAAACCAGGCCAGCTATGCAGGAGTTATTTTATAGTGCTCAAGTGTGTGCGCAGTGTACAAAAACACTCTCTCTTCCTTTATTCTCGAAACCAAGTGGGCCGTATAACCGACACGACTGGCGAGAGATCGACTTTTTACATGCCCATCCGACGCATGGATCATCTATCTTGTCAGACAATCATCTGATCAGCTTACCTTGTCGTACCCAAACTTGGAAACAACATTTTTTTGCACCAAAGCGGGATTCGAACCCACGACCTCCGAGTCGTGAGTCAAGCTCTAAACCACTGGACCACGGAGGCTGTTTTTTCTATTCTTATTATATAGCACAAGAAATTGACTGTAGTTGCGGATTATTTTACTAGCTCATAAGCCCCTAAAGCCGCCTGAAAGCTAGTCCGTTGTAAGGACCTATTAAGGAGGAGGAGGAGGAGGAGGCAACTATTCTGATTATCAATCAGAATAGTTGCCGCATGTCTTGTTTATTTTATTGTTAATCACAATTATTTCAATTATTTCTTACCACAATGTCGGATAGAAGCAGCCAGACACAACAGAAGCACTCGCGGCTGAGCAATGACATGCCAGATACTTAGTTGTGGCATATTTTTGCCAGACTCCAGAGTAGCGTCACCTGATTTTGATGGGCCATTTCCTGGATATAAACAACATATTATTTCTAGCCCGACAAGCAAGCAAGTATGTACTACGTACTACTTTATTCCACAAATAGCTGATTTTAATTTATTTATAACCGCACCCACTTCATTGGGCGTTAAACATTTTTCGATGATGATGATGAGGATAAAAAGTATCCTTAGTTACTCCTTACAACATTAGCTATCTGCCAGTGAAAGTCCCGTGAAAATTGGCCCAGCCGTTTCAGAGATTAGCCGGAACAAACAAACAGACAGACGACAGACGGACAGACAAAATGTCATTTTTTTTTTGTAAGTAGAGTTTATACTTACATATGTATTAAGTGAAAAGCTGATAATTTCAAATTGCAAACAGACACTTCATTTTTATTTATTTGTATAGATAGATGTATGTATAAGATTACTTTATATTTTAACACTAGCAATAATATGATAATGAGTTGAATTACTTTCTGATATACTAAATAATGACAATGTACATTTTTAAGTCTATTGACTTCGAAATATATAATTATTTATGTTGCAAACAAAGTTTCAAATTCAACATACTGAATTTGAATATGGATACCTGTTACCTGTACAGGTAGGTACCTGTTTTTATTATTAGCTTTAGTTTTCTTAACTTACTATCTTCCTTGTTACATAATATTCTAAAGAGGAAAGATTTGATTGTCTGTATGTTTATTTGTTTGCATTGAATAGGCTCCGAAAATACTGGACCGATTTTGATTAAATTTGACACAGTTATAGAGCGACCACGGGGAAGGAGTAAGGCCATTGGCTACTTTTTATCGCGGCAAAATGTACGATTCCGACTTCCTTTTGCACGCACGAAGTTGTGGACAACATCTAGTTTACTATAAGACTCGAATCACTCTAGTTATTGTTGAAAATGTTAGCCTACTAAAATATGATAATCTTACCTTCTTCGCCAATAGTGGTTCGTTCGGGTTCCCGCAGTGTTAGGAATGTTAGAATTGCAACCACAATGCCGATGACGCCAGTTCCGTAGTAACATAGTCTCCAGCTCTACATAAAGTAATTACATCGTGTATTTAAAACAATTAATATTTATTTAATTCCTATTTAAATATATAATCAGCATTGCAAGCGCAATCTTAAAACAATTTGGTGACCTCTGTGGCTCAGTGGTTCAGCGCGTTGGTGCTCAATCCGGGAGTCGATGTCTTAACATGGTCAATGGATGTTTTATAAATATGTATTTATTATAATAAAAAATTTAAATATATGTATAGTATAGAAGTATTAAATATACTTCCCGTTTTCTGTTACCTGTAACACAAGTTCTACGGATACTTAGCACGGGGCCAGATTGACCTGGTGTGAAGCGTCCATAGATATTTATTATTATTTATTTTATTATAATTGTCTTTTGAGCCAAAAGACATCCACTGTATAAAAACTTAAAGCTTTCCAACGCATGCGGTCTGCGTCGTCGGTCTATGTTAGTAATTTAGAAAATGTCAAGAAAACTCTTACCAATCCCCAAGCGTTTAGATCAGGGATGTATCTTCCTACGGGGAAGGCAATACCGTAGCCGCCATATATGCCCCAGTTGAAGATGGACAGCACAAGTGCTCTCTGATGTTCGGGGAACAGATCTGTCAATATGCCGGTAGCTAGAGGATTGCAGCCAGATTCGCCAGCGGCCATGATCATACGTAGCAGTACCAGGTGCCAATACTCTTTAACTGTTCCCATCAGAAGAATAGCAATCACGAACACCAATGTACACACTCCCAGAATTCGAGCTCGGTTGTATCTGAAAAGAAGATTTGACATGACTAAGAAGAAAGTATATTTCTGGCAATAGGAAATTATTAGCAACCAAAACATGTTTAAATCTGCTTACGAATTAGTTAGGCTGGGAGTTGGGACTTTATTACCGAAATTACTCCGACTGGAGAAAATTCAGAGCATTAAAAATAGATCTTTGGACTAATACAATAGAGCTGGAAATCGGACGACTTACGGCCTACGGATAAAAACTTACTTATCAGCAGCAACTCCAAGTATGACTCCCAGGACCGTAAACACAGCCATGAAGGCCGGGCCTGCCAGCACCTGATAGTCTATACCCAGGCCATTGTAGCCCCACTCGCAGTACCGAGTACCATTCAATGTTAAGGATTCGCATCTGGAAAATATAAAATATATTATGTAATCTACAATAATATTATAAACAAGAAATTTATGTTTGTTTCTTTGCATTAAATAGCCCCAAAACTACTGGACTGATTTTGATGAAATTTTTCTCAGATGTAGAGTAGACCACGGGGAATGACATAGGCTACATTTTGTCGTCTATCTAGTACCAAGATATAGTACGAAACTTTAAATATCAGTAGTCAATATACCGTATAGCTAAGTGGTGAACGGTATATTTAATATGTATAAAATTTAATCGTATCTGTAAAAAATTAAAAAAACCTAGACTTTGCCTTCACTGCAGTCATGGCCAGTCGACGTGGGTTGATTGAGCCAAGTTTTTATTGACAGCAATTTCATGGACATTATATAAGAACGTGTTTTTGCTATGCCAAGCTTTTGCTTTGCCTAATTATAATTCAATGTCAAACAATCACTAGGGCGTATGTTAATTAAGCAATGGTACCTATTCTTGTTATTTCCTTGAATGATAAGTGTTTTTATAAAGAACTAATGTTAAGCTGACAGTTTTATCGCTATTGGTAAATAATAACACGAGTTGACAAAGCCGCAGTTTGTTTTAGAAAGAAACGTAGTATTTTTTATATGCTGAAGTATCTAGCAATTGATGCAGTAGATCTCAAAGCATAGAAAGCAGAGAGAAATAGAATCATATCGTCAACCGGTTAGCCCTGTGGCCTTTTCTAAATCTCTTGAAAATGACGCATGTTAAATATTATCTTATACCTACTTTAAACGAGACAATTTTGTATATATATATATATATATATAATCGTAATCTCGAAAACGGCTGCAAGTATTGAAATTAATTTTAGTATGAGGGGAGTTTTGGGGGGAGAAAAATCAATCTAGCTAGGTCTTATCCCTGGGAAACTGCGAATTTTTAAGCTACATATGTTTTTTTTCTTTCGCCGTGCAACAATATATCAAAAATTTGGACTCTATTACGTCAATAGGATTGGCAGATTGGTATGACTATCTATATATTATATAAAATAAAGTCGTCTAAGTTACACTATTTATAACTCAAGAACGGCTGAACCGATTTGGCTGAAAATTGGTGGGGAGGTATCTTAGAACCAGGAGACGGACTTAAGTACCCCGCAGAGTGTCTGTCTGTCTATATGTTCGCGATAATCATAAAAACCTCTGAAAGGATTTTCATGCCTTTTACATTTACTGACAGAGTGGTTCCTCAGGAAGGTTTAGGTCGATAAAATTTGTTAAATTTATAATATGTTTAGTGGAAATTGTTTGATCGAATTGAAACGATAATTATTGTTGAAGGTGTCGTAAAGCCGTTTGTCGGAACTTTTATCGAAAACGCTGCCTAACCTAACACGTTGGAGATAAATAACGAAACAACGTATGGTGGGATTGTTTTTCTTTTATAGGTCAACAAAAAAGTCCGCGATGGCATAGATAAGTCTATATTTTAAGGGTAGGTTACTATACCCATTCTAAGTAAAAAAAAAATGATCAGAGATAATGTGGTATATTCAGAAACTACAATTTAATCATCCTTATCTAGGGATATCTTAAAATTAAAAAGTATGTGTGAAAATGGATTATAAAGTATATATTTTTACTCTGTGCTATTACTATATTGCAGGTATATTTGCTAAAGTTTTTTTGCCACGAACACTCTCCCCCACGGGCAAAGCTGCGGACAAAACCTATTATTACATAATTTTTGCTTTGTTCGAAAATTCGGAATGTGGTGGGTTCGAATCCCGGTCAGATAAATGTTTTGGTGATTATTTTTATTTATTTAAATTTATTAGAAACTAGAAAATTTGTACAGACAAGAGAACCAATATTACCTTATTCATAAAAAAATGCATTTTTTCTTAGCTCATATCATGACGCTCTATCAGCCTATTTTTATACAATCAACTTAAATTTTAACAAAACCTTTACAATGACTTAAATAATAAAAAACCAACGCTTAATTTTCTGGCAACGTTTACGCAGAACAGAATATTAACAGTTAGGTTGATTTACGGCGATAAATATACACGCACAGCAAATGAACACCAACACATTGGATCAATATAGTAATATAAATTAATTTGTGCGGAACTCCGGGTATTTATAACAGATGACGTAGAGGCAGATATTGAGTGAGTATAACATATTTAACATACAAGTCACGGGATTAATAGACGACAATTTATAGACAACACCTTTAATAGTTTCTACGTAGATTAACTTATTGATTCGTAACACGTAAGGAGATTATTTTTCTTATACAAAAATCATCCCAGCCAACCTTCTTGATTAATCAGACAAAACAGTATGAGATATCAGCGAAAGACGACCAATCGGCAGATGCTATCGTCAGAGCGTTTCTATAACTATTTTCCTAAGTTTCAGCTATTTTTACACCCTCTACTATTATTCGGAAAGACTGTCCGTAACATTCTTCTGACGATATTTTATGTTTCACACGTATTTATTAAAAATGTACCCCTGCAAAATGACTTTTTCATATGGTGGCATTTGCATTCCAATGTTGGCGACGGCGAGCGGTGGCGATATAAAGTTTACGGTGTTACTTTGCATTCACGCAGCTATAATAAGTTTGCAAAGCCACGGCTAATAACTACTTACAATAAACAAATTATGTACTTACATCTCACTAGAATTGACCTTCTCGCACACTACTGGTAGCTGGTTCAGATGCAGGTGCGTGGCGTTCAGCATACACGACTTGTCGCCGTAGTGCAGATCGTCAGCTGTCACTTTCGATGTTGTGCCTAGAAAAATCATTTAGGAGCTTAGAGCGTTTTCACATCTTATCGCGACGATATCCGATCCGATTTGGCATATATGCGTTTTTTCAACATCCAGTCCGTTATCGGATAGTGACCAAGACAGGTATATGTTTCACTAGCTATTGCCTGCGGCTCCGCCCGCGTATTTAAAGTATCCCACGGGAACACTATACTATTTCGCGATAAAAGTAGCCTATGTGTTATTCCAAATCTTAAACTCTGTAGTTTTTGCGTGAAAGAGTAACAAACATTCACCCATCCATATATCCATCCATCCTCACAAACTTTGACATTTATAATAGCAGTAGATATTGAAATATATCTGATACCATCAAGATTAATCAGTGCGATATCCGATATCGTATCGCTTAATGGGAAAACGCTCTTACAAGGAATAACTATTCTTACCTATGTTGCGAATTATCTCATTCGTAGAGTTCGCTGGTAAGATGAATAAAAGGTAGGTTTATATTATTGTGATGCCTATGCGCGATGTTATATCAATTAGGTCGTCATTAAAGAATAGCGATCCACACTAGTCATTTGCAGTCCATCATAAAATGTTCCAGGAATCATAATGGAAAATTAATGGGAGGCATTGGTCTGACGCACAATAAATGTGCGTCCCTGTTATGCACCGGGCAATAGGTACTGCCCGGTGCATAACAAGTTTGTGGGTAAAACCAACAGTCTACGCTTTACGCACTATTCCTTGTATAAGGAAAAGTACCCGGGTAACCGAAATTCTACGTGCTCCGCGACCGCACTTTAGTATAAAAGTAGACGTCGATTTGAATTTAACTTCTTGTTTGATTTTTAGATTACTACAGACCTATTTTATAGGACCTCATTACCTCAGTAGCAATCAAGTGAATTATTTACAGCGTTACTAAAAGCCAATACACCTGATATTGTCCATTTCAAAGAAATAAATTTAATACTTACTGCATCACAGCCTCGTTGAATGTTTTCCTGTACCCAGATAAAGTGACAAATTCATTGGTCTACAGCCACGCTTGTTTTTTTTTTCTTTGTATAAATTATAATAAATAATATTTACTTTAAAGCATGTAGCCACAGACAAAAAGGAAAAACAATTTAGAAAAGACATTGATAAGTCGTATAGTTAGTATATATTATACGTTTTCAGCACACGTATATTGTAATCTTTGTCACGTTCTAACGTTACGAAGATAACAATTATTTTACTCCCCAGACGCTAGACGGTCCATCGTAATTCGTAATCAAACTCGAACGCCTCGTGTATGTTAATGTAATCGAACAGTATATTACTGTAACAGTTTGGTTAAGGGCTATAAAAAATTAAGAAATAACAATGCTACAGTAGATATAAATATTTTGAAGAAGAATTATTGTATGCAAAAGTTACTTATGTATTTACAACAACTAAACTAGGTAATAAGAATATTATGATTTTGTAGTATAGTATATATTTTATTAGCCTCCGTGGTCTAGTGATTAGAGCTTGGCTCTCGACTTGGAGGTCGTGGGTTCGATTCCCGCATTGGAACAACAAAAAATGCTGTTTCCAAGTTTGGTTAGGACAATGCAGGCTGATCACCTGATTGTCTGACAAGAAAGATGATCCATGCTGCACCTGCACCTGATCTCTCGCTAGTCGTGTCTGTTATCCGCCCCACTGGGTTTCGAGAGTAAAGGAAGTGAGAGTGCTCTTGTGTACTGCGCACACACTTGGGCACTATAAAATTTGATTTCAATGAAACCGGCCATCGTCACCGAAATCGGTGTGGGGGAGTTATTTTATTTATATATTTTAATTTTATTATTATGGTTATTATTCAATTCAAAGTTATATAACAATAACTAAAGTTTGGCAGGCACTATATTATGTCCAGAATTAGAGTTGACAGCCCTAACAAATTAAGATAATATATCATTCGCAAGCAAATCGGTCGACATTCGAGGTTAAAATTAATAGGCACGTGACACTATGTGACCGTAGCTTCGTAAAAAACTCATGGGTCATGGCCCAGACGAAGTCGTTTTTGCGTCTTCGGGCCACCTATCATCATCATCATCCTAACATGACCAATTGGCCATCGTTTTCAATATTTTCAACATCCATCTTCCTACTACTGTTTCACATGTGAGTTTTTGAGGATGTATTTTTGTGACTCTCTCACCCAAAACCTTCTGAATTCTGATCAAGTTTGATATGGTAGTAGCTTAGATAAATTTTATCCAGAAAAAGTACAGTTTTCCCGTGGGATACTGAATAATTTACGCGAGCAGAACCGCAGGCAAAAGCTAGTCATAAATATTATAACTATTGATTCACAGCGGTGAAAATATAAGATTTGTAAGATATGTCAAATTCGTGGTGAGCTACCCTGAATAAAACTGCATACATTTTACGGGTGGAGCCAGTAATCCTTGAAATATGACCGATGTTTCATAGTTCCCACGAGCGGTTTTTTAAAACGGCGTTAGTAAAAATAGCACTGGAAAAAATAGTACGCACTACCGCAGTAAGGGTCAACTCACGCCGAACCGAAAAACAAACGCGGCGCGGCACTGCAGAAATCTCGTAATTAAACGTAAATCTTCTTGTATAGTGAATAAATTTCAATTTCGAATCGCTATTTTAAAATGTGGCGCCGCGTCGCATTTACTCTCGTTTCGGTGTGAACTGACGCTTCAGGTGATAGTGAGCTATTATTAAACTATATCTTACCAATCATATAATGTCCAAGCTCGCCCAGGATGTAGCCAACAGACACCAGCCCGAGGACGTACCACTTGTACAGGCCCTGTAGTTTGCTCCATATGCCGCCGTGGAACATTTTGTCTGGAACAAGAAACAGATATAAATGATAGAAGGAATAACCTTTTAAAACTTTTGGAGTAGGTATTTTTAGCCACAATTATACCGGAACACGTATAACCCGCTGTGGCAGAATTCTGTGAATAAGTGGAAGTGACCTACATGCTGGAGCCCAAGCAGGAACAATTGACAACGTATACATATTATATGGGCGCTGTCATAATTTCATACAATTCTCTTTCGATAACGTTTCGTTCGTGCTTTTGTTCCTGCCAACCGCACAGATTAGACAATTTGTTTAGTTTCTCATCGTGGTCACTGGGGCGACACTCTTATACTGTAATAATACAATGATGTCAAAGCACGAAGCGACCAGCGGCCAGCCCCGTGAACGAAAGTCCTGGCTGGAAAAAACTCACGCCCCGCCCGCATTCGCCCCGCCGCGAGCTGTCATTCGTATAAATTTCTGGAGTAGCGTTTCTTTACGTAAGTGATATATATATTCTTTGCCGTGAGAACTGCCGTGGTGGAAGTGTTGAACAAACAATTATTATTATTATATAACTTATTGTTTTACACCGATTTGTTTGAAATTCACAAATAATGGCAAGCAATAAACAACGAATGACCCAAATCCGCGTAATAACATAATTAGCCGTCGCATGCCCTTACCATTGTGTTGTCAAAGCACGCTACTGATTCTTCCACGTACGCTACAAGGCCAACTGACATTCATATTAACTAACTATCTTGTGGGCAACTTCTTTTGCGTAGAACTAACGGACACGGAACATTAAGATCGAAGAAGAAGAAGTAGCCTAAGTTACTCCTTGTAACATCAGCTATCTGCCAGTAATAGTCCCGTGAAAGGCATTCCAGCCGTTTCAGATATTAGCCAGAACAAACAGACAGACAGAACGCTTGACAGACAGAAAATTCATTTTTTATTGTAAGTACCGTATATACTTTTATATACGATACTTACAATAAAAAACGGAGTGTTCACTTCAGAATTGTGATTTCTTGAGAAAAGTGCTCAATATAAATAACACTTTTTGGCAAATAGGTAAATAGGTCTTCTGTAGTAGAGACAACATTAATTATTTTCCTTTATAAAAAAGCCTATATTATGGAGACATTGAACTACTATTGCAGTGATTAAAACATTTATATATAAAACCTATTTTATTATTAAATAATAATATTAATTAATAAGTATAATATTATATCAGTCTATAAAAAAACACCTATGTGTTATACTACTATAGTATAGTAGTAAAATATGAGCACACACTCGCACCCATAAAAATACGCACGCTCACACTCATACACACACACAGACACTCAAACACGCAACACACGCGCGCGCACGCACACACACACACGCACACACACACACACACACACACACACACACACACACACACACACACACACACACACACACACACACACACACACACACACACAGAGACAAGGTTACACTAAGGCTAAGTTAAAATGTATTTTCTATAGTTAAAAAAACTTACAATTTATAAAAATAATAATTAAAATATAATATAATATGTACCTATTAATAATTGTCGGAAAGAAGGAGCGGGATTCTCCTAACACAAGTATTAGCTTAAAAGGAGGTACACTATATAATATATTGTAAAGAAAATAAAGAATTTTTGAATTTTGAATTTTCCGAAGTGACTGGGATATTAATACTGGAATAGCTGCGATAATAATAATAACGACGAACTTTTTGTTAGTGAACCTAAGGGTCAGTTCACACCGTGACGATACGCGGCGCTGCATTTTTAAGATAGCTGTTCAAAATTGCACTTTATTCACTAGCCAAAAATATACACGTTTCTTTCTTCTGTCACATGCGCCGTGCTGTTGCACGGTACAACCTGACATTCGAACTCTTAATGTGAAACGTGTATCTTCTTTTTCGTCCAATTTTAAATAGCTATCTTAAAAATGCAGCGACTTGTCGTGTATCGTTTCGTTTTGGTGTAAGTTGAGTCAACTTACACCAAAACGAAACGATAGGCGCACATAAGGGCACAACCCATTAACGATATTATAATAAAACTGAATATAACATATCGTTGAAAATAACTATTTGTAGAGATCGGAATTCAGTTAGTTCGTTTCATGTAAAAAAAAGCTAACGGCTCGATTTGCAGGGTTCCGTATTTCAAAAGGAAAATACGGGTTCTTATAAGGGTTCCGTTTTTTTCTTTTGCAGTACGGATCCTTTTACTGTCCTTCCGTCCATCTGTCTGTCTGTTTGTAAAGAGTAGACCCTTTATTTTGGGAACGCGTGGAGGTATCGAGTTGAAATAGAATCTGTATAATATTCAGGTCTACGGTCCCTCGAAGCTGTAAAAAAATCTAACTTCTAAGTTAATGTAAAAAGTCGTTTTGCCATAAAAACGCATATTTCCATATTCTCAAGGGAATCAAAATTCACAGGGTACTTCCCGTCACTAGAACTATGAAATTTGGTAAGATATAGGTTTTATAATATACCTACTACAAGTACAATAAAAGATCAGAAAGCTGTATGTACATTTGTAATTAAATAATTAAAAATAGGGGTTAAATTTCAAGGTGAAGCTACTAGTTCAAAGGGGTATCATATGAACGAGCTTGATGTGAGCATTCTAAAACATTTTATTAAATTTTCACGACGTATAATTATTTTAAAAATTCTCCATTCAAACCTTCCTCGACATAAACTCCGAGTCTCGATTCCTGGACTATTTATAACGTTCCTACTTTGTACGGATCCCTCGGTGGGTAAGTCCGACTCGCTGTTGTCCGGTTTTTTGTAAAAGCTGCGTCAAATGAGAGAGACTCTAAATTATGAAAATTCTCGGCCGTAAAAGGCATCTAAAACAATAACTTACGAAGATTAAGTTTGTTTTTAAAAAGGTATCAATCACATTGCCTATCAGCAATCAGGCCATTCTGTCAACTTAGTTAACCATTAGTTATTTAGTTGTGTCATTTTGACCCTGGATACTTATGGTTGCTTTAAATTATGACGCAGCAACAAATTCGAACGTGATACAACAAAAATTTAAATTAACAGAAATTTAACGATATTTTGTTGTGACATAATGTCTTTACACTCAGGGACATCCGTAGGACTATCATGGCCGACTGGATACGGATTATGTCTTTTAGCTCAAGGTCTCCTATTCGCAGCCTTAAGCCTGGCTGCTTTATGACATTTTGAAAATATTACTTATTTTGAAGTGATAACTAGTGCGTTATTATCACATAAAAATAATACTGCTTTTGTTCCTGCAAATAAATATTACGTGCTAGCTTCAAGCTTATCACAATTTTCGATTATTTGTTACTATTTTAAATAGTAGGTATTTACTTTTAAACTATTGAAAAGTAAATGTGTTTTGGTTTTAGATCATCGGGTTTGAAGCAGTGGCGTAGCTTCTAATGGGCGAGGTGTAGCAGTGCCCGGGGCCCCTGATCGCATGGGGCCCCTCGGACTCTGACATATAAACTATAAATTGAAGTAGTAAAATTTCTCCCTCATTACCACAAGTGACATTTCCAACGTATCAGACAAAGACAGCAACGTTGTTTAAGTTATCCGGTGTGTAAATAGTTTTATTAGTAAGGGGGATTGAATATAAATAAATAATATTGGCAACATGTACAAAAACTAATATTTATGTAAGATACGGTACAATGTAAAATAACTAATACAGTCGAAACTTCGTAATTTGCAACCTATGACTTATACATACCTTTCATTACGTACACGGTACAATCATAAGCGCCATGTAGGCTCTTGAGAGCGACATCTATGCGACAAACCGCCGCAACTCAAATATTTAATTTCACACGGGCATTTTCGAAGCTTCTCATTTATAGGAATATATTATCCTCATTTCGTTAGAAATATAGTTGAAATTTAAAAAATTGGCCGACCCTTTAGCTAAGCATATTAATAAGGTTTAAATTATGAAAATCCTTATTTGATATGGAGTGTCTTTTATATAATGAAATATTTATTATATTCCATATTAAGCCCTATTCCGCTTCCTATCAGATTTGATTCAAACTGTAGGCCTACATCCAGTAAATAAATTTTAGAAACAAAATATTTTATAAGACAAAATAATATTATTTTTCAATAGTTATAATTTTTATCGTAGGTATTAAGGTCGGAATTAGTCCATTCTAAACATTATTATGCATCTATAAATTACTTTCGTCGCTTTTGAATTCGAGTAATACTGTTCTGTGATTCGAGTGCATTCCATTGTTGAGTTTACATTACAGTTAAAGTATTTTTCTTAAAATATTGCATTTCTTGTTCTAGTGTAGTTTAAAATATAGTTTTGTTGTGAAGTTGTGTAGTATATATTTGTATTGTACATATAATTACTGTGGTTACCACAATAATGACGTGTTTTACTCCGTCAATGTGATCCAAATTCCAAATATAAACAAAGCTCAGTCAGTCCCGCCGCAAGCAGCCGTGTTAGGCGCATACCGCACGCGAGTGGCACGTCCAGGGGGGCGGCAATTCGAGTGACATATCACGTAATTCAAGTCATTGTCTTCATACCCAGTACCCACCCCCTTAAGTATAAGAAATGTCACCGCATGGAAAAAATCGAACCGAATGGCTAAATAAATAGATTTTAACAGCTAAAATTAGAAAAAAAATATCTGGCTAAATTCGCTCGCATGTAACATAAATTACATATTAAATAGCATTATTATTGACGTGATAACGTCTTATAAATCGATGGAGCCGACTGCACGAACGACAAAACATGACTCATTCATTACCTGTTACCCGTTATCGTTACCAAGTACCAGCGTTACCTCGCATTGCCGGTACCTTATTATTATTATTATTATCATTTTTGTTGTTGTTGTTGTTGTTGACGTTGTCACGTTCAACTATCGTCAGTAAACCGACTTTACAGACAACCGATGTTTTTTATTAGTTTTAGACCTTTGATTTTTTCCCGTTGATTTTCCGAAGTTCACAGTCTTTCAGTCTAGTTTAAAGTTTCAACAGATTTTTAAAACAAGAAAAAAAATGTTGCTCGCTCATTCGCTCGCGTTTAACATAAAGAACATAATATAATATTGTTAAGTACCGACATTTAAGGCTATTGATTTAATTATGTAATAAATAATATATAATTATATATAATTTTAAGCTTAAATATAAGTTTAAATTGTTAAAATCTAACAGGTAAAATAAGGTAAAAACATGTAGCTGGCCCGCTTTTGTTTAACACATAGAGCAAAATAGTATCTATTTCCTGTTTTAATTTTTTTTTAAGTTTTTTGTATTATCTTCAAGTTAACAGTCATTCAGGGTTTAAAGAATGAATAGATTTTTTTACTTGTAAAATTGAAAAAAATTTTGCTCGCTCGCGTCGCTCGGTCGCCTTCAATATAAAGAACATTCAATTATATTATCTACTACCGACTCACGTTTGGTTGTATGCTATTGATTTTGATGTGTTTTTCTAAAGTCACACGGTCTTTCAGGGTTCGAAGTTTAAAAAGGTTTTCACAGGTAAAATAGTTAATAAAAATATTCCTTTTGTGAGGCCCAGTTACCACTCCGAAGAAGAGATAAGAACGTGATAAAAAGTTCTAACCTAACCTAACCTAAAACTACACAAACGTTATTTCATGCTGGGTTAATCTATAATTACCTTGTATCTACTGTTATAACCTGTAGTACCGGCTGAGAAGCCTACTGAAGAAGATCTGACCATTATTAAATGTAAATATAATATATTAATTATTTAAACATTTTATTTCGACTTGTATATTGATAATGATATACTGATAATCTGGATTACGATAAATCTGGAGTACGACAAATTGGGAACACGACGAACACCGAACAAACGATAATAAATAGTTGGTAAGTTCGGGCTGGGCTTAACCTTGTTCATTTCTTGCCCCAGGACCCTCAGTTACCTAGCTACGCCACTGGTTTGAAGGTCAAGTCATTACCATGATTAATGATATTGCAATAAATGCAAACTTCCTGATTGGTTTTACATTTAGCTATGACTAAGTTGCCCACGTCATTATAAGACTATTATTGTTTCAGGAAAAGATTAAATTAAGAAAACATAGATACGACGAAGCATTTAGAGAAAAGTTAGATTAGAAAAGTTTGATAGTGCCCTAATTGCCCTTATAAGCGCTTCGCTTGACGGGAGCCCTCCCGTGCTTCAGATAACAGAGTAAAACTATCTAAGTAGTTCTGGGTTTGCTTCATTGACGACTCTACCATTCATATCATGAGTTACTTTCTTCATCCTAACCAGTCGCTACGGGGCTAGATTATCTTAATAATAAAATAATAAATGTAATATTATGTACTTTAATGTAAATGTAACCCTTCTGCAGCCCTGACATATTTGTCTCTGACAGTATTCATTAGTATCGCTTCAACGAATCGCCTTTTGTCAAAGAATATATTATATTACTAATGTAAAGAATATAATATATCGTGGAAAATAACTATATTAAGTAGTGTTCGGAATTCAGTCAGTTCGTTTCATGTTGAAACCGTAACGGCTCGTTATATATTAGTAGGGTTCCATACATCAAAAGGATAAAACGTAACCCTTTTAAGATCATTTTGCTGTCCTTCCATCCATCTGTCTGTTAAGAGTAGAACCGTTTATTTTGGGAACGCGTGGAGGTGTCGAGTTGAAATTGAAACTGTATAATATTCAGGTCTACGGTCCCTCGAAGCAGTAAAAAAATATATCTTCCAAGTTAACGTAAAAAGCCCATTTATCATAAAAACGCATGTTTCGATATTCTCAAGGGAAACAAAATTCACAGGGTACTTCCCGTTGACCTAGAATTATGAAATTTGGTAAGATGTATAGGTGTTATAATATACCACAAGTACATTAAATGATCTGAAAACTGCACTATTGTTATTAAATAATTAAAAATAGGAGTCTAAAAAGGGGTCAAATTTCAAGGTAGGAAGCTACTAGTTCAAATGAGCATTCTAAAACATTTTATTAAATTTTCACGACGTATAATTTAAACTTCTCCATTCAAACTTTCTGGCTCGACAAAAACTGCGAGACTCGATTTCCGAACTATTTATGACGTTCCTAGTTTGTACGGATCCCTCGGTGGGCAAGTCCGACTCGCTCTTGTCCGATTTTTTGTAAAAGCAAAAGCGTCAAATGAGAGTGCTTAGTCTATAAATTATATTATATTATATTACTAACGTAAAGAACCGTCATTCAATAGACTTACACGAATGCTCGCAGCTATGTGTGTGTGTGGGCTAGATGTGTGCACACGCGCGCGGCTAACGGGGCGTGAGTTTTTTCCAACAAGGGGAGTCTAAAAAGGCCACTCAGCATTAGATGAATCATAAACAAATAATACATAAGCAGAATCTTTTTTTTTTATTTATTTATGGATTCCCATGGATACAAAGTCCTTCAGTCGTTTTTAAAAGAACATTATCTTATAGAAAATTCAAAATGTATGGAAAAAAAAATATTTAAAATATTATATGAAACACCCAAAGTGGCCTTTTTAGACCAACAGGACTTTGATTCACGGGGCTGGCCGCTAGTCATTTCTTGTTTTGACACAATAACATTTATCTGTCACGACGTTTAAAATTATTTCGGTGTCAACATCATTGGTGTCAACCTTAGGCTTACGTCAAAATAACTGACATTCACCGGTGCTCGAGCCCCTGTTCTTTTCACTACATACAAAACACTGTTTGCCATGTTGGTTGATAGATTATCTGTGCTTTGACGTCCTACTAGTACTATTTGTAATCTGTGCTATAGTCAGTAGTAGTAAAATGGCGGTGTTACGTTCCATTTGACGTTTTGACATAAATAACTTTTTAAGATGTTATGATTATTTATTTACAGAAAGGTTCCGTTTCACTACTACATATGTGTTTAGTATGTTTGTGTCGTCACATTCTTGTTGGATGTTACTTCGAGGTGTTTCCATCAGTGGAAATTAAAAAACAAAAATACATATTTTTATATCAACTTTATTTATCAATCTTAAGTTTTTAATTTATGATATTGCTAGCATACGTTTTCCTAAGCCAAGTACTAAAGGAAATATTCCTTCAATGTATGATTAAATATGAGTCAAGTAGGCTATTATAAACTATAATAATTAATGTAATAATTAAAATAATATCAGTCCAGTTCCATTAAAATTAAGAAAAATAAAATTTCACTCGTGTTTTTCACGATGAAACCGAACGTCAAATCTCATAGGGTTTGACAGCAATAATAACTAATAAATAATAAAGCACTAATAACTTTCTCGATGGGACAACAATATCGATTAAACTTCTTAAGGGTACAACACTACCAATTTTAAACACAATGTGTCCAAACTATCTTTAGCTAGTGTGTGTATATATGTGAACCAAATTCATGGTAGGGTGTGTTGCTATTTTCATTAATTTAATGTATTTCTAAACATTATTTTAAGAAAATTAAGCTTTTCGCACGCCTTCCTCAGCATTAACTTTAATTGTGCCGAGGGAGATCGGCAAGTCGCCATACATTTACTGCCTGGTAATTAAAATACGTGGACACAAAATATATTTATTGTAAGTTGTACTTTATGAACATAGGAACAAAAAAAACAATACTATTATAAATCAAACTCGGAGGATAAAAGATAATTGATTAAATATAATCTAACCTACTGTTCAATAAATTTCCCTAGGTACTGGTGGTTTGCGGAAAAGCGACATCTATTAGTCAATTACGTAATGAAATTAATAACTAGTTTGTTTGGAATCGTATTGCTTAGATAAATGATAGATGTCGCTTTCACGTTATATAAAATTAAAAACATAATAATTATTTTTCTTGGTATAAATAGTACAGGGGGATTTATTTCACACCCCAGGCAACATTTTTTTCTTTCATAAAAGTAGTACTAAGCTTTTGAACTATAGAAAAAGATAATAACTTTATACTCCAATAAAAAATATATCTATCTAATGGGCCACTAGATGGAGCTTTTATGCCTCAAATTGACAATACAGAATGATGACAACGATTACCATAGATAGTAGGTACGTATTTTGCTCATGAATTCTATGATATTCATAACTTTTTATTCCCAAGTCTTAATATGTAATACATTTTTTTGTGTAATAACTTTTTAAGTACTATTAAACCACATAGTTATGTTCGAAACTTAGCCGCTCATAATGGAAAATAGGCCAGGATTCCCCAGTGTCCTTTCACTTTAAACCGTACGCACAATTCTCGTAAAACTGTACTTAAAATTTTCGCTTCATGTATATTATAGATGCTTATACAGCCATATACATAGTTTTTAATAAACACGCCTGGATAAGCACAATATTCCGTCTAGTAGTACTTAACTACTGGAAAACATCATTGACATGTAATTAGCTTTTTTTCTAAATTGTACTTATTTTATGATTTTTTTATAAATAACTTTTTTGTGGCATAATGTTGTTTATCAATTAAACGTTCAGTAGCGTTGATTAGATGCGTGTATGCTTGTATATGTATACCATGTGTACATATCATATTAATAATAACAGTAGATGAATAATTGTTATAGCTATAATAATAATTATTATAAACATTGCAATGTAATTAAATCATACCATAATATTTTTTTAAGTATCGCAGGTGTTATTTTAATATAATTGCAAAGATGTATATTATTAAATATCATACCCGAGTACTTACGAGTTTCATTCAGTAGAGTAGAAATATTGAACATTTGTAAATTATTTATTTATTTTACTATGAAGCTAAAATATGATGAATATTAGTGAGCTATAAAGATAAATCTTGCTACTTACAAAGCCGTAAAAAACCTAACAATGAGAAGTTCCTTCTATTTGCCTTTTAAGAAAATTAAAGATTTTTTTGTACAAAGTATAATTAGACTTTATTGGAGTATAATTTATACAGTATAAATATTGAATAAATCACAATTATGTCATGATGATGGCCTACCGCCTATCTAGAACAACTAGTTATCACTAACTGTCACCTTCATTGTAATAAGCCTTTGTGGCTTAGGTGTTATTTATATAGATAGTTATGATTAGGTAAGTATAATTTTTCTAAATCATAGGTACCGCTATCTACTAATAACTACTATTTCACTTGTAAGATACTCGTGTGTATGCAACGGACAGTTGTCGGTAAGTTTAGTATTTCTAGGCTGCAGTAGTGGAAGCGACAAATATCGCAGTTTTAAAAAGTGCATTACAATAGTACTCTATTGAGTCTGTAGTATGCGCTGAGCCTTATATGAGTGTACAGTAGTAAGTTAATTTTCTAGTAGGTATCAATTCATTACAATAGACCGATTGAACCACACACGTGACGGTGCAGGTTCGATGCCGGGTTGTGGTTATGTACCAATAAGACTTTCACCCTAACCTTCTGTGACAACCCTGTCAAAATTTCGATCGATTTAGAAGCTTACGTATATGAAAGCTGTTCCTATACGTTAGTATAATATATTACTCACTGGTGGTAAATAAGTAACCACTGTTAATTAGACTAGGGAACATAAAGAACGTGATAAGGGCAATGGACTGTATGCACAGTACTCGGACCCCTTCATAACTCCCGGAACAAGTTAAAACAGAGCAACTTTATATATAGTACTAAAATAGCCCGCGATCAATATCAACCGGTCCATTGAACGAATAGGCGTGTCGTTCTTCTTCTTCTTCGTCTTTTTATACCTAAATAGATGTTGCCCGCGACTCCGTGCGCGCAAAAGTCAATCTTGCGGAAACCGTACATTTTTACGCGATAAAAAGTAGCCTATGTCCTTCCTCGTGGCCTACTGCCTCTCGCTGCCAAATTTCATCAAAATCGGTCCAGTAATTTCGAAGCCTATTCAATGCAAACAAACAAACTTTTCCTCTTTATCATATTATATTAAAAATTGTACAGACCTATATTCTTCTAGGTGCAGTTTTTTTATTTACAGTTACGTACTATTTGTGGTTGGAACTTTTATTATTTTAAATTTTAATTTGTTTTAAGTAATTTTCGCAAATTAAAGTTAAACTTGAGTAATTTAGTGGTACAGTTTCAGTGGAAGAACGTTAAGCACACTCGTAGAAGCATGAGTTACTTACACGTTATTATTACATTCACAGCCTCTTCTGATTCTGATTGATGGGCCTCCTTAATAGGTCCTTACAACGGACTAGCTTTCAGAGGGGCAGCTTTAAGGGCTTATGAGCTAGTAAAATAATCCGCAACTACAGTCAATTTCTTGTGATTTATACTTATAATAAGTAATAGCAAAAACAGCCTCCGTGGTCCAGTCGTTTAAAGCTTGGCTCACGACTCGAATGTCGTGGGTTCGAATCCTGCGTTGGTACAAAAAATGTTGTTTCCAAGATTGGTTTGGACAACGCAGGCTTATCACCTGATTGTCTGACAACAAAGATGGGATGGGTGATATGCGTCGGATGGGCATGTAAATAGATGGACCTGCGCGATCTCTCGCTAGACGTGTCGGTTATCCGTCGCACTAGGTTTCGAGTGTCTAGTGCTCTGGCACTATAAAATAACTCCTGCATATCTGACCTGTTTCCAATTTAAACGAGACGGATTTTATTAAACGGACTATATCACATTTATTTAACTCCAATGCATCCGTAATTGATTTTTGGAAGCGTTATCTGATACGTTACCTATAATTGCTATGCTAGCAATGTAACGATTTTGTTCTCGAGCCTCGTTGATCATATTATCGGGCTAATTAAACGGGCTTCACTATAGGTATCGACATTGCAAAATGAATGATAATAATTCTTGAATATTGCATATTCGTCTGCAGAAATCGCATTACCAAAGAGTCTAAAATAACATAAAATTTTGTAAAATAGGATTCATTTATATAGGATAGATATATTCTAAAAATATAACATTTGTAATAATCTAGATTCTAGACTTCAAGCCTTGATTAAAATAATTTTGTTAAACATCTTTTAACACCCTGAGATGTAATCACTTACAAAACACCAAAAATTGAAACACATAAAAGTTTTTTTTTTAATTGGACTAATGTATCTGAGCCTTTATTTATGATATCAACTTATATCGTGACTTGCGCAGCACTGTTGTAATTATAGTACAAATCTTGACAGTTTTTACATAAACTATAAACGAGTATTTATTATTATTGATTAATATAATATAATGCTAATGTTTTGTTTTGTATTTAAATACTTACCTAAGTTATTTCCTATCATAGAATTATTACATATTTACGATGTTACGGATAATAAATATTTGTAGTCAATAAAACGTAAGGCGTCAATAAATCTAGGGTAAGTTTGATATAAAACCACCGGTCTGGAGTTTTTTTTTTACTGTTTCTTTTGGGTTCGTAGCGATCTACAATAGTCCAATGCTCATTTGCGATGACCTCCTTTTACGACGCCGAGATCTTGCTCTACTGAGCGATTCCTATAATATGTTTTCTCACATACTTAGTAGCAGTACTAGTACCATCATCGTTACCGACCACTAACATCCCCACTACTGGGGCTGGGATTCATTTCTCGACGTGATGAAGCACGTTGTAGTCCACTGCTGGTCCATAATGATTTCCTACACCGTTTGAGCGTTCCCTCTACAATGTAAGTCTTACTTGAAGACTCCTCCTGGTGCGCTCTAAACCAACTTGCACTTGCCCAAAAACAGTAGCCTACCACCTAGTTGGCCACAGACACTGTGACCGATAGACGATACAATTAATCTTTAAACCATTACTAAAATTATAAAAGCTAGTTAAGTTTGTGTGTATGGATGTATGGATGTTTGTTACTGTATCACGCATCTAATGAACGGATTTTGATGAAATTTTGTACGGCAGTAGCTTAGGCTCTGGATTAACACGTGGGCCACTATTTAAAGCGGATGAAAGAAAAGAAAAGAAAAACCCGCAGGAACCGGTCCCGCGGGTTTTTCTTTTTGTTCGTTTCGTCGCGGGCACCACAGTATTTTCAAATAAAAAAATAGGATGATTTAAAGCTGTCTTGAATTAATTTAAAGTTATTTATATTATCTGATTATTATAATATCTAGGTCATATGTCTTCATTGGAACATTTTGTCACGTGCTGTTGTGTATCTCCACCTTCACCTTGTAATACGAAGTTAGGCCTTGAGGCACCTATTAAACTTTAGTGTTCTACAACCTAGTTACTAATACAACATAATATTTCATCATCATGCATAGTGTATCCTGTAGAGTCATAGACTAGAAATAAAACAGTTTTTTTTGTAGCATGTTTTGTTCTTTAATATAAGCAAGGTATAGTTATAAATGTAAATAATAACCTAACCTTGCTTGCTAATAATGACTATAATGCCAAAACCTCGAGCTCTACCAACATGTCAACTTTAGGCATACTGAAAGTTTCAAGAAAATTGCGCGATTTTAAAAACTTTTGCATGTTTGGAGATTACGAAACCAGCATGGTGCTTAGAAGGTATGTAATGTACATTATAAAATTCTTATATTAGGTCTTTACCTATGAAATTGTCGTTTTTTATGAAAAAATTTAAGCGAATTTTTTTTCATGTATTTTTTATTTGTATTAATCGAAGTAATCACCCGTGCAATCAATGCATCTTTGCCAATGCAGAAGCTAACTACGAAGCTACGAACTAAGAAGCTGTGATGAATCACACCGACGCTAGACCACCAAACAGTAACCATCACGTTTCTAGTGGTAAGTTTTCGTTTAGGGTATTGTTTAGGTGCTGAACCAGGATCCAACCAACATGCTGAGCGCTTGCGGTTATCAAACAGAATCCATTTTTCATCGCAGGTAACAATGCGGTTAAAAATCCCTTCATTTGTGTGTCTGTTGAGCAGTGCAAGGCACGTCTCGACGCGTACTTCGCGCTGGCGATCATTGAGTTCGTGGGGCACCCATTTGTCAAGCTTTTTTAATTTGACGCAAATGGACCAATATTGTTTTGACGCTAAAGTCGAAAGCTGCTGCTAATTCAGCCGTAGATTGTGTATCATCAGCTTCCGCGATCGCCTTTAATTCGTCATTGTCGACCAAAGTGTTCGGACGACCGCGAGGTTCATTTTTCAGGTCAAAATTTCCAGAACGGAAGCGAGCAAACCAACACAGGTTGTGCGTTGGTTTGTAGTGTTAGCTCCGTAAACGTCGTTGATGTTGCGTGCCGCTTGTGCCGCGTTGCTGCCACGACGGTACTCATATTCCATAATTACTCGAATTTTTAACGTATCCATGATGACGAAAGAGATTGAAAAGCGATAAAAATGTAACACTAATCAATAAACAAATGACTACTTTTGGAAAAAGAATTCCATGTTTTTAGAATAAAATTAATTTGAAATTAGAATTCTTAGCCAATCAAAAATTATTTTGATTTGAAATGGCCAGTACTGCAGAACGGTAATTTCATATGTATAATGAAACCTATTACTCGCATAATAGGTCTTTACCTATGAAACGCGGCACAAGCGGCAGGCAACATCAACGACGTTTACGGAGCTAATAAAGCTGTTACCTGCAATGAAAAATGGATTGTGTTTGATAACCGCAAGCGCTCAGCAAGTTGGTTAAATCCTGGTTCAGCACCTAAACAATGCCCTAAACGAAAACTTACCCCTATAAGAAAAGTGATGGTCACTGTTTGGCTCTCCCTCTTGCCTCGCAGCGCTTGTACGTAGTGGACGTGTCACCTGTGCTTTTGAATTCTTAAATTTAAATTGAAATAAGTTGTGCTGTGCCTCGGACTTCGCCCTGTGGATCCTGGAGCCGCCGGTGTTCGCGCTGACCCCTTCAATGTAAGTTAAAGAAACTTACAAGAAATACAAAAAGTGCCAGGCGAGATTTGAACGCGGGACCACTGGCGTTGCAGCCGGGGTGACTTAACCGTTGCACCAACGAGTAGTTACCGGCCACTTCTGAAACTTAGCAATACCTTGCTACGCTTACCACGCTACAAGTGTCAACACTAAATTATTGACATGCAACGCACCCCACCTTCAACCGATGGAGAGAGACAGCATCAGTCCGCCGCTAGTCGGTCTGAAACTGACCAAGAATCGAACTCGGGCAAAGTAACTCGTCGCCGTTTAAAGAGAATGCGTAGCCCCGAATTGGACTTGGATGCGACACTGACGTTTAAATTAAACACATTTAAACATGACATTACAGAGCATATTACTAACCTATTTACTAGCCTCCAAGAAAGTCAGGACAAGAAATTATCTGCAATATCATCAGATATGAGTGACCTGAAAAAGGAAATCAAGGACCTCAAAAAATGTCACTTTGACCTAGAACAACAGGTGTCTACACTCACGTCGAATTTTGAAATGTGTATGGAAAAAAACTCCAATACATTAAAAAAAGTTCAGCAGCTTGAACAACAACAATTAAAATATCGAGAATACATTACATTAATGGAGGACAAGCTTGAGGACATGCAGAGGAGCTGTCGCAAAACTTCCATCGAAATAAAAAATGTTCCCAAACATATCACGGAAAACAAGGAAGATCTCGTTAACATGATGCTGCATCTTGGCAAAACAATTCACTGTAACATCAGCAAGAATGACATCAGGGACATATATAGAGTACGCGAAACCCGTAATGATCAGACAAGAACTCCCATTATTGCTGAATTATCCTCCACTATGGTAAAAACTGATATTTTGAAAAAAGCGAAGTCGTTCAACTCTGAGAATAAGGATAAACTACGAGCCAAACACTTGGGACACAAAAAGGACGAAGAAACTCCCATTTTTGTTTCAGAGCAACTTACTTTAAGACAATCAATTTTTTAAAATTTACAATCAATGCATGGACTCCTGTCTGGTCATAATCTTCCAACAAGAGAAAACGCATGCCTAGACCATGTTATCTTAAAACTAAACAAACATAAAAACGCTGCAACTATTGCTGTAGTTGATACGTCGATTACGGACCATCTAACAGTGTTAATTAATATATCAAAAATACAAATCAATAATTCTTTAACCTATAGGACAAAAACAGACTATGAAAAATCACTCGAAGACTTAAAAGAATTTAGTTTTGTAGACTTCCTTCAAAATGATGATCCAAATTATTTATGTGTTAAATTAATAACTACTATACAGCAAATTCTCACTAAGCATACAAAAAAAATCCGTGTACCTAGAAGTAAACAATTGATCAAACCATGGATTACCCCGGGCATATTACGCTGTATTAAAAATAGAAATAATATGCAAAAAAAGCTACGGAACAATCCTAATGATGAAATACTTAATATAACATATAGAAGATATAGAAACTTTTGCAACAATTTAATTAAAAAACTAAAACGTAAATATAATAGAGATCAATTAAACAAAAATGCTAAGAATAGTAAAAATCTTTGGAAAACGATAAATGATATCACTCAGTACAAACCTACAAAAACACCAAATAGCCAACTCCTTGAAATTAAGCCAACACCTAATGAGTCAGTTAACATGGTAAACAAGGTTTTTGCTAATATTGGAAAAAATCTTGCTCAATCTATTGGAAACTGCAATACGAATCAGTCGTTAAGAAATACCTCTACATTTGTAACACACAAACAAACATCTTCATTTGTCTTGCTAGAAACAGACCCAATTGAGGTGAAGAGAGTCATAATGAGTCTGAAATCTGAAAGTGCGCCTGGCCTTGACAACATACCTACGACTTTCCTGAAGTTTGCTAAGGATACTCTTACACCAATCTTATGCCATCTAGTAAATGTCTGTTTTAATAAAGGTGTATTCCCAAGACAACTTAAAAAGGCTATTATTACACCGGTATTTAAGAATGGGAATAGAGACGACATTAATAACTATAGGCCAAATTCAGTTCTTTCTTTAATTTCTAAAATACTAGAGAAACTTATAAACATTAGATTACTCTCCTACTTTGAAAAATTTAATTTATTCTCAAACTCACAATACGGTTTTAGGAATGGCCGTTCAACTGAAGACGCTATTGCTGCTCTAACCAAGCACATTGTTGATCAAGTAGATCGTAAACAGAAATGCCTAGCCCTTTTCCTTGATTTGAAGAAAGCGTTCGACACCGTCTCTATTCCCATTCTTATCAAAAAACTAGAAAATAAAGGTATACGGGGAAGGCCCCTAGATTTGTTGTCTGACTATCTTCAAGAGCGAAAGCAAAGGATAAAGATTGGTGAGGTCGTTAGTAAGGACGAGGATATTTGCTATGGGGTTCCACAAGGCAGCGTACTCGGTCCAACCCTGTTCGTCGTCTACATTGACAAACTCTGCCGACTCGAACTCAACAACGCCAAAATCTTCTCCTATGCAGATGATACTGCTATTGTTTTCACTGGCAAATCATGGGAAGAAGTTAAACAAAAGGCTGAAGCTGGGCTTAGACTAATATCTGAATGGCTCAATAACAATTTTCTTACCCTCAATGTTACTAAAACCAACTTTATGACTTTTACAAAGTACAATAACACACAGCCCCCCACTAACTACAGTGTAAAAATTCACTCATGAAATCGTAATGCTCTGTATGCCCCTGTCCTGAAATAACTAAAGTTAAGACAACCAAGTACTTGGGCATAATGATTGATCAGCGATTGTCATGGCATGCACAAATAGAACTGCTGGCGGGTAGAGTAAGGAAACTTATCTGGATATTTAAAGGTTTGAGACATTCCGCTACAAAACCTCTACTAAACCAAATTTATACTTCCTTAGCAGAATCAGTTATAAGCTACTGTATAACCGTTTGGGGGGGAGCCATAAAGAGTAAATTAATAGAAGTGGAAAGAGCACAAAGGTCTCTCAATAAAGTAATGTACTCTAAACCATACAGATATCCAACTCACCTACTTTATACTGAATCAAAATTGCTTACAATCAGAAAATTATATACCTTACACACAGTCCTAAAAGTTCATAAACAATTAAATTATAATAATAGCAAAACAACACAGCGAAGAAATAAAAACATTATCAATAAAGTCATAGTAAGATCCAACTTTGCTGCAAGACAAAATGCATCTCAATCCACCCACATTTACAACCTAATTAATAAAAAACAGAATATTTATGGCTTAAGAAAATATAAATTGAAACAGATACTAAATAAATGGCTACTACACTTAAGCTACGACGAAACGGAAGCACTGTTTGATAGGTTATGTTAGGTTTTCCTTATCCAAAACTAAATAGTTTCAACCCAGAATGAATATTGCTCATTTATTAACATACAAATATACCGAACATCGTCACACACAACACAGACACACACGCACATCACCCACACCCACAACACTCACACCTACAACACACACACACACACCCAACACAACACACACACACACACACACACACACCCACCCATATTCACCTACAGACGTACATACGCGCTCGCTTTCCAAATATAGTAAACTCTATATTTCTCCTTGTAATAATAGTTACTAGCCTCACTTAATATACTTCCCAAATTTTATTGTTTACGGTAGAGCGAGTTTCCCCTAACACAGGTAAACTTTACTTAAAAGGGGATCTCAAACACTGTTATTATATTGTATTTTAAGTTTGTGAATAAAGATTTTGTTTTGTTTTTTTTTGTTTTTCTTTGGTGGTGTAGCGCCGGTGTGATTAATCACAGCTTCTTACCAAACGGGGTGAGTATTACTCCAGATGTGTACTGTGAAGAACTGAACACAATGATGGAGAAGCTGGCACATCTCCAACCAGCATTGGTCAATCGCTCGTCTCCGTTGCTCCTGCACGATAACGCGCGACCTCAGACGGTCTCCCAAGTTGCAAAAACTGGGGTTGGAAGCTCTCCGTCATCCGCCCTACTCACCAGACCTTGCGCCTACAGACTACTACTTTTTACAGAATTTGAATAACTTCTTGGCGGGAAAAAATTCAATACCCGAGAGGCAGTACAAAATGCCTTTGAAGAATTTGTTGCCTCCCGTCCAGCTGATTTCTTTAAGAAGGGCATCAATAAACTGGCACTGCGTTGGCAAAGTTGCATTGATTGCATGGGTGATTACTTCGATTAATACAAATAAAAAATACATGAAAAAAATTCGTTTAAATTTTTTCATACAAACCGGCAATTTCATAGGTAAAGACCTAATATATAAAAATTGACTGCAATTCCAATGTCTCGCTAAAACTCGAGAACGGCTGGACCGATTTGGCTAATTTTGGTCTTTAAAATAATTGTCTGAGTTCAGGGAAGGTTTAAATGGTGAGAGAGGTGAGAAATGTTGAAGGTGTAGGTAATAGTTATTTATTTATTCCAGTTCATAGTGAAATCAGGAGTTGTCCATCTGGACAGCTAGTCCTAAATACAAAAATGGATTGCAATTCAAATGTCCCGCTAAAACTCTAAACCATTTGGATCGATTTGGATAATTTTGGTCTTGACATGATTGTGGTAGTTCAGGAAATGTTTAAACGGTGAGAGATATTGGAACAATTGCGAGGA
Source organism: Phengaris arion (assembly GCA_963565745.1). NCBI lineage: Eukaryota > Metazoa > Arthropoda > Insecta > Lepidoptera > Lycaenidae > Phengaris > Phengaris arion. The sequence continues at coordinate 16,155,762 of OY751433.1, read as the reverse complement.
AAATACTTAAAACGACGATTGAATTTTCCCATTCCCTGTGTTCTATTTGTCACTTGACTGTGAAATAAGTGCATTCAGTTTATCAGTTTGGCTATTTATTTATTTATTCCAGTTCATAGTTAAGAAGGAATAACGCGTGTCGGGACAGCTAGTTAAGATTTAATTTTTATTTCCTTAAAAAGTGTCTAATATTATATGAGAATATGCCGTCTGTAACCTTTAATATTTCATAACGAATGAATTAATGATAATGTTAATTTGGTTATTCAATGTGATAGATGCTGGCTGACACAATTTTACATCCATACAAACCTCAAGTTCCAGTTGACCTATATATATTATTAAGCTTCCTTAATTATTTTTGCTTCTTAATTATTTTGTACACCGTAAAAATAGGCTTCTTTAAAAAGTTTTTTGAGACTAATGGATACATTTTAGTGCAGCAAAAAAAATATAAATCTTGTTCATATTTGTAAGGGATGTTTGTTGTCAAAACACGTTTTCTGTAAATTTTGTCGGTAGAAAAAATCTAGTAAAATAACCATTAAAATGGATATTCTAGCTAATTGTTGAAAGTCCGTTCAAAGTTATTTTACCTCCGACTTGACCTTAATGCCGACGACATAAGGATTTTAGTTTGTCATGGTTTTTTTTCATCGTGTAGTACTAATAAGATGGCAATTGGATTTTTGCGTTGTTGACCAATTGATCTCGGGTTCGAATCCCGGTCAGACGAATTTTTGTATATGACGTTAAGTATCCTATACAGTAATAAAATAGATATTTTTTTAAATTTTCGAAAATATTTTTGTAAGCTAAAAATAATATGTTTTATACTTCTGTAAGACAAAAAATGATTAGACCACATTTGCCGCTCCCAAAATTAGCCGCCCTAGGCTTCAGCCTACTCAGCCTTCTGGTAAGTCCGCCTGGGTATTTACTACTATTTACAGATAACAGATGAAAAGATATAAACAAATCATTGACAGGCTGCTAGATTTGCAGACTGAACCATGAGGATGGCACTCGAAAAAACCAATACAAATATAATTGTCAAAAAATAAGATCGAAAAGTGGAACCGAATCGGTCCGCGATCGTACGTAGATGCTTAACTTGGCTCGTCTTGGCGGGGGCACTACCGAGCCCCTTGATATATGTGATATACGATTGACAACAGAATGAATAATAATATTATACATAAATAATAATTTGTTTGTTACAAACAAACAAATGTATTTAATTGTATCAATTTATTATAATCAATTCTTATCTTAATAATTATCTTCACTACTACTCCAGTTTCATGTGGAAGGCTTATCAAATCAAATTTTATTGTGTATTTATGTATAGTATAAAATCAGGTGACAAAATTCAGCTTCGCGCTACGCGAACGAAGTTGCCGGCAAAAGCAAGTTTAGATTTTGTATCCGCGGAAAAATGCGAAATATAAAATTTTGAAATGTCGTCAATGAATGAAACGTCAATGTGTGTACATGTTTGAAAAAGGCACAAATGTGGAATATAGATTCTTTATGACTTATCAATATTGAAACTACTAACTTTAATGTTTCTACCGAATATGTTAAGTTATTGTCTATTCTATATTGAAATATATTGGATGCTAGATCATCATTTCGTAAAGCATTTTGTTTTCTACTCTTTCCAAGTAAAATATTTTTTGTGCAATGAATAACAACTCCAAAAGTAATCTATAGGATATATAAACCATTTAAAAATGCTTTTATATTATATTATACTATACAATTTACGGAATACAATAATATAATTGTGATAAGCACACTAGCTTGAAGCATTCGGTTCTCATGTCATTGACTAATTCACACTCGCTAGAAGACCTCTACTTACACTAATTCCACTTACGGAAGTGCAATTAGTGTTGTTTTGTTAAATTTTAGCTTAAAATCTACGTTTTGAAAAAAAATTCACAATATGACCGACTTATTTCAAAAATAGTTATTATTACTATACTTTATTAGTAAAGAGCATTATTTCTCAAGCGGGGGTCGGTGACCCTGGGGGGGTCGAGTTTGTTTTTAAAGGGGGTCACAGTCTGTTGAAATTAATAAATACAAACAACTACATATAGGTACAAAAGATTCGTTCGAATATTCGAATCAGTGAAGGCTAATATGACGTATAGCTGATTAAAATAGCTATGTGCTATGTATACGTACATATTATTATTAACATTTTATAGTGACGGGGTCGCAAGACTTTTTACTTAACTTTTTGGCTTTTTCGTGGGTCGCGAGATAAACATGGTTGAGAAGCATGATTATGAGAATACTATAAACTTTTGAATTTGTTTTTTTTAAGAGTAATTATATACAAGTTTGCAATTATTTCTAATATACCTACCTTCAAACTCACCACCCTAAAATAAAATATTCGTCTATTACTTATGAAAAAAATTTAAGTATTGAATAATGATATTTGTATATGTTTGTGTAATTGTGATTTTAATTATTTTAAAATACTGTAATGACTGTTTTATATGGCCGTGCGCCACTGTCAAATAATGGTCAGCTTACACCGCGACGATACGTGACGCCACGCGACGGTGAAAGTTACATTATTATTTTTTAACTCAATTCAAGTCTATTTTTTAATATAGCTATTCAAAATCGAACTTTATTTACTATATAAAAAGATAGACGTTTCATATCAGTCATCCACTGCACATGCGCTGTGCAGAGCGGCGCAACGTGACATTCGAAGTCTTACAACGAAAGGTGTATATTCTTCTGTAATGAATAAAGTACAATTTTGTATATCTTTCTTAAAACTGAAGCGCCATGTCGCATATCATTTCGTTTCGTCGTCGGTGTAAATTTACTCTTAGCCTTTTATAATATTATTATGATTTATGATTAACTTCCTTTTGTAGAATAGTTAGAAAGTAAGTGAACTCAATGTGTTTCGTCTACACAACTCTGTTAAGGGTTAAGGCAGTAAATGTCAGATTGTATTCAACAGATTTAAATAAATCAATAAATAAAATAAAATAAATAAAATGACTTCGTACAACTCTTGTAAATTATATTGTATTGCGACGTCGTTTTTGGCGATGCGGCGCGGCGTCGCAAAGCTGTGTTGTGGCCTCGCCCTAAGTAATTCGTACCAATCGCATAAAAAATGGAATAATGCATTGAACGTAGTACTTTTTTCAATTACTTCCTACTTATAATATACTTATTAAGTATCACAATGTCAAAAAAAATCGTGTAGTTGTCAAATAATCCTTTCAGAGTTGTCAGATAAAGGTTTGATGTTGCTTTAAAGTTTAATTTACTATGCTAGAAAGTAGAAAGTAGAGTATATATGTTGCGTTAGGTCTACATGCGTCATATAGACCTAACGAGCAACACATTTGTCTTACTTATACTAAAAGTATAAGTAAGACAGCCTTCGTGGTCTAGTGGTTAGAGCTTGGCTCTCGACTCGGAGGTCGTGGGTTCGATTCCCGCATTGAAACAAAAAAAAAAAAAAAATGTTGTTTCCAAGTTTGGTTAGGACAATTCAGGCTGATCACCTGATTGTCTGACAAGAAAGATGATCCATGCGTCGGATGGGCATGTAAAAAGTCGGACCTGCGCCTAATCTCTCGCCAGTCGTGTCGGTTATCCGTCCCACTGGTATACATACGAGAGTAAAAGGAGGAGAGAGTGCTCTTGTGTACTGCGCACACACTTGGGCACTATAACATAACTCCTGCGTAGCTGGCCTGATTTCAATGAAACAAGCCACCGTCACCGAAATCGGTGGGGGAGCTATTATTATTACTAAAAGTGTAAAAGTTTTTGAGGATGTGTAGATGTGTTGGCCGTTGGCACACAGATAGTTTTCAACCACGCACAAACTACTACTTTTTGCTGATATTAACTTCTTGTTATCGCAGAAGGAAATACGGTAAAAACAGATTGTCATTTCGCACCAATACTCAAGGGCAATACTGTGTATTGAAATACGAGTACATCGTGCTACTTACAGGTATGTTTAAAACCGGTACCGATAAATATTCAGTAGATAAATTAATGGTCTATTGCAATACAAATACTGATCTGATGTTACTCGTGTATGCGATAATAAAAACCAATTACGCCTTTACGCATAAACGTTATTAATAAGGCGAAGGTTACACGGATATCACAAGTCAAACTAGACCAAGGACTGATTTTAGAAGGATCTCTATCCTCGACTCCATCTAATAATAATTAAGGATACGGCTGCGAACTTTTAGATAATAATTATTATCTTTCCTTATATAGAGATTTTATAAATATAATATAAAACAATAGGTAGATTATTTACACCGTGGTTATACAGGTTAGTTTAGTTATGCTGCGACATAATATCACAGACTAGAAAATCCTACTTACCTACTAATATTATAAATGTGAAAGTTTGTGCGGATGGATGGATGTATGGATGGATGGATGTTTGTTACTATTTCACGAAAAAACTACTGAACGGATTTCGATGAAATTTGATATGGTTACTACCACCACCATCCTAACCAACCGAAACCATCGAGTGTTTATGCTCTGGATTAAAACATAGGCTATTTTTTGACCCAAGTACAGTGTTCCCGAGGGGTACTGTATTTATGCGAGCGCAGCCGCGGGCAACAGCTAGTATATTATAAGGTACTTACGTACAGAGAAACAGCTTAAATAGAACGATCCAATTCGATTCAAATTTGAAAATTCGATGTCCCCTAACATTATAACTGACTGTATGTTATTTTTATTTTATTTATTAACAAGCTGTCAAATTGTACTTACAATTGAAAGTTTGGAAAAAGTAGAAAAGAATAGACATACATTATCTCTATTTGATTAGAATTATTAAATCTGCCAAGACGAGCCAATCGAAGCGCAAGGGCACTACCAGACAACATTTTCCCGAAGCCTTTCGTCGATTTTTCATAACTTGGATTTGGATTATACCAGATGAATGAAATTTTTAGTATATGTTCCCAATAGCGGAGTGGGAGATGTAATGAGACATGTAACCCTTTATTAAGAACAAAAAACACACTAAATATTTTTAATCTTTATCGAAATAATATTTGAATATACTTTATCTTAAATGGTAGTGAGCGAACGTCCCTTCAATAACTTAAATGCTACCCTTATGTTTAATTCTTCGTTGAAATTATTTTAATTATTATTTCCAATCCAAGCGACGAAGGACTACATAACTGACATAGCATATAATATACGCGATATATGGCGCTTTCAACAAAACTTAAAAAATATTATGTATAATCAAACGATTTTTAATTAATTAAAGTAAATAAGAATGTCAAAAAACAACATGTTATAAAATTAGGCCATAAAACAGTTGCATTCTTTTTAGTTTTTGTAATTCAAATATTTACAAGATTCACATATTATATTAGAAGAAAATAAAATTTGTAAATTTATAAACACAGCTAATAAATAAATGATGAGTATTCAAGCAGTACTTAATGCTACTGATAGATGCCAACGCTTCGACCCTGCATCACGCTATCGGTGTGTTGTAGACTCTGAATTTTTTTTTCACCAAAATATTTGAATAAGAGTAAGTTAGCTACACGCATTTGACATTGACTGGCGACTTACGAAAAATACTGTCGAAACCGTAGGCGTGTAGAGGCAGAAGCTTGGTTTTACATGAGATCTGATAACTTTTTAACGGTGCGAGTCTTGGCAATATATCGAATAAAGTTTTAAAAAGATATATTTACAGAGTTCATAAATATTTTTAAATGAAAACGCGGATATGCGTTCGAATGAACCTGACATTGAAATTCTTCAAATTTTACTAATTTTAAATAATTAATATTATGTGTATTTACGTAAAATTTATGTAAAAATATATTTTATAATTCTTTATAACTATAAATTAAATAGATTATAATATTTTGTTTATGTTTTTATGTTGTGAAAATTTTGTTCAAGTAGTTCTTAGTTTAAGTTTTTAACAACCGCGTGGTTTACCACGTATTCTTACGTATCTACCATAAAATATTTAAAATTGCCTATAAAATTATTTTAAAGCAAACATTAAAGTTAAGACTATCACGCGGATGCTAATAAATACTTTAAGTGAGAACTACTCTACGCAATATTATACCATAAGGAAACAAAAACAAAATTGTTACAACATAAAAACATAAACAAAATTTTATAATCTTAAATAGTAAATAAAATTAGTGAGAATTTTAAAATGTTACGATCGCATAAATATGATTCAGGTCAAAGCAAAGAAAAATATAAGGAAAACAAAAACGATTTGCTTATTGAATATAATTACGATTTGCGTCGTATTAGAACTTTGAACATTTAATTGTTAGTTAATCCTTGAGGTTATGAATGACAGAAAATGTAAAGGACATCATTCATTTTGGACCAAAAAATGAAAGTGCCGGCCAGAAAAAAAAACTACGATATTCGGATAGAATACACAATTTCTATCATTTTTTACTATGACGTCCAATCTGTGCGCACAACGGTTACGTCGTAATAACATAAAAAATAAAATATTTTTTTATTAATTCTTTGTTGTTAAAAAAAGATTCGAGTGACATTATAATATAAAAAAATATTATATTAAAACTTATTTAGGTACATAATCGCAAAATACTCAAGGTCAAAACCTAGTGGTCAAGATATAAAATCGTACTATTTAACACATTCATATTTATTCTTTATAATAAAGAATGTTGTCTGTTTAGAGTCAAACATTACAGGTTACTTTCTCTCAAAACTTCAAATGGAATTCCGAGAACTAATGAAAAGGGTTAAGGGACGGCTACCTGGGTGCGTGAGCGCATTGTTATTGGTTGCCGACCGCCCGCCCGCGCTACGCCAGCGGCCAGCCAGCGGCCAGCCAGTCAGTTATCCATGCAACTTTGGTTACATCGGACGGCTATCGTGACAATAATCTCTTGTTCTTAGAGCGATATAATATCAAGTGTATTTAGCGAAGCTTAATATCTGACATTATGAACGTACAATTGTGTATTTCGTGTCGTGTGCCTATTGGTGATCGCCGAAGTTATAGTTGGACATCCCGTGAATCACAACACATCGAAATCGCACAGTTTGTTATTGAAGATCTACTGGGTCATCAGGTGAGGATTATATTATCGCTATAACGAACGAATATGCCTAAGATATTTACTACGAACAAACATCATAACTCTTATGTACATAATGTTATAACATAAGCCGCATTTGCTGCTGTGTTTTTTAACAAACACAAGTTTTCAAATAAAGAGGGCCCCCCGCCCTCCGCAGATATATTATTTTTTTTATTTAATGATATATTACTAAGCTAATAAACTTTTTTTTTTCAGAATGAACCTACAGATGTTATATGCCGACCTTGTTGGCAAAGGGCCGAGCGGCAATATCTCCGACGTCAACGTGAAGTGCAGGAAGAACCTGACAACGAAGAACCTGATGTTGCAGACGAAGAAGTTGACGCTGTGCCTCATTCTACAGTTTTACCTGGATTTGTACGAACTAGTAATACGGCAAACTCTTGTGTATTTCAACACTGTGTAGACTCAACAAGACACAGAATACCAGAAAACATTATTCTACGTGTTCTTTGCCGATACAGTGTATTCATATCAGAAAACAGTCGTGTTTGCAGCGAACACCTCGAGCAAAATGAATGGCATTTACTTGCTATGCAAGACAATTTAATTCAAGATTTTAATTCTGCACAGATCGTTAGTGCGCTAAGGTTGTTAATAAACCACATTAAAACAGAAATTTTAGATTTTGAGCATTATGAATTGATCAATAACAAAGAGTTCCACGATTGGACTGGTCTTACTGCTGAACAATTCTCTGATTTATTGGCCAACACTCCGAGCTTAAATCAAAGAAGAAACAAAAAAACAATTTTAGCAGCTTTACTTGCAAAGATCCGAACTGGAGACTCAAATGCTAGGCTCGCAACGATATTTAAAACGAGCGAATCCACATTTGCGCGAATGCTTGAGACTGGCCGAGAAGCACTTTTGCGAGACTTTATTCCAATGCATTTGGGGTTTGACCATATGACTCGGGAAGATGTCACACGTAGGAATCTTCTTATCCCAGAAAGTCTTTTTGGAAATATTGAAAGTCCTCCCGAAGAAAGAAAAGCTATTACAATTGTGGACGGCACATACATCTACATCCAAAAAAGCTCAAACTACTTTTTTCAACGAAAATCTTATAGTAGTCACAAGTTCCGGAACTTAGTAAAACCATTTTTATTTGTCTGCTGCGACGGTCACATAATAGAAGTTTCAGGTCCACACGCTGCTACTTCTTCAGATGCGCAGATAATGCAGAATATTGCTGAAAATGAAAGTGATCATGGCGATGGATTATTCCAATGGTTCTACCAAAGCGGGGACGTATTTATTTTGGACCGTGGGTTCAGAGATGCAGTTCCCATTCTTGAAGGAAATGGTTACACTGTGAAAATGCCGGAGACAAAGCATCCTGGAGCGACGCAACTAACCACGGAACAAGCAAACAAGTCACGCCTTGTTACTATTTGCCGTTGGGTTGTGGAAGTAGTAAATGGCCGATTTAAAAGAGATTTCCGCCTGTTGAGAAACGTTCATATTAATATAACATTGCACTATATGTTTGAATATTTTAGAATCGCAGCAGCATTAATAAATGCTTATCACGTGTTGATAGTAGATAATGTCCATGCTTCTGATTTTTTACAAATAATCCGGGAAAGGATAAACATGCCCAATACACTGGCAGATCTTGTCGCCAGACGTAACTTGAACAGAATGAGAGCACAGTTCCAGCCCATGTCTGCAGATATGGCTGAGTTTAATGACTTTCCTACGCTGACCAAAGAAGAATTAATATTATTTAGCCTCGGTATATATCAGCTGAAACAAGCGAGAAGTTACTATGGAGAGCATGTTCAACCAGATGGAGTTTTTAGCATTGAGCTAAGTGGTGGAATTCCTCTAGAGCTTGTAAGGGAATTGGAGGGAGAGGACTTGTGGTTGATTCGAGGGCGAATACAATCCCGACACATCCGATGTAAAACATACTATGTGTATATTGCTCTGGATAGAACAGCAACCGGGCGTCGAGCAATAAAACATTACTATTGCACATGCCATATAGGAATGAGAACCATCGGATGTTGCTCCCATACTATGTGCATAGTCTGGTACATGGGTTATGCTAGACATGACCCTTACCTCAGCCCACCCGCAATAAGTTTAGATGACGTATTTGTAAGACTAGAAAATGTTTAATTGTACGTCATTAACTTATTATTGTTATTAGCCTTTATTCAGAAGAACAATACATTTATTTTATATACATTACAAAATATTCAAATCAATAATTGATTTTTCCGTTGCGCGGTCTCTGCTTCTAAGTGCCTCTTGGCAATGGCCTCCCCCAACAGCTTCCACTCACATCTCTGACATGCCACTCCACATACACTAGTCCACATTTTGCCAGCCATTTGTACCATTTCATCTTCCCATCTTTTTAGAGATCTGCCCTCTTTTCTTTTAGCCCTTCTGGGATACAAAGATGTTATTATTTTTGTCCATTTGTCTGGCCCTCTCAAAATCAAAACATGTCCGGGCCGGACATGTTTTGATTGTTTGTTGTTTCATTTCAATTTTTTAGTTTTATATGTTACATCAGTTACACGTGTCATTTTTCTCAACTCCTTGTTTTCTATTTTGTCTATCCTTTTCTTTTCAAACATACTCCTCTCCATAGCCTTCGGCCCAACTTCCAGCATACTTGTATGAGCTTTTGTTAGTGCCCAAGTTTGGCACCCTTATGTTAGAATGGGTGGAATCCATGTATTAAATAGTTTTCTTTTGGTGCTCATGTTTATACTTATGCATTTTACTATTTCTTTAAAGGACCAGAATCTTTTCCAGGCATTGCCAATTTTTTTTTTTTTGTATATCTTTGGTTGTTGTATCATATATATTAGTTATAACCACTGATTCTAAGCAGGAATCTTGCGGTTAATATTGTCTATTTCTCCCAGCGCCATCACACCTTGCCAGAGTTGCCAGAGCGTTTTTTTCTTAGTAATGTTGTCATTACCTTGTAATATCGATCAAACAAAACAAATGCTGTTTAGTCTATTTATATTTCTTCTTCTTATATATAAAAATGCATTTTCAAATGTGTTAGTCGCGCTAAAACTCGAAAACGGCTGAACGGATTGGGCTGATTTTAGTTTTAAAATATTCGTAGAAGTCCAGGGAAGGTTCTAAAGTGACACGAAGTTCACCGGGACAGTTAGTCTTCTTCTTATATATAAAAATGGATTTTCAAATGTGTTAGTCGCGCTAAAACTCGAAAACGACTGAACTATTTGGGCTGATTTTAGTCTCAAAATATTCGTAGAAGTCCAGGGAAGGTTTTAAAGTGACACGAAGTTCACCGGGACAGCTAGTACTTGATACATATTTTTTATTTTTATTTTATGACTAAATATTTTTTTCCAATACTATCCAATAAATCCATGCTTTTAATAGTGACACTCCAACCTTTTTATCACAAAAGGATTATTTTTAAATTATTTTATTACGACGTAACCATTGGGCGCACAGATTGGACGTCATAGTAAAAAATGTTAGGAATTGTGTATTCTATTCGAATATATATTTTTTTCTTTCTGGCCGGCATTTTCATTTTTTGGTCCAAAAATGTATGAAACGTGAATGATGTCCTTTGAATGTTATTATTGACATAAACAAAATCCACTTTAAGTTTATCTTAATTGTATACATTAACCGTAACAGTCTGTTTATAGCTAGAGCTGCGATATTATAATACGTGAAGCAACTGTAAGTAGAGTTTTACGAGAATTAGCGAACGGAGTATAAAATTTGGCATATTTGGTAAAGTTTATGTGGAAGAAGTTGTGCAGAAAGATAATACTTAAAAAATAATGCTTATAAATAAATAAAATTACACGGACTACCTTACACTACCATGCGTTTATATATTATAACAGTAGGTGTTGGTTTGACACAATTGGTTTAAAAACCGGCAAGTCGCCATACATTTACTGCCTGGTAATTAAAATACGTAGCCACAAAATATATTTATTGTAAGTTGTACTTTATGAACATATAAACAAAAAAAGCAATAATATTATATATCAAACTCGGGGAATAAAAGATAATTGATTAAATATAACCTAACCTATTGTTCAATAAATTGCCCTAGTGGCGGTTTGTGGAAAAGTGAAAAAAGAGAGAAAAAAAAAAAGAAGTGAAAAAGAAATTAATAACACATTTTTTGGAAACTCAATATGATAACAAATAATAGATGTCGCTTTCACGTTACGAAAACTAAAACTATTTATTTTACTTGGTATAAATAAAAATAATATACATCTTCCACATCCCAAGTCATTTTTTTTTCATAAAACTAGTACTAAACTGTTGAACTACAAAAAAAAAAATTACACTCGAATAATACGCCTCAAATTGACAATTTACAGCATAATAACCATAGACTATACAGATATCAGTGGCGTGCACAGGATTATGACACTGGGTATGCGGCGAAGTACTCGGTCACAAAAACTTTTTCGTTTATAGATTTTTAGCATAGCTACAGCCAAGCGACGGATCTCTAAGTCGAAACCATGCCAACAGAGCAAGTCTTAGATGTACTACTATTCATGTACATCTTCTACGGCAACGCAGACAAAACAGCGATCGATCGTCGCGGCGGAAGAAATTCTAATAAGTAAAATAATAAGCATATTTTGAAATATTATAACTACTCACCAGTCAGTCAGCTTCAATTTTCACATATTCAAGGTTCTGGTTACTTGAGATTGCTATATCCCGATGTAAATAAACGCAAGATTTCGACCACCTCAAATATCTTATCCAAGTGAGTGAGGCCGCGGAATAGAAATTATCCCGAATCAGTCCACACTGTACTAGAATTACTAAATAATATGCAAAGAAAACAATATAATTTAATCGTGTGTACACAACCATACAGCCAGTTATACGTTTCATAACTTTTAACATGAAATTTTCGAGTTACATTATTTTTTTGCTGGTTTAATTGTTGTAACTCGGGTACACACCTACCTTTAGACAGAATTTGAATCTTTTCACTGAAAGACAATAATTGTGAGAACTTATTATTTTTAATTTTTAATAAACACACATTATCAACGCAAACCTCACAATCAAATAACATTAAAAAAAAATCAACAGACGCACTAATAAAAGCAAATCACTACAATTATTATAGAAACTCAAATGTTAAAATGAAAAATCTTTTAAGAAAACTATAAATAAACAGGAGCGATTAAATTGTAAACAATGCTTATTACATGAAATATGCAATATTATGGCCCCCGCGAAACACAAAATGTTTCTTCTATTTAAATAAATAAAACCTTACTAAACGAAAATGCATAATGTGCATACATGATTCATTAGATTCGCGTCGTATTATTTTTAGTCGGATTATAGGCAACGAATAATTTCCGACAAGCCAGTACGGCGGTTTTCGGAAGCGATCGGATAGCCGAACCTCTCGGCTCGGCTCTCAGTTCGGCCATCGCCTGCCGCATGAGTAACCGCTATATAATCGTGTCGATATTCATGGATGTGTGCGTTTGCGATGTATGAAAATTACACACACATGCGATGATTTTTCCTGCAGATCTTACCGGCATGAATTGCTATTTATAAAATATTAGGCGTATTAAAGTTATAATATTTTTTTAATTAATTTATTTACTATTAATTAAAGTCATCTAAAACGTACGAACGTTTTATTAAAATATCTGTGAATGGCAAGTAAAGCACTGCATTTCTGCCTACAAGGAGCGCACGCCCCGCCACGCGACAGATATGATGACAACGATTACCATAGATAAGTACGTATTTTACACATGATTTCTCTGATATTCGGAGATTCATTACTTTTTATTCCGAAGTTTAAAAAATTTAATAACTTTTTTAAGCACTATAAAACCACATATTTTCGAAACTTGGCCGCTCTTGATGAAAAATAAGGCAGGATTCGCCAGTGTACTTTAATATTTTATAGCACATCAAAGTGGCAAAAATAAATAAATAAGGTGAAACTTAATAATTTAAATATGAATTATGTTCGATGTCGACCACAGGGCGACCTCTTAATTAATGACCTCGTATTTAATGAATTTATATATTAATATTCAAATTTCATGGTCAATAGAAGACATATATAATAAGTATCTTGGTAATCTTGCACAATTTAACAAATTCTTGAAATAGTTTACGTCAACGCTGTTTTTAATAAGTAACCGTAATAATCATTTTTAGATTTTTATGACGATCTCAGAACATTTTATTAAGTAGGATAATAGTTTAATTAATGGTAATAGTAAAACATTTTTTTTAATATAGAGAAGAATACATGAAAAGTGCATTTTAGATGGACCTTGTAATATGCAGTGCGCCGTAAAACCACATTTTGACCCTGAACTTCGCACGCTGCGTTTCGAAAGTGAAAGGAGTGATCGCGTTATGTTACACGTGAACCATTATCTAATTATTTCACTTTTTTTACATATCAAGCCATCACAGCCATATTTTTTTCACCATACTTCAAATGTCACAATGGCCCCAAAAATCTCCCAATTAGGGCTATTAAACTGAAGCGTCAACATGCCTAGTCTATTATATTTACGTTTATGTATTGATTTATGTAAATCTGCTTATATTTTCAGAAGTACCGCAAATCTCTCGGCCCATAATTAATTTGTCGGGGGGTTGAATCTGAATGCAGTATGCTAAGCCGATGCCTGGCAAACATCACTAACTTAGTCGCCCTATTTTTTTTACTTTAAAGTTGGAACAATATTATGATCCGAAATCCAGTGGGCCGGGGAAAATTGAGAGCACTGAAAATAAAATTCTGCGCTAATACAATAGAGCTGAAAATTTAACACGCAAGTGTCAAGTCAAATGTCAATGTCATTTAGGACAACTCGACACTCGACACATCGATTTTCAACTGTGTGTGCGATTAGCGCAGAGTTCTACCTATTTTCATTGCTCCGAATTTCCGCGGACCCGCCGGATTCCGGATCATAATATAGTCCCAGCCTAAGTCAACTATCTACCGTATAACGTCTGCTGTCTGTCATTGGGCTTTAACAGTTACTTCCCTAAAGAAGTCAATCTTAATTTCGTACTTTTCATATCTAATGGAGCCTTACATTATAAACATAATATCTAAATTCTAATCACTAAAGTTTTGTAGGCTACAAAATGACAGACGATCCTACTACTATTATAAATGTGAAAGTTTGTGAGGATGGATAGATGTTTGGATGGATGGATGTTTGTTACTCTTCACACAACAACTACTGAAAAGATTTCTATGAAATTTGGTATATTAACATTTTAGGCTCTGGATAAAAACATAGGTTACTTTTTATCCAAAAATATACAGTATTCCTGTGGCATACCCGATACTATATAAGCTAGTAGGAAATAAATGATTAGCTGTTTATTAATGAGGGTGTTTAAGTTCATGACATCTGACAGCTGTTTGACACGACTAGGACCCGACTTTTACAAAGCGCCGCCTGGTGGCCGAAAAAGTGTCGAAAATTCTTATTGACAGTTTTCGAAATCACTTCCGGCACCAGATAGCACTTTGTGGTGTGAGTCGGGTCTGCCACTTAGCGGCAGGAAAAATATCGAAATCCCTCATTGCTTGCATCTCCGCACATACCGCCGACCATTTTACTAATTATAATGCTACGGATATTGACCCGCACAACTGGTCGCGGCCCATTCCGCGTCGCTCACTTCACAATGTCACTTTTTGTGCCAAAGAATAGGGCCCTGCAACGTACAGTTCGGACCGCGCATCGGACTGCGTTCCTAACCGCGGCGGGATATGTGCGGTTTGGACTGCGGATCGAACTGGCGTGATAATTACGACGTCAAATTTGTCCACGATTTTTTTCAAAATCAGTCGGTTCGATTCCTGTTTAGGGCAATTGATATATCAAAAATCTAATGATTAATTTTTAGTTTTTATCAAAATCGGGCTTGCAACTGCAACAAACCTATATGGATTGAAAATACCCTATTTTTTTTTAATTTTTAAATGTTTATAGCTCCAAAAATATTTATTTTATCGAGAACATTTCTAAAACCATTTTATTCGTTTTTCAATAATGAATATTAAAAAACAATGTCGGGTTGAAAATAAAAATTCCATGTATTTATATGGCCAATATGGCCATTTAAGTATGATAATATATAAAATTTTGGTAGAATAGTTTCCGGTAGTCAGCCGCGGATACGAGCTAGTCTATGGGGCTTGATACCCCTAAATTTATGCTACAAGATCTTAAAACAACTCCTACCACCATACATACCTACACTTGCGGACAAAATATTTCCTAAATCTTATAATTACCTACTCTATAATCGGTATTTTACTTTGTAATTTGCTGAATTTTAGCTCCTATAGCCCTGTTTTTCACTACTCTCTGTCCAAAATTAAAAAAAAAAGAATCTTCACCCAGTGAAAATACCTATATAGTTATAGATATTGTAGTAGCTCTCACATATTTTTTGTAGCTATTTCCTTTTGATAAAGTAGTTATTATTTAAGTTAGTAGTAAATACAACGTATTTATAAAACAGTAATGTAAATAATGCGTCAGCTAGTTAATTTTATTCTTATTTTACAAGGCCTCGTTTGTACACATGAATGAGCCTTTTGTTTTTTATCCCTCCACTGAAGCAAAGGGTTAGCGCCGTTCAGCCAGCAATAATTTATTATCTATGCTCTTTGGACTGCGACTACATTGTCACAGAATTCGTGTCAAACGGCGGTGGTCAACCAGTGGATCGATTTACTTTCAGCAGCGTAACTTTTTCCATTAATATTTGAGGGTTAATTCTCAGCTTATACCTAATGATTCAAAGATTTTTATAACAAAAATCGTCTTAATTAAATAAAATTACCGTTTCAACACTAACAATTTTAGTCGTGTCCTAAATTGCATGAATAATTGCGGATATAAATATAGCCTTAAGCAGGCACGCGTCACGAAACGGAACAAACTATGTAAATAATGTTTAAATATAATTGATTATACGATAGATAGTTTTTGCATGTGACGATTTATTTAACTTTGAGTTAAACCATTATCTAATTGCACATTAAGTATTTTGATAAAATTTTTATGCTCTATAATGTTTCCATTATTAGAATGCACTAAAATTCCGGGAGGAAACATTTAAATACGTCACTGAACTAAAAACAAACAAGATTTTGTAACAAGTTATACCGAAGCTTAAAGCTCTTTGTTCGTTGTGACGCCGACGCAGTCGAGTCGAAAACATTCAAAAGGAATGAGTAAATAAATGTTTTACAGCCATGAATAAAATATTAAAATTACATACAAAAATGTAAGTTTTACATATTTTAATGACGGCTCTCTACTTCATATTTTCAATATCCAAGGTCCTGAAATTTGAGAACCAACTCAAAGGATTATATAACGTATTTAACGTTATATTCGTTTATAATTTTACCAAAGTAGGTGGACAAAATTTAATCACGATTTGATTATGTGAATGAATATATTATTGAATTTATTATAGTAAATAGATATAGATATACTACGAAGTACAGCCTCTCTATTCTTAGAGTAATTTTCATAGAATAAAGGAGGATTTAACCCGACTACGCGCTAGCAGTAGGACAACAGTTGGCAAGGAATAAATTATAATTAAATAAAATTTTTTGACATTATTATCAAACTTACCGGCAATTAAAATTTTAAACACTTTTAAATAACACTAAAATAACGCCAAAATCGCGCGCGAAATTTAATATTCAACAGAATCGACTTCGATTTAACGGACTTCGATATTTAAATATCGACTTCGATAATTCGAAATTCGAATTTATTTCAGTCAACCTCTAAATTTAACTTCAATAGGTTGCATTGCGCGTGCGCCGAGAAATATAGCGCAGCGACTACTGACTCCGGACTCTACCCTTTCGAACCTTGAAGCCTTCAGACTGTAGATTGTCCACACGTAGGAGGATAAATTCCTTCAAGACATTTTTGTCCTAGTAGAGAATTATAATAATTATTATTCTTCAACTTCATTTTGAACTTTTTATTAATGTGGATTTTTATTTTAAACTGACTAGATGAACTTTTTCGGTTGACTAAAATTATAGTCATCATCAACTTTATTGAAATTAGTTTAAAAATGTATCCATTACATTTGAAATTGTTCAATTTTTTATGCTAAGTCCAGCACGGAAATTTAAATTCAATTCTTTGGAAAAAATAACGACGCAAAGTAGAGTGTTGTAGAGTTGATGCCAAGATGCCTTCGCTAATGACGATGACGAAGTTAGAAATCAAAAATGTTTCATAGCGCGCGTTATGTCAATCCCATTCATTTTTCTTTTCGACCTTCTTCATTGTAATTAGCGAAGGCGTCTTGGCTAGCTAGAAGCTCGGCGTCGGAAAAGGAGGTCATTGCGAACAAGCATTGGACTACTGTAGATCGCTAGGGACCTAAAAGTTTGATATAAAACTGCCTGTATGGCGCTACACCTGGCAGATTTTTTTTATTGACCAAAATGTATGAAGAGTTTTTGAATAAAGAAAAGGTCATAAGGAACAAGAAAACTGTTTTGATACACGGCTGCGCGCCAACTAGAAACCGATAATTATTATTTGTAAACAAAAAATTGAACCGACTTCCAAAGTAAAAATGGACAAAAAACTATGAAATATAACTTTCCGAGCCCGAACAACATACTGATAAAACAATATTTAAAATAGAACACACGTTCAAGTTAGCTTACAAGTTCAAGTTAGGTACCGACTTCAAAATTTTGAAGATCAATCTTCAAAATTTTGAAGTCGGTAGAGAAATAGTTAAAATCTCAGCCAAATTTAAAAGGGGAATTATTTAGAAAATAAGTTTTATTTCATCCAAAGTAAATAATACCTTAGTGCAAAATATTAATAATAAAATAAAAAAAATATATAAAATATTTGGTAGCATATTCTTGGGTTACTTCAGAAAAAATCGAAATTACTATACCTATATGTGTCCATACAGCCGAACGTATAACCGCCACCTTTTGGAAGAAAAATGCAAGTCTGGCAGTCCAACTATTGACCAGTTTCTAGCCAGACTGCCCTGAATGCGTAAAAATTTTCAGTTAACAAGGTCAAGTTATACGTCTATCTGCTCGTCTCCTAATCCTCCTTCAAAACTGTCGGTCTGGCATGTTCAAACCTGCCCAAAACTCAGCCAGACCGGGATAAAGATACCTGTGATGCTTAATAATAAGTAAATAATGAGAAATTTGCACTTAATGAAGCGTGATTTTAATTGATTTCTATGTGTACTTTCCTAATTTAAAATTTGCTACCTCATATTCCTACCACTCAATTCGCCATCTTGAAAAAATTGCGATGTCTTTCAATATTCTGCCTATATCTCTTTACAGACACTCTTAAACTTTTTTGAATGAACAACAGTGTTTAAATTTTTTATACAAGTAGGAATAAATCTTGTGCATATCTTTAGAAATTCTTTGTAATTTTAATGTCATTATAATTATTAATTAAGGGTTTCCCATGTCAATTCCAACATTGTATCTAATGTTTTTAATTGTTCTTAATGAAGAAGTTATGTAACAATATCATAGTAATTGCGCGGTTCATATTCGTACTTAGGATTATTTGATCTAGTGGAGACTAATCAGAACCAGTATATTACAGACTAGATATTTCCCGCAACATCGTACGTGCACAAGGAAATCCCGCAGGAATCGTACATTTCGCCGCGATAAAAAGTAGTCCTTCCCCGTGGTCTACTCTATATCTGTGCCAAATCTCATGGAAATCAGTCCAGTAGTTTCGAAGCCTATACAATGCAAACAAACAAACAAATAAATTTTTCCTCTTTATCGTATTAGTAAGTAATAATAATAATTTGTATGGAAAACATTATGCTATTACTTTTTTATAAAAATACATAGTACATACTAAATAACTATTCATCTTTTTTGCTAACAGCATGTTAGTGTCAAAGAAATGGTAAAATTGTTGCAAACCCAATGTTCTTTCTTCAAATTAGCAAATCTTTGACATTACCCCTATGAGCGTTTTCCTACTATCCTATCAGATATCTGATATCGGAACGGATAATGTGAAAAGTGAAAACACTACAAGTTACACCTTACGTGAAATCGTAAATCTTAAGTGACGGTTGTTGCATGATGGAATCCAAAATACATAATACTACAACATAATACAACATAATAATACTCATATATAATATATGAGTGATCATTAATATTAGGTCTTCACCTATGAAATTGCCGTTTTGCATGAAAAAATTTAAACGAATTTTTTTCATGTATTTTTTATTTGTATTAATCGAAGTAATCAGCCATGCAATCAATGCATCTTTGCCAACGCAGTGGCAGGTTATTGATGGCTTCTTAAAGAAATCAGCTGAACGGGAGGCAAAAAATTCTTCAAAGGCATTTTGTACTGCCTCTCGGGTATTGAATTTTTTTCCCGCCATGAAGTATCCAAATTCTGGAAAAAGTAGTAGTCTGTAGGCGCAAGGTTTGGTGAGTAGGGTGGACGACGGAGAGATTCCAACCCCAGTTCTTGCAACTTGGAGACCGTCTGCTGTGCAGTATGAGGTCGCGCGTTGTCGTGCAGGAGCAGCGGAGACGAGCGATTGACCAATGCTGGTTGGAGATGTGCCAGCTTCCACATCATTGTGTTCAGTTCTTCATAGTACACATCTGCAGTAATGCTCACCCCGTTTGGTAAGAAGCTGTGATGAATCACACCGGCGCTAGACCACCAAACAGTGACCATCACTTTTCTACGGGTAAGTTTTCGTTTAGGGCATTGTTTAGGTGCTGAACCAGGATCCAACCAACTTGCTAAGCGCTTGCGGTTATCAAACAGAATCCATTTTTCATCTCAGGTAACAATGCGGTTCAAAATTCCTTCATTTGTGTGTCTGTTGAGCAGTGCAAGGCACGTCTCACACGTACTTCGCGCTGCCGATCATTGAGTTCGTGGGGCACCCATTTGTAAAGCTTTTTTACCTTGCCAATTTGACGCAATTGGACCAATATTGTTTTGACGCTAACGTCGAAAGCTGCTGCTAATTCAGCCGTAGATTGGGTATCGTCAGCTTTCCACAATCCACTATCGCCTTTAATTCGTCACTGTCGACCAAAGTCTTCGGACGACCGCCAGGTTCATTTTTCAGGTCGAAATTTCCAGAACGGAAGCGAGCAAACTAATTTCAGCGCGCAACACTACAAACCAACGCACCACGCGTTGGTTTGTAGTGTTAGCTCCGTAAACATCGTTGATGTTGCGTGCCGCTTGTGACGAAAAATATTGAAATGCAATGAAAATGTAACACTAATCAATAAACAAATGCCTACTTTTGGAAAAAGAATTCCATGTTTTTAAAATAAAATTAATTTGAAATTAGAATTCTTAACCAAACAAAAATTATTTTGATTTGAAATGGCCAGTTCTGCAGTACATAACGGCAATTTCATAGGTAAAGACCTATTAATTGCGGTGGACGATCTAAAACCTACATTTCCGCTGTAGAATGAAGATTTTTAAATTCGTGACATCTGACAGCTTTTTGACACGACAAGGACCGTCTGGCTACCAAGCGCCGCCTGGTGACATCCCGTAAAGTTTTTGTACCAGGGATCCAGATTTACAGATGCAGTTAAACAGTTTCAAAGATTATGTAAAGGACAACGACTAAATATTTTCGCTGTCATATCGGTGTTTAACAAAGTTTTTTGAAGTTAATATCTATGTTTTTTTATAAAAAGTATATATCTCGACTACGTAAATTATATAGCCTATGTTATCTGGGCTATTATTATGCTCGTTGCCAAGTCACTATTTAATAATATAATTAATTATAAAAGATATAATATAATTTATAAAATAAATTATAATACTTTGATAGATATATTTTTGATGACATAAATGAATAAATGATAAATGCTTATATATTGATTTTATAGGTAAAATAAAAATAAACATAAATATTTAAATATATATATATATATATAGGGTAATATTATTTAAAATTAATTAATTTTTGATATTTAACTGATTAACTCCAGTGTAGTAATAAATAAATATAACATCTGTGGTCATTGACGCTTTGAATGTAATTAATCGCGAGTATCTAAAAATTATACACTGGTAATTTTTAACATAAAAAAATAACAAGAATACAATATTAAGTAGGTACTAAATTTTTCCGACTATTACAAGCAAAAAATGTAATTGTTTAAATATTGTCGTTATAAAGCAAGGTTAATAGTGGCCTACTTGGAAGAGATATTTCATAGAATAGCACCTATTATTCTATACATAAATTAATATTTAATTACTAGAAATAACCGTCACTTCCTTTATTTTTTTACTAGCTTTTGCGCATCCACGTGGACCCCCAACTGCATCTGCATTAAATCGGGGTAGATTTTAAATACTTTCCATGCAAACTTTCAACACCCATTTTAGACCCTCAGAGGGTGAATTCTAATAAACGGGTGTTATTGTTTCCGCAGTAGGATACTGAGTACCTACTTACGTACATTATACAGAATACATTTGTTTTTTTCCATCAGAATCAAAAATTCCACACTTACGAGAAAGACATCTCTGACGTCAAAATAGATTGAAATAAAGTAACTTTTCCTGTTGATAAGGGGCGGTCCAAGAACTTACTGAGTATTTAATAAGGAAGCATAAACTTGATAATGAGGAAAAGTCCGCATAGGCACTATGCGCTGTGGTCGGGACAGGTATAAGTTTGCGGTGTATATGGACAAACTGAAGATTGGATCAAGCCTGCAGCGTTTCCGATTGGACGATATGCATAGTGCCTGAAATTTCAGAGCTCCGTCCACTGTTTAAAAATGAACTCCCACGGCCATATGGCATACGGCAATAATAATAATAATAATAATAATAATAATAATAATAATAATAATAATAATAATAATAATAATAATAATAATAATAATAATAATAATAATAAGGGGGTGAAGCCGGTCCCTCCTAGTTGGTGTCCCCGGGCAACACTTGGGTGCGCCACCCCACTCTCTTCGGGGTGAGGTACTCACGTGGCTGATCATCGGCTCTTTCTTTCTTTCTTTCACCTTTTTATTAATCACCCCTTGTTTTTGCATCTTTTTTTGGTTTGGTTTGGTTTGGTTTTGGTTTGTCTAATTTTCACCACCTTTATTTCTTCTCTTCCTATATTTCCTTTTTCGTTAACTCTTCCTATTTTTGTTCTAATATATTAAAAGAAAAATGCGACTACGTAATAGAAATATACTACCCCAGGCGGGTACCGGCGCGAAAAGCAATGGAGAATCCCGCCCCGGGCTTTCGGGCCCGGGCTGTCCCTCGTATTCTGGGGGGGGCACCGTATCGCATCCTACTGCCCAGTCTAGTACTTCTGCAGAGAATACTAATATCCAAACAATATTATATACATACTCATATCCTTCATCACCTACCTCATCCGTCAGCTTGTTTCCATCGCTTCACTCTTCACCGCAGTCATTCATCCTCAATAACTCATTCTCATCACGATCCACCACATTATCACCATTGTCAGACGATGTTACACAGGAAGCAATAGCTACTAATCCGGTGCCCATTCCTGACACGAGTCCGTCTACGAGAAATTCTGAATACATTAATCCGAATATCGTAGATCATAATACTCATACGCAGCCTCATCTCACAAACACTCCAGTAAGAAGTGTTTTGCAGGAAATGCTTCCTCCAACCACTCTCTCTGGAAAAAGTAGACAACGGATGAAATGGACTGATCAAATAAACAGAGAACTTCTCCGTTGCTACTACATTATAACATCATGCGAATCTAACCTCACAGCATTCAGACCATCACTCCATAAAAAATTCACAGAGTCCTACCCTGAACTAAGCCACATATCTGAGCAACGATTAGCAGATCAAATCCGTGTTATACATCGCAATAACAGAATACCAAGTCATGAAAGAGACAGGATAAAAAATACAGTAGCGCATACGTTCGATTATTCCAACGACCAGAACAATACAATATGTAGCATAGACACACAGCTTAGCCCCTGCGATATTCTTACCATCCCACATAATGCAACGAACGACCCGAATCTACAACATTCTACAATTCAACCCACAAATAATAATCAACCCATAACTCTATCAAACTCTTCTGAAACTGTAGAAAAACTAATAGCACCAGAGACAAACAACGCTGAAATACTCACAACTGATGCCGATCAAACACAGAATCACAAAATTAGACAAGTATTTACAGAAATGTTAATCAAATACGCCGATACAGATCCAACACTTAGACCGGTAATACCAAAACTCCAGATTACACGCAACATAATAAAGACGGTAAATTCACTTAACAAGTTAATAGGAGAACATCTAGAAGCGAAAGAAACGCCAGATTTAACAGAAATCCACAGTGCTATTTATTGCGCTGCAATATCAACTACAACTCTACACACTAAACTAAATAACCCCCCTGAAAAAGATATATCAAATAAAACAGGAGACCCGAAAATGCCAAAATGGCAACTACGAATTGAAAATAGAGTCAAGAAACTACGAAAAGAAATTGGACAACTTACACAGTACCTTAAAGGAAATCTTAGCCACACAAAACAACGAAAATTAAACCCCAACAATCTCACTGAAAATCAAATAGTAGAATTATTAGATACTCTGAAACAAAAACTACAAGCACAATCAAAAAGACTCCGCCGACTTAAAATCAGTAACTCTAGAAGAACGGATAATTTATTTTTTACTAACAATCAAAAGCTCTTTTATCAAAATTTAAACTCCGAAAATATTAAAATCATACAACCGCCTAGTACAGATACAATTAAGGACTATTGGGAAAACCTATGGTCCAAACCAGTCCATCACAACGTACACGCTTCATGGCTTGATACCGAAATAAGTGAATGTCACAATATTAATCCAATGCCTGAAGTTATAATAGATGATAACGATGTCACATACGCCATAAAGAAGACTTTGAACTGGAAGGCACCAGGGCCAGATAAAATTCAAAATTATTGGATAAAATATTTTACTTCAACACATCACTACATCACCAAAGCATTCAATTCAGCCCTTAAGGATCCCAAATTAGTGCCGCTATTTATGATGCAAGGAATAACATATCTAAAGCCTAAAGATAAAAACGATACTAAAAATCCGACTAAATACCGTCCAATCACCTGCCTTCCAACTCTTTACAAACTACTTACGTCAATAATCACACAAAAACTAAATACTCACATTACTGATAATAAAATAATCCCTGAAGAACAAAAAGGCTGCGCTAAAGGATCAATGGGCTGTAAAGAACAACTTATCATCGACGCCCAAATACATAATCAAACTAAAAAAGATCATAAGAACCTTTATTACGCATACATAGATTACCAAAAAGCCTTTGATAGTGTCCCGCATTCTTGGTTGATACATGTACTAAAAATATATAAGATTCATAATACTTTAATTCACTTTCTACAATATATAATGCATAACTGGTCTACTAAACTCAATCTAAGAACAGTCAGTACCACCGTCAGTACCTTACCAATCAAAATTAAGCGTGGCATTTTCCAAGGCGACTCACTTAGCCCCTTATGGTTTTGCTTAGCTTTAAACCCTCTATCTAAAACTCTTAATAGTTCAAACTTAGGATATATTATAGATAAAGTCAATAAAATCAAAATCACTCACCTTCTTTACATGGACGACATAAAACTCTTCGCACCTGACAGGCAACAACTGGAACAACTATTAAAATTAACGGAAAAATTTAGCGCTGATATTTACATGACATTCGGAACTGATAAATGTAAAATTAATTGCATTCTTAAGGGCAAACATACACATACAGAACCACTCAACTTAGAACTACAAGAAGGAACAATAGACAGCATGCAAGCGAAAGACACATATAAGTACCTAGGTTATATACAAAATACAGCTATAGATCATAAAGAAATAAAAAATACATTAAAAAATAAATACAAACAGAGACTAAATACAATTTTAAAAACGCAATTGTCAGGCCTAAACAAAATTAAAGCTGTAAATACCTATGCAATCCCTATATTAACGTATTCATTTGGAATTATCAGGTGGTCTGACACTGATTTGGAAACCCTCAACACCGCAACCAGAACCGCTTGTTACAAACACAATATTCACCACATCCATTCAGCAGTTGAAAGATTTACAATAAAGAGGAAGCAGGGAGGGCGTGGTTTTATAGACATAAAAAATCTACATTACACCCAAATAGATAACCTCCGAAATTATTTCAAGACAAAAGCTAACACAAGCCCACTTCATAAAGCCATTGTAAATTTACCTCATTCTGGAACACCGCTACAGTTAAATAATGACAAATTTAACCCTAAAAATAAAATAATTAATGATGAAAACAAAATAGAAAAATGGAAAAGTAAGGCTCTACATGGTAAATTTCCGTACCAGTTAAGTCAGGACCATATCGATCAAGCCGCGTCATTCAGTTGGTTAACTAAGGGCAACATTTATAGTGAAACAGAAGGGTTCTTAATAGCTATACAGGACCAAATTATCAAAACTCGCAATTACTCAAAATTTATCCTCAAAGAAGCCATAGAAACTGATAAGTGTAGATTATGCCACCAAACCACTGAGACAATAGACCATATTACCGGAGGATGCAGTGCACTAGCAAATAAAGAATATACTCACCGTCACGATAACGTAGCCAAACATATACATCAATTAATAGCAATCAAGTTTAACCTTATAGATACACATACACCGTACTACAAATACAAACCATCTAACGTTCTAGAAAATGACTCCGTAAAACTCTACTGGGATCGCGATATCGTCACAGACCGTACCATCCTAAGCAATAGACCAGACATAACCCTCACAATTAAATCTGAAAAAACCACTTACCTTATAGACATCGCCGTTCCAAACACCAACAACCTGAAACAGAAACACACAGAAAAAATCCAAAAATACATACCGCTTGCAGATGAGATCAAACAAATGTGGCATCAAAACACAGTAAAAATAATCCCGATAGTCATCTCCTCAACGGGCGTTATTCCAAAAACGCTTGCCGTTGCACTTAAATCCCTTAACCTTCACAAAAACACATATATACAGTTACAAAAGTCAATCGTTATAGATACCTGCTCTATAGTCCGCCGCTTCCTTAATTCATCTTCATCCTTCCCTACAACTCACACCAATTAAACTTCTTTCACGCTACATGAACAGGATACTTGGCAATCGCCCGTACCTGCTTCATTCTACCGGTTAAGCCGAGACAAATATATGTTAAATAATAATAATAATAATAATAATAATAATAATAATAATAATAATAATAATAATAATAATAATAATAATAATAATAATAATAATAATAATAATAATAATAATAATAATAATAATATTAACCGTTTATTTGCCAGTGTGAATGTACAATTTGGTCTTAGATAATAATATTAAACATTTCAGGATCTTGTCACTCAACTAAATTAATAGTATGCAAATGTCAATATTAAAATTTATGTTATTTATTAATTTTCATTTGAAATTACATATTTTAATGTCAAAAAAAAGACAAAATACACAATCAGAAGAAAAAAAATCCAAAAGGAAGAAAACGATATGCTATGTCATTTACTTTTTTTTTTTAGAAATAAGTATCCAGATAATATATTCTTATATAATATATTCTTTTACGCCATAAAAACATTTATCTAAAAGCCAGTCATTCAATTTTCTTTAAAAAGTTGTTAAGATAGTTACGTTTATCAAAATCTTTTGGCAATTTATTAAATAATTTAATAGCCATAAAATAGGGACTCTTTTGACACGCTGTGCTGTTACACTTAGGCATAACTAATTTATTGGGATAACGTTGTGATTTGTTTGTCATGTTAATGTCTTTGTTTTGTACAAAACATTTGGGGTTCTTTTTACCAAACATACACATGTCTCTAATGTACATGCATGGCAACGTAAGTAGACCCAGCTTTTTAAATAACAGTTTGCAACTTTCAAGTGGTCCTACATGACATATAGCTCTTATGCATTTCTTTTTTAATTTGAAAGCTGTATTGAATTGAACAGAGTTGCCCCAGATTATAAGACCATATGATATGACGGAAGACACGTATCCGTGATATGCACAAAGAGCTGCAGACATTGACACGGTCTTTGCTAAACGTCGCAGTGCATAAACGAATTTGTCCCGCTTGCTACAAATATAGTACACATGCGCCTTCCAGTTACAGTGTTAGTCAAACATTAATCCTAGAAATTTTATTGTGTCTACTTCATCTATATTTATGTTATTATAAGATTTTTTTTTTGGTATTTGTATTGTGTTATAGTATTTAAATTGCATTATTTTTGTTTTACTCAGATTAACCTGTAAATCATTTTTATCTAGCCAGAATATTATGTCATCAAATCAACAAGAAATTAACAATGCACTTATTGTTAATTTCTTGTTCATATAATAAAATATTTTGGCATTTTACTAATAGGTATTGTTGTATCATCTGCAAATAAGACACTAGGATGCTTCGTTGCTGTTGTGACGTCAAATATATACGTAAGAAATAGAAATGGACCAATCATACTCCCTTGTGGTACTCCTATGTCTATATATGCATATTTTGATTTGTATGGTTTTTTTTTTACCATAAATGTTTTTAATTTCTGTAAATACTTTTCTTTTGCTTAAATAAGATTTTATCCAGTCGTATGCTTTTCCTCTAACTCCATATCATTCTAATTTATACAATAATATGTTATGATTAACAAGGTCAAAAGCCTTTGTCATGTCTAAGAAAATTGCAGTGATAGGTACTTTATTATTTAAACTATCATTTACTATTTTGCTCAAATAAAAACAGGCGTCTGTAGTCGAACTATTGTCACGGAAACCAAATTGTTCATCAACCAATAGGTTTTCAGGAATAAAGAAACTTATAATACGTTTACATTATTTTCTTAAAGATCTTTGCGAAAACGGGAATTAATGTTATTGGATGGTAATTATTTAATTCTGTTCTATCATCTTTTTTTAACAAAGGCTTAATAATTGAAATTTTTAATCGTCTAGGAAACACTCCCTGTTCTAACGATTGATTAATAATTTTAGCTAGTGGATAACATATTTGTACTGCACATTTCTTAATAACATCCGTTCGAATCTCATCATATCCTACAGCATTAGTGTTCTTTAATGATAATATTGTATTAAAAACCTAATGGAGATCTGTTGGGTATGAGAAAATTATGTTTTTATTGATGTTGTGTGAGCACACAATCTTATTTATGTTATTGTCCTTTTCTGGCCTCATATTTCCTAAATTTGTAAAGAAGTCATTGAATATTTGGCATATTTCGTTAGGCTTGGTATATACTTTTAGATCCTTCATAATGTATGGAATGTCATTATTTTTATTTTTATCGCCTAAGATATCATTAATAATTTTCCATCCTGCTTTGCATTTGTTTTTTTGATTATTGTTTATTTAGTGTTTTGTATTTGCTTTGATATAAAAATACATTTTTTTAACAAATAATTATATTTTGCAAGTCGCAGTTTTGTATTGTTATTTTTTGTTCCTGATATTCTATAATTTAAATGCATTTTTCTTTTTACCAAACATGATTTTCTTATACCTCTAGTTAGCCATTAAGTTCTTTGTTTATTCTTATTAATGCTTGTTTTTATAAGTGGGAAACATAATGTATAAAAAAGAACTATTAATTCGTGAAATTTGTTGAATGAATCGTCCGCACTTTCTTCATCTCTTATCTCTGAAAATGATACAGCTGAAATGCATTTTTTAAATTTGTTTGTAGTATCGGCACTTTGATCTCTTATATATTCCCAGGTAATATTTGTTTTTGCACCTTCCTTACTTTAATAGTTAATGTTTGAGCTGTGTCATGATCTGATAGTGCCAGATGATGAATATTTGGCATTGTCATATTTTTAATATTGCTTGCTATCAGGTCTATGCAGAATGATAACCTAGTAGGGCACGTTATATGTGAAGTTAAATTATTATAGTTACTTAGTAAACTTAGTAATTCACGTGTATTTTTGTTCTCTATAAGAGTGTCTAAATACCAATCTCCACATAAAACTATTCATATTTCTTTTCTTTTGTTACTTATTTCATGTAATAGTTTATCTAAGTTATTAAAGAATTTAAATGTATCACTTTGAGGTGTTCGGTAAATACAATCAACATGTAAATTATGATTCAGTATTTCTACTCCACGGCACTCGAATTCATTCGCTATTCCCATATTTTTTAGTAATTTAATTTTCTTTACAATTTAAAGAAGATTTTGTCAGTATGCATGAACCCCCTCTCTTAGTATTTCTGCAGAAAGCAGATGATAATTTATATCCATGCAACTGAAATAAATTTTCTGAACCTTTCTTAATAAATTTTTCTGACAGACATATAACATCTAAGTTATTTAGATTTTATTTCTTAAATCTAGTAGGGACAAGTGTAATAATTCTGCTTTATTAATAGCCCCAGCAATGTTTTGATGAAAAATTATTAAGTCACTATCGAAAAAAGTTGTCCTTGCTTGTTCCTTTAAAACATAATTTAGACAAATTAGTGTTACTGTTGGTAATTTTTTTTAAATATTATGGTATTGTACCTCGGTTATAAACGTTTTGTACCAAATTAAGTATAGACTCTTCTTTAGTAATCTTTTTAAAGTAGAAAGTTATTTTATTTTTTTCCAAATTATCAGTTTTTTTTTATAATATTTGTTTTACCTGTTACTTCTCTGTCTAATTATGTTATTGTTGTTATAAAATGACAAATAAGTATTAAGATAGTCACTATAATCAATATTAAAATTAATTTGGTCTGTTATGTCTTGTATATAATCATTAAAATTTTTGTGATGTCTTCGAGTTTTGATAAAAATAGAGTTTTTGTGCAATTTCAGAAGGCATTGTATAATATGGTTATTGAGTGTCTTGGTCCTGAGATAATCATTAGAATGAACTTCTAAGACATATACTCGTGCTCTGCGAAGCTTATCTAGAGTAAGTGCTATGTCATTTAGAATACTACAGTTTTTTCCCACTCATTTTTATCGTTTGTTCCCACTCCTAAGATAACTACATCTCTGTCTTTAACCCTAGAACCGTCCCCATCTTAAACTTTATCTAACGGTACCCTGGGGTACTAGTGCACCCCAACAATAATAACACATTTTTAGAAAGATATTAAAGTTTTTATTATTAAATCAACTAACATAGACTTTTTAACAATAATCTCAGTCTTACTGAACGTAATTAAATAACATTAATTAGGTACTACAAACAATTTTGGCATATTTTATTTTGGTGATCAGTACAAATGAAAGTTTTGCACGTCGTACATCGCGTACGTGATTTGCGGTCTTTGGACCTAGGGCAGAAAAAACACCTTCCAGATTTTAAATTAGGAGAAGCTGTAGAAGGCGTTGGTCTTTTTTTCCCCAGTATATCACCAATACTTATTTGTAGTGACGTTGGCAAAGTTCGGTATTGAAATCTGTCTTCTAGGTGCGGTTTTATGAGATCAAAAGCGAGTCTTCAGGTAAGTGCGCCTATTCTTGAATACTTGCTTATTAGCAGCATCTGAAGAATTTAACAGTATCATAGAATTGATCTCCACAATATTTAGTATTCCATAGAACAAACAGAGGCTCCAGCGACGAGTTTTGCACGACACACTGTAGGTATGACAAAGCTGGTCGAATGTATCTACTCCGCCTTTTGTTTGATTGTAAAAACTTATTATTTCTGGTAGATTCACAGATTTATCTTTATTGGGTTTGTAGTGCATGGTGGAAAGCATTATGACGTTCTTTTTTTCCCCTTGCTTAGTTTTGGAGGTACATATGAAAGTAAGGTAAGTTCATCATGGTAAGCAAACATTGATGTATTCAGGTCACGGTGTTTCGTTTCAGTGAAATGCGTAGGTAATTCTGTTTTATTTTTTTTCAATGTTCCAACTGTGGTTACTTTTTTGGACAGCAGCTTCTGAGAAGTAGGTATAGATGTAAACCAGTTATCGTATGTTATATTCCTATTAGTATTATGAATCGTAGTTGAAAGCTCAAGCGCAACATACTCTGCCACTGGTATTCCTCTGGGTGTACAATCTTTTCCTGTATACATTATGCTATTTATCATATAATTCAAATCTTTTTGCACTCAAAGTTGACCTAAAGTAGCTAATACCCGTATTTTTATCAAATATTTATTTTACAGTCAAATGATTTATTTTCAACACACCAGCCAAGTAGTATAATCCAAAAAGAGCTTTCAACTCCGTTATAGACGTATCTCGAACAAATGAAGGTCGTGTGCTCGTTGGAACCAAATCATCATCATTAGATATAGTTGGGCGATCTGACTTGTACTTTTTGCGCTGCTCAGAAATATCTTGGTTCGTGTGAGACTCAATTTTTATTTCAGCATCTCATCCGTAAAAAATAATTGCCAAGTATCTAACACAGTAGCTACAGATTTAGCAAGGCTTTTGTTACCTGAAGGATGAAAGATAATATTCCTCTGTGGCGTGCGTGATGAACGTGGATGAGATCCATACCATACAAATTTTTCGCTGCTTTTCTGTTTTTGCCTACCTCTACCACGTAAAATATCTGGAACGCTGAGGACAGTGACTGGTGACGCATTAGAACTGAACTGCAAAGATACTTCTTCTATTTCTTCGTCTGAATCCTGAGGTGACTCTACTTAAAATTACGTCATCGCGAAAATCTTGGATAACTTCATCCAGCTCTTCATCAGATGCTTCACCTAAAAAAATCTTCACCATCTTCCGATTCCAGAAGAATATTCTCTATTTCATTTTCACTCAAATTACGTCTAGACGCCATCTGAAAAAAAGGAAAATAAGTTAGGAGTGCGTAAACAATCTTATAATGCCATCAGAAACTAATAAACCCACAATATAAAAACTGCCTGACCAATCTCGATAAATTTGTCGGTTTCTTTAATTTAACAAAAAAAACAACAAAACGCTGAAAATGTTCAAACAATAATACTTACGCTTAACGTACCCTGGGGTACTGCAGTACCCCACAAGCAACGTACCGCGTCCACTCGCAAGCAGGACCGCCGCCCGACTGAGGTATCGGCGCGCCCCCCCGCCCCGCGTAAATACACGGACGCGCGAAACAAACCGTCGAACAGTTAAAAATTTATAACGCAATTTTTGTTTTTTTTTTTTCATTTGTACCCCAGGGTACGGTTCTAGGGTTAATGGTGTATTTAAGAGATTCACAGCTTCTGAGAGTTTCACTACATTATGCATTAGATTTAATAAAAGAAAATATATTGTAATTATTCCTTGTATTCCTTAATCTTTGCGATAAACCTAGTACACACTGTTCTCCTAATATATGTATGAAATTACCTTTCTTTATAGGACTATTATGAATATTTGGCTGTGATTTTTGTTTCAGATTTAAAAACTCCAGATTTGACCTTTCATTGGTATTGAAGTTTTCTGTAAAAGTGTTTTCATCTTCTTTAAAGTTAAGAACTGGTTATATTGATGCGTTTTGTGTTACTTCTTTTAATACTACTAATTGGTGCAGCGTGAATTTTATTCGGTAATTTTAATTCCAATCCAAGTCTTGTATTTTTTTTTAAAGATTATTATTTTCTAATAGAAGATGTTCTATTTCTTTATGTGCTATGTCTAATTGAAGTTGCACATCCTTAAAATTATCACGCAATTCTTGCAACTCTTCATTCATTGTGACTGATAAATTTGGCAAGCTAGTTACTTCTGGATCACAGCATAACGAATTAAATAACTTATCCATTGAATTGTCTAGGTTTAAATCTCTGTAATTTACACTATGCCGTCTTCTTACTGTTACATACTTATCATCTTGTCTGGCATCCATTTTAAAAATATAATTAAAATTTGTGTGGTTTATGAAAATAAGCAATAAAGAATAAACAGTTTATTACCCAGGAATGTAATTACAGGAAAAACAAGAAAGTTCAAGAAAGAAAATATGATTGTTGTGATAGTTAGAAGATTAAAAACTTAAACTCAAAATTACATGTACAGAATATTAAAAAAATATAAATAAATAAATAAAACTTTTATAGAAAATGCATTAGGTATTTGATGTTATATAAACTAAGATTATTAAAATTTTATGTTAGAATTAGTGTCAAATTCATTAAAGATTACACAGACAATAATTTAACATTTTATTTTGATGTCTTAAAAAATAATGATTACGGTTTAAGATTATTTATTTCCTCAAAAAAGAATACAATTCTCTTACATTGAGGGAGAATACATTTTCAAAACTTATTTGACAGCGGCGCGGCGACACACAACAGTTATTATTTAGTATTTTTAAAACAATTAAATTCACAATAGCTCAAAATAAATATCACTCTTCAATACTAATTATTTTTGCTTGGCAATAGATGTACATTTTATTTTGAGGGTAAATTGAAAAATAATTGCAAAGCATTGGGTTCAAACTAGTTGCGCTTATCGGTAAGACATAGATCGAGCGTACCTGGAAGCGACATTAAATTTTAACTTAAAGTATGTACAATGACAATAATGTTTTATAATTGTGTACTTTGTTAGATATTTAGTACCTATATTTTAGATTAAAATGATGAGTTATTCTAACAAGTTAATATTTATTATTTGTATTTATTAGTGTATGGTATGTATGGTTGGTATTTTCTTAATCTTTATATTTTATATTCTTAAAATTATTACTTATATATTAAATATTTTCAATATTACATTTTATTACAAAAGACGTTTAGACTATTGCATTTTTTTATGAAATAGTAGATAAACGAGCAAATAATTATATTTGATATAAGATTAATTATCAAAATTAGTACTTAAATAAAATGTTTGGTGTTAGTAATGTCAATTTTCTTTATAGATCTTAATTAAGACTTAAATCAACATAATTGGCAACTTTAAATAACTTGATTTATTAAAATACCTTAATAATAGACCATTTAATTTCATTATTGTACTGTATATTATATGTATGTACCTAAAATAAATTAAATTACCTAAAATATTATAAACAGCACATGCTCTTATCCCAATTTTATGCTGAATAGAAGTCTTTATTTAAATAATATTATGTGGCTAGTATACTGGATACTTACTTCTGATTTTTAGGCTAATTAACAGGTAAATGTAATATTTAGGTATGTTATATTCTTTGCTTTAAACATGTACCTAATTTCAAAAATTCTTACAAATAAAACAAACACATATTAAGAAATAATTAACAGCAGTTGCAGCATAACATTAATTTTAAATAAATTAAGTATTCTTTAACTGAGGAATTGTTTTATTTTAGAGTTTTTACTTGCACAATTAAGTATTAATCATTTGTTGCGGTTTAATCTCAAGACCAATTTCCATGCAAAATAATACTAGGTAGGTACTTTTACTTAGTTCAATCTTATTTTAACCTCTTTTACCTTACATACCTACTTTCACCTACAGTACACACTTATTACATTAGTTAGTTGTTATGCATGCAATTAATATTTTTACACCAATTTATATTTGTAGAGCTCTTACCTTGCCTAGATACTTAGTAGGTACTAACTGCAGTATATAATAACTAAAAATAAACACACCAAAAGGCATTGATAACCATAATTAGGTATTGTATTTAATTACAGTCTTTTATAAACAACTATTCTTGCGGTTCCTATTTCTCATAGGTAGGTAGGTGTAATGACATATTATGAAGGAAATATAAAATTTCAAGTTCTTCCTCCAAACTTCCAAACCAAACAGCAACGGTTTGGATTTTTCGTTTCGTAGTTCCAGTGATTTATTACCATTAGATTATAGTACCAGAGCAGACAGATGACAGGAAAAAATGTTTCCACTTGCTAATGAAAATACGAAGGAACAATATATAATTGAAGAACAATATTATTTACTTACAGTAGAACCTAATTGAAAAAAATATTTTACCAAAATTCTACTCCACGCGACGGTGTGTCGTTTCCAGACTAAGGGCGTTTCACAATTGCCTAATAAGTGACAAAACCTTATCCGGAAGTTTTGCCTCTGTCGCTCAGTATAAAGTAAGCAGCGACAAAACTTCCGGATAAGTTATTCGACACTTACTGGCCAATTGTGAATAAATAAATAAATCTTTATTTCCTTAAAAACAGTTACAAAAGTAAGAAAGAGAAATCGAAGTCACCTAGTAGGCCAATAGCCCGTATCAGGTAACAACTCTCTTCCATATCTAAACAAGCATTTATTAAATGATTAATATGAATAGCTTAAAACTAATGACATACATACTAAGTACATACTTTTAAACACGAAGATCATTGATAAGTACAATACAAAAGTTTTATCTTAGTTTTATCTCCTTGTATTTAAAATAGTCAAAGTAACTTTTTCTTTTACTTATAATAATATTTTTATTTAGATTTGTGTGCATTGTAATATATGTGAGTGTATGTATAAATGTGTATGTGTAAAAATGTGAGTGTGTAGGAACTTATGTGTGTTTTATTTATTATATTTTTTACATGTATTTTATATTTACTTTTAAATATTCTATTAGTTTTTCAGTTTCTCCATAACATAAATGCTTTGGATATTCTATTAACATTTTATTTATCTCTCTTTTAGTTTTATCTTTAATATCTAAAGCATTGTTTATTTTACTATAAACGATAATAGAAATATTAGTAGGTATACCTTCTGTCTCATCGCAAGGTCAGTTTTTACTTTGGGGAGGTTAAAACATTACTAATTTATAAATCATCCGTTGGAGTTCTCTTTTTCTTAAAATGAATAATTTTTAATAAAGACATTTACGCCCTCTCTAACTCTAGCATTTTTGTTTTACTAGCACCTCCCCAGACAGGAATACAATAGATTAAAATCGATTCTGTCAAAGCTACATAAACAGGCTATTAGTATTGAGACGACACACACTGTACTTTCCAACCATTTCCACCTGTACTAAACTAATCTAACTAATCTAAAGGTAATCTATCATTAATTAATAAAGTATTTTTGCTCGTCGTTATAATATTTTAATTATTCTTTCGTGCAACCATAGAGCTGTACAACCTTAGCGTGTTTGCTTTGATTCCATTTTCCTAGTAAAATGAATGAAAATTGCATTATACCTTTACCTGCTCTAAAATATAATAAGACTGAAATCAATTTACCTATTTTTGTATTTCGTTGGATCACGTAATAAATTAATATAAGTTGAAATTTAATGACGTTCAACATTAAAATCAACGAATCGTATATACATCTGTATGAATTAACGGACATGTAAATATTTTTTATGTGTACCGATTGGTTCCAAAAACTTCACATAATATTACTTTTAACCAAATCGACCGTAACGTAAGAAAATTCAGAGTAAGCCTTAAGTACCCCGTCCTACCCCACCATCCCATACTCAATAAAGCTCTACATTTCTATATCACACCGACTATTATTTGTTAATGTATTAAACAATTAACTCCATATAAGTATCGAATCAATACAGTAGTTATTAATAGCGCTTGTGAACAATGTCACATAGACAGGAATTGGAGGAACGTGTGACGGACGGAAGGTTACGCACGATAGATACACTCAGATAAAAACCTGACCTCAAATTAATTCTTATGTATTGTCTATGTCATTTATTTGTCTCATTGTCTACTTCCTCATTTGCGATTGTAGTTTATGTCAACGATACATATTTTTGCAGTAGGTACACTGCGTTTAAACTTTTCATTTTATTTCAAGAAGTTGTCCTACATTCTCTTCAGAGTAAGTACCTACCTGTTTATTTAACACTAGCAATCCGCCCCGAATTCGCATGTGTGCAACTTATTATAGAAAACGACAGAGAAACGTCAGGTTTGTTTTGAAAAAGCTGTATTTTCTACGATGCGTTTTTTCTATACAAATTGATGGCATACTAATATAAATTGCGCCCTTGTGTGGTTTGTCTGAAGCTGTTCTTTTGCGAGGGGCCGGGAAACTTTTCAGTCTAATAAGCTCCTTAGCAATTAAAATTGTGATAGGCCAAATAAACACGCAGCAAAAAGTTCTTCCTTTATTAGAGCCGTTATAATACGATTAGTTCCGGTGTAAGTTAAATATTTTATTATAATGTAGCAAGCGGTTCTCAACCAAATGTAACGACTTGCGTGCGTGGGAGGGGGTTATTTCTAGACTCCTGTATAAGACGTGTCTTAAATTATTTCTTTTTCGCATTATATTTATTAGATACGTTTTGATAACTGAAATGCTCTTTATTATATTCTTAATTTATGTAAAGTTTTTTATGTGTATTAAATATCATAATAAATATATACCTACTTAGCTAAAAATGTAAAATTATTCCTTGGTGAGTTTTCTATTTCTTCTTCTACAATATTACGAAGACATGAGGGACACGTCTAATCATCATCGTCGCTTTTAAGATAGTTATTCGAAATTGAACTTTATTCACTACACAAAAAGATATACGTTTCAAATGACATCAGTCAACACTTCAAATGCATGCGCCGTGCAAAATGACATTCGAACTCATACAATGAAACGTGTAAACGAAACAATACGGAACATGGCGCTGCATTTTTAAGATGATTTTAAAAATGCAGCGCTCGAGTAATATTTCGTTTCGGTGTGAATTCACCGTAAGGAAAATTTTTATAAAAATCACATGAGTTACTATTTTGTAAAAGGCTTTCATAAACTGTTCACTTCATAAACTGTAAACAAGGTATTGTCATTATATGACTGGGCGAAAAGGTTGAGTGTACCTCGCTAAGAATGTAAAAACAATAAACGATTGCCTTCAATGGCGATATATGAACTAAGTATGTCATATAATTTCTTTACAGCTTATGCGCTATAATTTTTAAATAAATTGATGTAATTAACAATTAATGGATAATTGCATTAAACATTTTTTGTTAAAAAAGTAGTAGTATAGCATAGTTTGTTTAAAATTGGGTAACCTGGGTAACCGAGATTTGATAAATAAAAAAATTAAAAAAAGAATCATAAAAATATTTATCTGATGGGGATTCAAACCCACTACATTTCGAATTTTCGAACAAAGCAAAAATTATACATAAGCAAACCAAACTGCCAATCGGACTGACATAAGTCGAAAATTTTGATATATCTTTGCTGCACGAATGAAAAAACGTATATAGCTTAAAAATGCGCAGTTTCACAGCAATAAGAATAAATAAGAATAAATAGAAGCTAGATCGATTTTTCTCGCCCAAAGCTCCCTGCATACTAAATTTTATGGCAACACTTGCAGCCGTTATCGAGATACTGATTATATACATAATATATATATATATATATATATATATATATATATATATATATATATATATATATATATAATCAAATCGGTCCAGCCGTTTAGGACTCCTCCTAAACGGCTGGACCGATTTGATTATATCAGTTAGTATTCAGTGACATACACACGTACAGTAGAATTATATTAGGTCTTTGCTTAACTTATGAAATTGCCGTTTTGTATGAAAAAATTTAAACGAATTTATGTCATGTATTTTTTATTTGTATTAATCGAAGTAATCACCCATGCATTCAATGAATCTTTGCCAACGCAGTGGCAGTTTATTGATGCCCTTCTTAAAGAAATCAGCTGGACGGGAGGCAACAGATTCTTCAAAGGCATTTTGTACTGCCTCTGGGGTATTGAATGTTTTTCCCGCCAAGAAGTTAACCAAATTCTGGAAAAAGTAGTAGTCTGTAGGTGCAAGGTCTGGTGAGTAGGGCGGATGACGGAGAGCTTCCAACCCCAGTTCTTGCAACTTGGAGACCGTCTGCTGTGCAGTATGAGGTCGCGCGTTGTCGTGCAGGAGCAGCGGAGACGAGCGATTGACCAATGCTGGTTGGAGATGTGCCAGCTTCTCCATCATTGTGTTCAGTTCTTCACAGTACACATCTGCAGTAATTTTTCAGTTTGGCTGTGATGAATCACACCGGCCCTAGACCACCAGACAGTGACCATCAATTTTCTAGGAGTAAGTTTTCGTTTAGGGCATTGTTTAGGTGCTGAACCAGGATCCAACCAACTTGCTGAGCACTTGCAGTTATCAAATAGAATCCATTTTTCATCGCAGGTACCAATGCGGTTTAAAATTCCTTAATTTGTGTGTCTGTTGAGCAGTGCAAGGCACGTCTCGACGCGTACTGCGCGCTGGCGATCATTGAGTTCGTCTGACACCCATTTGTCAAGCATTTTTACCTTGCCAATTTGACGCAAATGGACCAATATTGTTTTGACGCTAACGTCGAAAGCTGCTGCTAATTCAGCCGTAGATTGTGTATCATCAGCTTCCACAATCGCCTTTAATTCGTCATTGTCGACCAAAGTCTTCGGACGACCGCGAGGTTCATTTTTCAGGTCGAAATTTCCAGAACGGAAGCGAGCAAACCAATAACAGGTGTTGCGTTGGTTTGTAGTGTTAGCTCCGTAAACGTCGTCGATGTTGCGTGCCGCTTGTGCCGCGTTGCTGCCACGACGGTACTCATTTTCCATAATTACTCGAATTTTTAACGTATCCATGATGACGAAAAAGGTTGAAATGCGATGAAAATGTAACACTAATCAATAAACAAATGACTACTTTTGGAAAAAGAATTCCATGTTTTTAAAATGAAATTAATTTGTAATTAGAATTCCTAGCCAAACAAAAAATATTTTGATTTGAATTGGCCAGTACTGCAGAACAACAATTTCATAGGTAAAGACCTATTATATATAAAGATATCCAAAATTGTCTCGTTTAGTGTATAAGATTATTTTCTATTTTGATTAGGATTGATGATTATTAACACTGTATGTTATGTAGATCGACGTTCAGAAAGTGTATGAAAATACCTATTTTGAATAAAAAATTTTGACTTTGACTTTGACTTTGAGGTTACTTGGGAGGAGTAAATTTTTACTATTTTTTCAGTAGGATTACCTGTTCTCGAGATATAGAAGCGATTATAGAAAAAAAAAAAAGACGTGTGGCACTCGGGGACTGCCGCGATAAAGCTATTGCATAGCATTATCGCACGCACACAACGCCGTGTCGAAGACTGACGAACTGAAACGACGTTAGACGATGCACGGCCTTCAAGCCACACCTCCGTGCCCGTCGGAGTGGGGAGCGTGAGGTTTTTTCGTTACGGAATTTCTGGATTCGGTCCCCGCGCTTAAGGCCCGCGATAGAAGCTATGCAATAGCTTAAAAAGACAATGCTCTACTTTGAGATACGAATGATCTATAAAGCTATAGAAATATTAGAAAATTCAGGATTTTTAAATTTCTTTTTCTCCCATCATGAAGAACATATTTTCTTCATGATAGGAGAAAAAGAGATTTTTTGAAAAAGAAATTGATTGCGGAGTTACTAAGAGGGAGAACATTTTCATTCTTTTTTCAGTAGGAAGCACCGTTTCCGAAATAGAACCGATTATAGAAAATGGCAAAATATGGCAATGCCTACTTTGAATTAATACAAACGATGTACAAAGCTATAGAAATGTTGGAAAATTCAGGATTTTCGAATTTCTTTTTCTAACATCATAAAGAAAATATGTGGTTGAGTAGTTACTAAGGGGGAGGAAATTTTCATTATTTTTTTCAGTAGGATGCGCCGTTTCCGAGGTAGAAGCGATTATAGAAAAAAATATGGCAATGCCTACTTTGATATACAAACGATGTACTAAAGCTATAGAAGTGTTGGAAAATTCAGGATTTTCGAATTTCTTTTACTCCCATCAAGAAGAAAATATGTGGTTGCGTGGTTACCTAAGGGGGAGGAAATGTTCATTATATTTTCAGTAGGACAGTTTTCAGTAGGAGCACCGTTTCCGAGGTAGAAGCGATTATAGAAAAAAATATGGCAATGCCTACTTTGAGATACGTGCGATGTATAAAGCTATAGAAATGTTGAAAAATTCAGGATTTTTGAATTTCTTTTTCTCCCATCAAGAAGAAATATGTGGTTGCGTGGTTACTAAGGGGCCTCCCCCTTAGTAACCACGCATTAGAATTACACGCATTAAAATTCAGGATTATCGAATTTCTTTTTCTCCCATCATGAAGAAAATATGTGGTTGGGGAGTTGCTAAGGGGGAGGAAATTTTTATTATTTTTTCAGTAGGGTGCACCGTTTCCGAGATAGAAGCGATTATAGAAAAAAATATGGCAATGCCTACGTTGAGATACGAGCGATGTATAAAGCGATAGAAATGTTGGAAAATTTTGATTAATCATTTTTTTCTCTCATCATGAAGAAAATATGTAATTGCGGGGTTACTAAGGAGGTGAATATTTCATTATTTTTTCAGTAGGATGCACCATTTTTGAGATTTATTGAAGAATTTTACAAAACTTGAAATATATCCGTATAGATAATAAATAATATATAAAAAGAATATTTTTTTTTTGTAATTAGTATCCCCTAAACCTAGAAAAGGACACCTAAATTCATTTCATTCAAAATAAACGTCCGCTATCTTTGAAGTTCAAAATGGATAAAAATTTATGGATTGGAAAATTTAAAAATGAATGAATTTTTTTTGATTAGAAACAAAACATTAAAATAGAATAGGTACATATAAATTCCTTTGATTGGTCCAAGAAAACGATTTTTTATTATTCAACTCATTGCTTAGCCTTGAAAGTCCAAGGTAAAGGAAAGTGTGGTTAATGGAAAAACCTAATCAGAAATAGGATTTTAAATATTGGATTCGTTAATTTCCTTAATTTGTAAGTAGGTAAGTTTTCCAGTTTATGTTGTTTTTATTAACATTTTTTAACCTTATGTTTCTTGTTACAGTAGATATTCATTGTAACTTTATTTTGAGGCTCTTATTTAATTTCATGTTTGCTCTAATTTATTTCTTTTTTCTACTGTCTTTACTTATTATTATTATTCAATCGTCGTTTTAAGTATTTTTCATGTAATAGTTCCAATA
Organism: Phengaris arion; assembly: GCA_963565745.1. Taxonomy (NCBI): domain Eukaryota; kingdom Metazoa; phylum Arthropoda; class Insecta; order Lepidoptera; family Lycaenidae; genus Phengaris; species Phengaris arion. Next base: position 16,113,456 of record OY751433.1, on the reverse strand, counting down.
TTTTTTAACATTTAAATCTTCTCTGAACATCCACAAATATAATTATTTTCATGACCAATGTTAACCGAATCGGTCAAACCGTTCTCTAGTTTTAGCGAGAAATATTATTATAGGTATTGCAATTCATTTTTATTTAAAAGAAGAAGAAGATAAGATTATCGATCGCTTATTTTTATCAATAACGATAGCAAATTATCAAGTTGAATGTATTTAAATAAAATTATTACCATAATAATCATAGATTTGATTGATTATATTAGGTACAAGAATAAACAACTTATGTACCTACCTAATTAGGTACACTATTCTAAAGTTCACATACCTAATAACTAATTTGAATTTTTCAAATAGGTTTTTTATTCTTAATACAGAATATAGGTAGATTATCAGATACAAAATTTTCCATCACTTTCAATAGGAAACGTCGTTAATTAAAGAGAATTGAACGTGACGATTGATAAAATGCTATAATGACAGTCTCCGATAGCTCCGAAATAAATAAATATTTAAAGCTCTATCTCGAATCTATGATTCGTTCCTGCGCAGCAATAGCGCGAATTAATTACCTATTTTCATAAAATTATGAGATACCTAAGAATATACATATACATAATATACGAACAAAATTAACTGCTTAAAATTAATTTCTTGACTGAACATAGTATAAACTTAACTTTTGTGCTAGGCTTAATAATATTTGTGACAGTATAAATCTAGCTTTTTTTCGTACCTACATTTTGTGATAGGCATAAGTTACAACCATATTCTTTTCCTTCTGGTGAGGTTAACTTGTACTCACAAGATACACTGTAGGTATCACTAGGTACTGTTAGTAACTATTTATTAATCGTGGGTAGGTGCTGTGATGTTGCCTTAAGGGGGATATACATGTTTTTCAATTACATGAAATTGCTAATCGCAATGCCAACAAAAATGACAGGGCGATTTGAGAAGCTACTCGCCGGCCGCCGCGCGTCGTAAATCGACCCATGTAAATGCCGCAACTTCGTAATATCATACATATCGCTCATGTAAGTATTTATTCTATTTCCTTGAAGGAAGTTGATCTGAATGTAATCTGAATATGTTAAAATATTATGCATATTATTATCGTACACGCTGGAGAGTCTAATGGGCTCAGTGAGTTACATGTCTTTAAAGTTTAAACCGACATCTTAATTAAGGCGAATCGATATGGTGTTTAAACGTCAGTTCACACCGAGACCTGGCCCCCAAGTCTCGTACCTCGAAACTCGGTTCGATTATCGCGCAGACTCATTCGCATAGGCGTCAAATCATGCGCACGCGAGCGGGACAGACAGACAACCGAACCGAGATACCGAGGTACGAGAATTGGGGCCCAGATGCGACGAGGCGCTGGATTCTTTTTAATTTTACGCACTTAGGTAGGATGAATTGGATGGAAAATATCCAATAAACTCCGCAAGAAAGCAATGTTCATTTCGGAATTAAAGAAACTAAGTATAGTAAAGAGACAATCTTGCATAATATAATCGGTTTCTCGAAAAGGGCTGCAAGTATTACATGAAATTTAGTAGGCAGGGTGTCTTAGGAGAAAAAAAATAATCTAGCTAGGTTTTATACCTTGGAAACTGTGCATTTTTAATCTGTATATGATTTTCTTTCGTCGTGCATCAATAATTTCGACTCTATGCCATACTGCCATCGGACTGACCGATAGGCCGATCCGATTGGCAGTTTGGTATGCATAGATACGTACCTATGTATACTTAATTTCCCATCACGTTCCGAAATTCCCATCACATGATGGGTTCGAAAATAATTATTTTAAAATTTTAATTTTATTAATTCTTTATATTTTTTTATATTTAACAGAACTCCCAGGTTACCCAGGTATTAATAATATGAAACACAATAAAATAATATCTTATTGTTTAAACATGATCTTACATACGTAAGGTTATGTTCTAGTCGTGATTGGCGTCGTCGTAGGATACGGAACTGCGAAAATTCAAAGTCCTGTCATGGGGCTAGCACAAGGGCTAGCACGAACAATTATTGACAAGTAAGTATTCGTAAATTAACGAAAGAAATTTGTATGAAAACCATGACAGCGATAACGTTACGAATAAGTTATTGTGAGCGAGTGAGTGTGTGAGCGGCTTACTAGTGTTTAGTTCACACACCACCGACAAATGCAATCATAGATTGGGACTAAATGGATGGGAAAATTCAAAGAATTGAAAATCAAAGCTAGAAAATAGAACTCTGCGCTAATACAATAGAGCATGAAAATCGAACACACAAGTGTCGAGTCAAATGTCTATGTCTTATTTGGCAGCTCGACCTCGACATATTAGCATAGAGTTCTATTTTCAGTGCGCTGAAATTTCCCGGCCCCGCCGGATTCCGGATTATAATATAGTCCCAGCAATACTCCGACTTCTTATCGGGCGAATGCAATTACCTATACTCCGTTTATTGTCTATTTAATCCAAACGTAGACAAAGAGAACAATAGAACACAAATTCACCAATAAAGAAATACAATAACAAATTCATTTGATCGAATTAATTCTTTTTTAGTTTGCGTTTAGGTTAAATTAGATCTAAACGGAGACAGACTTCTTTCATATAATCCCATATAATCCACACTTAACTGTTTCGCCTAATTCACCAATAACATGAATATTCAATATTCTTCATTATACGTTATAGGTACTACTTACATAACTAGGAAACTCAGATTGTAGAGAAGAGGTCGGTCCTTACCCGACTACGGCGAAGCCAAAAGGAAGGATATTTATGGAGACAAAAGGAAGGAGATCTATGCAAATAACACTATCTATCTATCTAAGGGTAATGATTTTAGCAGTCTATGTATATATGTTCCACAGTAGCGCCTAAACTACTAATTTGATTGTTATAATTGAGGTGTCAATAAATTCTAAATAATTGCCCGGGTAACATAGGCTATATAATTTACGTTTTATAGTTTTTTTTTTTTAATTATAGTTATTAGATACGTTTCCAAGATCTTGAACACATTTTTTAAAATAATTAGTTAAACAAATAATTGAGTTCTGAGTTTTAATAACAATGAATGTTAAACGTCTACTAGGTACTTCATTTTACATAAAACAATATTTACCAGGCTTATTAAAATTAGTATAATAATGTTATAAAAAACGTATGAACGTATGAAATAAATCAAGATCTAATTGTTGGCTTGTTAACGAGCGAGTGCGGTATTTACAAGGCGAAAATATTTATTGATTCAGTTATAACGTAAGGTCTCATGACATTGAGACTGAAATGCCTAAGCTTTTATAATATGACTACTTATTATTATAGGTATTTTCTATATAAATAATTATCATGATGATAAGATAAAAGCTAGGTGTCAGATGAGCATGATGGTTGGCATTTTTTAATTTTCATTGTATTTTTTAAATTACAGAACGTCTCGGACAAGGGCCTCCTCATTGTTTTTCTGACCCCCAACTACATTTCTCAGGCCGTCGGAGTTCGGACCACCTGCTTTTACCCGATTACGGCGAAACCAAAAGAAAGGGTAATTATTTTGGCAGTCTATGAATGTATGTATGTTTCACCGTAGCGCATAAACTACTTGTCCTATTTTAATGAATGAGGTGTTAATAGATTCGTAAAATTATCCGGGTAACATAGGCCAGGTATATATTTTACATGTGGTCGACTTATAAAATATAAAATATAAAAATTGTAATTATTATTGTATTGTAATAGTAATAATAATAAAGCAATTGATTATTAGTAGTCTATAAAATATCTTACATAAGCAATTAGCCAAAGATACATTATGTTATATGTTTAAGAAGTGTCTTCATATAACATTTGTTTAGAAATTAACTTAATTCAGGTTAGAAGTTAGTGATCCAAAATATATTTTGATTACCTATTAGCCGTAGAAAAGTAAACGAAAAATTAGAATATAGAGAAAAAAAACATAAAAAACTCAATAAGGTTACGATTAAATGTTGATTAATAGGTATTAGGTTAGAAACATCAGTTTGCTCTCAGCCTCGGGTTCAGACCTTCGGAGTGGCGCAGGGCGCATGCGCAGCACTCCCCTCATCCCTAGCGGCAGATGAGTAGGGGCACCACACAATTGGAATGAAAATGATTTCTTGTTCATGAGTTTTTCTTCATCAAATAATATATGACAAGATAATTTGTTTCAGAGTCACCGCGGTCTACAAAATGTGATTAGTTACAATAGTTCTAAGTAAGTTACCGATAGTAGGCAGAACAATTCTACAAGAGTTAGGGTAACGGCATCAGTAGTCAGCCTTTTAGTTCTTATCAAAAATATAATCGCTTGTATTTTTTCGCTAATAAGAGTATTGAGTAATATAATGTGTTTAGTAAATCAGTCATGTATTAAAGTTTCTTATAAAATCAACATTATTTAGATTCCCCTTTCAAAAAGAAAATAAAAGCTATTACAAAAAAATAATACACATTTTCCCAGTGCTCGGCCTCAAAAATCTATAACCCAGCCGTGTGTGGGCCCAGTACTCAGCCTCCTAATTAATTGCAATATAATCATTCTGAATTAAATACCTATGATTACTCTAATTTAATATTTACTTAGAACTTAATCAACTGGACTGTAAAACATCAAAACGAGATCAATTATTAAAAATTGTCACATGGCTGTCTACTGAAGTATAAAAATCTAGTAGTCGGCCACTTGATCATTTGAGGCGGCTGACTACTGGTAAAAATAAAAATTTGGATATAATCCAGTACTCGGCCAGGCTGGCTGAGCACTCGCAAATTGATGAAAAAAGTGTGTATTTTCAGTAAGCAGCCATTTCAAATTGCACTTAAATTTAGTAAGCTATAATAATTTTAGCTATACTAAATCAGAAAGTAATTATCTAGATATTAAAACATGGACTTCGATATGATAACTAGGGGCTACATCCCGGGGCATCAACAGGCCCGGCTAGCTAGTCACAATATGTAACAGTCATAACAGTAACAATGTGTAATTGCAAAATTCTACATTATTGTCAAGGTTATACGGTCGTTTTTTGTATCATTCTTAAAAGTCGTTATTCCATTGTGATTTCGAGTGGCAAATAGTGTCGTGCCAATTTTAATCCGCCTAGCCTCCAATTCGCAACGCCCCATAAGGAACTTCGTTCCAATAACTGCAAAATATTTACCTTTTTCGCAAGCACTGTAAGTTTAAGAAAAAAAATGGCCGCCATCACTTTTTCCACTTTTCGTCGAGCATTTCGTACCAGACGCGAATTGCGATTATTTTAAGTTTAACACACACACAAGCAAAAGTGTTGTTTGCCAATAATAGATCGAGGAATCGGATTATTTTTGGCTTAAAAGGCAAAAAAGGCTGACTACTGCTGCTGTTTGTTTAATACTTGGTAACCCACATGGATACAAAATTTTTGAGTTTTTATGAGTAATTTATGTATCTGTCATTCTTCAAAAAAGGCTAGAGAAATCATGAAACACCGAACTTATTATATTTTGACAAATAATATTAGGGAGGGAGGGACACTTGATCCATATGGGAGACTAGATACACTCAATTTGCAGAGCCTGTATGGACAATACCTTTTTTTTATAGTGATTTTATCGGTAGTATAAGATACCAGCAAACTTTGCCAAATGAGGAGAATTAAATCTAGAGATTTTTGGGGAGTAATTTGAGTTTTTAAACCCTTATATCCTTCATAAGAGTCCTACTTGAAAATTTTTTCACTGGAATGCCTGGAATTTATCTGGTTACAATCTATTAAAAATAAAATTTACTTATTTAGGTACGAAGGGCTGCACTAAGTCTCGGGAATGGAATATTTCCACTGTTCCTGTCATATTAAAATCTTTTTAATTTAAAACTCCTTGGTTTTAAAAATCGAATACCGTTTATTTATTTAAAAAAAGATTCTCGGTCTTGTCACAAGGTCTTGTCAAACTTGTTTAGTCGTTGAGAAAATGGAATTGACTCGAGAAAATTCTAGAGCGATGATTTATTATGACTTTCGAAGTGGTTTAACACAAAAACAGTGTGTTGACCGGATGATTTCTGTATTTGGTGATGAAGCCCCCATCCAAAACCACAAGTTATCGCTGGTTTGCTGAATTTCAACGTGGACGTGACAAGCTCAGTGATGATCCCCGTCATGGTCGTCCAAAAACTGCAGTCACCCAAGAAAACGTTGATGCTGTGCGTAAGCTGATTGAGGAAGATCGACATGTGACATACCGCAAAATTCAGGCAACTTTAGACATTGGCATGAGTCAAATACAAATAATCTTGCATGAACAATTAGGTGTAAAAAAAGTTGTTTTCCCGATGGATACCGCATTTGCTCTGTGAAGAGCAAAAAGCGGCTCGCGTTACTTGGTGCGTCAGAACTCTCGAAAGATTCCACGCAGGATCCTCAAATGCTGTATACAACATCATATCAGGTGACGAATCCTGGATATACGCGTCCGAACCCGAAACAAAAAACCAGTCACTAGTTTGGGTGTTCGAAAATGAGTTAAAGCCAACAAAAATTGTTCGTCCACGGAGTGTTGCAAAAAAAATGGTGGCCACGTTTGTCTCCAAAACCGGCCATGTTGCGACTATTACTCTTGAGGGACAAAGAACGGTTAATGCAGAATGGTATGCTAACATTTGTTTGCCACAGGTCGTTTCTGAACTCCGTAAAGAGAACTGCAACCGCCGCATCATCCTCCATCACGACAATGCGAGTTCTCACACCGCGCACAGAACAAAAGAGTTTTTAGAGCAAGAAATCATAGAATTATTAGACCATCCGCCGTACAGCCCCGACCTAAGCCCTAATGATTTCTATACTTTCCCTAAAATAAAGAATGAATTCCGTGTTCAGAGATTTTCATCATCTGAAGAAGCTGTGGACGCCTATAAAACGGCCATTTTGGAGACCCCAACTTCCGAATGGAATGGTTGCTTCAATGATTGGTTCCATCGTATGGAAAAATGTGTCAAATTTCGCGGAGAATACTTCGAAAAGCAATAAATACGTTTTTAAATAGTAATGTTGTGTCACTTCTTGATTCCCGAAATTTTCAGTGCCGCCCTCGTATATAGTATAGGTACATACTTATAATCTTGAAAAATAATATTATGATCCAATTTTTTTTGTCAAAACTTTATCTATTAATTCTTTAATCATCCGTATTACGGATATCTCAATACTCTATCTCTTTATTTACTTTGTCATCAAATAAAAAGTTCGATTCTTAGAAAATCATGGACACCCCGATTTTATCCTGTATAGAAGATCAGTTTACGCGTGTCAGTGCTTGGAGTTGTGCTTTATGTTGACTAAAATTTGAATATTGCTATTGCTATTGCTAAAAATTATTGTTTTATAAACATATTATGTAAGTGATGGTGTAGTGTTTGTTTAATCTCAGAGTCAGGCTCACCTGTTGGATGCCTCGGCAACTACGAGGTGAGAATATGCGCGTCAATATTTTATTTTTAAACCATCCACCCACACCTTTGTACACGTTTATTGGTAAAAATATTTGTAGTTCTATCGTAGTAATTAATTGTTTACTTATTTATGTGTGTGTAATAAAAAAGTAAAAAAAACCAGGTATGTGTATCAGGTGTTTTACAACGCATACTTTACTTATTGATTTTATTTAAATCGTTGACTTATTTATTTTTCAATACTTTCCTCTCTCGTCCATCTCTACGTCTAAATACATGTCATAGTCATACTGACCATCCAGCCTGTAAATCCTGCAGCCTGTCAATAGTATCAAATTGAAACTGATTAAGTAAAAAATAAAATGGTTTTTATTTTTACGATTTTTTACTAATGACGGCCATAAGTACTGGCGCTGGATTCGCTGGCTGGATGGTCAGTATGATCAGTATATAATATTATTTATTCTATGCTGCAAATCCAGTAGCCTGTCAATATAGACAAATTTAAGTGGATTCGTCTCAGAATTAAAACTATAAATAGCATAGATACCCGGGATATATTATGTCATGCCACCCTGCCTATTGGCATAACATATCGACGGCGCCAACGTACATTATTGTAACTGCAAAATGGTTTTTTTTATACTGTTTTGGAGTCTATACAGGGCTTAACAAATCGGAGTGATAAAAATTTACTAGCATAATTCTTCGTTTAGGTACTATCCGAAAAGCAGTAGCAAAAATTTGTAAACCATACACTTTTGTAAAAAAAAACAATTTGAAATATCGCAAAAAATATTTAAGTGGCAGAGGTCATTGCATCAAATTTATAATCAGGTGATTGTACACGTGGACTAGTCTAAATCCTTTGTGTCGATTGGTCAGCGGCATTCCTTTGAGTTATTTCATTGGTACGTCGGGATGCGTTTACGCATTCCGCCTGTCCAATGAAGGCTTCGATAAAAAAACAGGTGAGCTCTTGCTACTCCCACAAATTTGTAGAAATTAATTCTTTAATTTTACTGGTTCCGCATAAATTATTTTCAGTAAAGATGATATTGATTGTTTTTTAATCTGATCCTGATATGTTTTCATTCATAACGCTTAAATATTGGACCAGTCATATGAAATTTCATTATCATTTTGAAAGTAAAATTATTAAACTAAAGAAACATTATCACATATTAGAACTTTTAGTTCTAATATGTATATAAAATATTTTACAATCTCTTTTCCACTATTAAAACGTAATCACGTACCGAACACGCTTTTATTTAAAAAAAAATGTTTTAATTTATTTATTTTATTTACTAAATACTGAACTAAATGATAATTTTTCAAATTGTAAATTTTGTAACTGAACCCTAAAATAATTTCTTAATTACTTCAACAGTTGCTTTCCTTTTTGTCTTATTTTTAGACTTTTTATTTTCTATCGGTCCCTTGACAGAGTTGGACGCTATTCGCTATTTGCAAGAAAATTTTCTCTCTCTCTGTATCTCTCTATCTCTAAACCATGTCACGTCACCAGTATAGCAACAACAAGTTTTAGGATATGATTTTATGTATTGGTGCTGCTTGCAGTAAGTATCAATGAAGCTCATGAAATATACCGGCAAAGATTCATCGAGGGAAGGCCACCAGTTGATCAGCGACACTAGCCGCCGTATGGCGTGTTCAGGAACTTGTGTCTTCGGCTTCAGGATATCGATTCTTTCCTCGCAGAGCGCAGCAAAGGCCGTCCGTTCACGACACATGTGCGCTTGGAGGAACAAATTTTGCGACATTTTGAAGACACTCCAAGGACCAGCACGCGACGAGCGGGTACCGTTTTTGATGTCAACCACATGATGATATGGCGTACACTGCGTGACAACAGGCCACATCCATTTTTGATATAAGTGAAATAATTGGGATTCTTACCTATTTAAGTGTGAAACAGTGAGGATAGGAGGAGGAGCGGAGGATCAGGATCAGGAGCGTCTGTGATATTTTACTACGTTTCGACTTATAAGGAAGTGAAATACTATTATTTCAATTTCAATTATTGCTATCCATAATTATCTACTTAAGTATGTGAGTATGACAACAACGTCTTTGACATTTTACTACGTTTCTGTTTACCGACTAATAAATAAGTGAAATAATCGGCATAATAACCTGTAATAATAATAATCATAATTTTGTGCGTGTGTAAGAGTGACGACGTCTGAATAATGAACAATTCGAATTATGATAATAGCGAGTCGCAAGTTCGCAACTCACAGGCAAGCGGCGTGGCGCGGCGGCGACGGGGGGCGCGCAGCTGATGTCCATGTCAATGTCCTAGCGCTTACACTGGTAAGACACTTGTTACTAGGGTTGTGAAAATTTTTCATGATACGCTAATAAAATAAAAATGTATGGAAGTAAAAAATAACTCTTTCAGCGCTGCTACTTTCACAGTGAACTATATATATAAGGCACATATATGTACACATACTTTTAAATATTATCACTCCTTCATTTTACACGTTGTATATGTATAGGTAGGTATTTAGTATCACGTTTTAAAAATTGAAATAACCCATTGCAAGTGCGTTTTTTTGAGTCGTATTTTATCGTAACATATGAGTCTGTTCCACCAATACCAACGTATGTTACTTATAATTTATTTAATAACTTACTCGAGTTAACGTTGCGCACCTGAGTGTGTGTACAAGGCCGTAACTGCCACTAACGTGAGTGTTCGCCGCAATATACGCGTGTCATTTATTATTTATTTTTAAGTGTTAGTTACTTAAATATGTTGTACCAATTAGCATTCATATTGTATATCTTGTGTCACTGAATAAAGTATTGAATTGCCGAACCGATTGCTCAATATGGATTTTCATATTCCAAAAATAACGTAAGTGGCAGTTCCGGCAGTTTACATGGCGTATTCATTAAAGTATTTGTATCGAATCAGACTTTCTGGTCTGATTGTTTGATTTTGTGATTGGTTGATCTTTACGTGGTATTTGAAATTTTGGTATTTATAAGTGCCACTTACGATTGTTTTGGAGGAAATTTTTACAGTTTTTATACAGATTCGATATAGGTAAGTACTTATGTAAAAATTAAGTTTTATATTTAATTATTAGGGACGAAATTGATTTCTATATGAAAACGACATTAAATTACATATTTATTTAATTTATCTGCTTATTGGAATACTTTGAAGGAGTTGGTGGGTGATGAACCCTTCTTGGATAGAAGTTTAGCACAAGAGGTTTTCACAGTTTTAAAATTTCATCAGCAAATTTATGCTATCCAATCGGTAGCGCTGATTGGACGATACACGATAGGCAGTATCGTGTATGGCTTCACATAAAAGATTTTACCATGAAGTATGAGGTGTAATTTGTATAAGTTACGAGTTTTCATGGTGTTAATGAAAGGGCTTTCATAGTCGGATGCGCTATTCAAAAGTATCAAAGCTCAGTTCAAAACTTTTATACACCACTAGATACTTATATGAACAACTAGCTTTTCCCCGCAGCTCCGCCTTCGTAAATATAGTATCGGGTATGCCGCGGGAACACGGTACTTTTTCGGGATAAAAGTAGCCTAATATGTTTTAATTTAATATTGAAATACCAAAATATCAAATTTCACCGACATCCGTTTTGTAGTTTTTGCGTGAAAGAATAACAAACATCCATCCATCCATCTTCACAAACTTTTACATTTATAATAGTAGTAGCATAGAGGTAGTTTCCAATCATATCGCTATTAACCGCTAGGTGTAATTACGGAAGGTTATTTTAATTAGTCTTAATATTTTCGAAGCTAGATGTATCTTTAAAATTAAGTAATGATAATGTTTTTATTTACACCAGATGACGCTTATAAATATTGTAGAATTAGTTTCGAATATTATCGCTATTGACAACTAGATGGAGATAGGAAGATTATTAGTTTAGTCTTTTCGACACTAAATGTGTTTTGAAAATTCAATACTGCTTTTATTCACATATTTTGATGGCGCTTAAATGGACTGATAGTTAAACTCTATCTAGTATTCAATAGCAACATTATTGCTAATGAACACTAGATATAGTTACGGAAGAATAATATTCATTCGCCTTTTCGATTCTCCTGCCCTCCTAATGTCTGTGTAAAAATTTAAAACTAATGCTTTTATTCGCCACTATGTAAATAAAGGAATGATTTTGATTTATTGATTGACGATCGTGTTTTGTACAGATTTTGCGTTTTCTAAAGCATTTTCTAAAGCGTATTCAAATAAACGTTTCTCATTGCAGATATTAAGGGGACGAGTGGGCCGGGATTCCGGATGGCCGTATGGGCAGCCTACCGGACCTGACGGAACGATCGCGGCCGCACAGCGTCCGGACCGCAGGCCGGACCAGGTCCGACCCCCACCGCAACCGCGCGGTTCTGAACCAGGTTCGTAAATAATAATTTGAATAGCCTCGAAAAAGCAATGCTTAAATGAAGCAGACTACAGAAATAGAGCCTGTTTTGGAAGTGTTGGGTTCGGAGTATGCACATCACGTCATCATGGGCGATTTTAATACGGACCTTCTAAACCTGTCCTGCTCTCGTTCCCTAAAACTCTCCCATTTAATAATTGAATCCGCCAGTCTTCATATTTTGCCTCTCTCCGCTACTTATCATAATATCACTGGCGAAGATACCTGGCTTGATTTGATCCTTACGTCCAATCCTTCCTTAGTTCAAGCCCATGGTCAACTTCCCGCTCCTGGCTTTTCCCATCATGATCTCATCTATATTTCCTATATCTTTAAGCCCCCTAAACTGTGTCCTAGATTCATTTATAATCGTTGTTTTGGACGAGTTAACATGGAACAACTAAAGATCGACGCAGCTAAAATTAATTGAGAACCATTATATGAAGCAACTACTGTTGATGATAAACTCGCAATTTTCAATGACAACTTGATTAGACTATACGATGTTCATGCGCCACTAATGAAGACAAAACTGAAACATCTACTAGCCCCCTGGTTGTCTACAGAAATTCGGGATGCGATGAGACGCAGGGATCGTGCCTTTACAAAATTTAAAAGAAATCGGTGTGTGACTAATTGGGACAACTTTAAATCAGCTAGGAATCGTTGCAATCAGATGATACGTAATGCTAAACGCTGACATATTTTCGAAAATGTAGCTTCTTTATCCCCTCCTAATGTTTGGAAGTTCCTTGGAACTATTGGTGTAGGTAAGTCACAAGAACAACAAGTGCCTTGCGCCATTAGTCTTGACGACTTAAATCTCCATTTCTCTTCCACAGTAACACTAGATGATTACACAAAATTCTAGACTATTTAAATAGACTATCTAATATGGGTTCGTTTCAATTTTCTCCAATTACTTCAGACGAGGTCGACAAGACAATCAAGTCTAGAGTATCAAAAGCCATGGGATGTGATGACATCAGTCGTCGTATGATTACCACCATTCAAGTCCAACTCCTGACTGCCATCACCCACATTATCAATTTTTTCCTTGATTCATCAGAATTCCCAAACCTGTGGCGCAAAGCCTTCGTTCGTCCGCTTCCAAAAATCTCCAACCCCACTCATCCTTCACACTTTCGTCCTATTTCCATCCTTCCTTTCTTATCAAAGGTTCTCGAAGCCTGCGTCCATAAGCAGTTGTCCAGGTTTGTTTATAAAATAGCTTAATTTCCCCACTTCAATCCGGTTTCAGACCTGGACATAGCACAACCTTTGCACTGTTAAAAGTGACAGGCGATATTAGAGCTGGTTTCGAGAACTCTATGATTACCGTTTTAGTGTTAGTAGACTTCTCGAACGCATTTAACTACGTCAATCATGATATCCTACTGGCAGTACTCTCCGGTCTTATGATCTGGTCTGAAGCGCTAACTCGGATTTCTTCCTATCTTCGAGGCCGTCAGCAGTCAGTATGCACGGATAGGTCATCTAATTGGCGTAATCTCGATGCTGGTGTTCCTTAAGGCGGTAATTTATCTTATTTTTATCTTATTACATTACAAAAAAAATATGGTGATTTTTAAAAAATGACTAAAACTGGTCATATCTCAAAACCCACGTAACTTTTCTATGGGCATGTTAGGCTTGTTCAATGCGTCTTGGGTTCATCTACCTCCGGTGTCAGTGTGACGTGCTAATTTTGGGACACTCTGTATACCTAATATATTGTTATAATATTTATGTTATTTATCTTCATTGTATTTATATTATTATATTGTATCATGATTGTAATCCTATTTCATCTAGGATTTTTTGATTTCTTCTTCTCAGGCTTTTTTTTTTTTACTTTACCGGCATCTATATAATTTTGCTCCTGTAACGCCTAAAGGTTGACTGGTAGATAATGCCATAAGGCATTAAGTCCGCCTTTGTACATGTTTGTGCATTAAGTTTCAATAAATAAATAAATAAGTTATGAAATTCAGAATGGGTACTTTAGAGTGACCTCTTTTATAATTAAATACATGTATATTTTTGGATTAATTTCAGATTCCAGTGAGCACAATATACAAGAAGGAATGGCCTTGGAAAAAGACGAAAACACCTATTAGAAATACGAATGCGCGAAGGCGAGACTCCGCTGCGTCGTCAGTAGGTGCCGCGTCGGTTCGGCGTCTCATAGCTCGGCAACCACCCCAATTACCGAGACCACTGGTCAAACGGTACACCCTCCTCTGTATTGCAAGTGGACTTTGTTACACGGCCCTCATTCCCTTCACCGCATTCGCAGGCGCCGAAGCCGGTGCCTTACCACTCGCCATCTTACATACGGTAGCCGCTATCGTGTCTCCCTTTTCTACCATAATACTCCAAAAAGTTGGAATAAGGCTAACCGTAACGGCATCTCACGTTATCATCAGTTTACTACTCGCAGCTCATATCATAGATATTCCACTGATGATACTCCTCCCGCTATATGCCACCTGTGGCTTGACTTACTCTCCGATGACATTGGCTCTATATGTTTCTGCCACTACTGTGTCACACGCGGCGGGAGAAGAGTCGAGAAGGAAAGTTATATTGCGGAGAGCTCTTCGCGGCCTTCACGCAGCGCAAGATATAGGAATTGTATTGGGGTCATTATTATTAGGTGCTTCTTTGTTGATCTGGCAAGAAGATGTTACACCGGCGTTCCAATCCAGTAATTTGCCGAGCAACTCTTCAGAAGATTTTTACGTAGAGGATGATTATGAGGTAAATGCTAACAGTTTAACTAACAAAAAATTAAAAAAAGATTTAGTGGTTACTGTGATATGTCACTTACCTATATTCTTCCGTTTATTTACTAGTGGGCTTATTACATTGTTTATTATTATTATTTTCAGGAGAACACTTGTGGTTCAGAAGGATGTCCTGGAGTCCAATCTTTACCAGTATCTTCTTTGAGCGCTCAAGGAAGACAAATTCTAGTAGCCGTATGGGCTACTCTATCATTTTTTGCTGCATGTATTTCGGTGTTTGGCACCGTAGCTGGTCAGTCTCCGCAGCCAGACGCCCGCACCATAGCCAAAGATCCACGGACGATTCTGGGCATCCCAATGGGACTTTTTATTGGCTTTCAACAGGGATTCATTTTAACATCCTATATAAAGGTACATGTTTTTATTTTCTTCACTTTCAGTATTATTTTACTATATTATACTAACAATCCCACAACCAAGTACCATAATATCAACGTCATAGTAAATTGCTACTTTTCATCTTATTTGAAAATAAGTTCAGCCTGAAATAGATATCACAAAACTTTAAATAATGAAAATACTTGGCAGGTTAAACAATGTTTACAAATTTCAGTGGTATGGCGTATGTGTGGGTGGGTGGGGCGGCGGCTGGCGAGCGTTATTCGGCACCGGAGCTCTGCAGACGCTCGCCGCTGCGACGCTCAGTATGGCGGCGGCGCGGGGAAGGCGGGGCGCGCTAGCCGCCGGGGGCGCTGCCGCTCACGCTTCGCTGCTGCTCGCTCTGCTGCGGTGGCGAGCGGCGCGGACGGATCTTGCGCTGCCCGCCGTCGCTGCTGCGGCTTGGGGCGCCTGTGCTGCGCTGTGGGAAGTGCTACAGGTATAAACAGCATTTCTCATAATTGAACCATAGTCCTAATTATCTTATTTTATTCCCAGGGCAAAAACATTAAAGTGGCTCGGGATTGTTAGTTCTTGTTCTAAAAGTAACAAAAGTTAAAAGAAGTTTTTATAGTGTTTTAAGAGATTCGAAAGTAAATTGTAACTTATCACTTTCTTATGTAGATCGGCCTGTGTGTCGGTGGCGGCGGTTGGCGCGGGCCGTGGTCAATTATCCTAGGCGCACGTCACGCGGGGCTAGCGCTGGCGTGTGTGGCGCGGGCGTTTCTGTGCGTGCGCTCGCAGCTGGCCATCCTCGTTCTGTCGCTGCTTAGCGCCGTGATCTCGTTCGCCGTGCTGCACTGGCGCACTCGCGCGGAGAGCCGACACCGGACCTAGCGCCACCGGTCTACCCCACGGGCGCTGGTGCCCCTAGAGAGCACCGGCCCCAATGACTACCTCATGCAGGACTTGAGAGACAGATTCTGAAGTGTTGTGAAGTGCTCAAAATGTTAAAGCGTGTTCCAAAAAGTTTACATAGTATAAGACTCGTAAAATCGTTGTTCCGAAGCTTACTTGTTTGTAAATAATGTAAAGAAACATGAAAACATTCATATCAATTAAATTAGTGATAACATTTTAGATAGGTGAAACAATTTAGGACGGTTAATTTGATAATTGGTATGTTCAATGGCGTTACTACTTAGGTCCTGTTTGTTCCTAATTGATTATTTTTATTTATCCTGTCTTGGGGCACAGTAGAAAATATAATATATTAGTATATATTATTATATGGTACTTACGTACAAAGAAACAGCTTTCATAGAACGTTCCAAATCGATACCAATTTGAAAATTTTGACGTCCCTATCAACGGCCCAATAAGTAGTAAATGTAGCTGTTTATTCTGTTCCTCGTTCTTTAATCTGTGCTTGGGGTAGGTAGGTTCCTTTTCTCGCCAGTGTTAATGACCAGCGACATTTAGTATCACGTCAGATGTCATGACAGCGACAGATTTTCATACAATTCTTAATCGATAACGTTACGTGAACGCCGCTGTCAAATGTTCCTACTAGGCACACTGCTTGTGATTATGTACCGGAGTTACGCACTGCACACAGTATCACTGGCCATTGCGTAACTCCGTAACTAGAAAAGGAATGTAAGTATAGAGTATTTATAAACAACCATGTTAATTTTTACTGTTTAATTGTTTGAACTAAATAATATATAATATTATTACGATAACTTCTAAATATACCTATAATATTATTAAGGTATTTTTGGGAAATTTTAATGACCTTAATTTTAATGTAGAAATTATATAGGTGACTAAATTACATATAAGTTTTTAAAGTAACTTGTATGAGGTACCTACACTTTTAATAATCCTATACAAAATTCTTTTATACAAAATATTTAATCATTGTACTCTTTTGTATTGTTCTATTCACTTGGCACTACTTGTACTATCAGGGAATCTAATTCATAAGCAGATTGACCGTTGTCATAATTTGTTCTTATCATACATAATATAGTAAGTATTTAACTGTCATTTCATTGACAGTTGTTTTGTAACTGCAATTCGTCATTATAATACAAAATTATTGTGAGGAAACTACCTGTTTATGAATTAGGTTCCGTGATAGTGCAAAAAAAGTACGTATAACGTACTTACTTTTATACCCACGTAACAAATTCTTTTTACTTCTATTACTATACTCCTACACTACTATAACACAATTAACATTATTGTTGGTAGGTACAGCAGAAATAACTTATAAGACACTTCATATTCTAATAAAAAGTTACTATTACGTATCAAACCTTGCCTCTTTAAATCACATCTACTAAATTATATCTAGTAACTACAATCAAAGTAACAGTAAGGAAAAAAATATATTTTGATGTTCTTGTGAACCCACGTAATCAATGTATTTTATTAGTAATCATATCTATATCTGATTTAAGTGTTTACTGTTATATGGTAGATAGCCAACTATTTTAAACGCTTAGCAGTCGACAGTTACTATTTCACTTAGGCTAGGTACTATAGAACTCTGCGCTAGTATAATAGAGCTGAAAATCGAACACACAAGATAGTCAAATGACAATATAATATATGTCAGCTCGACACTCGACACTTCGATTTTAAGTTTAAAATCGAAGTGTCTATTTTAATAGCGCAGACTGTAGAGTTCTATTTTCAGTACTCTGGACTTTTCCGAACCCGGATTCTGGATTACATAGACCCAGCCTTAAACTTAAAAGCTCATAAGTACGTCAAATCTCAGTACATAACAGTAGCATAATACACCATACAATTTAATCGTCCAATCGATTTGATCAGTTCGACTGGATCAGTTCCATATTATTATTATAAACAGTATAGACTGTCAAGCCAATCCACACAGTCAGTTCTACCTGATCCAATCGACCGGTGTGCAGTGTGCGAGTTTTTGTCACTACTCGTCGTTAAAGAGTTAACTACAATTTGTATGGCATCGAAACAACGCCCCTAGTGGCAAAGAATGGTAACTAATTCGATACCATACAAATAGTAGTTGACTTCTTCACGGCGAGTAGTGACAAAACTCGCACACATGACACTGACACAGCACACTGACAAGTCGATTAGACGATAGAATGTATGGTTTATGGCTATCATTGCTCAAAGTTACATACAGGATACGTAACATTTTCACTCATTCGTACTTCGATAACGTTTACAATATAACTACTTATTAAAATGCCGGCGGTCAATACTTATATGCAAGCGGCAACTGAGTAGGTAATAATCTCTGTCAAGCGTTTAAAATCTTTGTCCCCAGTTTCTGTGGATTTTGTCGGTAGCTTATCTATTCAATAGCGCTTTTGATTGGATGACGCCAACGCGTTAACCAATCATAACAGCTCCCCACACCGATTTCGAAGACGGTGGCCGGTATCATTGAAACCAGGCCACGTACCTACGCAGGAGTTATTTTATAGTGCCTAAGTGAAGGCGCATTACACAAGAGCACTCCTCTTCCTTTACTCTCGAAAACGGGACGGATAATAGATACGACTGGCGAGGCGCGAATTTTTACATGCCCATCCGACGCATAGATCATCATTCTTGTCCAACAATCAGGTGATAAGCCTGCATTGTCCTAACACTCCTAACCAAACTTGGGAACAACATTTCTTGTTGTTCCAACGCGGGAATCAAACCCTCCGAGTCGAAGCTAAACTTTAAACCACTGGACCACGGATGCTGTTATAATCAATCAAAATCGCTAGTGAACTACAAAAACCGGGCATTAGTCAAGTATATCTAATATAAGGTGTCAATCTTGTTCTACAGGGTACAAACCTTTGCGCTGTGTATTGTTGTTTGAAGTTTCAATATAGATAGTAACATGTTACTGACAATGTGGTAAAATAAATTATTGAATTATTGTTTTTTAAATCGAGTTTTTATTATAATACTTAAATCCATTGATCAAGTTAGATCTTAGATTAACAACACTATAGTGTATGTAAGATCTGAAGCTACTTTGGACAGATTAAAGTATTCTGTTTTACGCCGCTACTTACCGGGGATGCAAAAAAATTCACAAAAAATGTTACATCGTAATTATTATTTTATTTGTAGACAATAATTAACAGTCTTATTATTATAAGTTCCATTAAATTACGAAAAAAAAATTTCATTCATGCTTTGTACGGTGAAGCAGAATAGTCAGTAATCAGTCATAAGTATTGACATTTGACACTAATCTATCTTTCTTTTTTTTTTATATATGGCATCGGCTTATAACCATTTGCCAGTGTCAAGTTAAAAAGGCGGGAAATAGAACTTTCGTTTCAATTTTCAACACCGTATTCCAGTACAGTACAGTCCATGAATCATGTCGATTTTCGATCACATTGTCGATTCATTAAAGTGGTAGAAGCTTTACTGAAAGTTCCTAGGGAGTTTTGGAGGGAAACTCAAAAAAGCACGTTTTTAAAAGTTGTACCACGTGCCCACACTTGTGTACGTTAACGAATATTTAATGGTTAATATTCTACCAATATTACACATTAAGAACCGAAATAACACGAATTTATGAAGACATACAAATTCCACAACGTCACCCATTGAACTCCCCGGCAAAACTCCCACTAATCAATCATAACGATTTGACAATTCAAATACTTACTACTCGTTTCTGTTTGACGGCGACTCGAAAATCGATTTGGTTTCTAGTAATAAATTTTTCGATGCGACATTAATATTGATTAAACTAAGTAGGTATATATTTTTTATTTTTTTTTTAGTTTTAAGACATTTATTTCTCACAAGAACTCACAATTCACTTTACATGAGAAAACATTTACAATAAGTTACACAATACAAAGACTCAGAACGTACAGACACGTGTCACAAATCAAATTCACTACACAAATAATAGTCAGTCTTAACATTCACTATCAAACACAACGAGGGTAGGTATTTAGTAAAAACATAGTCCGTAAACATAGAATAATATCGTAGAATATATACTCGCATCACATAACTGGATGTGGCTAACTCAATTTTAGGTTTTGTAATAATGTTTGGAGATTTTTATTCAATGTAATAAGTTAATATGTAGTAAAAGAAATGTATAATTTGCTTTGATTTTATGAGTTACTAAATAATACCGAGTTTATCTCATTTTGATATAAAATAACATAAAGTGTTATTTTATTTATTAGATTATGACCAAATAAAGATATTATAAAGATATTGTGGAGGCCTGAAGGCGATGTGTACATTATATTATAGTAATAATATGAAGTTTATAACATGAAATTTTTAAATAATATCATCATCATCAGCTCGGCTCTTGTTTTTATATAATTTTAATTAAGTTTTTTTTATATGGATAACTACTTATTAAGGGTGCACTACAAACTTTAAATGCAATGTACCCAAAATATTTTTCGCTTTTACATACACTATTATAGACTAAAATAATTTTTTATCTCAGTCAGCAGTAAATGAGAGCTGTCACTACTGACTTAAACAAATAAAGAAAAAATATAAAGCGCATAGAAATGTACATTTTACTGAGTGAAATAATAATTCAGAGTACCTATAATATTATGTAGTAGGTCCCAAATCTATTGAATTTTTTTATAACAATAATGCTTCTCTTAATGGGCTCAACAAACCTAACTAACGAGACGACTGCTTTGATCTGACTTGTATTAAAATTACTGTGTACGTCACCCAAGCACTTATTATCTGAAATCAGAAATAAATGAAGCTAAAGCCTGAGGGTGGAAGATCTTAGATAACTTTTTAAAGTCTAGTTCTACATACGGGAACCTGATAAGCCATGTCCTGACATGCTCTTGGTTAGGTTATATTATTTTATGATTAAGAAGGTACTATCAGGGAATCTGATTCATAAGCAGGTTTACAGTTGTTGCTATTGTGCAGATTGACGGCATGTCATTATAATACAAATAAATTATGAGAACACTCTAGCTACTTATGAATTACATTCCCTGATAGTACCTACCGTTGTCAATGTGGACTGCTTCACGGTGAATATGCCGAGTACGGAGAACACGGGGCGCGTCAGCTACAGCTGCTTGATGAGCGTATCTAACTCCACAGGCACCTCGTGACCCACCGCGGTCGTGTTCACCAGCTCGCTCACCACCATGTTTATTTCGCACACCTGAAAGTTCATTCACCATAAAAAGTACTGTAGTAAACATTTATTTTCACAATCTCTGCTGCAGTTTTGTTTAAATGTTTATCAGTACCTACATAACAAAAAAATGGTCATAGATATTTGCAGTTTTTTTTTTATCCCCCTTAATAATAGGTCTTTACCTATGAAATTGCCGTTCTGCAGTACTGGCCATTTCAAATCAAAATAATTTTTGTGTGGCTAAGAATTCTAATTTCAAATTAATTTTATTTAAAAACATAGAATTCTTTTTCCAAAAGTAGTCATTCGTTTATTGATTAGTGTTACATTTTCATCGCATTTCAATCTTTTTCGTCATCATGGATAATTTTTCGAGTAATTATGGAATATGAGTACCGTCGTGGCAGCAACGCGGCACAAGCGGCACGCAACATCAACGACGTTTACGGAGCTAACACTACAAACCAACGCACAACCTGTGTTGGTTTGCTCGCTTCCGTTCTGGAAATTTTGACCTGAAAAATGAACCTCGCGGTCGTCCGAACACTTTGGACGACAATGACGAATTAAAGGCGATCGCGGAAGCTGATGATACACAATCTACGGCTAAATTAGCAGAAGCTTTCGACGTTAGCGTCAAAACAATATTGGTCCATTTGCGTCAAATTGGCAAGGTAAAAAAGCTTGACAAATGGGTGCCCCACGAACTCAATGATCGCCAACGCGAAGTACGCGTCGAGACGTGCCTTGCACTGCTCAACAGACACACAAATGAAGGAATTTTGAACCGCGTTGTTACCTGCGATTAAAAATTGTTTTCTGTTTGATAACCGCAAGCGCTCAGCAAGTTGGTTGGATCCTGATTCAGCACCTAAATAATGCCCTAAACGAAAACTTACCCCTAGAAAAGTGATGGTCACTGTTTGGTGGTCTAGCGCCGGTGTGATTCATCACAGCTTCTTACCAAACGGGGTGAGCATTACTGCAGATGTGTACTGTGAAGAACTGAACACAATGATGGAGTAGCTGGCACATCCCCAATCAGCATTGGTCAATCGCTCGTTTCCGCTGCTCCTGCACGACAACGCGCGACCTCATACTGCACAGCAGACGGTCTCCAAGTTGCAAGAACTGGGATTGGAAGCTCTCCGTCATCCGCCCTACTCACCAGACCTTGCGCCTACAGACTACTACTGATTCCAGAATTTGGATGACTTCTTGGCGGGAAAAAAATTCAAATCCCGAGAGGCAGTACAAAATGCCTTTGAAGAATTTGTTGCCTCCCGTCCAGCTGATTTCTTTAAGGGCATCAATAAACTGCCACTGCGTTGGCAAAGATGCATTGATTGCATGGGTGATTATTTCGACTAATACAAATAAAAATACATGAAAAAAATTCGTTTAAATTTTTCATACAAAACGGCAATTTCATAGGAATTATTCATAGGTATTATATATTCACCTAATATGATGACATAGGTACTCACTACTCATCAGAGTTTTGTGCACCGATATGAGAATTCAATGTGCTCGTTATAATAAAGATAATAAATTTAACGAAAAAGAGAAAATTTATTGTGGGACATTAGCTAATAAAACCAAATTTGCCCGATAATTAATTTTATTAACTTTCCCACAAAAGTTTTGCTATGATATAAAGGTGCTGGGGAGCACGCGCGGTGCTTGCTAATTGTGAACTGACTGTGTAAAGCAAAGCTAAAGTAAGAAATGCTGCGGTGTCATAAGACACCGTACATATTCCCGAGGCGAAAAAGTACAGAAAAAATTAAGTTGATTTTAATGGAAAATGAAGTCTAAGTGAATATGGGTGAGGTCGGTGTGTAACTCATAATACTTTCACCACACACTCCACTCCCCTGACGGTCAGCCGTACTCAGCTTTTGCGCACTAAACACTACACTAGGCTCTGCTTGCGGCGAAACACGGCTAATTCTTTTCCTATATTTTCTCCACAGTATGAAATGCTGGTATGGACACGATTGCAAGTAGGCTATATAAGATGCTGTATTGGTGAATATTGTGGCCTGATATTTGACTGTCTGATGTCTTTAGATTCTTAGTGACAATTTTCAATTCTTAGACCTGCTTTCCTAAATCGCTAATAGAGTTATTTCTCTCACTTGTGCTGTTATCAAGGATGTCCGAATATTGCAGGGGCGTTATGTTGACCATGTGATTTATGTTAGGAAATTTTGGAGATAAAATGCCTGATTCCAAATTAATCTCTATACTGGAATTGGTCTGAGAGTACATGGCAAAGTTTATCATGCAGTAAGACTGAATATTCAATACTCCAGCCCCACTCAGCTGATCTTCATTAACACGATCTGAACATATGATCCTGACCTGGTACGTGATGAAACAAAAAAATATATTGGGGCTCATCCTTTAGTTATATCCACTGATCTCTGCATGCTGATTTGCTGACGAGACATTGGTTTGTTTTGACGTCAATCTTATAATATTTTTCATGGTGGGAGATACTTAATTGGTTTGTTTATGTGACATAAATAACTTTGTTTATTGTTGAAACATAATTGTAACTAAAATGTAGAAAGGGTGAAATATGAGTCCTTTCCTAAATGAATTGCCATGTAGTCGTCAACTGGAAGGACAGTGATCGCATTTCCTGCTATCTGCTTAGGAATAGAAATGATTTTGTAAATGTTGTATGCTTCACTGCTTGCACATTCTTGCTTTAATTCTTAGTAAACTGTTGACTTTTCGTAGGTCTGATTGTACGTTGTCAATGGGTAACGTAATATCCTTTGTCAATTGACTCCCTATGAGTTGTAATTCGCTTTTAATTTGCTCCGGTGTTAATAAATGCATATTAAATTTTCCATGTGAAATATCGTATGATAGTATCTAAAATTGTATCTTGAATTCTCGTTAGGTTCTGATATAAGTTCATCGCCGTGATTGACGACATTATAAAATTTTGGACGTCCAAATTCTGGATAGATTCCGACTTAAGAGCATTTGTAAAATTATACAAATCTATAATTTGCTTATTTATAGATTTATGTTGCAACTGAATTGACTGTTCTGTGCGTTTGAATAAGTTGTATTGCGCTTCGACGACTGATGTTTGATTTTGTATCAAGTTGTTAATATGATGCTCGTTCTGTCTGATAAGCTCTATGTCGTTCTTGTACTGTTCGGCGAATCTCTCGTCTAATACGAGTACTCCGAACAGATAGTAGGCAGCGTAACCTACACCATTGATATTTAGAAGATGTCGTAAAATTTATATTAAAGCGCGAAAAATATATATCAAACGGTCTCGTCGTCGCATCAAGGTGATACCTGTTATGCAGAGCAAGTGCGCAGGCACACGTTGGGTTGAAAAACTAGGTTGATTTTTTAAAGGTCATTTTCCACAAGATGCGAAATAAAATAACATCTTCATGGAATCCATTGATGTTTATTATATCATTATCAAAATGCTATCAAATAAATCACTTCGTCAACATATTAAACAGATTAATATGGATTATATAATTAGGACATCACGATACAATAAAATACATGGCGGCGTGCCGTGATGAGACAAGACAAGAGAGAGAGCACCAAACGTAACACCGCTTGTCAATGTCATTCGCATCTGTCAAATCATAGATAATGTAAAGCACAGATGTAAGCATATTTTTCAACACTCCTCCTGCTTTACATTTGTTTAAAAAACAAATAAAATTCAAACTTTACATACAAACAGGAAATTCTTAAATTACTTCTTAATATTTATTGCGTTATACTTGTACAAAACAATACCGATTACGTTTGGAACACCACAGAAAATTCTACAAGTAATTTTCAAGATTTGCCAACGCCTGGACCCCGACTTATTTTACCGACCGGATTACTATGGAGCAGTGAATAGCTTAGAACGGCCCAAGTTGAGTAAACGGTGTTTCCTACTTACGCCCCAAATACACACTGGATGTTTTGTTGGACACCATAACATCGATGTACGCGGTTGGAGTAGTGAATGGACTAGGCCGGCCCTAGCTCAGTAACCAACGGTTCCTAGTTACACCTTGTTGGACACCATAACTTGCGATCGGAGCTGTCAACGTGAATGACCAACCAAGCCCCATTAGAAGGAGGATAGTATATTTTAGCAGTTGAACCCCAAAGTGTGTGCAAACCCCAAGAGGTTCAAGGTTTTTTATATTAGTTAAGCAGTTTTTTAATTTTTGTATATAGTTTATTCTATTATATAAGTTATCGTTTATAGTTTATCTTTACCAACCTATGACAAGCAGCCAGGATTCAGGGACCTCCACTAATATTTCGACCGTGTCCTTTGGAAATCTGCTGCAATGCTCCCACTGTTCCCGATATTTTAAAAGCCAGCGAGGTGTGAACATCCACGTAGGCAAATGCCACAAACAGCTTCCAACCCTCATTCCCCCAATAACCAATTCACTTCCGAACCCAATCTATCAAACAAATTTCTGGCAAGAAATATCCAAATTTAAACGTTCTTTACCAGTTCTAAGACGGATCCCTAGGGGTTCCAGAGTGACTGTAGCCCAGAAGCTTGCCGGGACCATACGCCACACAATGCTGGAGAACTCGAGGCAAGCCTGGGAAAATCTACTCACCTTTCCCTACCGATTTCTGCATATCACTAGAGATCCGCTCAACAATGCCTCCCTCACTTCAAGAATCAAAAAGAATTGTGTTTTGGACATCAACCTCAACCCAAATTTTTTTTCACATTCCTCGGTCAAACATAACATCGTGAAAACTGTGGAAAATAAAATAAGTGAGGGAGACATTAAGGGTGCAGCGCGGCTCCTGTTTTCCAATGAGACGGTCGCTCCCGACTGCCCAGAAACCCTCATCGCCCTGTAAAACACACATCCATCACAATCCAATCCTTTCACAGTTTCCAATGACGCTTTACCACCACTACAAACGTCGACAGACAAAGTACGCGGAGCCATCATGTCCTTTCTTCCGGGTTCAGCTGGCGGCCTCGACGGTCTCACCCCTCAGCATTTGAAGGACCTCACCAGCGGTTGATGCGGGGAGGCCGGCAGGAAGCTCCTGCATGAACTTACGAATCTGTGCAACCTGATGCTACGTGGAGGGGTCGCATCAGATATCGTAGACATTCTGTATGGAGCTAGCCTCTGCGCCTTGAGGAAGAGAGATGGTGGCATTCGTCCGATTGCTGTTGGCTCCACATACCGGCGCCTTACATCCAAACTAGCTTGCAAATCGGCCACTTCCCTCGCGTCATACTTCCAGCCAAAACAGCTCGGTTTTTCCTGCAAAGGGGGTTATGAAGCCGCCGTTCACTCTTTCAGGACAGCTATTCACAATTAAGGCGATGATGTTTTTCTGAAGGTCGATGTCAAAAACGCTTTCGACTCAGTTGACCGAGGCGCCATGTTGGCCCAAATTAAATCTAAAGCACCTGCCATTTTACCATTATTTTATGCTTCAGTGTTACAACGACCCCACCAAACTCATTTACAAAGACCACCTCATCTCATCCGAAGTGGGCTGCCAACAGGGCGACCCTTTAGGTCCAGAAATCTTCAGCCTTGCTATACACCCGGTCATCGAGCTTCTAAATTCAAAATTTAATGTTTGGTATTTGGATGATGGGACCCTTGGAAGCGATGCCCACTGTACTATCCGACTTCCGCACTCTAATCCGCGAGTTCCAAAAAATAGGTCTGCAGCTGAACCTAGGTAAGTGCGAGCTTTTTGTGCCAGACAGTTGTGAGGATAGAAACGCGATTATATCCAGCTTTAAAGAAATAGCTCCACAACTGTCTGTCATTGACAAGGATTCGCTCTTCCTTTTGGGCTCACCTATTTTAGACGAATCTCTCCCGGACTTAATAGATAACAAATTACAAAATTTTAATGAAACTTTAGACCGCCTCCTCCAAATTAACTATCACATGGCCTTTACCCTAATCCGTTTTTGCATTTTCGTACCTAAATTGACATGTTGATGTCTTACGCTGTTGTCAATTGTGGAAGTTCCCTCAACTTCTAAAACAGTTGGATGATACCATAAGACAAACGCTCTCCACTATTTGAATACAAATTTCGATGACCGCGCATGGACTCAGGCAACGCTTCCAGTTAGGTTCGGTGGCCCGGGTGTTCGAAAGCCCTCTGACATATCGCTTCCGGCCTTCTTGTCCTCAGTCCACGCGAACCATAGTCTTATCTCCAAAATACTACATCACCCATCCTACTCCCATACAGTTCCCTTTCTGGACGAGGCCATGGACGTCTGGAGCGTAACTAGTGCTTGTAGCGAATTGCCTGACAATACTTTTTCCCAAAGGCTCTGGGACGAGCCACTCTGCAGACTGGTACGGAATAATATTATACGGAATAATACGTCCTCCAGTCCTGTGGAGCAGGCTCGCCTCTTAGCTGCGGAGAAGTGGGAGTCGGGCCTTTGGCTACAAGCATTACCGTCACCCAATACGTGCCCGTATTGGGTGACGGTAATTTTAACATTTCTGGATCGAACAGCTTTCCGGTTAGCCACTTCCCTGCGTCTTGGCACCCCCCACGTTGTCCCCCATCGCTGTGTTTGTGGTGCAAACATTGACAGCCTCGGGCACCACGGGCTGTCCTGTCAACGAAGCGCCGGCCGCATCTCCCGACATCACTGCCTGAACGATCTCAACCGTCGGGCTCTTGTCACCGCCGGAGTGCCAGATGTGCTGGAACCCTCTGGTTTGGCGCGCGACTATGGCAAGAGACCAGACGGTATGGCCCTGGTCCCTTGGAGAGTGGGGCGCGCTCTTGTATGGGACGCTACTTGCGTCGATACACTTGCTCCGTCCCATGTCAAGGGCACCTCGAGTTCTGCAGGTGCGGCCGCCAATCAGGCAGAAAACCTCAAGCGGCGCAAATATGAGAACCTTAGTGGGGATCTCATATTTGAACCGTTTGTGGTTGAAACCCTAGGTACATGGGGTTTGGGTGCGCACAAACTTTTCAGAAAAATCTCCAAAAAACTCATTGAGGCCACCCGACCCCACAGAGGCGGCACATACCTGGCCCAGAGAATAAGTATCGCAATCCGGCGAGGAAACTCTTTGAGCCTTCTAGGTACTCTGCCTGGTGGGGACGACCTGGGAAATTTCTTTGTTTTGTAGCATTTTAAGTTTTGGAGTAGTTATTATTTTTTTAGTACTTACCTACTTTTATAGTTTGTAAATATTTTAAATAGATTTTAGTTAATTTTAGCTTTTAACATTTACAATTTTAAATTCCTGCTACAACTTTACATGACTCTACATAAGCGATAAGTCAGACTTTACATCTACCATATAATATATAATTAAAACTGACTCTACATTACCAAAAAAATCAACTTTTTCTTACAGACTCTACATTAAGACGTTTTACAAATTTATTATGTTTAACAGTACACAAAGGTTGCGTTAAAACATCAGCTATCATAGATTCAGTTTCTAAATATTTTACATTGAATAAGGTCTTTAATAAAATGATAACGCAGATCTATATGCTTGGTCTTTCTGTGTTAGTATTCTTTTACATACAGTAATTTCTGGGCACTCTGACTATCATTGTACACAGTAACTCTTGAATTTTTGTTCAAAATTTCAGTTTTGAAATTTCTTACAAAACAAATGTCCTTACAAACATCTCCTATTGCATATTCATGTTCTGCCTTTTTAACATCGATACAAGGTTCACAATTACTTTGTTTATAGTTATTTTGTATTAAAACATTATGAATTTTAGCATTCCACATACGGCTTGCCTGTTTTAGTCCATAAATGCTCTTACGTAATAAACAAACATTGTCATTTTTCTTAAAACCTAGTGGCTGCTCCATATATATTGTTTCATTTAGTTCACCATTTAAAAATGCCGTCGTTACATCTATATGGTCAATTTTTAAATCTAATTAAGTAACTATACCAAATAAAATCCTAAGTGACGAGTGTCGGACTACAGGTGAAAAAGTTTCAGAGAAATCTATGACTTCTTTTTGACTAGAACCGCGGGCAATTAATCCAGCTTTATACTTGACAAACTTACCCGTCGTGTCATATTTCTTTTGTATATCCACCTTTGACAATATTTTCATCCTTAGGACGTTCCACTAGAGTCCACACCTGGTTTTTGAGTAAAGAATCGTACTCACTTTGCATCGCATTATACCACTCCTCTTTCTCAGTAGAACTCATAGCTTCCTGGTAAGCTGGTAAGGCTATTGAATTTTTTCCAGCTATCATAGCAGACAAATCACAGTCTTTATAGCGCATTGGAATCTTACCTGTGCTACGCACAGGACGTAACACTGACGCATCGGTCACAACCGACGAAGTCATGTCTCCTCCTTGAGAAGAGACCTCCAGTAGAAAAGACTCGGCGCACTTACGATCGTCGACTTCATCACCGTAAGAACTGTCTCGCTCATCACCAGTGGCGTAAAGGTTTTCAGACTGTGGTGACCAGGCCGGTACAGTCACCTCCTCATCTGTAACATCAGAGTCGCTATTAGAAGAACTAGTATCATAGTTGGATTTGTCATTTGAATTATTAATATCTATTCTATTAAATTATATCATTATTTTTAACCAATTTATAATATTTACCATAAATGCAATTAGAATTATTCAATAAAATTTCATATAAATAAAAGTCCTTGTTAGTATTGTGTTCAACGTGTCTGTTCTTTTTACCATCTAGAAACTCATTTTCCAAAAAATGTACAGCTCTAGAGTAAATAATCTGTTTCGGATTTGTCGGATCACTGAGATGCAAGTATCACTATATCCAATGAAAATGTAGCGTTTAGCTTTTGGATCGAGTTTACGTCGCTTAGCATCAGGAACAAGTGCATAGGCTGTACATCCAAAGATACGTAAGTTGCTAAGATCCACAGGATGTCCAGTCCATGCATACTCTAGTATACCATTACCAGGTAAAGCACGTGTAAGTGAGCGGTTCTTGAGTATATTGCTGACATTACAGCATCTCCCCAATACCTATTAGAGAAACCTGACTCCTGTAACATGGCTCTAGCTTTGTCAAAGACTGTCCTATTAACACGTTCCGCCACACCATTTTGCTGAGGGTAATATGGTACTGTGGTCTGATGTACGATGCCTTCCCTTTCTAGATACTTTAGCAGATCATTATTACAGTATTCTTTACCGTTATCAGTACGTAAAATCTTAATATGCAAACCAGAATGTTTTTCTATCATAGCTTTAAAATATTTAAAATAAGAACTCACCTCAGATTTGTGCTTAATGAGATATCCCCACGTTTTTCTGGTAGAGTCATCAGTAAATGTGAGCAAGTAGTTAGCTCCACCCCAGCTGCTAACTTGCATCGGGTCCACAACATCCGAGTGCACTAGGTCCAAAGGTGAAGTAGCACGTTCTTCAGTTGTCCGAGGATAAGATGAGTCACTCATCTTTCCAGACAAACAGGATACGCAGCTACCAGGTATGTTGTCCGCTGGCTGCAAAACAACACCTACACATTGGTTCCCTCCACCAAGTATTTTCATACCTTTTTCTGATAAGTGGACAAGATGCTTATGCCATGTAGGCACACTGCAGGCAGCATGAGCACTCACTGTCCTCTGCATGGAAGGTAGAGACTTGGAATACTCCCGTTCAGAGATGGGCTCAACTTGCAAGAACTGATGTACATATAACCAATTTATCTTATTAGATAATAGAATTTGGTTGCCTGAGATTTCACAATAATTATA
Source organism: Phengaris arion (assembly GCA_963565745.1). Lineage (NCBI taxonomy): Eukaryota > Metazoa > Arthropoda > Insecta > Lepidoptera > Lycaenidae > Phengaris > Phengaris arion. Next base: position 16,082,457 of record OY751433.1, on the reverse strand, counting down.
GATCCTACACTCATTCTTACAAAAAACAATTGTAAAGCCTTTATTGGCTAGTTGACTGACTGAAAGTAAATTACATGAAAGACCAGGCACAAAAAGAACATTATCAAGGCTTACTTTAGATGTGACAGGAATCTTACCAACACAGTTACTATGTAGTTTTTGTCCATTAGCTATAGAGACTATGTTTTTACTTTTCTTAATATCTAAAAGAAAATTTTTATTTGAAGTCATATGGCTCGTAGCACCACTATCAATCACAAAACTTTCAGCACTTGACGCTATGTAAGCTGAAGCCATAAGTGTTTGATTTTCCTTCTTTTTATTTTTTGTCTCGTTTCTTTTAAAAAGCATTTGCTCGAGCTACGTCCAATTTTTTTACAGTAGTCACATGCTGTGTTCACTGGCATCTTTTTCTTGATAAAATAAACCGAAGTGTTCGAGGAGCTGATTTGTCTATGCTCTTCCTGGAGAAGTCTGGTCCTAACTAGTTCACTGGTTAAACTGTCCGTCAATTATGCTGTTTCCAAGCTTGAGACAAGTACGTCAAATTCCCGAGGTAAACCTGATAGCAATATTTCAGCGACTTCTGCATCTTCAATAGTTTTTCCACTGTCATGCAGTTGATGAACTAATCGCATAACCCCATCAATGTAATCAGAAATATTTTTGAACTGTTGATATTCAATTCTGTGAAGTTGACGCAATAGCAGAACTCTACGGTATAAACCTTTGTTTTCAAAAGGTATCTGATAAACGCTTCCAGGCTTCTTTGGCTGATGTACAGTCACGGACATATTCAAATAAGTTAGGCTATACAGCCTAGCCTAGCTTAAAAAAAAATCCCATAAAAATATTTTCAATATTGTATACACATGTATATTGCAGTGAGTTATTTTCTAAAGAAGTATTTTTCTCAGAGAACACGTGGGCGAAGCTGCGGGTAAAAGCTATTTTTCGCTTGGGGCAGGCTTTGGCTGGTTTGCCAGAGTTCAGCCATTGCTATGAGCGTTTCCGAACACGTACAGGATCCACTTTTCATCACAGGTAATGATTCTATTTAAAATCCCTTAATTGCTGGGTTTTGCTTAATTAACTGCTGCGTTACATTATTCAACCGGCACAATGCCGGTTGAGTTATGTAACGCAGCAGTCGACGCGCGTTTGTCTGTTTGCTGTACTCAATTCATGAGGTACCTACCTTTCAAGCTTTTTCACCTTCCAAGTTTGCTTCAAGCGGATTAAAACAGTTTTGTCACTAACACCGCAGCCTGCAGCTAACTCGGACGTGGTCTGCGATGGATCCGCTTCTACAATAGCCTTCAATTCTTCATTATCAACTTCGGATCTCCGGCCGTCCACGGGGCTTGTTCTGCAGATCGAAATTTCCAGAACGAAAACGTTGGAAACAAAAACGCACTGTGTTTAAATTAAAAACCGAAATAACAGAAATTTTGAACGAAATACAAATATAATAACGTCACTGATTGACATTCCCGGCAAAGATTTCAAAACTAAAGATAGGCTATATGACGTACCTACATTTGACAGAAAAAAAATTCATACAAGAAAAAATTACGCCCTCTTGGTTTTCACCATACTTCAAATGTCAAAATGGCCCCAAATACTTTAAAAGTAGGGACAGTTTTTGCCTCAACATGCCTCGTCTATAATATATACATCTCTGATTCCCGGCAAGAAAAACTCTGATTTAATTTTATTTTATATTATATTATATTATATATAGACACATTGACGTTTGTCAATCTGTCACAACATTTATTTTTTTTAACTTTTTTCTATGAGTCAAATAAATCAATAAAAAAAATATTTCAATTTAAAAAATAATATAGCTTGCCTTCCACATTATCGCGCGCGATGACCGACATCGTATATAATGTGTAATACTAAGGCGGGTCAATAAGTCCGTGACTTTTTGAATTTCTAACCTCCTTACTGAAAAAGCAACACTACTCCTGTCAACAGGCATCTGTCAGTTGACTCCTATCAAAATTTGAACTTGCTGCGTCAGTTAGTTTGTGTTTTACAGCTATCTTTATCAGACTATCCAGTAACTTAAGGAAACAATGGAAAAAAGTGAATTTCGTGTGCTTATTAAGCATTATTTTTTGCGAAAAAAAACCATTACCGAGACCAAGGCTAAACTTGATAAATACTATGGGGACTCTGCACCATCGATTTCAATGGTAAAAAAGTGGTTTACTGAATTTCGTTGTGGCCGTACAAGCACTGAAGATGCCGAACGTCCTGGACGCCCAGTTGAGGTCTCTACACCCGAAACAATCGAAAAAATTCACGATATGGTGTTGGCCGACCGAAGATTGAAAGTGCAAGAGATTGTGGAAGCCATAGGCATCTCGCATGGCTCAGTGGTTTCAATTTTGAATGATCACTTGGGCATGAGAAAGCTTTCTGCAAGATGGGTGCTCACAGTCGACCACAAACGCAATCGTGTAACAACTTCACAGGAAGGTTTGGCGTTGTTTAATCACAATATGGAGGAGTTTTTCCACCGTTTTGTAACCGTGGACGAAACATGGATCCATCACATCACACCAGAGACCAAACAACAGTCAAAACAGTGGATTTCTAAGGGTGAATCGGCGCCAAAGAAGGCCAAGGTGGGTTTGTCAGGCAATAAAGTTATGGCGACTGTTTTTTGGGATGCACATGGGATAATCCACATTGACTATCTTCAAAAGGAAAGAACAATTAATGGGGAATATTATGCCAACTTACTGGACCGCTTCAATGAGGATTTGAAAAAAAACCGACCTCATTTGGCCAAGAAAAAAGTTCTTTTTCACCAAGACAATGCAAGGGTGCACACATGTGCAGTTGCCATGGCAAAAATCCATGAATTGGGCTATGAATTGCTCCCACATCCACCCTATTCTCCAGATTTGGCTCCGAGTGACTACTTCTTGTTCCCAAACCTGAAAAAATGGCTCGGTGAAAAAAGATTTGACTCCAATGATGAAGTCATCTCGCAAACAAAGGCCTATTTTGAGGACCTCGACAAATCATATTTTTTGGAAGGGATAAAAAAATTGGAGAAGCGTTGGACAAAGTGTATAGAGCTCAAGGGGGACTACGTTGAAAAATAAAATGATTTATTTATCAAAAAATCTGTGTTTTATTCCAAAAGTCACGGACTTATTGACCCGCCCTCGTACTAATATACCGTGTAAATATCACGGTTTTGGTAAGGGTCCTTCCGTCCGTCCATCCTCACGGTCGAGTTTGCAGATCCAGCAGCCTGTTACAATAAAATGTTTATATATTTTCATCTGTTATCTGTAAATAGTAGTAAATATCCAGGCGGATTTACCAGAAAGCTGAGTAGGCTGAAGATAGCTAGGGCTGCAAATGTGGCCTAAACATTTTTTGTCTTAAAAAAACATAAGAAAACATTCTTTTTTGCATTCAAAAATTATAACTATTATGCTAGCTTGTTGTATCCCACTGCTAGGCAATGTACTCCCCTGTTTTTCGCCATAAATCCTGATCCTTAGCTATGGTCGGCCAGTCCTTATCAAAGGCATCTCTTTCGTTGCATCACCTTTTTTTGGGTCTACCTCTGTTCCGCCGACCAGTCGGTAGCCACTCCGAAATCTTTGTGGGTGCATACGTTTGTTTGTTTGCCGTTCTGCACATTTCGACCTGAAAAATGAACCTCGCGGTCGTCCGAAGACTTTGGTCAACAATGGCGAATTAAAGGCGATTGTGGAAGCTGATGATACACAATCTACATTATTAAAGAATTAGCAGCAGCTTTTGACGTTAGCGTCAAAACAATATTGGTCAATTTGCGTCAAATTAGCAAGGTAAAAATCTTGACAAATGGGTGCCCCACAAACTCAATGATCGCCAGCGCGAAGTACGCGTCGAGACGTGCCTTGCACTGCTCCACATCACACAAATGAAGGAATTTTGAACCGCATTGTTACCTGCGATGAAAAATGGATTCTGTTTGATAACCGCAAGCGCTCAGCAAGTTGGTTGGATCCTGGTTCAGCACCTAAAAAATGCCCTAAACGAAAACTTACCCCTAGAAAAGTGATGGTCACTGTTTGGTGATCTAGTGCCGGTGTGATTCATCACAGCTTCTTACCAAACGGGATGAGCATTACTGCAGATGTGTACTGTGAAGAACTGAACACAATGATGGAGAAACTGGCACATCTCCAACCAGCATTGGTCAATCGCTCGTCTCCGCTGCTCCTGCACGACAACGCGCGAACTCATACTGCACAGCAGACGGTCTCCAAGTTGCAAGAAGGTCGAAGGTCGAAGCTCTCTGTCATCCGCCCTACTGACCAGACCTTGCGCCTACAGACTACTACTTTTTCCAGAATTTGGATAACTTCTTGGCGGGAAGCGGCGGGCGAGAGGCAGTACAAAATGCCTTTGAAGAATTTGTTGCCTCCCGTCCAGCTGATTTCTTTAAGAAGGGCATCAATAAACTGCCACTGCATTGGCAAAGATGCATTGATTGCATGTGTGATTACTTCTATTAATACAAATAAAAATACATGAAAAAAAATCGTTTAAATTTTTTCATACAAAACGGCAATTTTATAGGTCTGATTAATAAAATTTCTTTATTTTTTTATTATATTTTCCAAAAACTTTTTTAATAAAATTTGCTTAAAATAAAATTATAAAGACCTAATAATATTATGTTTTAAAAAAATCGACTTTAAGTTCCTCCTTTACAAAACGCCAATTTCATATGTAATGACCTAATATATACAAGATTAAACAATCGTTTAAAGAATAAGATTAGTATAGACTCTATGCTAATCTTATCTATACTATAGAGGGATCTATTTCACACCCCAAGTAACTTTTTTTTATAAAACTAGTACTAAACTGTTGAACTATAGAAAAAGAAAATAACTTTATACTCCAATAAAAAAAATATATATCTAATGGGGCACTAGATGGAGCTTTTACGCCCCAAATTGTCAATTTACAGCATGATAACCATAGACTTTATAGGTATGATGACAACGATTACCACAGATAAGTACGTATTTTGCATATGAATTCTCTGACTTTCGGAGATTCTTATACAATGCTTTTTATTCCCAGTCCTAAAAATATAATATATTTTTTTTTACATAATAACTTTTTAAGTACTCTAAAACCACACATGTTCGAAACTTGATGGAAAATCAACTGCACACCTTTCTCCATATGACCTTTAACTACACCAAATACTATACTCCTCTATTCGTACAATTGTAGTAAATATGTACTGAAAGTTTTACTTCGCGTGTCAATATAATAAAAAAATAGTTAAAAATACATTGCCGGTATTTTAAACGTCCATTTTTGTAAGCCCATGGGTTTTGGTACCCTCATTCAGTATCTCTCGTCTCGATCTATAAATCATCCTTACTTTGATTTAAACTAAGCAACAAATAATATATTTTTATAGCAAACCTGTTGAAAAAATGTCAATTCCGTGCTCTGCAATGCAGACAATTATTATTATATTCGAAATAAGAATAAGTATGATGACTAAAATTAGAACTTTATTTTGTCGATCAGCTGCAGTTGAATTCTAGAACTCTTGGAGCACCTGAAAGTAATTTGTGATTCATGTAATTGGTTTGCAGTTGAAAAGGGCTAAGCTGTAGCAGGCGTTCGTCACTCGCTAAGGGACACGCGTTATTTACCTACCGCTCGGCGTCTCCCTTATGGTGCGTTTTCATGCTTGCCAAGACTAGGCAAGCCTCCACAAGCCCCAAATGCCGCAAATGCCCTTTGATCTGTGGCCAAAAACCGACACTAGACCGGATCAGGTACAAGTGTCCACAAGCTCACGCAATCCAAGCCAAACGACAACTTTAGACGCTTGTGCTTGTGGAGGCTTGCCTAGTCTTGGCAAGCATGGAAACGCGGCTAAACAAGACAATCGACAAAGGGCCGCCGCACGCCCGCCATCTAGCACTCGCACTGCACGTTCCACTTCCTGCGCTTACGCGTCGAAATGCAACGTTATTATTGTGCAGTGGATGGCTGCAGTGTATTAGTTTAACAACTAAATTTAGTACTTTTTACCTCTATAGTAGGCACAATTTTTATAGCTTACATAGCTGGTATCTCGATATATAGGTTCAATTTATTTACACGTTGATGTTTGTCAATTTGTATGGATATTTGAATTTTTTTTAGAGGAAATATCCTCCAGCCAGATAAATTAGAAAAAGAGTTCTTAAATAAGTATTGCAAATTTTAAAATTTGCAATACTACGGCGTAGAGTTGATGCTCGGTTCGCACCGGACGCGCATCTATGCGTGCTACAAGCATCCGGGTTCGCGTTTAGTTACGGCGACCGACCACGTAGCGAGGGTATCCGAGGAGGTAATAATGTTCTTAGATTCCCCCCTCTCCCCCCTTGAACGTCCATACTTTTCCTTCTCCCCCAGAGAGGTCAAAAAAATCCTCGCCCGTCTAAAGCCCCGCAAGGCCCCCGGTGCTGACGGGATTACTAACGCAGCCTTGCGCCACCTACCTTTTAGGACAGTGGCTGCCCTTACCCGCCTCTTCAACGGCATTGTGCGGATAAGTCACTTCCCAAATACCTGGAAGATGGGGCTCATCATCACCATCCCCAAGCCACACAAAAACTTGAGACGGGCGGAGGGCTACCGCCCTATAAGCCTTCTCTCTATCTTATCTAAATCCTTTGAAATCCTGCTCCTTAAACACCTTTCTCCCTTTCTCCCTCCTCGGCGGGAACAGTTTGGGTTCCGCTCCCAATTGAGCACAACCCTGCAGCTGGTACGCGTGGTGCACCTCCTCACAGATGCTACAACTCTCCATGTCTAAAAACACGGCTCACAGAGTGGCCGTCTTTTTAGACATGGAGAAGGCCTTTGACAGCGTGTGGCACGAAGGCCTACTCCATAAATTCCTGCAGGCAAATGTCCCCAGCCACATGGTAAGACTCCTCTCTTCATATCTCTCGGGCCGGACCTTCAGGGTCAAGGTCGACGGGGTTCTCTCGGAGGAACGCCCCATCAGCGCAGGTGTCCCGCAGGGTGGTGTGTTGTCGCCCAGCCTCTACAACTTTTACGCCAGCGATGTGCCCACTGGCGCTGGCACTACCGTGGCGTTGTACACTGACGACACCGCCTTCATCTTCACCTCCCAAAACCTAGCTCATGCGTCCGCGAAGCTCCAGAGGACCCTCGACCTCCTCCCGGCATGGCTGAGCAAATGGCGACTCTCCGTAAACCCCGGTAAGTCCCAGGCGCTCGCCGTTACCCGCAAGAGGGGATACCCGCCTGCCCTGAAGATAGGAGAGAAGGAGATTCCATGGGGTAATACTGCTAAATACCTCGGCGTCAAAATAGATCGGCGGCTGACTATGCACCCCCATTGCGAAGCCGCGATTGCTAGCGTCAGAGCCGCAGCAGCCAAACTGTCGCCGGTCTACTCAGCTCCCCAGGTCCCGCTCGATATGAGGTTGGCCCTGTTCAAAACATACATCCGCTCACGCCTCACGTACGCGGCTCCTGCGTGGCACCACCTGCTCGCTGCGTCCTTCCAGAAAAAGATGCAGCATTCGCAGAATCGAGTGCTGCGCCGCATCGTTGGAGCACCGCGGTACGTAAGGACCACCACAATAAACAGAGACCTCCGCATAACGAGCGTGGAAGCCTTTTGTTCCAGGCTCGCCACCACCCTGTTCCAACGAGCTGATGCCTCGGACCTGGTTGAGCTTACCGACCTGGCGCCGTGGCACGCCCGCCCGCCTGACCGCAGACTTCTGCCCCGTGATGCCATCAGCGCTGGGGACTCCGCAGAGCCACGCCGCTTGCCGCTCCGCCCCCGAAGAGGAGGCGCCACGGCGCGTTAGCGCGCTCTACGCCCCTACCACCGCTGGATCGCTTTCCCCCGCACCCTATCCCCGCGCCGGTAACTGGTAACTGCCGGTCTTGGCCGCCCTCGGCCGTCGCTTTTCATCATTCCCAGTCACTTCGGGTTTACCCCGCGTTCTGTCGCGGGGGGTCTTCCCTGAAAACGGACGTCTTGCGCCCAGTACTGGGCGCGTCCTCTTTAAAAAATAAAAAAAAGAAGACCACATGTAGAGGGGCATAGCCCCTGGTCATGTTTATCCGCTGTAAGGCCCTTTTCAGGGGCCCGGCGAGAGAAGACGCCTTCTTCTCAATCAATAACACTTTATTGTTATTTTAGCACAACGCCTAAACATAACAGTGTTCACAATACAAGACTGCACATAAAACGTTAAATCACAAGAGTCGCGGTAAAAACTTTTTACAAGTTCAAACATGTCTCCCGTTGTCTCAATTTTCTTAGCAGCCGCGCTCTCATTGGTTGAGCGTGGACCACACACTTACGGTCGCGTTCATTTTATTATGCGTTCTGTTACAAATTGTAATACCTAAAAAATTATTGATTTCCTCCGCTTTGCTGTTTCCCTTATTAATATATACCTATTAAAATTATTTGGCGATTAAGGAATTCGATTCAACTATAAAATTTAATAATCGAGAATTCAATGAAAGTTAAAAATGTATAAATCATTTGGCATGTATTTAAACTTGCGGAAAAACAATAAAATTTTGAGTGTGAAAAAACCAAATATTGAATACTAAATTACCAAGTTGGCGATAGAATATAAGGAATAAAAAATTTCAAATCTGGTAACTAATGAATACCAGTTTTTTTCACTGAACATTCCGAACTGGCAGACAGATATTATTTTAGCGAACAAATAACCATCTTGGCGACAATTTGAGAGTACACATTTAATTTAAGAATAGGCACATATATTTTCCCTGATGTAGGTAATTCAAAAACATAATAAGCAGCAAAACGAGCGCACATAAAAAGAACGTAAAGGAGCGTACAAAATTCCCATTTTTAATTTTCGGTTTCGGGGGGTGTAGATACTATAGATTCATTTTTCATTTTAAAAATGGCGGATATATTTTATTTTTCGTAAAATTAATATGGGTGTCGTTTACCAGGTTTTTGAGGGTGCTGGATACGAAAATGACCCGCAACCACATATTTTCTTCATGATAAGAGAAAAAGAAATTTGAAAATCCTGAATTTTCCACAATTTCTATAGCTTTGTACATCGCTCGTATCTCAAAATAGGCATTTCCGTATTTCTTTATATAATCGCTTCTATCTCGGAAACGGTGCATCTTACTGAAAAAATAATTAAAAGTTCCTCCCCTTTAGTAACTCTGTAACCACATATTTTCTTCATAATGGGAGAGAAAGAAATTTGAAATTCTTGAATTTTCCAACTTTTCTATAGCTTTATACATCGTTCGTATCTCTAAGTAGAGTATTGCCATATTTTTTTTCTATAAATAGTTCTCTAGAACAGGTAATCCTACTGAAAAAATAATGAAAATTTTCTTCCCTCCAAGTAACCACGTAATTTTCTTTATGTTAAGAGTTTTTTTTTTAATCCTGAATTTCCAAAAATTTTTATAGCTTACATAGCTGGTACCTTGAACTACATAACATACTGTGTTAATAATTATTAAGCCTAATCAGCAGCCGCAACAAATTTTAAATTAGTAATCATGTCATTTTTATGAAGAATGAAAATTCTCCATTTTGGAAATTGAAATTGGAAGACAATTTTATAATCAGCACCCCCAGTAATCTGGAAAAGGACACCCATATTTAAATTTAATGAAAAAATGTACGCTATTTTGGAATTTCAAATTGGATTTGATTTTCATATTTTTCTGCTCCCCCAAAAACCTTGAAAACGACACCCATATGGTTTTGGAAAACAAACTCCAACAGTATCCAAAAATGCGATTTTCCGTAGCCTGTAAATTGAATTTTTAGCAGCCATCAATTTATCAACCCCAGCTGCTTATATCGTATAATAGTCACCAACTCGGAAATTAAGTCGCCAATTTATAAATTTCAGAGCCAATTTGGATTAAACTTCGCCACTTTTTATCTCCCGATATTTGTATTTTTTGTCACCTGAGTGCTTTCGCAAGTTTAGTAATTTTGTCGCCAAAATATTAATTCGCTGCCAAATTCTGTAATACCAGTATGCTCGTGTGCAGTCGCCAACTTATTTTTTGGTCGCAAGATTAATTATATCCCAAATCATTTTATAGCATACTAGATGTTGCCGCGACTTCGTGCGCGCAAAAATTAATCTTGCGGAAACCGTAAATTTTTCTGCGATAAAAAGATTCCTATGTCCTTCACCGAGGACTTCTCTATAATATATCTGCCGAATTTCATCCAAAACGGTTCAGTAGTTTCGGAGCCTATTCAATGCATACAAACAAAAACTTTTCCTCTTTATAATATTAGTATAGATTTGATTGATAAATAAATGACAATAATCCTCATAGGTACAACCCTGGCGCATTCGTGCGATAGCGCGATAACACATGAGTCGCACGGCCGGCAACACAATTTCGACTCTTTGTGCTCGTTTATGGTACATTTTTTCTCGCTGCGAAAAGCAGATATTATTATTAAGATTTTGTAGGCAATTATAGCATAGGTATTTTCGCTTTTGCATGGGAGTGATGTATCTGTTATGTAGTAACTATTTATTAGTATGTGGCTGTAGTCCACCAATCACTACGCGAGTCTACTAAAATATAATATAATGCCTTTGAAGATATTTGTTATGAGGGTACCTACTTAACAATTAAAACAACGCATTTAAATTTTTCTCACCTTTTGCAGTATATTTAATTGTAATACAAGACTCTTCATTCTCTTAAAACCAGTGAAGGAACCCAAAAACACCCTTAGCGTCAGTAAAACATTTTGCGAAATTCTCAACGACACAAACAACAGTCATTTGAAGGGTACAGGGGAAGAAGGATCATTGTCAACTTTTCGATAAAAACAAACTAATAATGCCATCTAGTGCAAAATGAAAAACCTTTCTGTCCATATTAACGAAAAACGCTTAAAACGATCATCGTGCACAAGGGACTCAAAAAAAGATTGTATGGCTGTATCATAGAAAGATCAATGTCACCCTAGTTGCAGAAAGAAAGATCATTGTCTATGGACATTGATCTTTTTTAGTTTCACAGCTGGCTGTCAGTGGCTGTCTGTTATTTCGTACATGTGGTTTTCGCGGTATTTAATTAGAGTTATGCAATTAGAGGGTCAGAGTACTAGTACTACTATATTTACTAACTGTTATAGGGTGTGGAAGGCGAAAACACTTAGAAAAATTTCGACGAAAAATATCTAAAGAAAAGTATGACAACTTGCAATGTTTAAAAAAGTTTTGCAAACCTGAAGCACAACTTTTTTATGCCCAGTTAGCTAAAAAATAACATTACTTTTATCAGTCATTTTGGAGCATGACGTATGTGTACATGTTATAAGGATCAAAGTCATTGACTATGATCTTTTTTACGTATTTATTTCTTAAGCTAATTTAAATATTATCTTCTAAATTGTCAGTAATTATAATATTTTTATTACAAATAGCTAGAATATTTTGATTAAATTGTGCTACAATTAAAATAAATAAATACTAAACTTGGAAAGAAAGATCAATGTCAGTTGACTATGATCTTTGTTACAAGTAATATTTTCTAAATTTTCTTTATCCTTAAGTTAATTACAAGTAAATAAATAATAAAGAATTCAAAACTAAATTATAATATATACTATAATAAACAGTTTTAATTGCTGCTGTAGTAAATTGTTTAATAAATAATGATGCAAAGTTAATTAAGGTTTTTCCATTTTCTCACAATGATTCACTTTTGACAATGATCTTTTTTCCCCTGTACCCTTCATTTGTTAACATCGTCTGATGAGAATAAGGCTTGCAGGAGATAATTGAGTAGATAAGAGCTTATCTGTAAATATATATAATAATCGTAGATTACCACTCGCTGCATGCACGAAAAATTGTCACGTTTCTCCTGATTGTCACGTTCCGCCTGATTGTCTCGTTCCGCCTGATTGCCACGTTCCGCCTGATTGCCACGTTCCGCCTAAGCCGAGCGTACAAGAGAGAGCGCGAAACAAGCGATAGAGAGGCACGATCGATCTAAGCGTTCGGCCTGTGATGACGTTATCACGTGAAATTATTGTCGGTAAACCGACTCAATAGATAACCAATTTTTTTTACTGGCTTATCTAAAAGTACTTAATACGAGGCCAGGAAACATTGTCTTTGCAATGGCATGCATATACGATCAACCGTTGACGAAATACAGTCATCACAAAAATTAGATCGTTGAAGAGTATTAAAAACGCTCTATACAAAAAAAGATGCACGTGACGTCACAGCTGTTGAAACTTAAATACTATGTTTATATATATCATTGTTATAACAAATACCTACCTAAAAAAATTATAAAAAACTACAACCTGACTACGTAAATTATATAGCCTATGTTATCCGGGCTATTATTACGAATCTATTGACACCTCATTCGTTAAAATCCGACCAGTATTTTAGGCACTACGGTGGAACAAACATATAATATACATATTACATACATAGACTGCCAAAATCCTTCCTTTTGGCTTCGCCGTAGTCGGGTAAAAAAGACACAAATAACAAAAGTAGTTGAACAGAAATATGTATTCGTTTTTCAATGATAGCAAAAAAATCGACGTTTTTTAGTCCTGTAACTATTTTAATTTAGCAACTGATCACTGTACTTTTTGTATTTTTCGGTCCATATTTATTGTTGTTGCCCTTCGGAAAATGGAACAATTTTGCTGATTTAAAACAAATGCATGTTTCCTATTGGCAACCATTGCTGTCGATTCCGGGTATTTTGTATGGATTTTGGACCACGTCCTTTGCTATTAGAACTATTAATAATAATATTAGGTCTTTACCTATGAAATTGCCATTTTGTATAAAAAAAAATTAACTCATTTTTCATGTATTTTTTTTATTTATATTAATCAAAGTAATCACCCATGCAATCAATGCATCTTTGCCAACGCAGTGCCAGTTTATTGATGCCCTTATTAAAGAAATCAGCTGGACGGGAGGCAACAAATTCTTCAAAGGCATTTTGTACTGCCTCTCGGGTATTGATTTTTTTTCCCGCCAAGAAGTTATCCAAATTCTGGAAAAAGTAGTAGTCTGTAGGCGCAAGGTCTGGTGAGTAGGGCGGATGACGGAGAGCTTCCAACCCCAGTTCTTGAAACTTGGAGACCGTCTGCTGTGCAGTATGAGGTCGCGCGTTGTCATGCAGGAGCAGCGGAGACGAGCGATTGACCAATGCTGGTTGGAAATGTGCCAGCTTCTCCATCATTGTGTTCAGTTCTTCACAGTACACATCTGCAGTAATGCTCACCCCGTTTGGTAAGAAGCTGTGATGAATCACACCGGCGCTAGACCACCAAACAGTGACCATCACTTTTCTAGGTGTAAGTTTTCGCTTAGGCCATTGTTTAGGTGCTGAACCAGGATCCAACCAACTTGCTGAGCGCTTGCGCTTATCAAACAGAATCCATTTTTCATCGCAGGAAACAATGCGGTTCAAAATTCCTTCATCTGTGTGTCTGTTGAGCAATGCAAGGCATGTCTCGACGCGTACTTCGCGCTGGCGATCATTGAATTCGTGGGGCACCCATTTGTCAAGCTTTTTTACCTTGCCAATTTGACGCAAATGGACCAATATTGTTTTGACGCTAACGTCGAAAGCTGCTGCTAATTCAGCCGTAGATTGTGTATCATCAGCTTCCACAATCGCTTTTAATTCGTCATTGTTGACCATAGTCTTCGGACGACCGGGAGGTTCATTTGTCAGGTCGAAATTTCCAGAACGGAAGCGAGCAAACCAATAACAGGTTGGTTTGTAGTGTTAGCTCCGTAAACGTCATTGATGTTGCGTGCCGCTTGTGCCGCGTTGCTGCCACGACGGTACTCATATTCCATAATTACTCGAATTTTTAACGTATCCATGATGACGAAAAAGATTGAAATGCGATGATGTAACACTAATCAATAAACAAATGACTACTTTTGGAAAAAGAATTCCATGTTTTTAAAATAAAATTAATTTGAAATTATAATTCTTAGCCAAACAAAAATTATTTTGATTTGAAATGGCGTAGTGTTATAGTGGTGCGTCGCCAAGTAACCGAGCAGCTGTGACACTCGCAGCAATGTGCCCTCTAACACAAATTCGTCAGAGATCATTGTTAAAAAAATCTAGAAAATAAACAACCATAAAACGCCGATTCTAAGGATTTTGTCGCATTCGACTCGAGATTCACAGCATGAAGTCTCGTGAGAAGTCGTATCTCTCGTGGAGTGTCTGCGTGAGCGAGAAAGTGAAGGTACTCTCCACATTCACGTATCTAGAAGCTTCTCGGCGATAGGTCCTAATTAGTGTATACTCAAGACCAAAGAGCTTTTTCTTCAGGAATCGAAAAAGCTGCCTTGAAGTAAGTAAACATAATTTGTTTAAATAATAGAACAACTTGTGTGCCAAGTAAACATAAAGATGTGTATCAATAATGAGCATAATATAACAAAGATTGTTAGTATTTTCATGATTAACATTATGTTTAGATTTGATCGTATCAGCTGAACTAATGTGAAAGTAATTGGGAAACTCAGTATAATTATTAAGATATTTTTGAGAACTTAATATAATATTATGTAATTATTATTAACTGTGTCTATCGTCTATCGTCTAACTGTACAAAAGTAATAAGAAATAGATGTTTTAATTCAAGCTTTATTAGACTTAGACTTCTATACAAATACATAGGTACAATACAAATAAAATACAAATACAATATAATGGTTTTAACCTGTTCAAAAGTATGAAATTACTTACCTATTAACAAAAATAGTTTTAACAAGAATGGAGAACGTTACTAGGTATGTAAAATCACTTGAAACTTTTTTAACAGTAAAGCTATTATCGTATACATATACACTAGTTTTTGTTTTATTAGAGCTAGAGTTCGGCGTCGAAAGAGGAGGTCATCGTGAACAAGCATTGGACCACTGTAGATCGCTAGGGGCCCAAAAGTTCCATATAATACGCCGGTCTGGCAGTTCTAAGCCTCGCAGATTTTTTTTTATTGATCAAAAAGTGTGAAAATTTTTCGAGTAAAAAAAGGCCATAAGGAACAAGACAACTGTTTTGATACGCGGCTGCGCGCCAACTAGAAACCGATAAAAATGCAAGTCTGGCAGTCCTACACTTGACCAGTTACCAACCAGACCGCCCTGAACGTGTAAGAATCTTCAGTAAAAAATTCGTTTATTCAAAAAATCTTCACACATTTCGGTCAATAAAAAAATCTGCCATGTTTAGAACCGCCAGACCGGCGTTTTATATCAAACTTTTGATACCCCTAGCGATATACCTACATTGGTGTAATGCTTGATCGCGATGACCTGCTCTTTTGACGCCGAGCTCTAGCTCTATATTCAAAAATGTTAAGTTGTGAATTTACAAGCGTCCAAATTTCCGAAAATTTTCGAATCCCGCTAACAGTAGCGTGACGTCATCGCTACATCTCGGCCATACAGCCCGCTTTACGCACTGCTAAGTCGCAAGTAACCGACTGAGCCACCTTTGAGTTTGACGACCTCTGTGGCTCAGTGGTTCAGCGAGTTGGTGCTCAAACCGGGGGTCGCGGGTTCGAATCTCGCCGAAGGAACAAAATTATTTTTCTGTGTTCCTGGGTCATGGATGTGTATTAAATATGTGTATAATATAATAAGAATCTTAAATATATGTATACTATTAAAGTATTAAATATACTTCACGTTTTCTGGTACCTGTAACACAAGTTCTTCGGATACTTAGCACGGGGCTAGATTGACGTGGTGTGAAGCGTCCATAGATATTATTATTATTATTATTTTAGAAACTAATTGACGTATCAAAATATTTCTTTCACGAGTATTTTTTTTCCACTAAGATTACAGAATGCTTACATTTAAAATAAGTGAACGTTCTCCATTGGAATGCTTTGGTTCTACATACAAAACAGTTTAGTATAAATTAAGTAAAGGTAACTAAATGCTATAAAAAAACTGATTAAGAACGAAATAACATATTTTCACATTTTAAGATTTGTGACGATGAATATTTAACAAATAACAAGTTCTGACCTCATAATATTTTCAGATCTTTAAGGCATGAACAACTCATTATGAAACAAATTTAAGAAATGCAAAACTTAACTTACATGAATTACATAAGGCTGATCCCACATTAGTCGTGCGCGTTCTTCGGGCGTGTGAGTAGCGAGCGCGCCGCGAGCGCGCTGCGTGAGCGTTTTGCTGCTCTGCGGCGTGTGTGTAGAGCGCACGCGGCACTCGCATTGGCCGCCCTGTGACTGACGACCGAAACAGTGGCGAAGACCGAAAAAGGGGTAAGAACGCGCACGCCTACTGGGGGGACGCCTTATATTCACAAACTAAAATATTTTTTTCATTAAAAACTAGACAACAAGATCTACACATCTTCATTTTTGCAATTTTAAGTAAAAGTATTTTAATACTACTAGCCATATATTTTTGCATTCTCCAGAGGATCGTCACAATTACGGAACCCCTTGCATACGAGCATCTCGGCCAGGGTCAACTTGTACCAGTGCCGCACAGAGGGCAGCACTTGGTGGATGATGTTCCTCATCTCGTATGGGTCGGACGCGAGGTCGTACATCTCCAGGAAATTCTGTTAACAGGAATAGAGATAAAAATCTATAAATCTATAATCTCAGCATCATGAAAAAATCATGAATATAGACAACATTGACGATCGTCAAATATTTAAAGAAATGTAATATTTAGGAACGTCTACCCGTTATCCGATCCAATATCGGACCGATAGTGACAAAGGCATGAGAAATAAAGGTATGTTTCATACGTCAAATACCTTTGTTTCTCATGCAACGTCTTTATAATTATCGGTCCGATATCTTATCGGGCAATGGAAATACGATCTGAATTGCGTTTGTTACATATTTTTGTAACGCACATAAAAAGTGTGTATGTTATATCGACAATGATCGCGATATTATCATATTTTATTACTTATCAGTACGAAAACTGTACCTCATTGTCGGCAAATCCACAATATTTTACATTGATCCTGTCGGAAATGTGGCGTAAGCAGCCGTACGTGTTATTCGTGGAGTCTTGACACTTGCACTCGTATTCGGGGTAACATTGCTGAAATGTTAAAAGTTTGCTTCAATCAGTAAAAAATATAAATACATTATCTTCAATGTTACTCTTAATATACCGGGAGACCTATAAATCGATTTTTCACCCCCAAAACCCCAATTTCATTGAAATTGTTGTAGCCGTTTCCGAAATTATAATAAAGTTTGGTATAATCAATTAAGTATTTAGGTTAATGACCTCAGCGCCTTAGAAACCCCCATTTCCTGGAAATTGTTGTAGAAATTATAATAAGGTTTGGTAAAATCAATAACGTATTTAGGTTAATGACCTCAGCGGCTTAGAGAGCGCAATGTAATTTTATTTGGTATATATTTTTCGAAATTTTTAAACTATTTTTCTGCCTAAGCGTCTTTACATAAGCAGTAGATCATATGCCCAAAATATCCGTAATTGATTTTACCAAACCTTATATGTATATAACAAGAATTGAATATCTACCTTATACTCGTTTAAAGTATAAGGTAGATAGCACGCTAATAATATTATTAATATAAAGTTAAAGTAGTTCGCGACTCCGTCCCATAAAGGACGGAGTCGCGAACTACTTGCTAATAAATTAAAACGCACCAAGACAGCTCATTCTTACCGCTAGATGGCGACTGTCGTACTCCCAGGGACACCGCGCATCGACGGTACCGTCTCTGCCCTCCCCGTAGTATTCCACCAGCATATTCCTCTCCGGCGCGTTGTGTATGTCGAAGGAAATCGGTCGTCCATCTAACGAAGCCGGCGGTACTAGCCCCGCCAGCTTCATGATAGTCGGTGCTAGATCTATGTTGGATATCGGCTGGACGCTTGTACAGTTCTTGGAGACTATCGGACCACGAATGACGAGAGGTACTTTGATGTCGGTCTCGTAAGGTTGGCGTTTGTCGTACACTTGGGCGAATTGACCTGCAATTAAATGCACTATGTTAAAAACCAACCAATTACAACGTAATTGGGAATCAGAAACTAATTTAACTTTACTTTCAATTATATTATTTGTCAAAACTGCATAAGTACCTACACAAATTATTAAGTAAAATAAATATGAATAAATTACCTAATTCATTCATATCATTAATTTGTTCAATCAATCATTAATCATTATGTACCACAAAAATTGTAAGACGAAATCCCTAACATTATGAATCATGAAACTATGAAATAAGGTGTATTGTGTGTATTTAATGAAAAGGAATCATAACAATTTCCTTTAAATATCCAACAAACATATTTTTAATCGGATAATATAACGTACCAATATGATAACCATTGTCCGATGTGTATATGACATACGTGTTGTCAAGTAGCGCCTTAGTGTCCAAAGCTTCAATAACGTCGGCCACCATCTCGTCGACGGCCAGCAGACTCTCCCAGCGCGAGCGGTATGCTTGCTCCAGCTGCGGTACAAATTCCTCTGGCAGTGGTGAAGGAGGCATTCGCATCAGCCAATGTTTTTCCTAGAGTTAACAAGAAATATTTTTTAAATAGCTGTTTTTTTTTGGTTCGAATACCAGTCCACAGCTACCTCGATAATTTTATCTTATTTTACAATTTTACGCCAGTAGATTTAGTAACATCACTATAGGGATGTTGCCTAGTGTGGGGAATATCACATTATTATTATTTTTATTGTTGATTAAATATACATAAATCTAAAAGAAATAGGTATTTAGGTTGACGCGAGTAAAAAAAATAAGCAAATAAAAAATATTGCCCATCTCTTTCTCGCAAAACGATTTGCTACCGCCATACATTTTGTAATGACAAATGTATGGCGGGTGCAACTCGTGACGTCACAGACGGATATATCACTCTCTTTCATATTGTAAATTTAAATTTTTGTTTGTATCTTCGTTATTTTTTTAAGATATACGAAAATGGGTTCTAGTTTGTATATTAACATGTTGTACAACATCGAATAGACGAATCATATTTTTTTAGGCAACATGCCTATTATTGACATTATTATATTAGGTCTTTACTTATGAAATTGCCGTTTTGTATGAAAAAATTTAAACGTTTTTTTTTTATGTTTTTTATATTTGTATTAATCGAAGTAATCACCCATGCAATCAATGCATCTTTGCCAACGCAGTGGCAGTTTATTGATGCCCTTATTAAGAAATCAGCTGGACGGGAGGAAACAAATTCTTCAAAGGCATTCTGTACTGCCTCTCGGGTATTTAATTTTTTTCCCGCCAAGAAGTTATCCAAATTCTGGAAAAAGTAGTATTCTGTAGGCGCAAGGTCTGGGGAGTAGGGCGGATGACGGAGAGCTTCCAACCCCAGTTCTTGCAACTTGGAGACCGTCTGCTGTGCAGTATGAGTTTGCGCGTTGTCGTGCAGGAGCAGCGGAGACGAGCGATTGACCAATACTGGTTGGAGATGTGCCAACTTCTCCATCATTGTGTTCAGTTCTTCACAGTACACATGTGCAGTAATGCTCACCCCGTTTGGTAAGAAGCTGTGATAAATCACACCGGCGCTAGACCACCAAACAGTGACCATCACTTTTCTAGGGGTAAGTTTTCGTTTAGGGCATTGTTTAGGTGCTGAACCAGGATCCAACCTACTTGCTGAGCGCTTGCGGTTATCAAACAGAATCCATTTTTCATCTCAGTTAACAATGCGGTTCAAAATTCCTTCATTTGTGTGTCTGTTGAGCAGTGCAAGGCACGTATCGACGCGTACTTCGCGCTGGCGATCATTGAGTTCGTGGGGCACACATTTGTCAACCTTTTTTACCTTTCCAATTTGACGCAAATGAACCAAAATTGTTTTGACGCTAACGTCGAAAGCTGCTGCTAATTCATGCCGTAGATTGTTTGTTGTAGCTTCCACAATCGCCTTTAATTCGTCATTGTTGACGAATCGGAAGTCTTCGGACGACCGCGAGCTTCATTTTTCAGGTCGAAATTTCCAGAACGGAAGCGAGCAAACCAATAACAGATGGTCCGTTGGTTTTTAGTGTTAGCTCCGTTAACGTCGTTGATTTTGCGTGCCGCTTGTGCCGCGTTGCTGCCACGACGGTACTCATATTCCATAATTACTCGAATTTTTAACGTATCCATGATGACGAAAAAGATTGAAATGCGATGAAAATGTAACACTAATCAATAAACAAATGACTACTTTTGGAAAAAGAATTCCATGTTTTTAAAATAAAATTAATTTGAAATTAGAATTGTTAGCCAAACAAAAATTATTTTGATTTGAAATGGCCAGTACTGCAGAACGGCAATTTCATAGGTAAAGACCTATTATTAGGTACATGAAAACTGTAAGTTTGCAATAACATTATGGCATAAATTCAAAAAGTTTTTATATCTTTAAGATTTACGTTGTAAAACAATATTATTTCGATTGGAAGAACTAAAGCCATTTTTGATGGGTTCCGTAATTATCAACGAGCAATTTATTTTTTTTTTAGTTAGTTTTGCACGATCTATCAGCATGGAAACTTACAAGTTTCTATCTCTTTTTAACCCCGACTTTCAAAAAAGGAGGCTGTTATACGTTCGGCTGTGTATATATATATATCTTATTTACTGTTGTACTGTGTAGTGTGTAGTTAGATAATAGAAAGGGAGGACAGACGGACGGACGGAGCTGGTTCCTTATAGGTAGTACGAAACCCTAAAAACACAGATGGCGCTTTTTACTATATATTATATAATTCAACGGCATCTATTGTCGATTATAATATGAAAATTGTGTACGTGTTAATTAAAAACACAGACGACCCTTTTATTTGTGCCACATTGTAAAAATGAAAAAAAAAACACTTTTTTAAAATAAATGTTAACCAAGGAAACTCGACTTCATTTTCAAAGTGTACCACTTTTGGCGATTTCACCCAACTTGCTACCACTTGATGCCACTTTTTTATATGTACAACGTCACCTATCGTCGAAATAAAAACTTAAACGAGTTATGTAGTTTTTCAGTAATGATAAATTGTTTTTAACGGTACTTTAAAGATAGTAACCCCCGGTTTCTGAAAGGCTAATCAATGCCAAAATTAACTAATCAGCGGTCAAAACTCTTGTCAGGTGTCAATTGAGTTGCAAAAAGCTTGATCACTCGTTTAATTGGTCAACATGTTAGTTAACAAAACTAATGTCAAACCCATGGTCACCACATGTCAAACGCTGTTTTCGGTTTCTGGTAAGCTACATAGGGCGTAAATGTGTCATGTCAAGATGATCAATGATTAGTTAGTTTTGTCGTTGATTAGCCTTTCAGAAACCGGGGGTAAGTATAGTAGTTTACTAATTAAGAAAATAAAAACATACCGTAGCGGCCACATTGAAGTTGGGGTGTTTGGGCACGCTGGCGTTGCTGAATACGCCCCTGTGTCGTGGGGCGGGGGTGAAGGGTTGGTGCGGTGCCGGAGGAGCGAGCATCATGAGGAATGGCTCCGACTCTGTCTGGTTCTCGATGTACGAGATGCTGAGGTCGCGCTGTAAATATTTATTTTGTTACGATGTTTTTAAGTTTAAATTGCAAAATTATTATACATTTTAGCTAATATATCACATTAAGAATAATCGACGATATACATTCTATATGAATAGTTAGTAAACATTTACTAAAAATCGAAATACAGTGTAAACTCTTTATACATACATAATACTAGCTGACCCGTGCCCAATTCGTTGGGCGTTAAACATTTTTTGATGATCATTATGAGGATAAAAAGTATCCAAGTAACGCCTTATAATATCAGCTATCTACCAGTCCAGCCAGAACAAACAGATCGACAGACAGACAATTTTAAAAATTGATTTATGTTGTTAGTAAGTATATGTTTTCGTATGCATTAAGTCATATATGGGCAACAACCAGCGGGCCGGATCCGGCCCGCTGTAAGGTTTGATCCGGCCCGCGAGACATTTTGAAAAATCCCAATTAAAAAAATATTACATTAGGTACTTACACTCACGGGAGTGACAGTGAGAGGCGGCAAACATCAAAGGATTTGATGTTTGCCGCCTCACTTTTTGATAATCGCCGCCACTCGGCTTGCTCGATCAAATTCTTTGAGGTTTGCCGCCTTACGGGCGACATATCAAAATATTTATTGCTTCTCAATTATTCTAAACTAGTTTATTCCAGATTATTCCTTCATTTTTTTTATATAAGCGGGTGGATGGCCCTAACGTTAGTGCAGTTCTATTTGAGCTACCGAGGTGATAACTTGGACAAGCGATATCCTAGCGAACTGCTCGAGCCGTCAACTTGCTTTGTGACTTTGTGTGCATCTTGAGTGGTTACTAACTATAGTTTGTTATTGAGTTTATTGAACGAAAAGTAAACAAAAATGATGTCTGGTGGAAGGAAACGAAAAGTAGATACAGAGGGTCGCCAGTTTCAAGAAAAATGGACTGAAGAATTCTTTTTTATCTTACACAATGGTAAGCCTATTTGTTTGCTGTGTAATGAATCCATTTCAGTAATGAAAGAATTCATTATTAAGAGGCATTACTCAACTAAGCATGCTACTCTGCACTCACTGACAGGACAATCTGTTCTTACAGACAAAATCCAGAAGCTTACCGAAAATTTGGAAAAACAGCAACAAATGTTTCATAACGACACACACAAAGAACACAACTTGATAATGTAAAAACTAGTTTTATAGTTAGCTCAAAATTGGCAAAAGCATAATTTAATAACCATTTGCCGAAGGAGAATTTATCAAGGAGTGTATGTATGTAGTTGTAGTTTGCGGTATTTTGTGTCCTGAAAACAAAAATGAATTTGAAAAAATTAGTTTGTCATGACGAACTGTTGTTCGACGTATAGAAATGAAGGCTAATGATATAAAAACAACATTGTCTGACTGCATGGCTGGTTTTAAATCATATTCCATAGCATTAGACGAGAGTACCGATTTGTCTGACACAGCTCAACTGGCTATATTTATTCGAGGTGTCGATAAGGAGTTCACTGTTACTGAGGAATTGCTTGCTTTACAGCCGCTAAAAGGAACCACTACAGGAGAGGATATTTTTATTGAAGTTCAAAAGGTTTTCACAAATTTTGGCTTGCCATGGTCGGCTTACGTAAAGGTTTCATCGGAATTTTGAATCAAAAAGAAACAGAATTAAATGTGCAAAAAGATGATTTGATAGTACTTCATTGCATTATCCACCACCAGAACTTGTGTTCTAAGTCCGAATGACTCCAGAATGTTATGAATGTGGTAGTAAAAACCATCAACTTTATTCGATCCCGAGGGCTTAACCATCGTCAGTTCCAGGCGTTTTTGGATTTAATATCAGCTGAATATAACGACGTAACATATTATTGTGAAGTCAGATGGCTGAGCATAAGAAAAATGTTGAAACGGTTTTACGAGCTTAGAAATGAGATAGCAGACTTTATGAAAATCAATGATAAACCACTATCTGAATTAAGTGACCAAAAATGGATATGTTACTTAGCATTTCTGGTCGATCTTACAGGCTATTTGAATTATTTAAATATGAAATTTCAAAAACAAGGACAGTTAGTAAATGATTTGTACAGCCATATGAAAGCGTTTCAGATGAAACTACGCTTGTGGGAGTCACAGATGTTGTCTGGTAACAGTTACCATTTCAACACGCTCTCTGCGTATGAAAATATTGCTTATGCTCAATATGCTGAAGAACTCAAGTTACTTTCAGAACAATTTTCTAACAGATTTACGAGTTCAAAACCATGGAAGACTGGTTTCAGTTTGTTTGCTACTCTTACAAATGGAGTTGATCGAGATTCAAGAAAACTCAATCCTAAAATCCATATTTGAAGAGTTAGAGTTGTGCAATTTCTACAAAAAATACCTAGAAAAAGACAATTTTCCGCAGCTTAGAAAATTCGCAAGAAGATTGATTTGTGCGTTTGGCAGTACTTACAGTACAGGCATAAATCTTTTGATGTGTCGCCCGTGAGGTGGCAAACTTCAAAGAATTTGATCGAGCAAGCCGAGTGGCGGCGATTATCAAAGAGTGAGGCGGCAAACATCAAAGGATTTGATGTCTGCCGCCTCACTCTTTGATGTAATAAATAAGTACGTAATGTTATATTTTTTTGATTGGGTTTTTTCAAAATGTCTCGCGGGCCGGATCATATCTTACAGCGGGCCGGATCCGGCCCGCGGGCTGGTTGTTGCCCATATATGGTCTACACTGTAATTGAATTTTTTATATTCTTAGCACAAATTTATTAAAACAAAATTTTTTAAATAAAAAAAACTTTAGCCCGACTATATAGCCGGGTATATTAATTATATAGCCTATGTTACCCGGGCTGTTATTACTAACCTAATGACAACTTATTTATTAAAATTGGATCATTACTTTAGGCGCTACGGTAGAACAAACATATGTATGTTTATAACAATGATTCTGGCAGTCTATGTATGTACATAGACTGCCAGAATCATTACCCTTCCTTTTGTCTTCGCCGTAGTCGGGTAAATAACTGCATGAACAGAATGAAGTGCATCCTGTTTAAAATAAAGTTTGATGGTGTCTTATACACAGTTTATTTTTTACGGATTACTGTATATCAGAGTTATCGTAGAGACACTTGCAATAATATCCGTAAGGTATAGGTCCGTGGAATGTGTGGGTACACCGTTGTTGGACAGCGTGTAGTTGTAGTACACGGAGTTGCCCACCAGCCCGTGCCATTCCGTCCATCCGGGCGGCACTTGCTCCG